>OZ057417.1:57680798-58905798 GCA_964056705.1 Troilus luridus | reverse complement strand
ATCAATTCTGATATATCGATAGTAAAATAAATATCGATACTGATATATCGATAGTAAAATAAGTATCGATACTGACATATCGATTGTAAAAAAATATCGATACTGATATATCGATAGTAAAAATATATCGATACTGATATATCGATAGTAAAAAAATATCGATACTGATATATCGATAGTAAAAAAATATGGATACTGATATATCGATAGTAAAAAAAAATCGATACTGATATATCGATAGTAAAAAAAATCTATACTGATTAATCGATAGTAAAATAAATATCGATACTGATATATCGATAGTAAAATGAATATCGATACTGATATATCGATAGTAAAATGAATATCGATACTGACATATCGATAGTAAAATAAATTTATTTTATTATTTTTATTTATTTTTATTTTATGTTTATTTATTTTTATTTTAAATTTATTTTATTTTTATTTTTATTTTATTTTTATTTTATTTATTTATTTTTTTTATTTATTTATTTATTTTTTTATTTTTTTTTTTTTTATTTTTTTTTTATTTTTTTTTTATATTTTTTTTTTCATTTTTTTAAATTTATTTTTATTTTTTTTTATTTATTTTTAATTTATTTTTATTTTATTTTTATTTTATTTTATTTTTATTTTATGTTAATTTATTTTTAATTTATTTTTATTTTATTTTTTTTATTTTAATTTATTTATTTTTTTATTTTTATTTATTTTAATTTTATTTTTATTTTAATTTAATTATTTTTAATTTAATTTAATTTTTTTTTATTTTATTTCATTTTATTTATTTTTATTTTTTATTTTATTTTTATTTTTTTTTTTAATTTAATTTTAATTTAATTTTAATTTATTTTATTTTATTTTTATTTTATTTTAATTTATTTTTAATTTATTTTATTTTATTTTTATTTTATTTTTATTTTATTTTAATTTATTTTTAATTTATTTTTATTTTATTTTTATTTATTTTAATTTTATTTTATTTTATTTTTTATTTTTTAAAATTTATTTTTATATTGAAAATCAAAGAAATTAAAAGAAATATAGACAGAAAAAGAAATATCGATTCTATAAGAAATGTCACTAGTAAAATAAATATCGATACTGATATATCGATAGTAAAATAAATATCGATACTGATATATCGATAGTAAAATAAATATCGATACTGATATATCGATAGTAAAATTAATATCGATACTAATATATCGATAGTAAAATAAGTATCGATACTGATATATCGATAGTAAAAAAAAAATCGTTACTGATATATCGATAGTGAAATAAATATCGATACTGATATATCGATAGTAAAATGAATATCGATACTGATATATCGATAGTAAAATGAATATAGATACTGATATATCGATAGTAAAAAGAATATCGATACTGATATATCGATAGCAAAATAACTTCGATATTGATATATCGATAGTAAAATAAATATCGATACTAATATATCGATAGTAAAATAAGTATCGATACTGATATATCGATAATAAAAAATTTCGATACTGATATATCGATAGTAAAAAAATATCGATACTGATATATCGATAGTAAAATAAATATCAATACTGATACAACGATAGTAAAAAAAATATCGATACTGATATATCGATAGTAAAATATGTATCGATACTGACATATCGATTGTAAAAAAAATATCGATACTGATATATCGATAGTAAAAAAATATCGACAGAGATATATCGATAGTAAAATGAATATCGATACTGATATATCGATAGCAAAAGAACATCGATATTGATACATCGATAGTAAAATAATATCGATAGTAAAATAAGTATCGATACTGATATATCGATACTGATATATCGATAGTAAAATAAATATCGATACTGATATATCGATAGTAAAACAAGTATCGATACTGACATATCGATTGTAAAAAAATATCGATACTGATATATCGATAGTAAAAAAATATCGACATAGATATATCGATAGTAAAATGAATATCGATACTGATATATAGATACTGATATATCGATAGTAAAATGAATATCGATACTGATATATCGATACTGATATATCGATACTGATATATCGATAGCAAAATAACATCGATATTGATATATCGATAGTAAAATAAATATCGATACTAATATGTCGATAGTAAAATAAGTATCGATACTGATATATCGATAGTAAAAAAATATCGATTCTGATATATCGATAGTAAAAAAATATCGATACTGATATATCGATAGTGAAATAAATATCGATACTGATATATCGATAGTAAAAAAATATCGATACTGATATATCGATAGTAAAATAAATATCGAAACTGATACAACGATAGTAAAAAAAATATCGATACTGATATATCGATAGTAAAAAAATATCGATGCTGATATATCGATAGTAAAATAAATATAGATACTGATACAACGATAGTAAAAAAAATATCGATACTGATATATCGATAGTAAAATATGTATCGATACTGACATATCGATTGTAAAAAAAATATCGATACTGATATATCGATAGTAAATAAATATCGACAGAGATATATCGATAGTAAAATGAATATCGATACTGATAAATCGATAGCAAAATAACATCGATATTGATACATCGATAGTTAAAAAAATATCGACAGAGATATATCAATAGTAAAATGAATATCGATACTGATATATCGATAGCAAAATAACATCGATATTGATATATCGATAGTAAAATAAATATCGATACTAATATATCGATAGTAAAATAAGTATCGATACTGATATATCGATAGTAAAAAAATATCGATACTGATATATCGATAGTAAAAAATATCAATACTGATATATCGATAGCAAAATAACATCGATAATGATACATCGATAGTAAAATAATATTGATACTAATATATCGATAGTAAAATAAGTATCGATACTGAAATATCGATAGTAAAAAAATATCGATACTAATATATCGATAGTAAAATGAATATCGATACTGATATATCGATAGTAAAATGAATATAGATACTGATATATCGATAGTAAAAAGAATATCGATACTGATATATAGATACTGATATATCGATAGTAAAATGAATATCGATACTGATATATCGATAGTAAAACAAGTATCGATACTGACATATCGATTGTAATAAAATATCGATACTGATATATCGATAGTAAAAAAATATCGACAGAGATATATCGATAGTAAAATGAATATCGATACTGATATATCGATAGCAAAATAACATCGATATTGATATATCGATAGTAAAATAAATATCGATACTAATATATCGATAGTAAAATAAGTATCGATACTGATATATCGATAGTAAAATAAATATCGATACTAAAACAACGATAGTAAAAAAAATATCGATACTGATATATCGATTGTAAAAAAATATCGATACTGATATATCGATAGTAAAATAAATATCGATACTGATACAACGATAGTAAAAAAATATCGATACTGATATATCGATAATAAAATATGTATCGATACTGACATATCGATTGTAAAAAATATCGATACTGATATATCGATAGTAAAAAAATATCGACAGAGATATATCGATAGTAAAATGAATATCGATACTGATAAATCGATAGCAAAATAACATCGATATTGATATATCGATAGTAAAATAAATATCGATACTAATATATCGATAGTAAAATAAGTATCGATACTGATATATCGATAGTAAAAAAATATCGATACTGATATATCGATAGTAAAAAATATCAATACTGATATATCGATAGCAAAATAACATCGATAATGATACATCGATAGTAAAATAATATCGATACTAATATATCGATAGTAAAATAAGTATCGATACTGAAATATCGATAGTAAAAAAATATCGATACTAATATATCGATAGTAAAATGAATATCGATACTGATATATCGATAGTAAAATGAATATAGATACTGATATATCGATAGTAAAAAGAATATCGATACTGATATATCGATAGTAAAATGAATATCGATACTGATATATCGATAGTAAAACAAGTATCGATACTGACATATCGATTGTAATAAAATATCGATACTGATATATCGATAGTAAAAAAATATCGACAGAGATATATCGATAGTAAAATGAATATCGATACTGATATATCGATAGCAAAATAACATCGATATTGATATATCGATAGTAAAATAAATATCGATACTAATATATCGATAGTAAAATAAGTATCGATACTGATATATCGATAGTAAAAAAATATCGATTCTGATATATCGATAGAAAAAAAATATCGATACTGATATATCGATAGTTAAATAAATATCGATACTGATATATCGATAGTAAAAAAATATCGATACTGATATATCGATAGTAAAATAAATATCGATACTAATACAACGATAGTAAAAAAAATATCGATACTGATATATCGATAGTAAAAAAATATCGATACTGATATATCGATAGTAAAATAAATATCGATACTGATACAACGATAGTAAAAAAATATCGATACTGATATATCGATAGTAAAATATGTATCGATACTGACATATCGATTGTAAAAAAATATCGATACTGATATATCGATAGTAAAAAAATATCGACAGAGATATATCGATAGTAAAATCCCTCTAGGGACATAGAAATCTATCCCTCTAGGGACCTAGAAATCCCTCTAGCGACATAGAAATCCCTCTAGGGACATAGAAATCTCTCTAGGGACATAGAAATCCCTCTAGGGACATAGAAATCTATCCCTCTAGGGACCTAGAAATCCCTCTAGCGACATAGAAATCCCTCTAGCGACATAGAAATCCCTCTAGGGACATAGAAATCTCTCTCTCTAGGGACCTAGAAATCCCTCTACGGACCTAGATATCCCTCTCAAAACCCTGTAACACGCTCTAGAATCCCTATAAATCCTTCTAGGGACATAGAAATCCCTCTAGGGACATAGAAATCTATCCCTCTAGGGACCTAGAAATCCCTCTAGCGACATAGAAATCCCTCTAGCGACATAGAAATCCCTCTAGGGACATAGAAATCCCTCTAGCGACATAGAAATCCCTCTAGGGACATAGAAATCTCTCTAGGGACATAGAAATCCCTCTAGGGACATAGAAATCTATCCCTCTAGGGACCTAGAAATCCCTCTAGCGACATAGAAATCCCTCTAGGGACCTAGAAATCCCTCTAGCGACATAGAAATCCCTCTAGGGACATAGAAATCTCTCTAGGGACATAGAAATCCCTCTAGGGACATAGAAATCTATCCCTCTAGGGACCTAGAAATCCCTCTAGCGACATAGAAATCCCTCTAGCGACATAGAAATCCCTCTAGGGACATAGAAATCTCTCTCTCTAGGGACCTAGAAATCCCTCTAGGGACATAGAAATCCCTCTAGGGACCTAGAAATCCCTCTAGGGACATAGAAATCCCTCTAGGGACATAGAAATCTATCCCTCTAGGGACCTAGAAATCCCTCTAGGGACCTAGAAATTCCTCTAGGGACATAGAAATCCCTCTAGGGACATAGAAATCCCTCTAGGGACCTAGAAATCCCTCTAGGGACATAGAAATCCCTCTAGGGACATAGAAATCTATCCCTCTAGGGACATAGAAATCCCTCTAGGGACCTAGAAATCCCTCTAGGGACATTGAAATCCCTCTAGGGACATATAAATCTATCCCTCTAGGGACATAGAAATCCCTCTAGGGACATAGAAATCCCTCTAGGGACCTAGAAATCCCTCTAAGGACCTAGAAATCCCTCTAGGGACATTGAAATCCCTCTAGGGACATAGAAATCTATCCCTCTAGGGACCTAGAAATCCCTCTAGGGACAATGAAATCCCTCTAGGGACCTAGAAATCTCTCTAGTGACATAGAAATCCCTCTAGGGACATAGAAATCTATCCCTCTAGGGACCTAGAAATCCCTCTAGGGACATAGAAATCCCTCTAGGGACCTAGAAATCTCTCTAGGGACCTAGAAATCTCTCTAGGGACATAGAAATCTCTCTAGGGACATAGAAATCCCTCTAGGGACATAGAAATCTATCCCTCTAGGGACCTAGAAATCCCTCTAGGGACCTAGAAATCCCTCTAGGGACCTAGAAATCCCTCTAGGGACCTAGAAATCCCTCTAGCGACATAGAAATCCCTCTAGGGACATAGAAATCTCTCTAGGGACATAGAAATCCCTCTAGGGACATAGAAATCTATCCCTCTAGCGACATAGAAATCCCTCTAGCGACATAGAAATCCCTCTAGGGACATAGAAATCTCTCTCTCTAGGGACCTAAAAATCCCTCTACGGACCTAGATATCCCTCTCAAAACCCTGTAACACGCTCTAGAATCCCTATAAATCCCTCTAGGGACATAGAAATCCCTCTAGGGACATAGAAATCCCTCTAGGGACATAGAAATCTATCCCTCTAGGGACCTTGAAATCCCTCTAGGGACCTAGAAATCCATCTAGGGACCTAGAAATCCCTCTAGGGACCTAGAAATCCCTCTAGGGACATAGAAATCTCTCTAGGGACATAGAAATCCCTCTAGGGACATAGAAATCTATCCCTCTAGGGACCTAGAAATCCCTCTAGCGACATAGAAATCCCTCTAGCGACATAGAAATCCCTCTAGGGACATAGAAATCTCTCTCTCTAGGGACCTAGAAATCCCTCTAGCGACATAGAAATCCCTCTAGCGACATAGAAATCCCTCTAGGGACATAGAAATCTCTCTCTCTAGGGACCTAGAAATCCCTCTAGGGACATAGAAATCCCTCTAGGGACCTAGAAATCCCTCTAGGGACATAGAAATCCCTCTAGGGACATAGAAATCTATCCCTCTAGGGACCTAGAAATCCCTCTAGGGACCTAGAAATCCCTCTAGGGACATAGAAATCCCTCTAGGGACATAGAAATCCCTCTAGGGACCTAGAAATCCCTCTAGGGACATAGAAATCCCTCTAGGGACATAGAAATCTATCCCTCTAGGGACATAGAAATCCCTCTAGGGACCTAGAAATCCCTCTAGGGACATTGAAATCCCTCTAGGGACATATAAATCTATCCCTCTAGGGACATAGAAATCGCTCTAGGGACATAGAAATCCCTCTAGGGACCTAGAAATCCCTCTAGGGACCTAGAAATCCCTCTAGGGACATTGAAATCCCTCTAGGGACATAGAAATCTATCCCTCTAGGGACCTAGAAATCCCTCTAGGGACATTGAAATCCCTCTAGGGACCTAGAAATCTCTCTAGTGACATAGAAATCCCTCTAGGGACATAGAAATCTATCCCTCTAGGGACCTAGAAATCCCTCTAGGGACATAGAAATCCCTCTAGGGACCTAGAAATCTCTCTAGGGACCTAGAAATCTCTCTAGGGACATAGAAATCTCTCTAGGGACATAGAAATCCCTCTAGGGACATAGAAATCTATCCCTCTAGGGACCTAGAAATCCCTCTAGGGACCTAGAAATCCCTCTAGGGACCTAGAAATCCCTCTAGGGACCTAGAAATCCCTCTAGCGACATAGAAATCCCTCTAGGGACATAGAAATCTCTCTAGGGACATAGAAATCCCTCTAGGGACATAGAAATCTATCCCTCTAGGGACCTAGAAATCCCTCTAGCGACATAGAAATCCCTCTAGCGACATAGAAATCCCTCTAGGGACATAGAAATCTCTCTCTCTAGGGACCTAGAAATCCCTCTACGGACCTAGATATCCCTCTCAAAACCCTGTAACACGCTCTAGAATCCCTATAAATCCTTCTAGGGACATAGAAATCCCTCTAGGGACATAGAAATCTATCCCTCTAGGGACCTTGAAATCCCTCTAGGGACCTAGAAATCCATCTAGGGACCTAGAAATCCCTCTAGGGACCTAGAAATCCCTCTAGGGACATAGAAATCTCTCTAGGGACATAAAAATCCCTCTAGGGACATAGAAATCTATCCCTCTAGGGACCTAGAAATCCCTCTAGCGACATAGAAATCCCTCTAGCGACATAGAAATCCCTCTAGGGACATAGAAATCCCTCTAGCGACATAGAAATCCCTCTAGGGACATAGAAATCTCTCTAGGGACATAGAAATCCCTCTAGGGACATAGAAATCTATCCCTCTAGGGACCTAGAAATCCCTCTAGCGACATAGAAATCCCTCTAGGGACCTAGAAATCCCTCTAGCGACATAGAAATCCCTCTAGGGACATAGAAATCTCTCTAGGGACATAGAAATCCCTCTAGGGACATAGAAATCTATCCCTCTAGGGACCTAGAAATCCCTCTAGCGACATAGAAATCCCTCTAGCGACATAGAAATCCCTCTAGGGACATAGAAATCTCTCTCTCTAGGGACCTAGAAATCCCTCTAGGGACATAGAAATCCCTCTAGGGACCTAGAAATCCCTCTAGGGACATAGAAATCCCTCTAGGGACATAGAAATCTATCCCTCTAGGGACCTAGAAATCCCTCTAGGGACCTAGAAATCCCTCTAGGGACATAGAAATCCCTCTAGGGACATAGAAATCCCTCTAGGGACCTAGAAATCCCTCTAGGGACATAGAAATCCCTCTAGGGACATAGAAATCTATCCCTCTAGGGACATAGAAATCCCTCTAGGGACCTAGAAATCCCTCTAGGGACATTGAAATCCCTCTAGGGACATATAAATCTATCCCTCTAGGGACATAGAAATCCCTCTAGGGACATAGAAATCCCTCTAGGGACCTAGAAATCCCTCTAGGGACCTAGAAATCCCTCTAGGGACATTGAAATCCCTCTAGGGACATAGAAATCTATCCCTCTAGGGACCTAGAAATCCCTCTAGGGACATTGAAATCCCTCTAGGGACCTAGAAATCTCTCTAGTGACATAGAAATCCCTCTAGGGACATAGAAATCTATCCCTCTAGGGACCTAGAAATCCCTCTAGGGACATAGAAATCCCTCTAGGGACCTAGAAATCTCTCTAGGGACCAAGAAATCTCTCTAGGGACATAGAAATCTCTCTAGGGACATAGAAATCCCTCTAGCGACATAGAAATCCCTCTAGGGACATAGAAATCTCTCTAGGGACATAGAAATCCCTCTAGGGACATAGAAATCTATCCCTCTAGCGACATAGAAATCCCTCTAGCGACATAGAAATCCCTCTAGGGACATAGAAATCTCTCTCTCTAGGGACCTAGAAATCCCTCTACGGACCTAGATATCCCTCTCAAAACCCTGTAACACGCTCTAGAATCCCTATAAATCCCTCTAGGGACATAGAAATCCCTCTAGGGACATAGAAATCTATCCCTCTAGGGACCTTGAAATCCCTCTAGGGACCTAGAAATCCATCTAGGGACCTAGAAATCCCTCTAGGGACCTAGAAATCCCTCTAGGGACATAGAAATCTCTCTAGGGACATAGAAATCCCTCTAGGGACATAGAATTCTATCCCTCTAGGGACCTTGAAATCCCTCTAGGGACCTAGAAATCCATCTAGGGACCTAGAAATCCCTCTAGGGACCTAGAAATCCCTCTAGGGACATAGAAATCCCTCTAGGGACATAGAAATCCCTCTAGGGACATAGAAATCTATCCCTCTAGGGACCTAGAAATCCCTCTAGCGACATAGAAATCCCTCTAGCGACATAGAAATCCCTCTAGGGACATAGAAATCTCTCTCTCTAGGGACCTAGAAATCCCTCTAGCGACATAGAAATCCCTCTAGCGACATAGAAATCCCTCTAGGGACATAGAAATCTCTCTCTCTAGGGACCTAGAAATCCCTCTAGGGACATAGAAATCCCTCTAGGGACCTAGAAATCCCTCTAGGGACATAGAAATCCCTCTAGGGACATAGAAATCTATCCCTCTAGGGACCTAGAAATCCCTCTAGGGACATAGAAATCCCTCTAGGGACATAGAAATCCCTCTAGGGACCTAGAAATCCCTCTAGGGACATAGAAATCCCTCTAGGGACATAGAAATCTATCCCTCTAGGGACATAGAAATCTCTCTAGGGACCTAGAAATCCCTCTAGGGACATTGAAATCCCTCTAGGGACCTAGAAATCCCTCTAGGGACATAGAAATCCCGCTAGGGACATAGAAATCCCTCTAGGGACCTAGAAATCCCTCTAGGGACATAGAAATCCCTCTAGAGACATAGAAATCTATCCCTCTAGGGACATAGAAATCCCTCTAGGGACATAGAAATCCCTCTAGGGACATAGAAATCTATCCCTCTAGGGACCTAGAAATCCCTCTAGGGACCTAGAAATCCCTCTAGGGACATAGAAATCCCTCTAGGGACATAGAAATCCCTCTAGGGACCTAGAAATCCCTCTAGGGACATAGAAATCCCTCTAGGGACATAGAAATCTATCCCTCTAGGGACATAGAAATCCCTCTAGGGACCTAGAAATCCCTCTAGGGACATTGAAATCCCTCTAGGGACATATAAATCTATCCCTCTAGGGACATAGAAATCCCTCTAGGGACATAGAAATCCCTCTAGGGACCTTGAAATCCCTCTAGGGACCTAGATATCCCTCTAGGGACATTGAAATCCCTCTAGGGACATAGAAATCTATCCCTCTAGGGACATAGAAATCCCTCTAGGGACATAGAAATCCCTCTAGGGACCTAGAAATCCCTCTAGGGACCTAGAAATCCCTCTAGGGACATTGAAATCCCTCTAGGGACATAGAAATCTATCCCTCTAGGGACCTAGAAATCCCTCTAGGGACATTGAAATCCCTCTAGGGACCTAGAAATCTCTCTAGTGACATAGAAATCCCTCTAGGGACATAGAAATCTATCCCTCTAGGGACCTAGAAATCCCTCTAGGGACATAGAAATCCCTCTAGGGACCTAGAAATCTCTCTAGGGACCTAGAAATCTCTCTAGGGACATAGAAATCTCTCTAGGGACATAGAAATCCCTCTAGGGACATAGAAATCTATCCCTCTAGGGACCTAGAAATCCCTCTAGGGACCTAGAAATCCCTCTAGGGACCTAGAAATCCCTCTAGGGACCTAGAAATCCCTCTAGCGACATAGAAATCCCTCTAGGGACATAGAAATCTCTCTAGGGACATAGAAATCCCTCTAGGGACATAGAAATCTATCCCTCTAGCGACATAGAAATCCCTTTAGCGACATAGAAATCCCTCTAGGGACATAGAAATCTCTCTCTCTAGGGACCTAGAAATCCCTCTACGGACCTAGATATCCCTCTCAAAACCCTGTAACACGCTCTAGAATCCCTATAAATCCCTCTAGGGACATAGAAATCCCTCTAGGGACATAGAAATCTATCCCTCTAGGGACCTTGAAATCCCTCGAGGGACCTAGAAATCCATCTAGGGACCTAGAAATCCCTCTAGGGACCTAGAAATCCCTCTAGGGACATAGAAATCTCTCTAGGGACATAGAAATCCCTCTAGGGACATAGAAATCTATCCCTCTAGGGACCTAGAAATCCCTCTAGCGACATAGAAATCCCTCTAGCGACATAGAAATCCCTCTAGGGACATAGAAATCTCTCTCTCTAGGGACCTAGAAATCCCTCTAGGGACATAGAAATCCCTCTAGGGACCTAGAAATCCCTCTAGGGACATAGAAATCCCTCTAGGGACATAGAAATCTATCCCTCTAGGGACATAGAAATCCCTCTAGGGACCTAGAAATCCCTCTAGGGACGTAGAAATCCCTCTAGGGACATAGATATCCCTCTCAAAACCCTGTAACACGCTCTAGAATCCCTATAAATCCCTCTAGGGACATAGAAATCCCTCTAGGGACATAGAAATCTCTCCCTCTAGGGACCTTGAAATCCCTCTAGGGACCTAGAAATCCATCTAGGGACCTAGAAATCCCTCTAGGGACCTAGAAATCCCTCTAGCGACATAGAAATCCCTCTAGGGACATAGAAATCTCTCTCTCTAGGGACCTAGAAATCCCTCTAGGGACATAGAAATCTCTCTCTCTAGGGACCTAGAAATCCCTCTAGGGACCTAGAAATCCCTCTAGCGACATAGAAATCCCTCTAGCGACATAGAAATCCCTCTAGGGACCTAGAAATCCCTCTAGGGACATAGAAATCCCTCTAGGGACATAGAAATCCCTCTAGGGACCTAGAAATCCCTCTAGGGACCTAGAAATCTATCCCTCTAGGGACCTAGAAATCCCTCTAGGGACATTGAAATCCCTCTAGGGACCTAGAAATCTCTCTAGTGACATAGAAATCCCTCTAGGGACATAGAAATCTATCCCTCTAGGGACCTAGAAATCCCTCTAGGGACATAGAAATCCCTCTAGGGACCTAGAAATCTCTCTAGGGACCTAGAAATCTCTCTAGGGACATAGAAATCTCTCTAGGGACATAGAAATCCCTCTAGGGACATAGAAATCTATCCCTCTAGGGACCTAGAAATCCCTCTAGGGACCTAGAAATCCCTCTAGGGACCTAGAAATCCCTCTAGGGACCTAGAAATCCCTCTAGCGACATAGAAATCCCTCTAGGGACATAGAAATCTCTCTAGGGACATAGAAATCCCTCTAGGGACATAGAAATCTATCCCTCTAGGGACCTAGAAATCCCTCTAGCGACATAGAAATCCCTCTAGCGACATAGAAATCCCTCTAGGGACATAGAAATCTCTCTCTCTAGGGACCTAGAAATCCCTCTAGGGACATAGAAATCCCTCTAGGGACATAGAAATCCCTCTAGGGACCTAGAAATCCCTCTAGGGACCTAGAAATCCCTCTAGGGACATAGAAATCCCTCTAGGGACCTAGAAATCCCTCTAGGGACCTAGAAATCTATCCCTCTAGGGACCTAGAAATCCCTCTAGGGACATTGAAATCCCTCTAGGGACCTAGAAATCTCTCTAGTGACATAGAAATCCCTCTAGGGACATAGAAATCTATCCCTCTAGGGACCTAGAAATCCCTCTAGGGACATAGAAATCCCTCTAGGGACCTAGAAATCTCTCTAGGGACCTAGAAATCCCTCTAGCGACATAGAAATCCCTCTAGCGACATAGAAATCCCTCTAGGGACATAGAAATCTCTCTCTCTAGGGACCTAGAAATCCCTCTACGGACCTAGATATCCCTCTCAAAACCCTGTAACACGCTCTAGAATCCCTATAAATCCCTCTAGGGACATAGAAATCCCTCTAGGGACATAGAAATCTATCCCTCTAGGGACCTTGAAATCCCTCTAGGGACCTAGAAATCCATCTAGGGACCTAGAAATCCCTCTAGGGACCTAGAAATCCCTCTAGGGACATAGAAATCTCTCTAGGGACATAGAAATCCCTCTAGGGACATAGAAATCTATCCCTCTAGGGACATAGAAATCCCTCTAGGGACATAGAAATCCCTCTAGGGACCTAGAAATCCCTCTAGGGACATAGAAATCCCTCTAGGGACATAGAAATCTATCCCTCTAGGGACATAGAAATCTCTCTAGGGACCTAGAAATCCCTCTAGGGACATTGAAATCCCTCTAGGGACCTAGAAATCCCTCTAGGGACATAGAAATCCCTCTAGGGACATAGAAATCCCTCTAGGGACCTAGAAATCCCTCTAGGGACATAGAAATCCCTCTAGAGACATAGAAATCTATCCCTCTAGGGACATAGAAATCCCTCTAGGGACATAGAAATCCCTCTAGGGACATAGAAATCTATCCCTCTAGGGACCTAGAAATCCCTCTAGGGACCTAGAAATCCCTCTAGGGACATAGAAATCCCTCTAGGGACATAGAAATCCCTCTAGGGACCTAGAAATCCCTCTAGGGACATAGAAATCCCTCTAGGGACATAGAAATCTATCCCTCTAGGGACATAGAAATCCCTCTAGGGACCCAGAAATCCCTCTAGGGACATTGAAATCCCTCTAGGGACATATAAATCTATCCCTCTAGGGACATAGAAATCCCTCTAGGGACATAGAAATCCCTCTAGGGACCTTGAAATCCCTCTAGGGACCTAGATATCCCTCTAGGGACATTGAAATCCCTCTAGGGACATAGAAATCTATCCCTCTAGGGACATAGAAATCCCTCTAGGGACATAGAAATCCCTCTAGGGACCTAGAAATCCCTCTAGGGACCTAGAAATCCCTCTAGGGACATTGAAATCCCTCTAGGGACATAGAAATCTATCCCTCTAGGGACCTAGAAATCCCTCTAGGGACATTGAAATCCCTCTAGGGACCTAGAAATCTCTCTAGGGACCTAGAAATCTCTCTAGGGACATAGAAATCTCTCTAGGGACATAGAAATCCCTCTAGGGACATAGAAATCTATCCCTCTAGGGACCTAGAAATCCCTCTAGGGACCTAGAAATCCCTCTAGGGACCTAGAAATCCCTCTAGGGACCTAGAAATCCCTCTAGCGACATAGAAATCCCTCTAGGGACATAGAAATCTCTCTAGGGACATAGAAATCCCTCTAGGGACATAGAAATCTATCCCTCTAGCGACATAGAAATCCCTTTAGCGACATAGAAATCCCTCTAGGGACATAGAAATCTCTCTCTCTAGGGACCTAGAAATCCCTCTACGGACCTAGATATCCCTCTCAAAACCCTGTAACACGCTCTAGAATCCCTATAAATCCCTCTAGGGACATAGAAATCTCTCTAGGGACATAGAAATCTATCCCTCTAGGGACCTTGAAATCCCTCGAGGGACCTAGAAATCCATCTAGGGACCTAGAAATCCCTCTAGGGACCTAGAAATCCCTCTAGGGACATAGAAATCTCTCTAGGGACATAGAAATCCCTCTAGGGACATAGAAATCTATCCCTCTAGGGACCTAGAAATCCCTCTAGCGACATAGAAATCCCTCTAGCGACATAGAAATCCCTCTAGGGACATAGAAATCTCTCTCTCTAGGGACCTAGAAATCCCTCTAGGGACATAGAAATCCCTCTAGGGACCTAGAAATCCCTCTAGGGACATAGAAATCCCTCTAGGGACATAGAAATCTATCCCTCTAGGGACATAGAAATCCCTCTAGGGACCTAGAAATCCCTCTAGGGACGTAGAAATCCCTCTAGGGACATAGATATCCCTCTCAAAACCCTGTAACACGCTCTAGAATCCCTATAAATCCCTCTAGGGACATAGAAATCCCTCTAGGGACATAGAAATCTATCCCTCTAGGGACCTTGAAATCCCTCTAGGGACCTAGAAATCCATCTAGGGACCTAGAAATCCCTCTAGGGACCTAGAAATCCCTCTAGCGACATAGAAATCCCTCTAGGGACATAGAAATCTCTCTCTCTAGGGACCTAGAAATCCCTCTAGGGACATAGAAATCTCTCTCTCTAGGGACCTAGAAATCCCTCTAGGGACCTAGAAATCCCTCTAGCGACATAGAAATCCCTCTAGCGACATAGAAATCCCTCTAGGGACCTAGAAATCCCTCTAGGGACATAGAAATCCCTCTAGGGACATAGAAATCCCTCTAGGGACCTAGAAATCCCTCTAGGGACCTAGAAATCTATCCCTCTAGGGACCTATAAATCCCTCTAGGGACATTGAAATCCCTCTAGGGACCTAGAAATCTCTCTAGTGACATAGAAATCCCTCTAGGGACATAGAAATCTATCCCTCTAGGGACCTAGAAATCCCTCTAGGGACATAGAAATCCCTCTAGGGACCTAGAAATCTCTCTAGGGACCTAGAAATCTCTCTAGGGACATAGAAATCTCTCTAGGGACATAGAAATCCCTCTAGGGACATAGAAATCTATCCCTCTAGGGACCTAGAAATCCCTCTAGGGACCTAGAAATCCCTCTAGGGACCTAGAAATCCCTCTAGGGACCTAGAAATCCCTCTAGCGACATAGAAATCCCTCTAGGGACATAGAAATCTCTCTAGGGACATAGAAATCCCTCTAGGGACATAGAAATCTATCCCTCTAGGGACCTAGAAATCCCTCTAGCGACATAGAAATCCCTCTAGCGACATAGAAATCCCTCTAGGGACATAGAAATCTCTCTCTCTAGGGACCTAGAAATCCCTCTAGGGACATAGAAATCCCTCTAGGGACATAGAAATCCCTCTAGGGACCTAGAAATCCCTCTAGGGACCTAGAAATCCCTCTAGGGACATAGAAATCCCTCTAGGGACCTAGAAATCCCTCTAGGGACCTAGAAATCTATCCCTCTAGGGACCTAGAAATCCCTCTAGGGACATTGAAATCCCTCTAGGGACCTAGAAATCTCTCTAGTGACATAGAAATCCCTCTAGGGACATAGAAATCTATCCCTCTAGGGACCTAGAAATCCCTCTAGGGACATAGAAATCCCTCTAGGGACCTAGAAATCTCTCTAGGGACCTAGAAATCCCTCTAGCGACATAGAAATCCCTCTAGCGACATAGAAATCCCTCTAGGGACATAGAAATCTCTCTCTCTAGGGACCTAGAAATCCCTCTACGGACCTAGATATCCCTCTCAAAACCCTGTAACACGCTCTAGAATCCCTATAAATCCCTCTAGGGACATAGAAATCCCTCTAGGGACATAGAAATCTATCCCTCTAGGGACCTTGAAATCCCTCTAGGGACCTAGAAATCCATCTAGGGACCTAGAAATCCCTCTAGGGACCTAGAAATCCCTCTAGGGACATAGAAATCTCTCTAGGGACATAGAAATCCCTCTAGGGACATAGAAATCTATCCCTCTAGGGACCTAGAAATCCCTCTAGCGACATAGAAATCCCTCTAGCGACATAGAAATCCCTCTAGGGACATTGAAATCCCTCTAGGGACCTAGAAATCTCTCTAGTGACATAGAAATCCCTCTAGGGACATAGAAATCTATCCCTCTAGGGACCTATAAATCCCTCTAGGGACATAGAAATCCCTCTAGGGACCTAGAAATCTCTCTAGGGACCTCGAAATCTCTCTAGGGACATAGAAATCTCTCTAGGGACATTGAAATCCCTCTAGGGACATAGAAATCCCTCTAGGGACCTAGAAATCTCTCTAGGGACCTAGAAATCTATCCCTCTAGGGACCTAGAAATCCCTCTAGGGACATTGAAATCCCTCTAGGGACCTAGAAATCTCTCTAGTGACATAGAAATCCCTCTAGGGACATAGAAATCTATCCCTCTAGGGACCTAGAAATCCCTCTAGGGACATAGAAATCCCTCTAGGGACCTAGAAATCTCTCTAGGGACCTAGAAATCTCTCTAGGGACATAGAAATCTCTCTAGGGACATAGAAATCCCTCTAGGGACATAGAAATCTATCCCTCTAGGGACCTAGAAATCCCTCTAGGGACCTAGAAATCCCTCTAGCGACATAGAAATCTCTCTAGGGACCTAGAAATCTCTCTAGGGACATAGAAATCTCTCTAGGGACATAGAAATCCCTCTAGGGACATAGAAATCTATCCCTCTAGGGACCTAGAAATCCCTCTAGGGACCTAGAAATCCCTCTAGGGACCTAGAAATCCCTCTAGGGACCTAGAAATCCCTCTACGGACCTAGATATCCCTCTCAAAACCCTGTAACACGCTCTAGAATCCCTATAAATCCTTCTAGGGACATAGAAATCCCTCTAGGGACATAGAAATCTATCCCTCTAGGGACCTAGAAATCCCTCTAGCGACATAGAAATCCCTCTAGCGACATAGAAATCCCTCTAGGGACATAGAAATCCCTCTAGCGACATAGAAATCCCTCTAGGGACATAGAAATCTCTCTAGGGACATAGAAATCCCTCTAGGGACATAGAAATCTATCCCTCTAGGGACCTAGAAATCCCTCTAGCGACATAGAAATCCCTCTAGGGACCTAGAAATCCCTCTAGCGACATAGAAATCCCTCTAGGGACATAGAAATCTCTCTAGGGACATAGAAATCCCTCTAGGGACATAGAAATCTATCCCTCTAGGGACCTAGAAATCCCTCTAGCGACATAGAAATCCCTCTAGCGACATAGAAATCCCTCTAGGGACATAGAAATCTCTCTCTCTAGGGACATAGAAATCCCTCTAGGGACATAGAAATCCCTCTAGGGACCTAGAAATCCCTCTAGGGACATAGAAATCCCTCTAGGGACATAGAAATCTATCCCTCTAGGGACCTAGAAATCCCTCTAGGGACCTAGAAATCCCTCTAGGGACATAGAAATCCCTCTAGGGACATAGAAATCCCTCTAGGGACCTAGAAATCCCTCTAGGGACATAGAAATCCCTCTAGGGACATAGAAATCTATCCCTCTAGGGACATAGAAATCCCTCTAGGGACCTAGAAATCCCTCTAGGGACATTGAAATCCCTCTAGGGACATATAATTCTATCCCTCTAGGGACATAGAAATCCCTCTAGGGACATTGAAATCCCTCTAGGGACATAGAAATCTATCCCTCTAGGGACCTAGAAATCCCTCTAGGGACATTGAAATCCCTCTAGGGACCTAGAAATCTCTCTAGTGACATAGAAATCCCTCTAGGGACATAGAAATCTATCCCTCTAGGGACCTAGAAATCCCTCTAGGGACATAGAAATCCCTCTAGGGACCTAGAAATCTCTCTAGGGACCTAGAAATCTCTCTAGGGACATAGAAATCTCTCTAGGGACATAGAAATCCCTCTAGGGACATAGAAATCTATCCCTCTAGGGACCTAGAAATCCCTCTAGGGACCTAGAAATCCCTCTAGGGACCTAGAAATCCCTCTAGGGACCTAGAAATCCCTCTGGCGACATAGAAATCCCTCTAGGGACATAGAAATCTCTCTAGGGACATAGAAATCCCTCTAGGGACATAGAAATCTATCCCTCTAGCGACATAGAAATCCCTCTAGCGACATAGAAATCCCTCTAGGGACATAGAAATCTCTCTCTCTAGGGACCTAAAAATCCCTCTACGGACCTAGATATCCCTCTCAAAACCCTGTAACACGCTCTAGAATCCCTATAAATCCCTCTAGGGACATAGAAATCCCTCTAGGGACATAGAAATCCCTCTAGGGACATAGAAATCTATCCCTCTAGGGACCTTGAAATCCCTCTAGGGACCTAGAAATCCATCTAGGGACCTAGAAATCCCTCTAGGGACCTAGAAATCCCTCTAGGGACATAGAAATCTCTCTAGGGACATAGAAATCCCTCTAGGGACATAGAAATCTATCCCTCTAGGGACCTAGAAATCCCTCTAGCGACATAGAAATCCCTCTAGCGACATAGAAATCCCTCTAGGGACATAGAAATCTCTCTCTCTAGGGACCTAGAAATCCCTCTAGCGACATAGAAATCCCTCTAGCGACATAGAAATCCCTCTAGGGACATAGAAATCTCTCTCTCTAGGGACCTAGAAATCCCTCTAGCGACATAGAAATCCCTCTAGCGACATAGAAATCCCTCTAGGGACATAGAAATCTCTCTCTCTAGGGACCTAGAAATCCCTCTAGGGACATAGAAATCCCTCTAGGGACCTAGAAATCCCTCTAGGGACATAGAAATCCCTCTAGGGACATAGAAATCTATCCCTCTAGGGACCTAGAAATCCCTCTAGGGACCTAGAAATCCCTCTAGGGACATAGAAATCCCTCTAGGGACATAGAAATCCCTCTAGGGACCTAGAAATCCCTCTAGGGACATAGAAATCCCTCTAGGGACATAGAAATCTATCCCTCTAGGGACATAGAAATCCCTCTAGGGACCTAGAAATCCCTCTAGGGACATTGAAATCCCTCTAGGGACATATAAATCTATCCCTCTAGGGACATAGAAATCGCTCTAGGGACATAGAAATCCCTCTAGGGACCTAGAAATCCCTCTAGGGACCTAGAAATCCCTCTAGGGACATTGAAATCCCTCTAGGGACATAGAAATCTATCCCTCTAGGGACCTAGAAATCCCTCTAGGGACATTGAAATCCCTCTAGGGACCTAGAAATCTCTCTAGTGACATAGAAATCCCTCTAGGGACATAGAAATCTATCCCTCTAGGGACCTAGAAATCCCTCTAGGGACATAGAAATCCCTCTAGGGACCTAGAAATCTCTCTAGGGACCTAGAAATCTCTCTAGGGACATAGAAATCTCTCTAGGGACATAGAAATCCCTCTAGGGACATAGAAATCTATCCCTCTAGGGACCTAGAAATCCCTCTAGGGACCTAGAAATCCCTCTAGGGACCTAGAAATCCCTCTAGGGACCTAGAAATCCCTCTAGCGACATAGAAATCCCTCTAGGGACATAGAAATCTCTCTAGGGACATAGAAATCCCTCTAGGGACATAGAAATCTATCCCTCTAGGGACCTAGAAATCCCTCTAGCGACATAGAAATCCCTCTAGCGACATAGAAATCCCTCTAGGGACATAGAAATCTCTCTCTCTAGGGACCTAGAAATCCCTCTACGGACCTAGATATCCCTCTCAAAACCCTGTAACACGCTCTAGAATCCCTATAAATCCTTCTAGGGACATAGAAATCCCTCTAGGGACATAGAAATCTATCCCTCTAGGGACCTTGAAATCCCTCTAGGGACCTAGAAATCCATCTAGGGACCTAGAAATCCCTCTAGGGACCTAGAAATCCCTCTAGGGACATAGAAATCTCTCTAGGGACATAGAAATCCCTCTAGGGACATAGAAATCTATCCCTCTAGGGACCTAGAAATCCCTCTAGCGACATAGAAATCCCTCTAGCGACATAGAAATCCCTCTAGGGACATAGAAATCCCTCTAGCGACATAGAAATCCCTCTAGGGACATAGAAATCTCTCTAGGGACATAGAAATCCCTCTAGGGACATAGAAATCTATCCATCTAGGGACCTAGAAATCCCTCTAGCGACATAGAAATCCCTCTAGGGACCTAGAAATCCCTCTAGCGACATAGAAATCCCTCTAGGGACATAGAAATCTCTCTAGGGACATAGAAATCCCTCTAGGGACATAGAAATCTATCCCTCTAGGGACCTAGAAATCCCTCTAGCGACATAGAAATCCCTCTAGCGACATAGAAATCCCTCTAGGGACATAGAAATCTCTCTCTCTAGGGACCTAGAAATCCCTCTAGGGACATAGAAATCCCTCTAGGGACCTAGAAATCCCTCTAGGGACATAGAAATCCCTCTAGGGACATAGAAATCTATCCCTCTAGGGACCTAGAAATCCCTCTAGGGACCTAGAAATCCCTCTAGGGACATAGAAATCCCTCTAGGGACATAGAAATCCCTCTAGGGACCTAGAAATCCCTCTAGGGACATAGAAATCCCTCTAGGGACATAGAAATCTATCCCTCTAGGGACATAGAAATCCCTCTAGGGACCTAGAAATCCCTCTAGGGACATTGAAATCCCTCTAGGGACATATAAATCTATCCCTCTAGGGACATAGAAATCCCTCTAGGGACATAGAAATCCCTCTAGGGACCTAGAAATCCCTCTAGGGACCTAGAAATCCCTCTAGGGACATTGAAATCCCTCTAGGGACATAGAAATCTATCCCTCTAGGGACCTATAAATCCCTCTAGGGACATTGAAATCCCTCTAGGGACCTAGAAATCTCTCAAGTGACATAGAAATCCCTCTAGGGACATAGAAATCTATCCCTCTAGGGACCTAGAAATCCCTCTACGGACCTAGATATCCCTCTCAAAACCCTGTAACACGCTCTAGAATCCCTATAAATCCCTCTAGGGACATAGAAATCCCTCTAGGGACATAGAAATCTCTCTAGGGACATAGAAATCCCTCTAGGGACATAGAAATCTATCCCTCTAGGGACCTAGAAATCCCTCTAGCGACATAGAAATCCCTCTAGCGACATAGAAATCCCTCTAGGGACATAGAAATCTCTCTCTCTAGGGACCTAGAAATCCCTCTAGGGACATAGAAATCCCTCTAGGGACCTAGAAATCCCTCTAGGGACATAGAAATCCCTCTAGGGACATAGAAATCTATCCCTCTAGGGACCTAGAAATCCCTCTAGGGACCTAGAAATCCCTCTAGGGACATAGAAATCCCTCTAGGGACATAGAAATCCCTCTAGGGACCTAGAAATCCCTCTAGGGACATAGAAATCCCTCTAGGGACATAGAAATCCCTCTAGGGACCTAGAAATCCCTCTAGGGACATTGAAATCCCTCTAGGGACATATAAATCTATCCCTCTAGGGACATAGAAATCCCTCTAGGGACATAGAAATCCCTCTAGGGACCTAGAAATCCCTCTAGGGACCTAGAAATCCCTCTAGGGACATTGAAATCCCTCTAGGGACATAGAAATCTATCCCTCTAGGGACCTAGAAATCCCTCTAGGGACATTGAAATCCCTCTAGGGACCTAGAAATCTCTCAAGTGACATAGAAATCCCTCTAGGGACATAGAAATCTATCCCTCTAGGGACCTAGAAATCCCTCTACGGACCTAGATATCCCTCTCAAAACCCTGTAACACGCTCTAGAATCCCTATAAATCCCTCTAGGGACATAGAAATCCCTCTAGGGACATAGAAATCTATCCCTCTAGGGACCTTGAAATCCCTCTAGGGACCTAGAAATCCATCTAGGGACCTAGAAATCCCTCTAGGGACCTAGAAATCCCTCTAGGGACATAGAAATCTCTCTAGGGACATAGAAATCCCTCTAGGGACATAGAAATCTATCCCTCTAGGGACCTAGAAATCCCTCTAGCGACATAGAAATCCCTCTAGCGACATAGAAATCCCTCTAGGGACATTGAAATCCCTCTAGGGACCTAGAAATCTCTCTAGTGACATAGAAATCCCTCTAGGGACATAGAAATCTATCCCTCTAGGGACCTAGAAATCCCTCTAGGGACATAGAAATCCCTCTAGGGACCTAGAAATCTCTCTAGGGACCTAGAAATCTCTCTAGGGACATAGAAATCTCTCTAGGGACATAGAAATCCCTCTAGGGACATAGAAATCCCTCTAGGGACCTAGAAATCCCTCTAGGGACCTAGAAATCTATCCCTCTAGGGACCTAGAAATCCCTCTAGGGACATTGAAATCCCTCTAGGGACCTAGAAATCTCTCTAGTGACATAGAAATCCCTCTAGGGACATAGAAATCTATCCCTCTAGGGACCTAGAAATCCCTCTAGGGACATAGAAATCCCTCTAGGGACCTAGAAATCTCTCTAGGGACCTAGAAATCTCTCTAGGGACATAGAAATCTCTCTAGGGACATAGAAATCCCTCTAGGGACATAGAAATCTATCCCTCTAGGGACCTAGAAATCCCTCTAGGGACCTAGAAATCCCTCTAGCGACATAGAAATCTCTCTAGGGACCTAGAAATCTCTCTAGGGACATAGAAATCTCTCTAGGGACATAGAAATCCCTCTAGGGACATAGAAATCTATCCCTCTAGGGACCTAGAAATCCCTCTAGGGACCTAGAAATCCCTCTAGGGACCTAGAAATCCCTCTAGGGACCTAGAAATCCCTCTACGGACCTAGATATCCCTCTCAAAACCCTGTAACACGCTCTAGAATCCCTATAAATCCTTCTAGGGACATAGAAATCCCTCTAGGGACATAGAAATCTATCCCTCTAGGGACCTAGAAATCCCTCTAGCGACATAGAAATCCCTCTAGCGACATAGAAATCCCTCTAGGGACATAGAAATCCCTCTAGCGACATAGAAATCCCTCTAGGGACATAGAAATCTCTCTAGGGACATAGAAATCCCTCTAGGGACATAGAAATCTATCCCTCTAGGGACCTAGAAATCCCTCTAGCGACATAGAAATCCCTCTAGGGACCTAGAAATCCCTCTAGCGACATAGAAATCCCTCTAGGGACATAGAAATCTCTCTAGGGACATAGAAATCCCTCTAGGGACATAGAAATCTATCCCTCTAGGGACCTAGAAATCCCTCTAGCGACATAGAAATCCCTCTAGCGACATAGAAATCCCTCTAGGGACATAGAAATCTCTCTCTCTAGGGACCTAGAAATCCCTCTAGGGACATAGAAATCCCTCTAGGGACCTAGAAATCCCTCTAGGGACATAGAAATCCCTCTAGGGACATAGAAATCTATCCCTCTAGGGACCTAGAAATCCCTCTAGGGACCTAGAAATCCCTCTAGGGACATAGAAATCCCTCTAGGGACATAGAAATCCCTCTAGGGACCTAGAAATCCCTCTAGGGACATAGAAATCCCTCTAAGGACATAGAAATCTATCCCTCTAGGGACATAGAAATCCCTCTAGGGACCTAGAAATCCCTCTAGGGACATTGAAATCCCTCTAGGGACATATAATTCTATCCCTCTAGGGACATAGAAATCCCTCTAGGGACATAGAAATCCCTCTAGGGACCTAGAAATCCCTCTAGGGACCTAGAAATCCCTCTAGGGACATTGAAATCCCTCTAGGGACATAGAAATCTATCCCTCTAGGGACCTAGAAATCCCTCTAGGGACATTGAAATCCCTCTAGGGACCTAGAAATCTCTCTAGTGACATAGAAATCCTTCTAGGGACATAGAAATCTATCCCTCTAGGGACCTAGAAATCCCTCTAGGGACATAGAAATCCCTCTAGGGACCTAGAAATCTCTCTAGGGACCTAGAAATCTCTCTAGGGACATAGAAATCTCTCTAGGGACATAGAAATCCCTCTAGGGACATAGAAATCTATCCCTCTAGGGACCTAGAAATCCCTCTAGGGACCTAGAAATCCCTCTAGGGACCTAGAAATCCCTCTAGGGACCTAGAAATCCCTCTAGCGACATAGAAATCCCTCTAGGGACATAGAAATCTCTCTAGGGACATAGAAATCCCTCTAGGGACATAGAAATCTATCCCTCTAGCGACATAGAAATCCCTCTAGCGACATAGAAATCCCTCTAGGGACATAGAAATCTCTCTCTCTAGGGACCTAAAAATCCCTCTACGGACCTAGATATCCCTCTCAAAACCCTGTAACACGCTCTAGAATCCCTATAAATCCCTCTAGGGACATAGAAATCCCTCTAGGGACATAGAAATCCCTCTAGGGACATAGAAATCTATCCCTCTAGGGACCTTGAAATCCCTCTAGGGACCTAGAAATCCATCTAGGGACCTAGAAATCCCTCTAGGGACCTAGAAATCCCTCTAGGGACATAGAAATCTCTCTAGGGACATAGAAATCCCTCTAGGGACATAGAAATCTATCCCTCTAGGGACCTAGAAATCCCTCTAGCGACATAGAAATCCCTCTAGCGACATAGAAATCCCTCTAGGGACATAGAAATCTCTCTCTCTAGGGACCTAGAAATCCCTCTAGCGACATAGAAATCCCTCTAGCGACATAGAAATCCCTCTAGGGACATAGAAATCTCTCTCTCTAGGGACCTAGAAATCCCTCTAGGGACATAGAAATCCCTCTAGGGACCTAGAAATCCCTCTAGGGACATAGAAATCCCTCTAGGGACATAGAAATCTATCCCTCTAGGGACCTAGAAATCCCTCTAGGGACCTAGAAATCCCTCTAGGGACATAGAAATCCCTCTAGGGACATAGAAATCCCTCTAGGGACCTAGAAATCCCTCTAGGGACATAGAAATCCCTCTAGGGACATAGAAATCTATCCCTCTAGGGACATAGAAATCCCTCTAGGGACCTAGAAATCCCTCTAGGGACATTGAAATCCCTCTAGGGACATATAAATCTATCCCTCTAGGGACATAGAAATCGCTCTAGGGACATAAAAATCCCTCTAGGGACCTAGAAATCCCTCTAGGGACCTAGAAATCCCTCTAGGGACATTGAAATCCCTCTAGGGACATAGAAATCTATCCCTCTAGGGACCTAGAAATCCCTCTAGGGACATTGAAATCCCTCTAGGGACCTAGAAATCTCTCTAGTGACATAGAAATCCCTCTAGGGACATAGAAATCTATCCCTCTAGGGACCTAGAAATCCCTCTAGGGACATAGAAATCCCTCTAGGGACCTAGAAATCTCTCTAGGGACCTAGAAATCTCTCTAGGGACATAGAAATCTCTCTAGGGACATAGAAATCCCTCTAGGGACATAGAAATCTATCCCTCTAGGGACCTAGAAATCCCTCTAGGGACCTAGAAATCCCTCTAGGGACCTAGAAATCCCTCTAGGGACCTAGAAATCCCTCTAGCGACATAGAAATCCCTCTAGGGACATAGAAATCTCTCTAGGGACATAGAAATCCCTCTAGGGACATAGAAATCTATCCCTCTAGGGACCTAGAAATCCCTCTAGCGACATAGAAATCCCTCTAGGGACATAGAAATCTCTCTCTCTAGGGACCTAGAAATCCCTCTACGGACCTAGATATCCCTCTCAAAACCCTGTAACACGCTCTAGAATCCCTATAAATCCTTCTAGGGACATAGAAATCCCTCTAGGGACATAGAAATCTATCCCTCTAGGGACCTTGAAATCCCTCTAGGGACCTAGAAATCCATCTAGGGACCTAGAAATCCCTCTAGGGACCTAGAAATCCCTCTAGGGACATAGAAATCTCTCTAGGGACATAGAAATCCCTCTAGGGACATAGAAATCTATCCCTCTAGGGACCTAGAAATCCCTCTAGCGACATAGAAATCCCTCTAGCGACATAGAAATCCCTCTAGGGACATAGAAATCCCTCTAGCGACATAGAAATCCCTCTAGGGACATAGAAATCTCTCTAGGGACATAGAAATCCCTCTAGGGACATAGAAATCTATCCATCTAGGGACCTAGAAATCCCTCTAGCGACATAGAAATCCCTCTAGGGACCTAGAAATCCCTCTAGCGACATAGAAATCCCTTTAGGGACATAGAAATCTCTCTAGGGACATAGAAATCCCTCTAGGGACATAGAAATCTATCCCTCTAGGGACCTAGAAATCCCTCTAGCGACATAGAAATCCCTCTAGCGACATAGAAATCCCTCTAGGGACATAGAAATCTCTCTCTCTAGGGACCTAGAAATCCCTCTAGGGACATAGAAATCCCTCTAGGGACCTAGAAATCCCTCTAGGGACATAGAAATCCCTCTAGGGACATAGAAATCTATCCCTCTAGGGACCTAGAAATCCCTCTAGGGACCTAGAAATCCCTCTAGGGACATAGAAATCCCTCTAGGGACATAGAAATCCCTCTAGGGACCTAGATATCCCTCTAGGGACATAGAAATCCCTCTAGGGACATAGAAATCTATCCCTCTAGGGACATAGAAATCCCTCTAGGGACCTAGAAATCCCTCTAGGGACATTGAAATCCCTCTAGGGACATATAAATCTATCCCTCTAGGGACATAGAAATCCCTCTAGGGACATAGAAATCCCTCTAGGGACCTAGAAATCCCTCTAGGGACCTAGAAATCCCTCTAGGGACATTGAAATCCCTCTAGGGACATAGAAATCTATCCCTCTAGGGACCTAGAAATCCCTCTAGGGACATTGAAATCCCTCTAGGGACCTAGAAATCTCTCAAGTGACATAGAAATCCCTCTAGGGACATAGAAATCTATCCCTCTAGGGACCTAGAAATCCCTCTACGGACCTAGATATCCCTCTCAAAACCCTGTAACACGCTCTAGAATCCCTATAAATCCCTCTAGGGACATAGAAATCCCTCTAGGGACATAGAAATCTCTCTAGGGACATAGAAATCCCTCTAGGGACATAGAAATCTATCCCTCTAGGGACCTAGAAATCCCTCTAGCGACATAGAAATCCCTCTAGCGACATAGAAATCCCTCTAGGGACATAGAAATCTCTCTCTCTAGGGACCTAGAAATCCCTCTAGGGACATAGAAATCCCTCTAGGGACCTAGAAATCCCTCTAGGGACATAGAAATCCCTCTAGGGACATAGAAATCTATCCCTCTAGGGACCTAGAAATCCCTCTAGGGACCTAGAAATCCCTCTAGGGACATAGAAATCCCTCTAGGGACATAGAAATCCCTCTAGGGACCTAGAAATCCCTCTAGGGACATAGAAATCCCTCTAGGGACATAGAAATCTATCCCTCTAGGGACATAGAAATCCCTCTAGGGACCTAGAAATCCCTCTAGGGACATTGAAATCCCTCTAGGGACATATAAATCTATCCCTCTAGGGACATAGAAATCCCTCTAGGGACATAGAAATCCCTCTAGGGACCTAGAAATCCCTCTAGGGACCTAGAAATCCCTCTAGGGACATTGAAATCCCTCTAGGGACATAGAAATCTATCCCTCTAGGGACCTAGAAATCCCTCTAGGGACATTGAAATCCCTCTAGGGACCTAGAAATCTCTCAAGTGACATAGAAATCCCTCTAGGGACATAGAAATCTATCCCTCTAGGGACCTAGAAATCCCTCTACGGACCTAGATATCCCTCTCAAAACCCTGTAACACGCTCTAGAATCCCTATAAATCCCTCTAGGGACATAGAAATCCCTCTAGGGACATAGAAATCTATCCCTCTAGGGACCTTGAAATCCCTCTAGGGACCTAGAAATCCATCTAGGGACCTAGAAATCCCTCTAGGGACCTAGAAATCCCTCTAGGGACATAGAAATCTCTCTAGGGACATAGAAATCCCTCTAGGGACATAGAAATCTATCCCTCTAGGGACCTAGAAATCCCTCTAGCGACATAGAAATCCCTCTAGCGACATAGAAATCCCTCTAGGGACATTGAAATCCCTCTAGGGACCTAGAAATCTCTCTAGTGACATAGAAATCCCTCTAGGGACATAGAAATCTATCCCTCTAGGGACCTAGAAATCCCTCTAGGGACATAGAAATCCCTCTAGGGACCTAGAAATCTCTCTAGGGACCTAGAAATCTCTCTAGGGACATAGAAATCTCTCTAGGGACATAGAAATCCCTCTAGGGACATAGAAATCCCTCTAGGGACCTAGAAATCCCTCTAGGGACCTAGAAATCTATCCCTCTAGGGACCTAGAAATCCCTCTAGGGACATTGAAATCCCTCTAGGGACCTAGAAATCTCTCTAGTGACATAGAAATCCCTCTAGGGACATAGAAATCTATCCCTCTAGGGACCTAGAAATCCCTCTAGGGACCTAGAAATCCCTCTAGGGACCTAGAAATCTCTCTAGGGACCTAGAAATCTCTCTAGGGACATAGAAATCTCTCTAGGGACATAGAAATCCCTCTAGGGACATAGAAATCTATCCCTCTAGGGACCTAGAAATCCCTCTAGGGACCTAGAAATCCCTCTAGCGACATAGAAATCTCTCTAGGGACCTAGAAATCTCTCTAGGGACATAGAAATCTCTCTAGGGACATAGAAATCCCTCTAGGGACATAGAAATCTATCCCTCTAGGGACCTAGAAATCCCTCTAGGGACCTAGAAATCCCTCTAGGGCCTAGAAATCCCTCTAGGGACCTAGAAATCCCTCTACGGACCTAGATATCCCTCTCAAAACCCTGTAACACGCTCTAGAATCCCTATAAATCCTTCTAGGGACATAGAAATCCCTCTAGGGACATAGAAATCTATCCCTCTAGGGACCTAGAAATCCCTCTAGCGACATAGAAATCCCTCTAGCGACATAGAAATCCCTCTAGGGACATAGAAATCCCTCTAGCGACATAGAAATCCCTCTAGGGACATAGAAATCTCTCTAGGGACATAGAAATCCCTCTAGGGACATAGAAATCTATCCCTCTAGGGACCTAGAAATCCCTCTAGCGACATAGAAATCCCTCTAGGGACCTAGAAATCCCTCTAGCGACATAGAAATCCCTCTAGGGACATAGAAATCTCTCTAGGGACATAGAAATCCCTCTAGGGACATAGAAATCTATCCCTCTAGGGACCTAGAAATCCCTCTAGCGACATAGAAATCCCTCTAGCGACATAGAAATCCCTCTAGGGACATAGAAATCTCTCTCTCTAGGGACCTAGAAATCCCTCTAGGGACATAGAAATCCCTCTAGGGACCTAGAAATCCCTCTAGGGACATAGAAATCCCTCTAGGGACATAGAAATCTATCCCTCTAGGGACCTAGAAATCCCTCTAGGGACCTAGAAATCCCTCTAGGGACATAGAAATCCCTCTAGGGACATAGAAATCCCTCTAGGGACCTAGAAATCCCTCTAGGGACATAGAAATCCCTCTAGGGACATAGAAATCTATCCCTCTAGGGACATAGAAATCCCTCTAGGGACCTAGAAATCCCTCTAGGGACATTGAAATCCCTCTAGGGACATATAAATCTATCCCTCTAGGGACATAGAAATCCCTCTAGGGACATAGAAATCCCTCTAGGGACCTAGAAATCCCTCTAGGGACCTAGAAATCCCTCTAGGGACATTGAAATCCCTCTAGGGACATAGAAATCTATCCCTCTAGGGACCTAGAAATCCCTCTAGGGACATTGAAATCCCTCTAGGGACCTAGAAATCTCTCTAGTGACATAGAAATCCCTCTAGGGACATAGAAATCTATCCCTCTAGGGACCTAGAAATCCCTCTAGGGACATTGAAATCCCTCTAGGGACCTAGAAATCTCTCTAGGGACCTAGAAATCTCTCTAGGGACATAGAAATCTCTCTAGGGACATAGAAATCCCTCTAGGGACATAGAAATCTATCCCTCTAGGGACCTAGAAATCCCTCTAGGGACCTAGAAATCCCTCTAGGGACCTAGAAATCCCTCTAGGGACCTAGAAATCCCTCTAGCGACATAGAAATCCCTCTAGGGACATAGAAATCTCTCTAGGGACATAGAAATCCCTCTAGGGACATAGAAATCTATCCCTCTAGCGACATAGAAATCCCTCTAGCGACATAGAAATCCCTCTAGGGACATAGAAATCTCTCTCTCTAGGGACCTAAAAATCCCTCTACGGACCTAGATATCCCTCTCAAAACCCTGTAACACGCTTTAGAATCCCTATAAATCCCTCTAGGGACATAGAAATCCCTCTAGGGACCTAGAAATCCCTCTAGGGACATTGAAATCCCTCTAGGGACCTAGAAATCCCTCTAGGGACATAGAAATCCCTCTAGGGACATAGAAATCCCTCTAGGGACCTAGAAATCCCTCTAGGGACATAGAAATCCCTCTAGAGACATAGAAATCTATCCCTCTAGGGACATAGAAATCCCTCTAGGGACATAGAAATCCCTCTAGGGACATAGAAATCTATCCCTCTAGGGACCTAGAAATCCCTCTAGGGACCTAGAAATCCCTCTAGGGACATAGAAATCCCTCTAGGGACATAGAAATCCCTCTAGGGACCTAGAAATCCCTCTAGGGACATAGAAATCCCTCTAGGGACATAGAAATCTATCCCTCTAGGGACATAGAAATCCCTCTAGGGACCTAGAAATCCCTCTAGGGACATTGAAATCCCTCTAGGGACATATAAATCTATCCCTCTAGGGACATAGAAATCCCTCTAGGGACATAGAAATCCCTCTAGGGACCTTGAAATCCCTCTAGGGACCTAGATATCCCTCTAGGGACATTGAAATCCCTCTAGGGACATAGAAATCTATCCCTCTAGGGACATAGAAATCCCTCTAGGGACATAGAAATCCCTCTAGGGACCTAGAAATCCCTCTAGGGACCTAGAAATCCCTCTAGGGACATTGAAATCCCTCTAGGGACATAGAAATCTATCCCTCTAGGGACCTAGAAATCCCTCTAGGGACATTGAAATCCCTCTAGGGACCTAGAAATCTCTCTAGTGACATAGAAATCCCTCTAGGTACATAGAAATCTATCCCTCTAGGGACCTAGAAATCCCTCTAGGGACATAGAAATCCCTCTAGGGACCTAGAAATCTCTCTAGGGACCTAGAAATCTCTCTAGGGACATAGAAATCTCTCTAGGGACATAGAAATCCCTCTAGGGACATAGAAATCTATCCCTCTAGGGACCTAGAAATCCCTCTAGGGACCTAGAAATCCCTCTAGGGACCTAGAAATCCCTCTAGGGACCTAGAAATCCCTCTAGCGACATAGAAATCCCTCTAGGGACATAGAAATCTCTCTAGGGACATAGAAATCCCTCTAGGGACATAGAAATCTATCCCTCTAGCGACATAGAAATCCCTTTAGCGACATAGAAATCCCTCTAGGGACATAGAAATCTCTCTCTCTAGGGACCTAGAAATCCCTCTACGGACCTAGATATCCCTCTCAAAACCCTGTAACACGCTCTAGAATCCCTATAAATCCCTCTAGGGACATAGAAATCTCTCTAGGGACATAGAAATCTATCCCTCTAGGGACCTTGAAATCCCTCGAGGGACCTAGAAATCCATCTAGGGACCTAGAAATCCCTCTAGGGACCTAGAAATCCCTCTAGGGACATAGAAATCTCTCTAGGGACATAGAAATCCCTCTAGGGACATAGAAATCTATCCCTCTAGGGACCTAGAAATCCCTCTAGCGACATAGAAATCCCTCTAGCGACATAGAAATCCCTCTAGGGACATAGAAATCTCTCTCTCTAGGGACCTAGAAATCCCTCTAGGGACATAGAAATCCCTCTAGGGACCTAGAAATCCCTCTAGGGACATAGAAATCCCTCTAGGGACATAGAAATCTATCCCTCTAGGGACATAGAAATCCCTCTAGGGACCTAGAAATCCCTCTAGGGACGTAGAAATCCCTCTAGGGACATAGATATCCCTCTCAAAACCCTGTAACACGCTCTAGAATCCCTATAAATCCCTCTAGGGACATAGAAATCCCTCTAGGGACATAGAAATCTATCCCTCTAGGGACCTTGAAATCCCTCTAGGGACCTAGAAATCCATCTAGGGACCTAGAAATCCCTCTAGGGACCTAGAAATCCCTCTAGCGACATAGAAATCCCTCTAGGGACATAGAAATCTCTCTCTCTAGGGACCTAGAAATCCCTCTAGGGACATAGAAATCTCTCTCTCTAGGGACCTAGAAATCCCTCTAGGGACCTAGAAATCCCTCTAGCGACATAGAAATCCCTCTAGCGACATAGAAATCCCTCTAGGGACCTAGAAATCCCTCTAGGGACATAGAAATCCCTCTAGGGACATAGAAATCCCTCTAGGGACCTAGAAATCCCTCTAGGGACCTAGAAATCTATCCCTCTAGGGACCTAGAAATCCCTCTAGGGACATTGAAATCCCTCTAGGGACCTAGAAATCTCTCTAGTGACATAGAAATCCCTCTAGGGACATAGAAATCTATCCCTCTAGGGACCTAGAAATCCCTCTAGGGACATAGAAATCCCTCTAGGGACCTAGAAATCTCTCTAGGGACCTAGAAATCTCTCTAGGGACATAGAAATCTCTCTAGGGACATAGAAATCCCTCTAGGGACATAGAAATCTATCCCTCTAGGGACCTAGAAATCCCTCTAGGGACCTAGAAATCCCTCTAGGGACCTAGAAATCCCTCTAGGGACCTAGAAATCCCTCTAGCGACATAGAAATCCCTCTAGGGACATAGAAATCTCTCTAGGGACATAGAAATCCCTCTAGGGACATAGAAATCTATCCCTCTAGGGACCTAGAAATCCCTCTAGCGACATAGAAATCCCTCTAGCGACATAGAAATCCCTCTAGGGACATAGAAATCTCTCTCTCTAGGGACCTAGAAATCCCTCTAGGGACATAGAAATCCCTCTAGGGACATAGAAATCCCTCTAGGGACCTAGAAATCCCTCTAGGGACCTAGAAATCCCTCTAGGGACATAGAAATCCCTCTAGGGACCTAGAAATCCCTCTAGGGACCTAGAAATCTATCCCTCTAGGGACCTAGAAATCCCTCTAGGGACATTGAAATCCCTCTAGGGACCTAGAAATCTCTCTAGTGACATAGAAATCCCTCTAGGGACATAGAAATCTATCCCTCTAGGGACCTAGAAATCCCTCTAGGGACATAGAAATCCCTCTAGGGACCTAGAAATCTCTCTAGGGACCTAGAAATCCCTCTAGCGACATAGAAATCCCTCTAGCGACATAGAAATCCCTCTAGGGACATAGAAATCTCTCTCTCTAGGGACCTAGAAATCCCTCTACGGACCTAGATATCCCTCTCAAAACCCTGTAACACGCTCTAGAATCCCTATAAATCCCTCTAGGGACATAGAAATCCCTCTAGGGACATAGAAATCTATCCCTCTAGGGACCTTGAAATCCCTCTAGGGACCTAGAAATCCATCTAGGGACCTAGAAATCCCTCTAGGGACCTAGAAATCCCTCTAGGGACATAGAAATCTCTCTAGGGACATAGAAATCCCTCTAGGGACATAGAAATCTATCCCTCTAGGGACCTAGAAATCCCTCTAGCGACATAGAAATCCCTCTAGCGACATAGAAATCCCTCTAGGGACATTGAAATCCCTCTAGGGACCTAGAAATCTCTCTAGTGACATAGAAATCCCTCTAGGGACATAGAAATCTATCCCTCTAGGGACCTATAAATCCCTCTAGGGACATAGAAATCCCTCTAGGGACCTAGAAATCTCTCTAGGGACCTCGAAATCTCTCTAGGGACATAGAAATCTCTCTAGGGACATTGAAATCCCTCTAGGGACATAGAAATCCCTCTAGGGACCTAGAAATCTCTCTAGGGACCTAGAAATCTATCCCTCTAGGGACCTAGAAATCCCTCTAGGGACATTGAAATCCCTCTAGGGACCTAGAAATCTCTCTAGTGACATAGAAATCCCTCTAGGGACATAGAAATCTATCCCTCTAGGGACCTAGAAATCCCTCTAGGGACATAGAAATCCCTCTAGGGACCTAGAAATCTCTCTAGGGACCTAGAAATCTCTCTAGGGACATAGAAATCTCTCTAGGGACATAGAAATCCCTCTAGGGACATAGAAATCTATCCCTCTAGGGACCTAGAAATCCCTCTAGGGACCTAGAAATCCCTCTAGCGACATAGAAATCTCTCTAGGGACCTAGAAATCTCTCTAGGGACATAGAAATCTCTCTAGGGACATAGAAATCCCTCTAGGGACATAGAAATCTATCCCTCTAGGGACCTAGAAATCCCTCTAGGGACCTAGAAATCCCTCTAGGGACCTAGAAATCCCTCTAGGGACCTAGAAATCCCTCTACGGACCTAGATATCCCTCTCAAAACCCTGTAACACGCTCTAGAATCCCTATAAATCCTTCTAGGGACATAGAAATCCCTCTAGGGACATAGAAATCTATCCCTCTAGGGACCTAGAAATCCCTCTAGCGACATAGAAATCCCTCTAGCGACATAGAAATCCCTCTAGGGACATAGAAATCCCTCTAGCGACATAGAAATCCCTCTAGGGACATAGAAATCTCTCTAGGGACATAGAAATCCCTCTAGGGACATAGAAATCTATCCCTCTAGGGACCTAGAAATCCCTCTAGCGACATAGAAATCCCTCTAGGGACCTAGAAATCCCTCTAGCGACATAGAAATCCCTCTAGGGACATAGAAATCTCTCTAGGGACATAGAAATCCCTCTAGGGACATAGAAATCTATCCCTCTAGGGACCTAGAAATCCCTCTAGCGACATAGAAATCCCTCTAGCGACATAGAAATCCCTCTAGGGACATAGAAATCTCTCTCTCTAGGGACATAGAAATCCCTCTAGGGACATAGAAATCCCTCTAGGGACCTAGAAATCCCTCTAGGGACATAGAAATCCCTCTAGGGACATAGAAATCTATCCCTCTAGGGACCTAGAAATCCCTCTAGGGACCTAGAAATCCCTCTAGGGACATAGAAATCCCTCTAGGGACATAGAAATCCCTCTAGGGACCTAGAAATCCCTCTAGGGACATAGAAATCCCTCTAGGGACATAGAAATCTATCCCTCTAGGGACATAGAAATCCCTCTAGGGACCTAGAAATCCCTCTAGGGACATTGAAATCCCTCTAGGGACATATAATTCTATCCCTCTAGGGACATAGAAATCCCTCTAGGGACATAGAAATCCCTCTAGGGACCTAGAAATCCCTCTAGGGACATTGAAATCCCTCTAGGGACATAGAAATCTATCCCTCTAGGGACCTAGAAATCCCTCTAGGGACATTGAAATCCCTCTAGGGACCTAGAAATCTCTCTAGTGACATAGAAATCCCTCTAGGGACATAGAAATCTATCCCTCTAGGGACCTAGAAATCCCTCTAGGGACATAGAAATCCCTCTAGGGACCTAGAAATCTCTCTAGGGACCTAGAAATCTCTCTAGGGACATAGAAATCTCTCTAGGGACATAGAAATCCCTCTAGGGACATAGAAATCTATCCCTCTAGGGACCTAGAAATCCCTCTAGGGACCTAGAAATCCCTCTAGGGACCTAGAAATCCCTCTAGGGACCTAGAAATCCCTCTGGCGACATAGAAATCCCTCTAGGGACATAGAAATCTCTCTAGGGACATAGAAATCCCTCTAGGGACATAGAAATCTATCCCTCTAGCGACATAGAAATCCCTCTAGCGACATAGAAATCCCTCTAGGGACATAGAAATCTCTCTCTCTAGGGACCTAAAAATCCCTCTACGGACCTAGATATCCCTCTCAAAACCCTGTAACACGCTCTAGAATCCCTATAAATCCCTCTAGGGACATAGAAATCCCTCTAGGGACATAGAAATCCCTCTAGGGACATAGAAATCTATCCCTCTAGGGACCTTGAAATCCCTCTAGGGACCTAGAAATCCATCTAGGGACCTAGAAATCCCTCTAGGGACCTAGAAATCCCTCTAGGGACATAGAAATCTCTCTAGGGACATAGAAATCCCTCTAGGGACATAGAAATCTATCCCTCTAGGGACCTAGAAATCCCTCTAGCGACATAGAAATCCCTCTAGCGACATAGAAATCCCTCTAGGGACATAGAAATCTCTCTCTCTAGGGACCTAGAAATCCCTCTAGCGACATAGAAATCCCTCTAGCGACATAGAAATCCCTCTAGGGACATAGAAATCTCTCTCTCTAGGGACCTAGAAATCCCTCTAGCGACATAGAAATCCCTCTAGCGACATAGAAATCCCTCTAGGGACATAGAAATCTCTCTCTCTAGGGACCTAGAAATCCCTCTAGGGACATAGAAATCCCTCTAGGGACCTAGAAATCCCTCTAGGGACATAGAAATCCCTCTAGGGACATAGAAATCTATCCCTCTAGGGACCTAGAAATCCCTCTAGGGACCTAGAAATCCCTCTAGGGACATAGAAATCCCTCTAGGGACATAGAAATCCCTCTAGGGACCTAGAAATCCCTCTAGGGACATAGAAATCCCTCTAGGGACATAGAAATCTATCCCTCTAGGGACATAGAAATCCCTCTAGGGACCTAGAAATCCCTCTAGGGACATTGAAATCCCTCTAGGGACATATAAATCTATCCCTCTAGGGACATAGAAATCGCTCTAGGGACATAGAAATCCCTCTAGGGACCTAGAAATCCCTCTAGGGACCTAGAAATCCCTCTAGGGACATTGAAATCCCTCTAGGGACATAGAAATCTATCCCTCTAGGGACCTAGAAATCCCTCTAGGGACATTGAAATCCCTCTAGGGACCTAGAAATCTCTCTAGTGACATAGAAATCCCTCTAGGGACATAGAAATCTATCCCTCTAGGGACCTAGAAATCCCTCTAGGGACATAGAAATCCCTCTAGGGACCTAGAAATCTCTCTAGGGACCTAGAAATCTCTCTAGGGACATAGAAATCTCTCTAGGGACATAGAAATCCCTCTAGGGACATAGAAATCTATCCCTCTAGGGACCTAGAAATCCCTCTAGGGACCTAGAAATCCCTCTAGGGACCTAGAAATCCCTCTAGGGACCTAGAAATCCCTCTAGCGACATAGAAATCCCTCTAGGGACATAGAAATCTCTCTAGGGACATAGAAATCCCTCTAGGGACATAGAAATCTATCCCTCTAGGGACCTAGAAATCCCTCTAGCGACATAGAAATCCCTCTAGCGACATAGAAATCCCTCTAGGGACATAGAAATCTCTCTCTCTAGGGACCTAGAAATCCCTCTACGGACCTAGATATCCCTCTCAAAACCCTGTAACACGCTCTAGAATCCCTATAAATCCTTCTAGGGACATAGAAATCCCTCTAGGGACATAGAAATCTATCCCTCTAGGGACCTTGAAATCCCTCTAGGGACCTAGAAATCCATCTAGGGACCTAGAAATCCCTCTAGGGACCTAGAAATCCCTCTAGGGACATAGAAATCTCTCTAGGGACATAGAAATCCCTCTAGGGACATAGAAATCTATCCCTCTAGGGACCTAGAAATCCCTCTAGCGACATAGAAATCCCTCTAGCGACATAGAAATCCCTCTAGGGACATAGAAATCCCTCTAGCGACATAGAAATCCCTCTAGGGACATAGAAATCTCTCTAGGGACATAGAAATCCCTCTAGGGACATAGAAATCTATCCATCTAGGGACCTAGAAATCCCTCTAGCGACATAGAAATCCCTCTAGGGACCTAGAAATCCCTCTAGCGACATAGAAATCCCTCTAGGGACATAGAAATCTCTCTAGGGACATAGAAATCCCTCTAGGGACATAGAAATCTATCCCTCTAGGGACCTAGAAATCCCTCTAGCGACATAGAAATCCCTCTAGCGACATAGAAATCCCTCTAGGGACATAGAAATCTCTCTCTCTAGGGACCTAGAAATCCCTCTAGGGACATAGAAATCCCTCTAGGGACCTAGAAATCCCTCTAGGGACATAGAAATCCCTCTAGGGACATAGAAATCTATCCCTCTAGGGACCTAGAAATCCCTCTAGGGACCTAGAAATCCCTCTAGGGACATAGAAATCCCTCTAGGGACATAGAAATCCCTCTAGGGACCTAGAAATCCCTCTAGGGACATAGAAATCCCTCTAGGGACATAGAAATCTATCCCTCTAGGGACATAGAAATCCCTCTAGGGACCTAGAAATCCCTCTAGGGACATTGAAATCCCTCTAGGGACATATAAATCTATCCCTCTAGGGACATAGAAATCCCTCTAGGGACATAGAAATCCCTCTAGGGACCTAGAAATCCCTCTAGGGACCTAGAAATCCCTCTAGGGACATTGAAATCCCTCTAGGGACATAGAAATCTATCCCTCTAGGGACCTATAAATCCCTCTAGGGACATTGAAATCCCTCTAGGGACCTAGAAATCTCTCAAGTGACATAGAAATCCCTCTAGGGACATAGAAATCTATCCCTCTAGGGACCTAGAAATCCCTCTACGGACCTAGATATCCCTCTCAAAACCCTGTAACACGCTCTAGAATCCCTATAAATCCCTCTAGGGACATAGAAATCCCTCTAGGGACATAGAAATCTCTCTAGGGACATAGAAATCCCTCTAGGGACATAGAAATCTATCCCTCTAGGGACCTAGAAATCCCTCTAGCGACATAGAAATCCCTCTAGCGACATAGAAATCCCTCTAGGGACATAGAAATCTCTCTCTCTAGGGACCTAGAAATCCCTCTAGGGACATAGAAATCCCTCTAGGGACCTAGAAATCCCTCTAGGGACATAGAAATCCCTCTAGGGACATAGAAATCTATCCCTCTAGGGACCTAGAAATCCCTCTAGGGACCTAGAAATCCCTCTAGGGACATAGAAATCCCTCTAGGGACATAGAAATCCCTCTAGGGACCTAGAAATCCCTCTAGGGACATAGAAATCCCTCTAGGGACATAGAAATCTATCCCTCTAGGGACATAGAAATCCCTCTAGGGACCTAGAAATCCCTCTAGGGACATTGAAATCCCTCTAGGGACATATAAATCTATCCCTCTAGGGACATAGAAATCCCTCTAGGGACATAGAAATCCCTCTAGGGACCTAGAAATCCCTCTAGGGACCTAGAAATCCCTCTAGGGACATTGAAATCCCTCTAGGGACATAGAAATCTATCCCTCTAGGGACCTAGAAATCCCTCTAGGGACATTGAAATCCCTCTAGGGACCTAGAAATCTCTCAAGTGACATAGAAATCCCTCTAGGGACATAGAAATCTATCCCTCTAGGGACCTAGAAATCCCTCTACGGACCTAGATATCCCTCTCAAAACCCTGTAACACGCTCTAGAATCCCTATAAATCCCTCTAGGGACATAGAAATCCCTCTAGGGACATAGAAATCTATCCCTCTAGGGACCTTGAAATCCCTCTAGGGACCTAGAAATCCATCTAGGGACCTAGAAATCCCTCTAGGGACCTAGAAATCCCTCTAGGGACATAGAAATCTCTCTAGGGACATAGAAATCCCTCTAGGGACATAGAAATCTATCCCTCTAGGGACCTAGAAATCCCTCTAGCGACATAGAAATCCCTCTAGCGACATAGAAATCCCTCTAGGGACATTGAAATCCCTCTAGGGACCTAGAAATCTCTCTAGTGACATAGAAATCCCTCTAGGGACATAGAAATCTATCCCTCTAGGGACCTAGAAATCCCTCTAGGGACATAGAAATCCCTCTAGGGACCTAGAAATCTCTCTAGGGACCTAGAAATCTCTCTAGGGACATAGAAATCTCTCTAGGGACATAGAAATCCCTCTAGGGACATAGAAATCCCTCTAGGGACCTAGAAATCCCTCTAGGGACCTAGAAATCTATCCCTCTAGGGACCTAGAAATCCCTCTAGGGACATTGAAATCCCTCTAGGGACCTAGAAATCTCTCTAGTGACATAGAAATCCCTCTAGGGACATAGAAATCTATCCCTCTAGGGACCTAGAAATCCCTCTAGGGACATAGAAATCCCTCTAGGGACCTAGAAATCTCTCTAGGGACCTAGAAATCTCTCTAGGGACATAGAAATCTCTCTAGGGACATAGAAATCCCTCTAGGGACATAGAAATCTATCCCTCTAGGGACCTAGAAATCCCTCTAGGGACCTAGAAATCCCTCTAGCGACATAGAAATCTCTCTAGGGACCTAGAAATCTCTCTAGGGACATAGAAATCTCTCTAGGGACATAGAAATCCCTCTAGGGACATAGAAATCTATCCCTCTAGGGACCTAGAAATCCCTCTAGGGACCTAGAAATCCCTCTAGGGACCTAGAAATCCCTCTAGGGACCTAGAAATCCCTCTACGGACCTAGATATCCCTCTCAAAACCCTGTAACACGCTCTAGAATCCCTATAAATCCTTCTAGGGACATAGAAATCCCTCTAGGGACATAGAAATCTATCCCTCTAGGGACCTAGAAATCCCTCTAGCGACATAGAAATCCCTCTAGCGACATAGAAATCCCTCTAGGGACATAGAAATCCCTCTAGCGACATAGAAATCCCTCTAGGGACATAGAAATCTCTCTAGGGACATAGAAATCCCTCTAGGGACATAGAAATCTATCCCTCTAGGGACCTAGAAATCCCTCTAGCGACATAGAAATCCCTCTAGGGACCTAGAAATCCCTCTAGCGACATAGAAATCCCTCTAGGGACATAGAAATCTCTCTAGGGACATAGAAATCCCTCTAGGGACATAGAAATCTATCCCTCTAGGGACCTAGAAATCCCTCTAGCGACATAGAAATCCCTCTAGAGACATAGAAATCCCTCTAGGGACATAGAAATCTCTCTCTCTAGGGACCTAGAAATCCCTCTAGGGACATAGAAATCCCTCTAGGGACCTAGAAATCCCTCTAGGGACATAGAAATCCCTCTAGGGACATAGAAATCTATCCCTCTAGGGACCTAGAAATCCCTCTAGGGACCTAGAAATCCCTCTAGGGACATAGAAATCCCTCTAGGGACATAGAAATCCCTCTAGGGACCTAGAAATCCCTCTAGGGACATAGAAATCCCTCTAAGGACATAGAAATCTATCCCTCTAGGGACATAGAAATCCCTCTAGGGACCTAGAAATCCCTCTAGGGACATTGAAATCCCTCTAGGGACATATAATTCTATCCCTCTAGGGACATAGAAATCCCTCTAGGGACATAGAAATCCCTCTAGGGACCTAGAAATCCCTCTAGGGACCTAGAAATCCCTCTAGGGACATTGAAATCCCTCTAGGGACATAGAAATCTATCCCTCTAGGGACCTAGAAATCCCTCTAGGGACATTGAAATCCCTCTAGGGACCTAGAAATCTCTCTAGTGACATAGAAATCCTTCTAGGGACATAGAAATCTATCCCTCTAGGGACCTAGAAATCCCTCTAGGGACATAGAAATCCCTCTAGGGACCTAGAAATCTCTCTAGGGACCTAGAAATCTCTCTAGGGACATAGAAATCTCTCTAGGGACATAGAAATCCCTCTAGGGACATAGAAATCTATCCCTCTAGGGACCTAGAAATCCCTCTAGGGACCTAGAAATCCCTCTAGGGACCTAGAAATCCCTCTAGGGACCTAGAAATCCCTCTAGCGACATAGAAATCCCTCTAGGGACATAGAAATCTCTCTAGGGACATAGAAATCCCTCTAGGGACATAGAAATCTATCCCTCTAGCGACATAGAAATCCCTCTAGCGACATAGAAATCCCTCTAGGGACATAGAAATCTCTCTCTCTAGGGACCTAAAAATCCCTCTACGGACCTAGATATCCCTCTCAAAACCCTGTAACACGCTCTAGAATCCCTATAAATCCCTCTAGGGACATAGAAATCCCTCTAGGGACATAGAAATCCCTCTAGGGACATAGAAATCTATCCCTCTAGGGACCTTGAAATCCCTCTAGGGACCTAGAAATCCATCTAGGGACCTAGAAATCCCTCTAGGGACCTAGAAATCCCTCTAGGGACATAGAAATCTCTCTAGGGACATAGAAATCCCTCTAGGGACATAGAAATCTATCCCTCTAGGGACCTAGAAATCCCTCTAGCGACATAGAAATCCCTCTAGCGACATAGAAATCCCTCTAGGGACATAGAAATCTCTCTCTCTAGGGACCTAGAAATCCCTCTAGCGACATAGAAATCCCTCTAGCGACATAGAAATCCCTCTAGGGACATAGAAATCTCTCTCTCTAGGGACCTAGAAATCCCTCTAGGGACATAGAAATCCCTCTAGGGACCTAGAAATCCCTCTAGGGACATAGAAATCCCTCTAGGGACATAGAAATCTATCCCTCTAGGGACCTAGAAATCCCTCTAGGGACCTAGAAATCCCTCTAGGGACATAGAAATCCCTCTAGGGACATAGAAATCCCTCTAGGGACCTAGAAATCCCTCTAGGGACATAGAAATCCCTCTAGGGACATAGAAATCTATCCCTCTAGGGACATAGAAATCCCTCTAGGGACCTAGAAATCCCTCTAGGGACATTGAAATCCCTCTAGGGACATATAAATCTATCCCTCTAGGGACATAGAAATCGCTCTAGGGACATAAAAATCCCTCTAGGGACCTAGAAATCCCTCTAGGGACCTAGAAATCCCTCTAGGGACATTGAAATCCCTCTAGGGACATAGAAATCTATCCCTCTAGGGACCTAGAAATCCCTCTAGGGACATTGAAATCCCTCTAGGGACCTAGAAATCTCTCTAGTGACATAGAAATCCCTCTAGGGACATAGAAATCTATCCCTCTAGGGACCTAGAAATCCCTCTAGGGACATAGAAATCCCTCTAGGGACCTAGAAATCTCTCTAGGGACCTAGAAATCTCTCTAGGGACATAGAAATCTCTCTAGGGACATAGAAATCCCTCTAGGGACATAGAAATCTATCCCTCTAGGGACCTAGAAATCCCTCTAGGGACCTAGAAATCCCTCTAGGGACCTAGAAATCCCTCTAGGGACCTAGAAATCCCTCTAGCGACATAGAAATCCCTCTAGGGACATAGAAATCTCTCTAGGGACATAGAAATCCCTCTAGGGACATAGAAATCTATCCCTCTAGGGACCTAGAAATCCCTCTAGCGACATAGAAATCCCTCTAGGGACATAGAAATCTCTCTCTCTAGGGACCTAGAAATCCCTCTACGGACCTAGATATCCCTCTCAAAACCCTGTAACACGCTCTAGAATCCCTATAAATCCTTCTAGGGACATAGAAATCCCTCTAGGGACATAGAAATCTATCCCTCTAGGGACCTTGAAATCCCTCTAGGGACCTAGAAATCCATCTAGGGACCTAGAAATCCCTCTAGGGACCTAGAAATCCCTCTAGGGACATAGAAATCTCTCTAGGGACATAGAAATCCCTCTAGGGACATAGAAATCTATCCCTCTAGGGACCTAGAAATCCCTCTAGCGACATAGAAATCCCTCTAGCGACATAGAAATCCCTCTAGGGACATAGAAATCCCTCTAGCGACATAGAAATCCCTCTAGGGACATAGAAATCTCTCTAGGGACATAGAAATCCCTCTAGGGACATAGAAATCTATCCATCTAGGGACCTAGAAATCCCTCTAGCGACATAGAAATCCCTCTAGGGACCTAGAAATCCCTCTAGCGACATAGAAATCCCTCTAGGGACATAGAAATCTCTCTAGGGACATAGAAATCCCTCTAGGGACATAGAAATCTATCCCTCTAGGGACCTAGAAATCCCTCTAGCGACATAGAAATCCCTCTAGCGACATAGAAATCCCTCTAGGGACATAGAAATCTCTCTCTCTAGGGACCTAGAAATCCCTCTAGGGACATAGAAATCCCTCTAGGGACCTAGAAATCCCTCTAGGGACATAGAAATCCCTCTAGGGACATAGAAATCTATCCCTCTAGGGACCTAGAAATCCCTCTAGGGACCTAGAAATCCCTCTAGGGACATAGAAATCCCTCTAGGGACATAGAAATCCCTCTAGGGACCTAGATATCCCTCTAGGGACATAGAAATCCCTCTAGGGACATAGAAATCTATCCCTCTAGGGACATAGAAATCCCTCTAGGGACCTAGAAATCCCTCTAGGGACATTGAAATCCCTCTAGGGACATATAAATCTATCCCTCTAGGGACATAGAAATCCCTCTAGGGACATAGAAATCCCTCTAGGGACCTAGAAATCCCTCTAGGGACCTAGAAATCCCTCTAGGGACATTGAAATCCCTCTAGGGACATAGAAATCTATCCCTCTAGGGACCTAGAAATCCCTCTAGGGACATTGAAATCCCTCTAGGGACCTAGAAATCTCTCAAGTGACATAGAAATCCCTCTAGGGACATAGAAATCTATCCCTCTAGGGACCTAGAAATCCCTCTACGGACCTAGATATCCCTCTCAAAACCCTGTAACACGCTCTAGAATCCCTATAAATCCCTCTAGGGACATAGAAATCCCTCTAGGGACATAGAAATCTCTCTAGGGACATAGAAATCTCTCTCTCTAGGGACCTAGAAATCCCTCTAGGGACATAGAAATCCCTCTAGGGACCTAGAAATCCATCTAGGGACATAGAAATCCCTCTAGGGACATAGAAATCTATCCCTCTAGGGACCTAGAAATCCCTCTAGGGACCTAGAAATCCCTCTAGGGACATAGAAATCCCTCTAGGGACATAGAAATCCCTCTAGGGACCTAGATATCCCTCTAGGGACATAGAAATCCCTCTAGGGACATAGAAATCTATCCCTCTAGGGACATAGAAATCCCTCTAGGGACCTAGAAATCCCTCTAGGGACATTGAAATCCCTCTAGGGACATATAAATCTATCCCTCTAGGGACATAGAAATCCCTCTAGGGACATAGAAATCCCTCTAGGGACCTAGAAATCCCTCTAGGGACCTAGAAATCCCTCTAGGGACATTGAAATCCCTCTAGGGACATAGAAATCTATCCCTCTAGGGACCTAGAAATCCCTCTAGGGACATTGAAATCCCTCTAGGGACCTAGAAATCTCTCAAGTGACATAGAAATCCCTCTAGGGACATAGAAATCTATCCCTCTAGGGACCTAGAAATCCCTCTACGGACCTAGATATCCCTCTCAAAACCCTGTAACACGCTCTAGAATCCCTATAAATCCCTCTAGGGACATAGAAATCCCTCTAGGGACATAGAAATCTCTCTAGGGACATAGAAATCCCTCTAGGGACATAGAAATCTATCCCTCTAGGGACCTAGAAATCCCTCTAGCGACATAGAAATCCCTCTAGCGACATAGAAATCCCTCTAGGGACATAGAAATCTCTCTCTCTAGGGACCTAGAAATCCCTCTAGGGACATAGAAATCCCTCTAGGGACCTAGAAATCCCTCTAGGGACATAGAAATCCCTCTAGGGACATAGAAATCTATCCCTCTAGGGACCTAGAAATCCCTCTAGGGACCTAGAAATCCCTCTAGGGACATAGAAATCCCTCTAGGGACATAGAAATCCCTCTAGGGACCTAGAAATCCCTCTAGGGACATAGAAATCCCTCTAGGGACATAGAAATCTATCCCTCTAGGGACATAGAAATCCCTCTAGGGACCTAGAAATCCCTCTAGGGACATTGAAATCCCTCTAGGGACATATAAATCTATCCCTCTAGGGACATAGAAATCCCTCTAGGGACATAGAAATCCCTCTAGGGACCTAGAAATCCCTCTAGGGACCTAGAAATCCCTCTAGGGACATTGAAATCCCTCTAGGGACATAGAAATCTATCCCTCTAGGGACCTAGAAATCCCTCTAGGGACATTGAAATCCCTCTAGGGACCTAGAAATCTCTCAAGTGACATAGAAATCCCTCTAGGGACATAGAAATCTATCCCTCTAGGGACCTAGAAATCCCTCTACGGACCTAGATATCCCTCTCAAAACCCTGTAACACGCTCTAGAATCCCTATAAATCCCTCTAGGGACATAGAAATCCCTCTAGGGACATAGAAATCTATCCCTCTAGGGACCTTGAAATCCCTCTAGGGACCTAGAAATCCATCTAGGGACCTAGAAATCCCTCTAGGGACCTAGAAATCCCTCTAGGGACATAGAAATCTCTCTAGGGACATAGAAATCCCTCTAGGGACATAGAAATCTATCCCTCTAGGGACCTAGAAATCCCTCTAGCGACATAGAAATCCCTCTAGCGACATAGAAATCCCTCTAGGGACATTGAAATCCCTCTAGGGACCTAGAAATCTCTCTAGTGACATAGAAATCCCTCTAGGGACATAGAAATCTATCCCTCTAGGGACCTAGAAATCCCTCTAGGGACATAGAAATCCCTCTAGGGACCTAGAAATCTCTCTAGGGACCTAGAAATCTCTCTAGGGACATAGAAATCTCTCTAGGGACATAGAAATCCCTCTAGGGACATAGAAATCCCTCTAGGGACCTAGAAATCCCTCTAGGGACCTAGAAATCTATCCCTCTAGGGACCTAGAAATCCCTCTAGGGACATTGAAATCCCTCTAGGGACCTAGAAATCTCTCTAGTGACATAGAAATCTCTCTAGGGACATAGAAATCTCTCTAGGGACATAGAAATCCCTCTAGGGACATAGAAATCTATCCCTCTAGGGACCTAGAAATCCCTCTAGGGACCTAGAAATCCCTCTAGGGCCTAGAAATCCCTCTAGGGACCTAGAAATCCCTCTACGGACCTAGATATCCCTCTCAAAACCCTGTAACACGCTCTAGAATCCCTATAAATCCTTCTAGGGACATAGAAATCCCTCTAGGGACATAGAAATCTATCCCTCTAGGGACCTAGAAATCCCTCTAGCGACATAGAAATCCCTCTAGCGACATAGAAATCCCTCTAGGGACATAGAAATCCCTCTAGCGACATAGAAATCCCTCTAGGGACATAGAAATCTCTCTAGGGACATAGAAATCCCTCTAGGGACATAGAAATCTATCCCTCTAGGGACCTAGAAATCCCTCTAGCGACATAGAAATCCCTCTAGGGACCTAGAAATCCCTCTAGCGACATAGAAATCCCTCTAGGGACATAGAAATCTCTCTAGGGACATAGAAATCCCTCTAGGGACATAGAAATCTATCCCTCTAGGGACCTAGAAATCCCTCTAGCGACATAGAAATCCCTCTAGCGACATAGAAATCCCTCTAGGGACATAGAAATCTCTCTCTCTAGGGACCTAGAAATCCCTCTAGGGACATAGAAATCCCTCTAGGGACCTAGAAATCCCTCTAGGGACATAGAAATCCCTCTAGGGACATAGAAATCTATCCCTCTAGGGACCTAGAAATCCCTCTAGGGACCTAGAAATCCCTCTAGGGACATAGAAATCCCTCTAGGGACATAGAAATCCCTCTAGGGACCTAGAAATCCCTCTAGGGACATAGAAATCCCTCTAGGGACATAGAAATCTATCCCTCTAGGGACATAGAAATCCCTCTAGGGACCTAGAAATCCCTCTAGGGACATTGAAATCCCTCTAGGGACATATAAATCTATCCCTCTAGGGACATAGAAATCCCTCTAGGGACATAGAAATCCCTCTAGGGACCTAGAAATCCCTCTAGGGACCTAGAAATCCCTCTAGGGACATTGAAATCCCTCTAGGGACATAGAAATCTATCCCTCTAGGGACCTAGAAATCCCTCTAGGGACATTGAAATCCCTCTAGGGACCTAGAAATCTCTCTAGTGACATAGAAATCCCTCTAGGGACATAGAAATCTATCCCTCTAGGGACCTAGAAATCCCTCTAGGGACATTGAAATCCCTCTAGGGACCTAGAAATCTCTCTAGGGACCTAGAAATCTCTCTAGGGACATAGAAATCTCTCTAGGGACATAGAAATCCCTCTAGGGACATAGAAATCTATCCCTCTAGGGACCTAGAAATCCCTCTAGGGACCTAGAAATCCCTCTAGGGACCTAGAAATCCCTCTAGGGACCTAGAAATCCCTCTAGCGACATAGAAATCCCTCTAGGGACATAGAAATCTCTCTAGGGACATAGAAATCCCTCTAGGGACATAGAAATCTATCCCTCTAGCGACATAGAAATCCCTCTAGCGACATAGAAATCCCTCTAGGGACATAGAAATCTCTCTCTCTAGGGACCTAAAAATCCCTCTACGGACCTAGATATCCCTCTCAAAACCCTGTAACACGCTTTAGAATCCCTATAAATCCCTCTAGGGACATAGAAATCCCTCTAGGGACATAGAAATCTATCCCTCTAGGGACCTTGAAATCCCTCTAGGGACCTAGAAATCCATCTAGGGACCTAGAAATCCCTCTAGGGACCTAGAAATCCCTCTAGGGACATAGAAATCTCTCTAGGGACATAGAAATCCCTCTAGGGACATAGAAATCTATCCCTCTAGGGACCTAGAAATCCCTCTAGCGACATAGAAATCCCTCTAGCGACATAGAAATCCCTCTAGGGACATAGAAATCTCTCTCTCTAGGGACCTAGAAATCCCTCTAGCGACATAGAAATCCCTCTAGCGACATAGAAATCCCTCTAGGGACATAGAAATCTCTCTCTCTAGGGACCTAGAAATCCCTCTAGGGACATAGAAATCCCTCTAGGGACCTAGAAATCCCTCTAGGGACATAGAAATCCCTCTAGGGACATAGAAATCTATCCCTCTAGGGACCTAGAAATCCCTCTAGGGACATTGAAATCCCTCTAGGGACATAGAAATCTATCCCTCTAGGGACCTAGAAATCCCTCTAGGGACATTGAAATCCCTCTAGGGACCTAGAAATCTCTCTAGTGACATAGAAATCCCTCTAGGGACATAGAAATCTATCCCTCTAGGGACCTAGAAATCCCTCTAGGGACATAGAAATCCCTCTAGGGACCTAGAAATCTCTCTAGGGACCTAGAAATCTCTCTAGGGACATAGAAATCTCTCTAGGGACATAGAAATCCCTCTAGGGACATAGAAATCTATCCCTCTAGGGACCTAGAAATCCCTCTAGGGACCTAGAAATCCCTCTAGGGACCTAGAAATCCCTCTAGGGACCTAGAAATCCCTCTAGCGACATAGAAATCCCTCTAGGGACATAGAAATCTCTCTAGGGACATAGAAATCCCTCTAGGGACATAGAAATCTATCCCTCTAGGGACCTAGAAATCCCTCTAGCGACATAGAAATCCCTCTAGCGACATAGAAATCCCTCTAGGGACATAGAAATCTCTCTCTCTAGGGACCTAGAAATCCCTCTACGGACCTAGATATCCCTCTCAAAACCCTTTAACACGCTCTAGAATCCCTATAAATCCTTCTAGGGACATAGAAATCCCTCTAGGGACATAGAAATCTATCCCTCTAGGGACCTTGAAATCCCTCTAGGGACCTAGAAATCCATCTAGGGACCTAGAAATCCCTCTAGGGACCTAGAAATCCCTCTAGGGACATAGAAATCTCTCTAGGGACATAGAAATCCCTCTAGGGACATAGAAATCTATCCCTCTAGGGACCTAGAAATCCCTCTAGCGACATAGAAATCCCTCTAGCGACATAGAAATCCCTCTAGGGACATAGAAATCCCTCTAGCGACATAGAAATCCCTCTAGGGACATAGAAATCTCTCTAGGGACATAGAAATCCCTCTAGGGACATAGAAATCTATCCCTCTAGGGACCTAGAAATCCCTCTAGCGACATAGAAATCCCTCTAGGGACCTAGAAATCCCTCTAGCGACATAGAAATCCCTCTAGGGACATAGAAATCTCTCTAGGGACATAGAAATCCCTCTAGGGTCATAGAAATCTATCCCTCTAGGGACCTAGAAATCCCTCTAGCGACATAGAAATCCCTCTAGCGACATAGAAATCCCTCTAGGGACATAGAAATCTCTCTCTCTAGTGACCTAGAAATCCCTCTAGGGACATAGAAATCCCTCTAGGGACCTAGAAATCCCTCTAGGGACATAGAAATCCCTCTAGGGACATAGAAATCTATCCCTCTAGGGACCTAGAAATCCCTCTAGGGACCTAGAAATCCCTCTAGGGACATAGAAATCCCTCTAGGGACATAGAAATCCCTCTAGGGACCTAGAAATCCCTCTAGGGACATAGAAATCCCTCTAGGGACATAGAAATCTATCCCTCTAGGGACATAGAAATCCCTCTAGGGACCTAGAAATCCCTCTAGGGACATTGAAATCCCTCTAGGGACATATAAATCTATCCCTCTAGGGACATAGAAATCCCTCTAGGGACATAGAAATCCCTCTAGGGACCTAGAAATCCCTCTAGGGACCTAGAAATCCCTCTAGGGACATTGAAATCCCTCTAGGGACATAGAAATCTATCCCTCTAGGGACCTAGAAATCCCTCTAGGGACATTGAAATCCCTCTAGGGACCTAGAAATCTCTCTAGTGACATAGAAATCCCTCTAGGGACATAGAAATCTATCCCTCTAGGGACCTAGAAATCATTCTAGGGACATAGAAATCCCTCTAGGGACCTAGAAATCTCTCTAGGGACCTAGAAATCTCTCTAGGGACATAGAAATCTCTCTAGGGACATAGAAATCCCTCTAGGGACATAGAAATCTATCCCTCTAGGGACCTAGAAATCCCTCTAGGGACCTAGAAATCCCTCTAGGGACCTAGAAATCCCTCTAGCGACATAGAAATCCCTCTAGGGACATAGAAATCTCTCTAGGGACATAGAAATCCCTCTAGGGACATAGAAATCTATCCCTCTAGCGACATAGAAATCCCTCTAGCGACATAGAAATCCCTCTAGGGACATAGAAATCTCTCTCTCTAGGGACCTAGAAATCCCTCTACGGACCTAGATATCCCTCTCAAAACCCTGTAACACGCTCTAGAATCCCTATAAATCCCTCTAGGGACATAGAAATCCCTCTAGGGACATAGAAATCTATCCCTCTAGGGACCTTGAAATCCCTCTAGGGACCTAGAAATCCATCTAGGGACCTAGAAATCCCTCTAGGGACCTAGAAATCCCTCTAGGGACATAGAAATCTCTCTAAAGACATAGAAATCCCTCTAGGGACATAGAAATCTATCCCTCTAGGGACCTTGAAATCCCTCTAGGGACCTAGAAATCCATCTAGGGACCTAGAAATCCATCTAGGGACCTAGAAATCCCTCTAGGGACCTAGAAATCCCTCTAGGGACATAGAAATCCCTCTAGGGACATAGAAATCCCTCTAGGGACATAGAAATCTATCCCTCTAGGGACCTAGAAATCCCTCTAGCGACATAGAAATCCCTCTAGCGACATAGAAATCCCTCTAGGGACATAGAAATCTCTCTCTCTAGGGACCTAGAAATCCCTCTAGCGACATAGAAATCCCTCTAGCGACATAGAAATCCCTCTAGGGACATAGAAATCTCTCTCTCTAGGGACCTAGAAATCCCTCTAGGGACATAGAAATCCCTCTAGGGACCTAGAAATCTCTCTAGGGACATAGAAATCTCTCTAGGGACATAGAAATCCCTCTAGGGACCTAGAAATCCCTCTAGGGACATAGAAATCCCTCTAGGGACACAGAAATCTATCCCTCTAGGGACATAGAAATCTCTCTAGGGACCTAGAAATCCCTCTAGGGACATTGAAATCCCTCTAGGGACCTAGAAATCCCTCTAGGGACATAGAAATCCCTCTAGGGAAATAGAAATCCCTCTAGGGACCTAGAAATCCCTCTAGGGACATAGAAATCCCTCTAGAGACATAGAAATCTATCCCTCTAGGGACATAGAATTCCCTCTAGGGACATAGAAATCCCTCTAGGGACATAGAAATCTATCCCTCTAGGGACCTAGAAATCCCTCTAGGGACCTAGAAATCCCTCTAGGGACATAGAAATCCCTCTAGGGACATAGAAATCCCTCTAGGGACCTAGAAATCTCTCTAGGGACCTAGAAATCTCTCTAGGGACATAGAAATCTCTCTAGGGACATAGAAATCCCTCTAGGGACATAGAAATCTATCCCTCTAGGGACCTAGAAATCCCTCTAGGGACCTAGAAATCCCTCTAGGGACCTAGAAATCCCTCTAGCGACATAGAAATCCCTCTAGGGACATAGAAATCTCTCTAGGGACATAGAAATCCCTCTAGGGACATAGAAATCTATCCCTCTAGCGACATAGAAATCCCTCTAGCGACATAGAAATCCCTCTAGGGACATAGAAATCTCTCTCTCTAGGGACCTAGAAATCCCTCTACGGACCTAGATATCCCTCTCAAAACCCTGTAACACGCTCTAGAATCCCTATAAATCCCTCTAGGGACATAGAAATCTATCCCTCTAGGGACCTTGAAATCCCTCTAGGGACCTAGAAATCCATCTAGGGACCTAGAAATCCCTCTAGGGACCTAGAAATCCCTCTAGGGACATAGAAATCTCTCTAAAGACATAGAAATCCCTCTAGGGACATAGAAATCTATCCCTCTAGGGACCTTGAAATCCCTCTAGGGACCTAGAAATCCATCTAGGGACCTAGAAATCCATCTAGGGACCTAGAAATCCCTCTAGGGACCTAGAAATCCCTCTAGGGACATAGAAATCCCTCTAGGGACATAGAAATCCCTCTAGGGACATAGAAATCTATCCCTCTAGGGACCTAGAAATCCCTCTAGCGACATAGAAATCCCTCTAGCGACATAGAAATCCCTCTAGGGACATAGAAATCTCTCTCTCTAGGGACCTAGAAATCCCTCTAGCGACATAGAAATCCCTCTAGCGACATAGAAATCCCTCTAGGGACATAGAAATCTCTCTCTCTAGGGACCTAGAAATCCCTCTAGGGACATAGAAATCTCTCTAAAGACATAGAAATCCCTCTAGGGACATAGAAATCTATCCCTCTAGGGACCTTGAAATCCCTCTAGGGACCTAGAAATCCATCTAGGGACCTAGAAATCCATCTAGGGACCTAGAAATCCCTCTAGGGACCTAGAAATCCCTCTAGGGACATAGAAATCCCTCTAGGGACATAGAAATCCCTCTAGGGACATAGAAATCTATCCCTCTAGGGACCTAGAAATCCCTCTAGCGACATAGAAATCCCTCTAGCGACATAGAAATCCCTCTAGGGACATAGAAATCTCTCTCTCTAGGGACCTAGAAATCCCTCTAGCGACATAGAAATCCCTCTAGCGACATAGAAATCCCTCTAGGGACATAGAAATCTCTCTCTCTAGGGACCTAGAAATCCCTCTAGGGACATAGAAATCCCTCTAGGGACCTAGAAATCTCTCTAGGGACATAGAAATCTCTCTAGGGACATAGAAATCCCTCTAGGGACCTAGAAATCCCTCTAGGGACATAGAAATCCCTCTAGGGACACAGAAATCTATCCCTCTAGGGACATAGAAATCTCTCTAGGGACCTAGAAATCCCTCTAGGGACATTGAAATCCCTCTAGGGACCTAGAAATCCCTCTAGGGACATAGAAATCCCTCTAGGGAAATAGAAATCCCTCTAGGGACCTAGAAATCCCTCTAGGGACATAGAAATCCCTCTAGAGACATAGAAATCTATCCCTCTAGGGACATAGAAATCCCTCTAGGGACATAGAAATCTATCCCTCTAGGGACCTAGAAATCCCTCTAGGGACCTAGAAATCCCTCTAGGGACATAGAAATCCCTCTAGGGACATAGAAATCCCTCTAGGGACCTAGAAATCCCTCTAGGGACATAGAAATCCCTCTAGGGACATAGAAATCTATCCCTCTAGGGACCTTGAAATCCCTCTAGGGACCTAGAAATCCATCTAGGGACCTAGAAATCCCTCTAGGGACCTAGAAATCCCTCTAGGGACATAGAAATCTCTCTAAAGACATAGAAATCCCTCTAGGGACATAGAAATCTATCCCTCTAGGGACCTTGAAATCCCTCTAGGGACCTAGAAATCCCTCTAGGGACATAGAAATCCCTCTAGGGACACAGAAATCTATCCCTCTAGGGACATAGAAATCTCTCTAGGGACCTAGAAATCCCTCTAGGGACATTGAAATCCCTCTAGGGACCTAGAAATCCCTCTAGGGACATAGAAATCCCTCTAGGGAAATAGAAATCCCTCTAGGGACCTAGAAATCCCTCTAGGGACATAGAAATCCCTCTAGAGACATAGAAATCTATCCCTCTAGGGACATAGAAATCCCTCTAGGGACATAGAAATCCCTCTAGGGACATAGAAATCTATCCCTCTAGGGACCTAGAAATCCCTCTAGGGACCTAGAAATCCCTCTAGGGACATAGAAATCCCTCTAGGGACATAGAAATCCCTCTAGGGACCTAGAAATCCCTCTAGGGACATAGAAATCCCTCTAGGGACATAGAAATCTATCCCTCTAGGGACATAGAAATCCCTCTAGGGACCTAGAAATCCCTCTAGGGACATTGAAATCCCTCTAGGGACATATAAATCTATCCCTCTAGGGACATAGAAATCCCTCTAGGGACATAGAAATCCCTCTAGGGACCTAGAAATCCCTCTAGGGACCTAGATATCCCTCTAGGGACATTGAAATCCCTCTAGGGACATAGAAATCTATCCCTCTAGGGACCTAGAAATCCCTCTAGGGACATAGAAATCCCTCTAGGGACCTAGAAATCCCTCTAGGGACCTAGAAATCCCTCTAGGGACATTGAAATCCCTCTAGGGACATAGAAATCTATCCCTCTAGGGACCTAGAAATCCCTCTAGGGACATTGAAATCCCTCTAGGGACCTAGAAATCTCTCTAGTGACATAGAAATCCCTCTAGGGACATAGAAATCTATCCCTCTAGGGACCTAGAAATCCCTCTAGGGACATAGAAATCCCTCTAGGGACCTAGAAATCTCTCTAGGGACCTAGAAATCTCTCTAGGGACATAGAAATCTCTCTAGGGACATAGAAATCCCTCTAGGGACATAGAAATCTATCCCTCTAGGGACCTAGAAATCCCTCTAGGGACCTAGAAATCCCTCTAGCGACATAGAAATCCCTCTAGGGACATAGAAATCTCTCTAGGGACATAGAAATCCCTCTAGGGACATAGAAATCTATCCCTCTAGCGACATAGAAATCCCTTTAGCGACATAGAAATCCCTCTAGGGACATAGAAATCTCTCTCTCTAGGGACCTAGAAATCCCTCTACGGACCTAGATATCCCTCTCAAAACCCTGTAACACGCTCTAGAATCCCTATAAATCCCTCTAGGGACATAGAAATCCATCTAGGGACATAGAAATCTATCCCTCTAGGGACCTTGAAATCCCTCTAGGGACCTAGAAATCCATCTAGGGACCTAGAAATCCCTCTAGGGACCTAGAAATCCCTCTAGGGACATAGAAATCTCTCTAGGGACATAGAAATCCCTCTAGGGACATAGAAATCTATCCCTTTAGGGACCTACAAATCCCTCTAGCGACATAGAAATCTCTCTAGCGACATAGAAATCCCTCTAGGGACATAGAAATCTCTCTCTCTAGGGACCTAGAAATCCCTCTAGGGACATAGAAATCCCTCTAGGGACCTAGAAATCCCTCTAGGGACATAGAAATCCCTCTAGGGACATAGAAATCTATCCCTCTAGGGACATAGAAATCCTTCTAGGGACCTAGAAATCCCTCTAGGGACATAGAAATCCCTCTAGGGACATAGATATCCCTCTCAAAACCCTGTAACACGCTCTAGAATCCCTATAAATCCCTCTAGGGACATAGAAATCCCTCTAGGGACATAGAAATCTATCCCTCTAGGGACCTTGAAATCCCTCTAGGGACCTAGAAATCCATCTAGGGACCTAGAAATCCCTCTAGGGACCTAGAAATCCCTCTAGCGACATAGAAATCCCTCTAGGGACATAGAAATCTCTCTCTCTAGGGACCTAGAAATCCCTCTAGGGACATAGAAATCTCTCTCTCTAGGGACCTAGAAATCCCTCTAGGGACCTAGAAATCCCTCTAGCGACATAGAAATCCCTCTAGCGACATAGAAATCCCTCTAGGGACCTAGAAATCCCTCTAGGGACATAGAAATCCCTCTAGGGACATAGAAATCCCTCTAGGGACCTAGAAATCCCTCTAGGGACCTAGAAATCTATCCCTCTAGGGACCTAGAAATCCCTCTAGGGACATTGAAATCCCTCTAGGGACCTAGAAATCTCTCTAGTGACATAGAAATCCCTCTAGGGACATAGAAATCTATCCCTCTAGGGACCTAGAAATCCCTCTAGGGACATAGAAATCCCTCTAGGGACCTAGAAATCTCTCTAGGGACCTAGAAATCTCTCTAGGGACATAGAAATCTCTCTAGGGACATAGAAATCCCTCTAGGGACATAGAAATCTATCCCTCTAGGGACCTAGAAATCCCTCTAGGGACCTAGAAATCCCTCTAGGGACCTAGAAATCCCTCTAGGGACCTAGAAATCCCTCTAGCGACATAGAAATCCCTCTAGGGACATAGAAATCTCTCTAGGGACATAGAAATCCCTCTAGGGACATAGAAATCTATCCCTCTAGGGACCTAGAAATCCCTCTAGCGACATAGAAATCCCTCTAGCGACATAGAAATCCCTCTAGGGACATAGAAATCTCTCTCTCTAGGGACCTAGAAATCCCTCTAGGGACATATAAATCCCTCTAGGGACATAGAAATCCCTCTAGGGACCTAGAAATCCCTCTAGGGACCTAGAAATCCCTCTAGGGACATAGAAATCCCTCTAGGGACCTAGAAATCCCTCTAGGGACCTAGAAATCTATACCTCTAGGGACCTAGAAATCCCTCTAGGGACATTGAAATCCCTCTAGGGACCTAGAAATCTCTCTAGTGACATAGAAATCCCTCTAGGGACATAGAAATCTATCCCTCTAGGGACCTAGAAATCCCTCTAGGGACATAGAAATCCCTCTAGGGACCTAGAAATCTCTCTAGGGACCTAGAAATCCCTCTAGCGACATAGAAATCCCTCTAGCGACATAGAAATCCCTCTAGGGACATAGAAATCTCTCTCTCTAGGGACCTAGAAATCCCTCTACGGACCTAGATATCCCTCTCAAAACCCTGTAACACGCTCTAGAATCCCTATAAATCCCTCTAGGGACATAGAAATCCCTCTAGGGACATAGAAATCTATCCCTCTAGGGACCTTGAAATCCCTCTAGGGACCTAGAAATCCATCTAGGGACCTAGAAATCCCTCTAGGGACCTAGAAATCCCTCTAGGGACATAGAAATCTCTCTAGGGACATAGAAATCCCTCTAGGGACTTAGAAATCTATCCCTCTAGGGACCTAGAAATCCCTCTAGCGACATAGAAATCCCTCTAGCGACATAGAAATCCCTCTAGGGACATAGAAATCTCTCTCTCTAGGGACCTAGAAATCCCTCTAGGGACATAGAAATCCCTCTAGGGACCTAGAAATCCCTCTAGGGACATAGAAATCCCTCTAGGGACATAGAAATCTATCCCTCTAGGGACATAGAAATCCCTCTAGGGACCTAGAAATCCCTCTAGGGACAAAGAAATCCCTCTACGGACCTAGATATCCCTCTCAAAACCCTGTAACACGCTCTAGAATCCCTATAAATCCTTCTAGGGACATAGAAATCCCTCTAGGGACATAGAAATCTATCCCTCTAGGGACCTTGAAATCCCTCTAGGGACCTAGAAATCCATCTAGGGACCTAGAAATCCCTCTAGGGACCTAGAAATCCCTCTAGGGACCTAGAAATCCCTCTAGGGACATAGAAATCTCTCTAGGGACATAGAAATCCCTCTAGGGACATAGAAATCTATCCCTCTAGGGACCTAGAAATCCCTCTAGCGACATAGAAATCCCTCTAGCGACATAGAAATCCCTCTAGGGACATAGAAATCCCTCTAGGGACATAGAAATCCCTCTAGGGACCTAGAAATCTATCCCTCTAGGGACCTAGAAATCCCTCTAGGGACATTGAAATCCCTCTAGGGACCTAGAAATCTCTCTAGTGACATAGAAATCCCTCTAGGGACATAGAAATCTATCCCTCTAGGGACCTAGAAATCCCTCTAGGGACATAGAAATCTCTCTAAGGACCTAGAAATCTCTCTAGGGACCTAGAAATCTCTCTAGGGACATAGAAATCTCTCTAGGGACATAGAAATCCCTCTAGGGACATAGAAATCTATCCCTCTAGGGACCTAGAAATCCCTCTAGGGACATAGAAATCCCTCTAGGGACCTAGAAATCCCTCTAGGGACCTAGAAATCTATCCCTCTAGGGACCTAGAAATCCCTCTAGGGACATTGAAATCCCTCTAGGGACCTAGAAATCTCTCTAGTGACATAGAAATCCCTCTAGGGACATAGAAATCTATCCCTCTAGGGACCTAGAAATCCCTCTAGGGACATAGAAATCCCTCTAGGGACCTAGAAATCTCTCTAGGGACCTAGAAATCTCTCTAGGGACATAGAAATCTCTCTAGGGACATAGAAATCCCTCTAGGGACATAGAAATCTATCCCTCTAGGGACCTAGAAATCCCTCTAGGGACCTAGAAATCCCTCTAGGGACCTAGAAATCCCTCTAGGGACCTAGAAATCCCTCTAGCGACATAGAAATCCCTCTAGGGACATAGAAATCTCTCTAGGGACATAGAAATCCCTCTAGGGACATAGAAATCTATCCCTCTAGGGACCTAGAAATCCCTCTAGCGACATAGAAATCCCTCTAGCGACATAGAAATCCCTCTAGGGACATAGAAATCTCTCTCTCTAGGGACCTAGAAATCCCTCTAGGGACATATAAATCCCTCTAGGGACATAGAAATCCCTCTAGGGACCTAGAAATCCCTCTAGGGACCTAGAAATCCCTCTAGGGACATAGAAATCCCTCTAGGGACCTAGAAATCCCTCTAGGGACCTAGAAATCTATCCCTCTAGGGACCTAGAAATCCCTCTAGGGACATTGAAATCCCTCTAGGGACCTAGAAATCTCTCTAGTGACATAGAAATCCCTCTAGGGACATAGAAATCTATCCCTCTAGGGACCTAGAAATCCCTCTAGGGACATAGAAATCCCTCTAGGGACCTAGAAATCTCTCTAGGGACCTAGAAATCCCTCTAGCGACATAGAAATCCCTCTAGCGACATAGAAATCCCTCTAGGGACATAGAAATCTCTCTCTCTAGGGACCTAGAAATCCCTCTACGGACCTAGATATCCCTCTCAAAACCCTGTAACACGCTCTAGAATCCCTATAAATCCCTCTAGGGACATAGAAATCCCTCTAGGGACATAGAAATCTATCCCTCTAGGGACCTTGAAATCCCTCTAGGGACCTAGAAATCCATCTAGGGACCTAGAAATCCCTCTAGGGACCTAGAAATCCCTCTAGGGACATAGAAATCTCTCTAGGGACATAGAAATCCCTCTAGGGACATAGAAATCTATCCCTCTAGGGACCTAGAAATCCCTCTAGCGACATAGAAATCCCTCTAGCGACATAGAAATCCCTCTAGGGACATAGAAATCTCTCTCTCTAGGGACCTAGAAATCCCTCTAGGGACATAGAAATCCCTCTAGGGACCTAGAAATCCCTCTAGGGACATAGAAATCCCTCTAGGGACATAGAAATCTATCCCTCTAGGGACATAGAAATCCCTCTAGGGACCTAGAAATCCCTCTAGGGACAAAGAAATCCCTCTACGGACCTAGATATCCCTCTCAAAACCCTGTAACACGCTCTAGAATCCCTATAAATCCTTCTAGGGACATAGAAATCCCTCTAGGGACATAGAAATCTATCCCTCTAGGGACCTTGAAATCCCTCTAGGGACCTAGAAATCCATCTAGGGACCTAGAAATCCCTCTAGGGACCTAGAAATCCCTCTAGGGACCTAGAAATCCCTCTAGGGACATAGAAATCTCTCTAGGGACATAGAAATCCCTCTAGGGACATAGAAATCTATCCCTCTAGGGACCTAGAAATCCCTCTAGCGACATAGAAATCCCTCTAGCGACATAGAAATCCCTCTAGGGACATAGAAATCCCTCTAGGGACATAGAAATCCCTCTAGGGACCTAGAAATCTATCCCTCTAGGGACCTAGAAATCCCTCTAGGGACATTGAAATCCCTCTAGGGACCTAGAAATCTCTCTAGTGACATAGAAATCCCTCTAGGGACATAGAAATCTATCCCTCTAGGGACCTAGAAATCCCTCTAGGGACATAGAAATCTCTCTAAGGACCTAGAAATCTCTCTAGGGACCTAGAAATCTCTCTAGGGACATAGAAATCTCTCTAGGGACATAGAAATCCCTCTAGGGACATAGAAATCTATCCCTCTAGGGACCTAGAAATCCCTCTAGGGACCTAGAAATCCCTCTAGGGACCTAGAAATCCCTCTAGGGACATAGAAATCCCTCTAGGGACATAGAAATCCCTCTAGGGACCTAGAAATCCCTCTAGGGACATAGAAATCCCTCTAGGGACATAGAAATCCCTCTAGGGACCTAGAAATCTCTCTAGGGACCTAGAAATCTCTCTAGGGACATAGAAATCTCTCTAGGGACATAGAAATCCCTCTAGGGACATAGAAATCCCTCTAGGGACCTAGAAATCCCTCTAGGGACCTAGAAATCTATCCCTCTAGGGACCTAGAAATCCCTCTAGGGACATTGAAATCCCTCTAGGGACCTAGAAATCTCTCTAGTGACATAGAAATCCCTCTAGGGACATAGAAATCTATCCCTCTAGGGACCTAGAAATCCCTCTAGGGACATAGAAATCCCTCTAGGGACCTAGAAATCTCTCTAGGGACCTAGAAATCTCTCTAGGGACCTAGAAATCTCTCTAGGGACATAGAAATCCTTCTAGGGACATAGAAATCTATCCCTCTAGGGACCTAGAAATCCCTCTAGGGACATAGAAATCCCTCTAGGGACATAGAAATCTATCCCTCTAGGGACCTAGAAATCCCTCTAGGGACATAGAAATCCCTCTAGGGACCTAGAAATCTCTCTAGGGACCTAGAAATCTCTCTAGGGACATAGAAATCTCTCTAGGGACATAGAAATCCCTCTAGGGACATAGAAATCTATCCCTCTAGGGACCTAGAAATCCCTCTAGGGACCTAGAAATCCCTCTAGGGACCTAGAAATCCCTCTAGGGACCTAGAAATCCCTCTAGCGACATAGAAATCCCTCTAGGGACATAGAAATCTCTCTAGGGACATAGAAATCCCTCTAGGGACATAGAAATCTATCCCTCTAGGGACCTAGAAATCCCTCTAGCGACATAGAAATCCCTCTAGCGACATAGAAATCCCTCTAGGGACATAGAAATCTCTCTCTCTAGGGACCTAGAAATCCCTCTAGGGACATATAAATCCCTCTAGGGACATAGAAATCCCTCTAGGGACCTAGAAATCCCTCTAGGGACATAGAAATCCCTCTAGGGACCTAGAAATCCCTCTAGGGACCTAGAAATCTATCCCTCTAGGGACCTAGAAATCCCTCTAGGGACATTGAAATCCCTCTAGGGACCTAGAAATCTCTCTAGTGACATAGAAATCCCTCTAGGGACATAGAAATCTATCCCTCTAGGGACCTAGAAATCCCTCTAGGGACATAGAAATCCCTCTAGGGACCTAGAAATCTCTCTAGGGACCTAGAAATCCCTCTAGCGACATAGAAATCCCTCTAGCGACATAGAAATCCCTCTAGGGACATAGAAATCTCTCTCTCTAGGGACCTAGAAATCCCTCTACGGACCTAGATATCCCTCTCAAAACCCTGTAACACGCTCTAGAATCCCTATAAATCCCTCTAGGGACATAGAAATCCCTCTAGGGACATAGAAATCTATCCCTCTAGGGACCTTGAAATCCCTCTAGGGACCTAGAAATCCATCTAGGGACCTAGAAATCCCTCTAGGGACCTAGAAATCCCTCTAGGGACATAGAAATCTCTCTAGGGACATAGAAATCCCTCTAGGGACATAGAAATCTATCCCTCTAGGGACCTAGAAATCCCTCTAGCGACATAGAAATCCCTCTAGCGACATAGAAATCCCTCTAGGGACATAGAAATCTCTCTCTCTAGGGACCTAGAAATCCCTCTAGGGACATAGAAATCCCTCTAGGGACCTAGAAATCCCTCTAGGGACATAGAAATCCCTCTAGGGACATAGAAATCTATCCCTCTAGGGACATAGAAATCCCTCTAGGGACCTAGAAATCCCTCTAGGGACAAAGAAATCCCTCTACGGACCTAGATATCCCTCTCAAAACCCTGTAACACGCTCTAGAATCCCTATAAATCCTTCTAGGGACATAGAAATCCCTCTAGGGACATAGAAATCTATCCCTCTAGGGACCTTGAAATCCCTCTAGGGACCTAGAAATCCATCTAGGGACCTAGAAATCCCTCTAGGGACCTAGAAATCCCTCTAGGGACCTAGAAATCCCTCTAGGGACATAGAAATCTCTCTAGGGACATAGAAATCCCTCTAGGGACATAGAAATCTATCCCTCTAGGGACCTAGAAATCCCTCTAGCGACATAGAAATCCCTCTAGCGACATAGAAATCCCTCTAGGGACCTAGAAATCCCTCTAGCGACATAGAAATCCCTCTAGGGACATAGAAATCTCTCTAGGGACATAGAAATCCCTCTAGGGACATAGAAATCTATCCCTCTAGGGACCTAGAAATCCCTCTAGCGACATAGAAATCCCTCTAGGGACCTAGAAATCCCTCTAGCGACATAGAAATCCCTCTAGGGACATAGAAATCTCTCTAGGGACATAGAAATCCCTCTAGGGACATAGAAATCTATCCCTCTAGGGACCTAGAAATCCCTCTAGGGACATAGAAATCTATCCCTCTAGGGACCTAGAAATCCCTCTAGCGACATAGAAATCCCTCTAGCGACATAGAAATCCCTCTAGGGACATAGAAATCTCTCTCTCTAGGGACCTAGAAATCCCTCTAGGGACATAGAAATCCCTCTAGGGACATAGAAATCCCTCTAGGGACCTAGAAATCCCTCTAGGGACATAGAAATCCCTCTAGGGACATAGAAATCCCTCTAGGGACCTAGAAATCTATCCCTCTAGGGACCTAGAAATCCCTCTAGGGACATTGAAATCCCTCTAGGGACCTAGAAATCTCTCTAGTGACATAGAAATCCCTCTAGGGACATAGAAATCTATCCCTCTAGGGACCTAGAAATCCCTCTAGGGACATAGAAATCTCTCTAAGGACCTAGAAATCTCTCTAGGGACCTAGAAATCTCTCTAGGGACATAGAAATCTCTCTAGGGACATAGAAATCCCTCTAGGGACATAGAAATCTATCCCTCTAGGGACCTAGAAATCCCTCTAGGGACCTAGAAATCCCTCTAGGGACCTAGAAATCCCTCTAGGGACATAGAAATCCCTCTAGGGACATAGAAATCCCTCTAGGGACCTAGAAATCCCTCTAGGGACATAGAAATCCCTCTAGGGACATAGAAATCCCTCTAGGGACATAGAAATCCCTCTAGGGACCTAGAAATCTCTCTAGCGACATAGAAATCCCTCTAGCGACATAGAAATCCCTCTAGGGACATAGAAATCCCTCTAGGGACATAGAAATCCCTCTAGGGACCTAGAAATCTATCCCTCTAGGGACCTAGAAATCCCTCTAGGGACATTGAAATCCCTCTAGGGACCTAGAAATCTCTCTAGTGACATAGAAATCCCTCTAGGGACATAGAAATCTATCCCTCTAGGGACCTAGAAATCCCTCTAGGGACATAGAAATCCCTCTAGGGACCTAGAAATCCCTCTAGGGACCTAGAAATCTATCCCTCTAGGGACCTAGAAATCCCTCTAGGGACATTGAAATCCCTCTAGGGACCTAGAAATCCCTCTAGGGACATTGAAATCCCTCTAGGGACCTAGAAATCTCTCTAGGGACCTAGAAATCCCTCTAGCGACATAGAAATCCCTCTAGCGACATAGAAATCCCTCTAGGGACATAGAAATCTCTCTCTCTAGGGACCTAGAAATCCCTCTACGGACCTAGATATCCCTCTCAAAACCCTGTAACACGCTCTAGAATCCCTATAAATCCCTCTAGGGACATAGAAATCCCTCTAGGGACATAGAAATCTATCCCTCTAGGGACCTTGAAATCCCTCTAGGGACCTAGAAATCCATCTAGGGACCTAGAAATCCCTCTAGGGACCTAGAAATCCCTCTAGGGACATAGAAATCTCTCTAGGGACATAGAAATCCCTCTAGGGACATAGAAATCTATCCCTCTAGGGACCTAGAAATCCCTCTAGCGACATAGAAATCCCTCTAGCGACATAGAAATCCCTCTAGGGACATAGAAATCTCTCTCTCTAGGGACCTAGAAATCCCTCTAGGGACATAGAAATCCCTCTAGGGACCTAGAAATCCCTCTAGGGACATAGAAATCCCTCTAGGGACATAGAAATCTATCCCTCTAGGGACATAGAAATCCCTCTAGGGACCTAGAAATCCCTCTAGGGACAAAGAAATCCCTCTACGGACCTAGATATCCCTCTCAAAACCCTGTAACACGCTCTAGAATCCCTATAAATCCTTCTAGGGACATAGAAATCCCTCTAGGGACATAGAAATCTATCCCTCTAGGGACCTTGAAATCCCTCTAGGGACCTAGAAATCCATCTAGGGACCTAGAAATCCCTCTAGGGACCTAGAAATCCCTCTAGGGACCTAGAAATCCCTCTAGGGACATAGAAATCTCTCTAGGGACATAGAAATCCCTCTAGGGACATAGAAATCTATCCCTCTAGGGACCTAGAAATCCCTCTAGCGACATAGAAATCCCTCTAGCGACATAGAAATCCCTCTAGGGACATAGAAATCCCTCTAGGGACATAGAAATCCCTCTAGGGACCTAGAAATCTATCCCTCTAGGGACCTAGAAATCCCTCTAGGGACATTGAAATCCCTCTAGGGACCTAGAAATCTCTCTAGTGACATAGAAATCCCTCTAGGGACATAGAAATCTATCCCTCTAGGGACCTAGAAATCCCTCTAGGGACATAGAAATCTCTCTAAGGACCTAGAAATCTCTCTAGGGACCTAGAAATCTCTCTAGGGACATAGAAATCTCTCTAGGGACATAGAAATCCCTCTAGGGACATAGAAATCTATCCCTCTAGGGACCTAGAAATCCCTCTAGGGACATAGAAATCCCTCTAGGGACCTAGAAATCCCTCTAGGGACCTAGAAATCTATCCCTCTAGGGACCTAGAAATCCCTCTAGGGACATTGAAATCCCTCTAGGGACCTAGAAATCTCTCTAGTGACATAGAAATCCCTCTAGGGACATAGAAATCTATCCCTCTAGGGACCTAGAAATCCCTCTAGGGACATAGAAATCCCTCTAGGGACCTAGAAATCTCTCTAGGGACCTAGAAATCTCTCTAGGGACATAGAAATCTCTCTAGGGACATAGAAATCCCTCTAGGGACATAGAAATCTATCCCTCTAGGGACCTAGAAATCCCTCTAGGGACCTAGAAATCCCTCTAGGGACCTAGAAATCCCTCTAGGGACCTAGAAATCCCTCTAGCGACATAGAAATCCCTCTAGGGACATAGAAATCTCTCTAGGGACATAGAAATCCCTCTAGGGACATAGAAATCTATCCCTCTAGGGACCTAGAAATCCCTCTAGCGACATAGAAATCCCTCTAGCGACATAGAAATCCCTCTAGGGACATAGAAATCTCTCTCTCTAGGGACCTAGAAATCCCTCTAGGGACATATAAATCCCTCTAGGGACATAGAAATCCCTCTAGGTACCTAGAAATCCCTCTAGGGACCTAGAAATCCCTCTAGGGACATAGAAATCCCTCTAGGGACCTAGAAATCCCTCTAGGGACCTAGAAATCTATCCCTCTAGGGACCTAGAAATCCCTCTAGGGACATTGAAATCCCTCTAGGGACCTAGAAATCTCTCTAGTGACATAGAAATCCCTCTAGGGACATAGAAATCTATCCCTCTAGGGACCTAGAAATCCCTCTAGGGACATAGAAATCCCTCTAGGGACCTAGAAATCTCTCTAGGGACCTAGAAATCCCTCTAGCGACATAGAAATCCCTCTAGCGACATAGAAATCCCTCTAGGGACATAGAAATCTCTCTCTCTAGGGACCTAGAAATCCCTCTACGGACCTAGATATCCCTCTCAAAACCCTGTAACACGCTCTAGAATCCCTATAAATCCCTCTAGGGACATAGAAATCCCTCTAGGGACATAGAAATCTATCCCTCTAGGGACCTTGAAATCCCTCTAGGGACCTAGAAATCCATCTAGGGACCTAGAAATCCCTCTAGGGACCTAGAAATCCCTCTAGGGACATAGAAATCTCTCTAGGGACATAGAAATCCCTCTAGGGACATAGAAATCTATCCCTCTAGGGACCTAGAAATCCCTCTAGCGACATAGAAATCCCTCTAGCGACATAGAAATCCCTCTAGGGACATAGAAATCTCTCTCTCTAGGGACCTAGAAATCCCTCTAGGGACATAGAAATCCCTCTAGGGACCTAGAAATCCCTCTAGGGACATAGAAATCCCTCTAGGGACATAGAAATCTATCCCTCTAGGGACATAGAAATCCCTCTAGGGACCTAGAAATCCCTCTAGGGACAAAGAAATCCCTCTACGGACCTAGATATCCCTCTCAAAACCCTGTAACACGCTCTAGAATCCCTATAAATCCTTCTAGGGACATAGAAATCCCTCTAGGGACATAGAAATCTATCCCTCTAGGGACCTTGAAATCCCTCTAGGGACCTAGAAATCCATCTAGGGACCTAGAAATCCCTCTAGGGACCTAGAAATCCCTCTAGGGACCTAGAAATCCCTCTAGGGACATAGAAATCTCTCTAGGGACATAGAAATCCCTCTAGGGACATAGAAATCTATCCCTCTAGGGACCTAGAAATCCCTCTAGCGACATAGAAATCCCTCTAGCGACATAGAAATCCCTCTAGGGACATAGAAATCCCTCTAGGGACATAGAAATCCCTCTAGGGACCTAGAAATCTATCCCTCTAGGGACCTAGAAATCTATCCCTCTAGGGACCTAGAAATCCCTCTAGGGACATTGAAATCCCTCTAGGGACCTAGAAATCTCTCTAGTGACATAGAAATCCCTCTAGGGACATAGAAATCTATCCCTCTAGGGACCTAGAAATCCCTCTAGGGACATAGAAATCTCTCTAAGGACCTAGAAATCTCTCTAGGGACCTAGAAATCTCTCTAGGGACATAGAAATCTCTCTAGGGACATAGAAATCCCTCTAGGGACATAGAAATCTATCCCTCTAGGGACCTAGAAATCCCTCTAGGGACCTAGAAATCCCTCTAGGGACCTAGAAATCCCTCTAGGGACATAGAAATCCCTCTAGGGACATAGAAATCCCTCTAGGGACCTAGAAATCCCTCTAGGGACATAGAAATCCCTCTAGGGACATAGAAATCCCTCTAGGGACCTAGAAATCTCTCTAGGGACCTAGAAATCTCTCTAGGGACATAGAAATCTCTCTAGGGACATAGAAATCCCTCTAGGGACATAGAAATCCCTCTAGGGACCTAGAAATCCCTCTAGGGACCTAGAAATCTATCCCTCTAGGGACCTAGAAATCCCTCTAGGGACATTGAAATCCCTCTAGGGACCTAGAAATCTCTCTAGTGACATAGAAATCCCTCTAGGGACATAGAAATCTATCCCTCTAGGGACCTAGAAATCCCTCTAGGGACATAGAAATCCCTCTAGGGACCTAGAAATCTCTCTAGGGACCTAGAAATCTCTCTAGGGACATAGAAATCTCTCTAGGGACATAGAAATCCCTCTAGGGACATAGAAATCTATCCCTCTAGGGACCTAGAAATCCCTCTAGGGACATAGAAATCCCTCTAGGGACATAGAAATCTATCCCTCTAGGGACCTAGAAATCCCTCTAGGGACATAGAAATCCCTCTAGGGACCTAGAAATCTCTCTAGGGACCTAGAAATCTCTCTAGGGACATAGAAATCTCTCTAGGGACATAGAAATCCCTCTAGGGACATAGAAATCTATCCCTCTAGGGACCTAGAAATCCCTCTAGGGACCTAGAAATCCCTCTAGGGACCTAGAAATCCCTCTAGGGACCTAGAAATCCCTCTAGGGACCTAGAAATCCCTCTAGCGACATAGAAATCCCTCTAGGGACATAGAAATCTCTCTAGGGACATAGAAATCCCTCTAGGGACATAGAAATCTATCCCTCTAGGGACCTAGAAATCCCTCTAGCGACATAGAAATCCCTCTAGCGACATAGAAATCCCTCTAGGGACATAGAAATCTCTCTCTCTAGGGACCTAGAAATCCCTCTAGGGACATATAAATCCCTCTAGGGACATAGAAATCCCTCTAGGGACCTAGAAATCCCTCTAGGGACATAGAAATCCCTCTAGGGACCTAGAAATCCCTCTAGGGACCTAGAAATCTATCCCTCTAGGGACCTAGAAATCCCTCTAGGGACATTGAAATCCCTCTAGGGACCTAGAAATCTCTCTAGTGACATAGAAATCCCTCTAGGGACATAGAAATCTATCCCTCTAGGGACCTAGAAATCCCTCTAGGGACATAGAAATCCCTCTAGGGACCTAGAAATCTCTCTAGGGACCTAGAAATCCCTCTAGCGACATAGAAATCCCTCTAGCGACATAGAAATCCCTCTAGGGACATAGAAATCTCTCTCTCTAGGGACCTAGAAATCCCTCTACGGACCTAGATATCCCTCTCAAAACCCTGTAACACGCTCTAGAATCCCTATAAATCCCTCTAGGGACATAGAAATCCCTCTAGGGACATAGAAATCTATCCCTCTAGGGACCTTGAAATCCCTCTAGGGACCTAGAAATCCATCTAGGGACCTAGAAATCCCTCTAGGGACCTAGAAATCCCTCTAGGGACATAGAAATCTCTCTAGGGACATAGAAATCCCTCTAGGGACATAGAAATCTATCCCTCTAGGGACCTAGAAATCCCTCTAGCGACATAGAAATCCCTCTAGCGACATAGAAATCCCTCTAGGGACATAGAAATCTCTCTCTCTAGGGACCTAGAAATCCCTCTAGGGACATAGAAATCCCTCTAGGGACCTAGAAATCCCTCTAGGGACATAGAAATCCCTCTAGGGACATAGAAATCTATCCCTCTAGGGACATAGAAATCCCTCTAGGGACCTAGAAATCCCTCTAGGGACAAAGAAATCCCTCTACGGACCTAGATATCCCTCTCAAAACCCTGTAACACGCTCTAGAATCCCTATAAATCCTTCTAGGGACATAGAAATCCCTCTAGGGACATAGAAATCTATCCCTCTAGGGACCTTGAAATCCCTCTAGGGACCTAGAAATCCATCTAGGGACCTAGAAATCCCTCTAGGGACCTAGAAATCCCTCTAGGGACCTAGAAATCCCTCTAGGGACATAGAAATCTCTCTAGGGACATAGAAATCCCTCTAGGGACATAGAAATCTATCCCTCTAGGGACCTAGAAATCCCTCTAGCGACATAGAAATCCCTCTAGCGACATAGAAATCCCTCTAGGGACATAGAAATCCCTCTAGCGACATAGAAATCCCTCTAGGGACATAGAAATCTCTCTAGGGACATAGAAATCCCTCTAGGGACATAGAAATCTATCCCTCTAGGGACCTAGAAATCCCTCTAGCGACATAGAAATCCCTCTAGGGACCTAGAAATCCCTCTAGCGACATAGAAATCCCTCTAGGGACATAGAAATCTCTCTAGGGACATAGAAATCCCTCTAGGGACATAGAAATCTATCCCTCTAGGGACCTAGAAATCCCTCTAGGGACATAGAAATCTATCCCTCTAGGGACCTAGAAATCCCTCTAGCGACATAGAAATCCCTCTAGCGACATAGAAATCCCTCTAGGGACATAGAAATCTCTCTCTCTAGGGACCTAGAAATCCCTCTAGGGACATAGAAATCCCTCTAGGGACATAGAAATCCCTCTAGGGACCTAGAAATCCCTCTAGGGACATAGAAATCCCTCTAGGGACATAGAAATCCCTCTAGGGACCTAGAAATCTATCCCTCTAGGGACCTAGAAATCCCTCTAGGGACATTGAAATCCCTCTAGGGACCTAGAAATCTCTCTAGTGACATAGAAATCCCTCTAGGGACATAGAAATCTATCCCTCTAGGGACCTAGAAATCCCTCTAGGGACATAGAAATCTCTCTAAGGACCTAGAAATCTCTCTAGGGACCTAGAAATCTCTCTAGGGACATAGAAATCTCTCTAGGGACATAGAAATCCCTCTAGGGACATAGAAATCTATCCCTCTAGGGACCTAGAAATCCCTCTAGGGACCTAGAAATCCCTCTAGGGACCTAGAAATCCCTCTAGGGACATAGAAATCCCTCTAGGGACATAGAAATCCCTCTAGGGACCTAGAAATCCCTCTAGGGACATAGAAATCCCTCTAGGGACATAGAAATTTCTCTAGGGACATAGAAATCCCTCTAGGGACATAGAAATCTCTCTCTCTAGGGACCTAGAAATCCCTCTACGGACCTAGATATCCCTCTCAAAACCCTGTAACACGCTCTAGAATCCCTATAAATCCCTCTAGGGACATAGAAATCCCTCTAGGGACATAGAAATCTATCCCTCTAGGGACCTTGAAATCCCTCTAGGGACCTAGAAATCCATCTAGGGACCTAGAAATCCCTCTAGGGACCTAGAAATCCCTCTAGGGACATAGAAATCTCTCTAGGGACATAGAAATCCCTCTAGGGACATAGAAATCTATCCCTCTAGGGACCTAGAAATCCCTCTAGCGACATAGAAATCCCTCTAGCGACATAGAAATCCCTCTAGGGACATAGAAATCTCTCTCTCTAGGGACCTAGAAATCCCTCTAGGGACATAGAAATCCCTCTAGGGACCTAGAAATCCCTCTAGGGACATAGAAATCCCTCTAGGGACATAGAAATCTATCCCTCTAGGGACATAGAAATCCCTCTAGGGACCTAGAAATCCCTCTAGGGACAAAGAAATCCCTCTACGGACCTAGATATCCCTCTCAAAACCCTGTAACACGCTCTAGAATCCCTATAAATCCTTCTAGGGACATAGAAATCCCTCTAGGGACATAGAAATCTATCCCTCTAGGGACCTTGAAATCCCTCTAGGGACCTAGAAATCCATCTAGGGACCTAGAAATCCCTCTAGGGACCTAGAAATCCCTCTAGGGACCTAGAAATCCCTCTAGGGACATAGAAATCTCTCTAGGGACATAGAAATCCCTCTAGGGACATAGAAATCTATCCCTCTAGGGACCTAGAAATCCCTCTAGCGACATAGAAATCCCTCTAGCGACATAGAAATCCCTCTAGGGACATAGAAATCCCTCTAGCGACATAGAAATCCCTCTAGGGACATAGAAATCTCTCTAGGGACATAGAAATCCCTCTAGGGACATAGAAATCTATCCCTCTAGGGACCTAGAAATCCCTCTAGCGACATAGAAATCCCTCTAGGGACCTAGAAATCCCTCTAGCGACATAGAAATCCCTCTAGGGACATAGAAATCTCTCTAGGGACATAGAAATCCCTCTAGGGACATAGAAATCTATCCCTCTAGGGACCAGGAAATCCCTCTAGGGACATAGAAATCTATCCCTCTAGGGACCTAGAAATCCCTCTAGCGACATAGAAATCCCTCTAGCGACATAGAAATCCCTCTAGGGACATAGAAATCTCTCTCTCTAGGGACCTAGAAATCCCTCTAGGGACATAGAAATCCCTCTAGGGACATAGAAATCCCTCTAGGGACCTAGAAATCCCTCTAGGGACATAGAAATCCCTCTAGGGACATAGAAATCCCTCTAGGGACCTAGAAATCTATCCCTCTAGGGACCTAGAAATCCCTCTAGGGACATTGAAATCCCTCTAGGGACCTAGAAATCTCTCTAGTGACATAGAAATCCCTCTAGGGACATAGAAATCTATCCCTCTAGGGACCTAGAAATCCCTCTAGGGACATAGAAATCTCTCTAAGGACCTAGAAATCTCTCTAGGGACCTAGAAATCTCTCTAGGGACATAGAAATCTCTCTAGGGACATAGAAATCCCTCTAGGGACATAGAAATCTATCCCTCTAGGGACCTAGAAATCCCTCTAGGGACCTAGAAATCCCTCTAGGGACCTAGAAATCCCTCTAGGGACATAGAAATCCCTCTAGGGACATAGAAATCCCTCTAGGGGCCTAGAAATCCCTCTAGGGACATAGAAATCCCTCTAGGGACATAGAAATTTCTCTAGGGACATAGAAATCCCTCTAGGGACCTAGAAATCTCTCTAGGGACCTAGAAATCTCTCTAGGGACATAGAAATCTCTCTAGGGACATAGAAATCCGTCTAGGGACATAGAAATCCCTCTAGGGACCTAGAAATCCCTCTAGGGACCTAGAAATCTATCCCTCTAGGGACCTAGAAATCCCTCTAGGGACATTGAAATCCCTCTAGGGACCTAGAAATCTCTCTAGTGACATAGAAATCCCTCTAGGGACATAGAAATCTATCCCTCTAGGGACCTAGAAATCCCTCTAGGGACATAGAAATCCCTCTAGGGACCTAGAAATCTCTCTAGGGACCTAGAAATCTCTCTAGGGACATAGAAATCTCTCTAGGGACATAGAAATCCCTCTAGGGACATAGAAATCTATCCCTCTAGGGACCTAGAAATCCCTCTAGGGACCTAGAAATCCCTCTAGGGACATAGAAATCCCTCTAGGGACCTAGAAATCCCTCTAGGGACCTAGAAATCCCTCTAGGGACATTGAAATCCCTCTAGGGACATAGAAATCTATCCCTCTAGGGACCTAGAAATCCCTCTAGGGACATTGAAATCCCTCTAGGGACCTAGAAATCTCTCTAGTGACATAGAAATCCCTCTAGGGACATAAAAATCTATCCCTCTAGGGACCTAGAAATCCCTCTAGGGACATAGAAATCCCTCTAGGGACCTAGAAATCTCTCTAGGGACCTAGAAATCTCTCTAGGGACATAGAAATCTCTCTAGGGACATAGAAATCCCTCTAGGGACATAGAAATCTATCCCTCTAGGGACCTAGAAATCCCTCTAGGGACCTAGAAATCCCTCTAGGGACCTAGAAATCCCTCTAGGGACCTAGAAATCCCTCTAGCGACATAGAAATCCCTCTAGGGACATAGAAATCTCTCTAGGGACATAGAAATCCCTCTAGGGACATAGAAATCTATCCCTGTAGCGACATAGAAATCCCTCTAGCGACATAGAAATCCCTCTAGGGACATAGAAATCTCGCTCTCTAGGGACCTAGAAATCCCTCTACGGACCTAGATATCCCTCTCAAAACCCTGTAACACGCTCTAGAATCCCTATAAATCCCTCTAGGGACATAGAAATCCCTCTAGGGACATAGAAATCTATCCCTCTAGGGACCTTGAAATCCCTCTAGGGACCTAGAAATCCATCTAGGGACCTAGAAATCCCTCTAGGGACCTAGAAATCCCTCTAGGGACATAGAAATCTCTCTAGGGACATAGAAATCCCTCTAGGGACATAGAAATCTATCCCTCTAGGGACCTTGAAATCCCTCTAGGGACCTAGAAATCCATCTAGGGACCTAGAAATCCCTCTAGGGACCTAGAAATCCCTCTAGGGACATAGAAATCCCTCTAGGGACATAGAAATCCCTCTAGGGACATAGAAATCTATCCCTCTAGGGACCTAGAAATCCCTCTGGCGACATAGAAATCCCTCTAGCGACATAGAAATCCCTCTAGGGACATAGAAATCTCTCTCTCTAGGGACCTAGAAATCCCTCTAGCGACATAGAAATCCCTCTAGCGACATAGAAATCCCTCTAGGGACATAGAAATCTCTCTCTCTAGGGACCTAGAAATCCCTCTAGGGACATAGAAATCCCTCTAGGGACCTAGAAATCCCTCTAGGGACATAGAAATCCCTCTAGGGACATAGAAATCTATCCCTCTAGGGACCTAGAAATCCCTCTAGGGACCTAGAAATCCCTCTAGGGACATAGAAATCCCTCTAGGGACATAGAAATCCCTCTAGGGACCTAGAAATCCCTCTAGGGACATAGAAATCCCACTAGGGACACAGAAATCTATCCCTCTGGGGACATAGAAATCTCTCTAGGGACCTAGAAATCCCTCTAGGGACATTGAAATCCCTCTAGGGACCTAGAAATCCCTCTAGGGACATAGAAATCCCTCTAGGGACATAGAAATCCCTCTAGGGACCTAGAAATCCCTCTAGGGACATAGAAATCCCTCTAGAGACATAGAAATCTATCCCTCTAGGGACATAGAAATCCCTCTAGGGACATAGAAATCCCTCTAGGGACATAGAAATCTATCCCTCTAGGGACCTAGAAATCCCTCTAGGGACCTAGAAATCCCTCTAGGGACATAGAAATCCCTCTAGGGACATAGAAATCCCTCTAAGGACCTAGAAATCCCTCTAGGGACATAGAAATCCCTCTAGGGACATAGAAATCTATCCCTCTAGGGACATAGAAATCCCTCTAGGGACCTAGAAATCCCTCTAGGGACATTGAAATCCCTCTAGGGACATATAAATCTATCCCTCTAGGGACATAGAAATCCCTCTAGGGACCTAGAAATCCCTCTAGGGACCTAGAAATCCCTCTAGGGACCTAGAAATCTCTCTAGTGACATAGAAATCCCTCTAGGGACATAGAAATCTATCCCTCTAGGGACCTAGAAATCCCTCTAGGGACATAGAAATCCCTCTAGGGACCTAGAAATCTCTCTAGGGACCTAGAAATCTCTCTAGGGACATAGAAATCTCTCTAGGGACATAGAAATCCCTCTAGGGACATAGAAATCTATCCCTCTAGGGACCTAGAAATCCCTCTAGGGACCTAGAAATCCCTCTAGGGACCTAGAAATCCCTGTAGCGACATAGAAATCCCTCTAGGGACATAGAAATCTCTCTAGGGACATAGAAATCCCTCTAGGGACATAGAAATCTATCCCTCTAGCGACATAGAAATCCCTCTAGCGACATAGAAATCCCCCTAGGGACATAGAAATCTCTCTCTCTAGGGACCTAGAAATCCCTCTACGGACCTAGATATCCCTCTCAAAACCCTGTAACACGCTCTAGAATCCCTATAAATCCCTCTAGGGACATAGAAATCCCTCTAGGGACATAGAAATCCATCTAGGGACCTAGAAATCCCTCTAGGGACCTAGAAATCCCTCTAGGGACATAGAAATCTCTCTAGGGACATAGAAATCCCTCTAGGGACATAGAAATCTATCCCTCTAGGGACCTAGAAATCCCTCTAGCGACATAGAAATCCCTCTAGCGACATAGAAATCCCTCTAGGGACATAGAAATCTCTCTCTCTAGGGACCTAGAAATCCCTCTAGGGACATAGAAATCCCTCTAGGGACCTAGAAATCCCTCTAGGGACATAGAAATCCCTCTAGGGACATAGAAATCTATCCCTCTAGGGACATAGAAATCCCTCTAGGGACCTAGAAATCCCTCTAGGGACATAGAAATCCCTCTAGGGACATAGATATCCCTCTCAAAACCTTGTAACACGCTCTAGAATCCCTATAAATCCCTCTAGGGACATAGAGATCCCTCTAGGGACATAGAAATCTATCCCTCTAGGGACCTTGAAATCCCTCTAGGGACCTAGAAATCCATCTAGGGACCTAGAAATCCCTCTAGGGACCTAGAAATCCCTCTAGCGACATAGAAATCCCTCTAGGGACATAGAAATCTCTCTCTCTAGGGACCTAGAAATCCCTCTAGGGACATAGAAATCTCTCTCTCTAGGGACCTAGAAATCCCTCTAGGGACCTAGAAATCCCTCTAGCGACATAGAAATCCCTCTAGCGACATAGAAATCCCTCTAGGGACCTAGAAATCCCTCTAGGGACATAGAAATCCCTCTAGGGACATAGAAATCCCTCTAGGGACCTAGAAATCCCTCTAGGGACCTAGAAATCTATCCCTCTAGGGACCTAGAAATCCCTCTAGGGACATTGAAATCCCTCTAGGGACCTAGAAATCTCTCTAGTGACATAGAAATCCCTCTAGGGACATAGAAATCTATCCCTCTAGGGACCTAGAAATCCCTCTAGGGACATAGAAATCCCTCTAGGGACCTAGAAATCTCTCTAGGGACCTAGAAATCTCTCTAGGGACATAGAAATCTCTCTAGGGACATAGAAATCCCTCTAGGGACATAGAAATCTATCCCTCTAGGGACCTAGAAATCCCTCTAGGGACCTAGAAATCCCTCTAGGGACCTAGAAATCCCTCTAGGGACCTAGAAATCCCTCTAGCGACATAGAAATCCCTCTAGGGACATAGAAATCTCTCTAGGGACATAGAAATCCCTCTAGGGACATAGAAATCTATCCCTCTAGGTACCTAGAAATCCCTCTAGCGACATAGAAATCCCTCTAGCGACATAGTAATCCCTCTAGGGACATAGAAATCTCTCTCTCTAGGGACCTAGAAATCCCTCTAGGGACATAGAAATCCCTCTAGGGACATAGAAATCCCTCTAGGGACCTAGAAATCCCTCTAGGGACCTAGAAATCCCTCTAGGGACATAGAAATCCCTCTAGGGACCTAGAAATCCCTCTAGGGACCTAGAAATCTATCCCTCTAGGGACCTAGAAATCCCTCTAGGGACATTGAAATCCCTCTAGGGACCTAGAAATCTCTCTAGTGACATAGAAATCCCTCTAGCGACATAGAAATCTATCCCTCTAGGGACCTAGAAATCCCTCTAGGGACATAGAAATCCCTCTAGGGACCTAGAAATCTCTCTAGGGACCTAGAAATCCCTCTAGCGACATAGAAATCCCTCTAGCGACATAGAAATCCCTCTAGGGACATAGAAATCTCTCTCTCTAGGGACCTAGAAATCCCTCTAGGGACATTGAAATCCCTCTAGGGACCTAGAAATCTCTCTAGTGACATAGAAATCCCTCTAGGGACATAGAAATCTATCCCTCTAGGGACCTAGAAATCCCTCTAGGGACATAGAAATCCCTCTAGGGACCTAGAAATCTCTCTAGGGACCTAGAAATCTCTCTAGGGACATAGAAATCTCTCTAGGGACATAGAAATCCCTCTAGGGACATAGAAATCTATCCCTCTAGGGACCTAGAAATCCCTCTAGGGACCTAGAAATCCCTCTAGGGACCTAGAAATCCCTCTAGGGACCTAGAAATCCCTCTAGCGACATAGAAATCCCTCTAGGGACATAGAAATCTCTCTAGGGACATAGAAATCCCTCTAGGGACATAGAAATCTATCCCTCTAGCGACATAGAAATCCCTCTAGCGACATAGAAATCCCTCTAGGGACATAGAAATCTCGCTCTCTAGGGACCTAGAAATCCCTCTACGGACCTAGATATCCCTCTCAAAACCCTGTAACACGCTCTAGAATCCCTATAAATCCCTCTAGGGACATAGAAATCCCTCTAGGGACATAGAAATCTATCCCTCTAGGGACCTTGAAATCCCTCTAGGGACCTAGAAATCCATCTAGGGACCTAGAAATCCCTCTAGGGACCTAGAAATCCCTCTAGGGACATAGAAATCTCTCTAGGGACATAGAAATCCCTCTAGGGACATAGAAATCTATCCCTCTAGGGACCTTGAAATCCCTCTAGGGACCTAGAAATCCATCTAGGGACCTAGAAATCCCTCTAGGGACCTAGAAATCCCTCTAGGGACATAGAAATCCCTCTAGGGACATAGAAATCCCTCTAGGGACATAGAAATCTATCCCTCTAGGGACCTAGAAATCCCTCTGGCGACATAGAAATCCCTCTAGCGACATAGAAATCCCTCTAGGGAAATAGAAATCTCTCTCTCTAGGGACCTAGAAATCCCTCTAGCGACATAGAAATCCCTCTAGCGACATAGAAATCCCTCTAGGGACATAGAAATCTCTCTCTCTAGGGACCTAGAAATCCCTCTAGGGACATAGAAATCCCTCTAGGGACCTAGAAATCCCTCTAGGGACATAGAAATCCCTCTAGGGACATAGAAATCTATCCCTCTAGGGACCTAGAAATCCCTCTAGGGACCTAGAAATCCCTCTAGGGACATAGAAATCCCTCTAGGGACATAGAAATCCCTCTAGGGACCTAGAAATCCCTCTAGGGACATAGAAATCCCTCTAGGGACACAGAAATCTATCCCTCTGGGGACATAGAAATCTCTCTAGGGACCTAGAAATCCCTCTAGGGACATTGAAATCCCTCTAGGGACCTAGAAATCCCTCTAGGGACATAGAAATCCCTCTAGGGACATAGAAATCCCTCTAGGGACCTAGAAATCCCTCTAGGGACATAGAAATCCCTCTAGAGACATAGAAATCTATCCCTCTAGGGACATAGAAATCCCTCTAGGGACATAGAAATCCCTCTAGGGACATAGAAATCTATCCCTCTAGGGACCTAGAAATCCCTCTAGGGACCTAGAAATCCCTCTAGGGACATAGAAATCCCTCTAGGGACATAGAAATCCCTCTAAGGACCTAGAAATCCCTCTAGGGACATAGAAATCCCTCTAGGGACATAGAAATCTATCCCTCTAGGGACATAGAAATCCCTCTAGGGACCTAGAAATCCCTCTAGGGACATTGAAATCCCTCTAGGGACATATAAATCTATCCCTCTAGGGACATAGAAATCCCTCTAGGGACATAGAAATCCCTCTAGGGACCTAGAAATCCCTCTAGGGACATAGAAATCCCTCTAGAGACATAGAAATCTATCCCTCTAGGGACATAGAAATCCCTCTAGGGACATAGAAATCCCTCTAGGGACATAGAAATCTATCCCTCTAGGGACCTAGAAATCCCTCTAGGGACCTAGAAATCCCTCTAGGGACATAGAAATCCCTCTAGGGACATAGAAATCCCTCTAAGGACCTAGAAATCCCTCTAGGGACATAGAAATCCCTCTAGGGACATAGAAATCTATCCCTCTAGGGACATAGAAATCCCTCTAGGGACCTAGAAATCCCTCTAGGGACATTGAAATCCCTCTAGGGACATATAAATCTATCCCTCTAGGGACATAGAAATCCCTCTAGGGACCTAGAAATCCCTCTAGGGACCTAGAAATCCCTCTAGGGACCTAGAAATCTCTCTAGTGACATAGAAATCCCTCTAGGGACATAGAAATCTATCCCTCTAGGGACCTAGAAATCCCTCTAGGGACATAGAAATCCCTCTAGGGACCTAGAAATCTCTCTAGGGACCTAGAAATCTCTCTAGGGACATAGAAATCTCTCTAGGGACATAGAAATCCCTCTAGGGACATAGAAATCTATCCCTCTAGGGACCTAGAAATCCCTCTAGGGACCTAGAAATCCCTCTAGGGACCTAGAAATCCCTGTAGCGACATAGAAATCCCTCTAGGGACATAGAAATCTCTCTAGGGACATAGAAATCCCTCTAGGGACATAGAAATCTATCCCTCTAGCGACATAGAAATCCCTCTAGCGACATAGAAATCCCCCTAGGGACATAGAAATCTCTCTCTCTAGGGACCTAGAAATCCCTCTACGGACCTAGATATCCCTCTCAAAACCCTGTAACACGCTCTAGAATCCCTATAAATCCCTCTAGGGACATAGAAATCCCTCTAGGGACATAGAAATCCATCTAGGGACCTAGAAATCCCTCTAGGGACCTAGAAATCCCTCTAGGGACATAGAAATCTCTCTAGGGACATAGAAATCCCTCTAGGGACATAGAAATCTATCCCTCTAGGGACCTAGAAATCCCTCTAGCGACATAGAAATCCCTCTAGCGACATAGAAATCCCTCTAGGGACATAGAAATCTCTCTCTCTAGGGACATAGAAATCCCTCTAGGGACATAGAAATCCCTCTAGGGACCTAGAAATCCCTCTAGGGACATAGAAATCCCTCTAGGGACATAGAAATCTATCCCTCTAGGGGCATAGAAATCCCTCTAGGGACCTAGAAATCCCTCTAGGGACATAGAAATCCCTCTAGGGACATAGATATCCCTCTCAAAACCTTGTAACACGCTCTAGAATCCCTATAAATCCCTCTAGGGACATAGAAATCCCTCTAGGGACATAGAAATCTATCCCTCTAGGGACCTTGAAATCCCTCTAGGGACCTAGAAATCCATCTAGGGACCTAGAAATCCCTCTAGGGACCTAGAAATCCCTCTAGCGACATAGAAATCCCTCTAGGGACATAGAAATCTCTCTCTCTAGGGACCTAGAAATCCCTCTAGGGACATAGAAATCTCTCTCTCTAGGGACCTAGAAATCCCTCTAGGGACCTAGAAATCCCTCTAGCGACATAGAAATCCCTCTAGCGACATAGAAATCCCTCTAGGGACCTAGAAATCCCTCTAGGGACATAGAAATCCCTCTAGGGACATAGAAATCCCTCTAGGGACCTAGAAATCCCTCTAGGGACCTAGAAATCTATCCCTCTAGGGACCTAGAAATCCCTCTAGGGACATTGAAATCCCTCTAGGGACCTAGAAATCTCTCTAGTGACATAGAAATCCCTCTAGGGACATAGAAATCTATCCCTCTAGGGACCTAGAAATCCCTCTAGGGACATAGAAATCCCTCTAGGGACCTAGAAATCTCTCTAGGGACCTAGAAATCTCTCTAGGGACATAGAAATCTCTCTAGGGACATAGAAATCCCTCTAGGGACATAGAAATCTATCCCTCTAGGGACCTAGAAATCCCTCTAGGGACCTAGAAATCCCTCTAGGGACCTAGAAATCCCTCTAGGGACCTAGAAATCCCTCTAGCGACATAGAAATCCCTCTAGGGACATAGAAATCTCTCTAGGGACATAGAAATCCCTCTAGGGACATAGAAATCTATCCCTCTAGGGACCTAGAAATCCCTCTAGCGACATAGAAATCCCTCTAGCGACATAGTAATCCCTCTAGGGACATAGAAATCTCTCTCTCTAGGGACCTAGAAATCCCTCTAGGGACATAGAAATCCCTCTAGGGACATAGAAATCCCTCTAGGGACCTAGAAATCCCTCTAGGGACCTAGAAATCCCTCTAGGGACATAGAAATCCCTCTAGGGACCTAGAAATCCCTCTAGGGACCTAGAAATCTATCCCTCTAGGGACCTAGAAATCCCTCTAGGGACATTGAAATCCCTCTAGGGACCTAGAAATCTCTCTAGTGACATAGAAATCCCTCTAGCGACATAGAAATCTATCCCTCTAGGGACCTAGAAATCCCTCTAGGGACATAGAAATCCCTCTAGGGACCTAGAAATCTCTCTAGGGACCTAGAAATCCCTCTAGCGACATAATATTATAGCGACATAATTGGCATTTGAGACATAATATTTGGCATTTCAGGCACTATAATCGGCATTTCAGGCACTAAAATTGGCATTTGTGACATTATATTTGGCATTTCAGGTACTAAAATTGGCATATGTGACATAATATTTGGCATTTCAGGCACTAAAATTGGCATTTCAGGCACTATAATCGGCATTTCAGGCACTAAAATTGGCATTTGTGACATTATATTTGGCATTTCAGGCACTAAAATTGGCATTTCAATCACTAAAATTGGCATTTGTGACATTATATTTGGCATTTCAGGCACTAAAATTGGCATTTGAGACATAATATTTGGCATTTCAGGCACTATAATCGGCATTTAAGGCACTAAAATTGGCATTTGAGACATAATATTTGGCATTTCAGGCACTATAATTGGCATTTCAGGCACTAAAATTGGCATTTGTGACATTATATTTGGCATTTCAGGCACTAAAATTGGCATTTGAGACATAATATTTGGCATTTCAGGCACTATAATTGGCATTTCAGGCACTAAAATTGGCATTTGAGACATAATATTTGGCATTTCAGGCACTATAATTGGCATTTGTGACATTATATTTGGCATTTCAGGCACTAAAATTTTCATTTTTGACATTATATTTGGCATTTCAGGCACTATAATCGGCATTTCAGGCACTAAAATTGGCATTTGTGACATTATATTTGGCATTTCAGGCACTATAATTGGCATTTCAGGCACTAAAATTGGGATTTGAGACATAATATTTGGCATTTCAGGCACTATAATTGGCATTTCAGGTACTAAAATTGGCATTTGTGACATAATATTTAGCATTTCAGGCACTAAAATTGGCATTTGTGACATAATATTTGGCATTTCAGGCACTAAAATTGGCATTTTTGACATAATATTTGGCATTTCAGGCACTAAAATTGGCATTTTTGACATTATATTTGCATTTCAGGCACTATAATCGGCATTTCAGGCACTAAAATTTGCATTTGTGACATTATATTTGGCATTTCAGGCACTAAAATTGGCATTTTTAACATTATATTTGGCATTTCAGGCACTATAATCGGCATTTCAGGCACTAAAATTGGCATTTGTGACATTATATTTGGCATTTCAGGCACTATAATTGGCATTTCAATCACTAAAATTGGCATTTGTGACATTATATTTGGCTTTTCAGGCACTAAAATTGGCATTTGAGACATAATATTTGGCATTTCAGGCACTAAAATTGGCATTTGTGACATTATATTTGGCATTTCAGGCACTAAAATTGGCATTTTTGACATTATATTTGGCATTTCAGGCACTATAATCGGCATTTCAGGCACTAAAATTGGCATTTGTGACATTATATTTGCCATTTCAGGCACTAAAATTGGCATTTCAGGCACTATAATTGGCATTTGAGACATAATATTTGGCATTTCAGGCACTAAAATTGGCTTTTGAGACATAATACCCTAAAATGCCAAATATTATGTCACAAATGCCAAATATAATGTCACAAATGCCAATTTTAGTGCCTGAAATGCCAAATATAATGTCACAAATGCCAATTATAGTGCCTGAAATGCCAAATATTATGTCTCAAATGCCAATTTTAGTGCCTGAAATGCCAATTATAGTGCCTGAAATGCCAAATATTATGTCTCAAATGCCAATTTTAGTGCCTGAAATGCCAAATATTATGTCTCAAATGCCAATTTTAGTGCCTGAAATGCCAATTATAGTGCCTGAAATGCCAAATATTATGTCTCAAATGCCAATTTTAGTGTCTGAAATGCCAAATATAATGTCACAAATGCCAATTTTAGTGCCTGAAATGCCAATTATAGTGCCTGAAATGCCAAATATTATGTCTCAAATGCCAATTTTAGTGCCTGAAATTCCGATAATAGTGCCTGAAATGCCAAATATTATGTCTCAAATGCCAATTTTAGTGCCTGAAATGCCAAATTTAATGTCAAAAATGCCAATTTTAGTGCCTGAAATGCCAAATATTATGTCACAAATGCCAATTTTAGTGCCTGAAATGCCAAATATTATGTCTCAAATGCCAATTTTAGTGCCTGAAATGCCAATTATAGTGCCTGAAATGCCAAATATTATGTCTCAAATGCCAATTTCAGTGCCTGAAATGCCAAATATAATGTCACAAATGCCAATTTTAGTGCCTGAAATGCCAATTATAGTGCCTGAAATGCCAAATATTATGTCTCAAATGCCAATTTTAGTGCCTGAAATGCCAATTATAGTGCCTGAAATGCCAAATATTATGTCTCAAATGCTAATTTTAGTGCCTGAAATGCCAAATATTATGTCACAAATTTCAATTTTAGTGCCTGAAATGCCAAATATAATGTCACAAATGCCAATTTTATTGCCTGAAATGCCGATTATAGTGCCTGAAATGCCAAATATTATGTCTCAAATGCCAATTTTAGTGCCTGAAATGCCAAATTTAATGTCAAAAATGCCAATTTTAGTGCCTGAAATGCCAAATATTATGTCACAAATGCCAATTTTAGTGCCTGAAATGCCAAATATTATGTCTCAAATGCCAATTTTAGTGCCTGAAATGCCAATTATAGTGCCTGAAATGCCAAATATTATGTCTCAAATGCCAATTTCAGTGCCTGAAATGCCAAATATAATGTCACAAATGCCAATTTTAGTGCCTGAAATGCCAATTATAGTGCCTGAAATGCCAAATATTATGTCTCAAATGCCAATTTTAGTGCCTGAAATGCCAATTATAGTGCCTGAAATGCCAAATATTATGTCTCAAATGCTAATTTTAGTGCCTGAAATGCCAAATATTATGTCACAAATTTCAATTTTAGTGCCTGAAATGCCAAATATAATGTCACAAATGCCAATTTTATTGCCTGAAATGCCGATTATAGTGCCTGAAATGCCAGATATTATGTCTCAAATGCCAATTTTAGTGCCTGAAATGCCAAATATAATGTCACAAATGCCAATTTTAGTGCCTGAAATGCCAATTATAGTGCCTGAAATGCCAAATATTATGTCTCAAAAGCCAATTTTAGTGCCTGAAAACCGATTATAGTGCCTGAAATGCCAAATATTATGTCTCTAATGCCAATTTTAGTGCCTGAAATGCCAAATATAATGTCACAAATGCCAATTTTAGTGCCTGAAATGCCAATTATAGTGCCTGAAATGCCAAATATAATGTCACAAATGCCAATTTTAGTGCCTGAAATGCCGATTATAGTGCCTAAAATGCCAAATATAATGTCAAAAATGCCAATTTTAGTGCCTGAAATGCCAAATATAATGTCACAAATGCCAATTTTAGTGCCTGAAATACCAAATATTATGTCTCAAATGCCAATATTAGTGCCTGAAATGCCAAATATAATGTCACAAATGCCAATTTTAGTGATTGAAATGCCAATTTTAGTGTCTGAAATGCCAAATATAATGTCTCAAATGCCAATTTTAGTGCCTGAAATGCCAATTATAGTGCCTGAAATGCCAAATATTATGTCTCAAATGCCAATTTTAGTGCCTGAAATGCCAAATATAATGTCACAAATGCCAATTTTAGTGCCTGAAATGCCAATTATAGTGCCTGAAATGCCAAATATTATGTCTCAAAAGCCAATTTTAGTGCCTGAAATGCCGATTATAGTGCCTGAAATGCCAAATATTATGTCTCAAATGCCAATTTTAGTGCCTGAAATGCCAAATATAATGTCACAAATGCCAATTTTAGTGCCTGAAATGCCAAATATTATGTCACAAATGCCAATTTTAGTGCCTGAAATGCCAAATATTATGTCTCAAATGCCAATTTTAGTGCCTGAAATGCCAAATATAATGTCACAAATGCCAATTTTAGTGCCTGAAATGCCAATTATAGTGCCTGAAATGCCAAATATTATTTCTAAAATGCCAATTTTAGTGCCTGAAATGCCAAATATTACGTCACAAATGCCAATTTTAGTGCCTGAAATGCCAAATATAATGTCACAAATGCAAATTTTTGTGTCTGAAATGCCAATTATAGTGTCTAAAATGCCAAATATTATGTCACAAATGCCAAATATAATGTCACAAATGCCAATTTTAGTGCCTGAAATGCCAAATATAATGTCACAAATGCCAATTATAGTGCCTGAAATGCCAAATATTATGTCTCAAATGCCAATTTTAGTGCCTGAAATGCCAATTATAGTGCCTGAAATGCCAAATATTATGTCTCAAATGCCAATTTTAGTGCCTGAAATGCCAAATATAATGTCACAAATGCCAATTATAGTGCCTGAAATGCCAAATATTATGTCTCAAATGCCAATTTTAGTGCCTGAAATGCCAATTATAGTGCCTGAAATGCCAAATATTATGTCTCAAATGCCAATTTTAGTGTCTGAAATGCCAAATATAATGTCACAAATGCCAATTTTAGTGCCTGAAATGCCAATTATAGTGCCTGAAATGCCAAATATTATGTCTCAAATGCCAATTTTAGTGCCTGAAATGCCGATAATAGTGCCTGAAATGCCAAATATTATGTCTCAAAAGCCAATTTTAGTGCCTGAAATGCCGATTATAGTGCCTGAAATGCCAAATATTATGTCTCAAATGCCAATTTTAGTGCCTGAAATGCCAAATATAATGTCACAAATGCCAATTTTAGTGCCTGAAATGCCAAATATTATGTCACAAATGCCAATTTTAGTGCCTGAAATGCCAAATATTATGTCTCAAATGCCAATTTTAGTGCCTGAAATGCCAAATATAATGTCACAAATGCCAATTTTAGTGCCTGAAATGCCAATTATAGTGCCTGAAATGCCAAATATTATTTCTAAAATGCCAATTTTAGTGCCTGAAATGCCAAATATTACGTCACAAATGCCAATTTTAGTGCCTGAAATGCCAAATATAATGTCACAATAGCAAATTTTTGTGTCTGAAATGCCAATTATAGTGTCTAAAATGCCAAATATTATGTCACAAATGCCAAATATAATGTCACAAATGCCAATTTTAGTGCCTGAAATGCCAAATATAATGTCACAAATGCCAATTATAGTGCCTGAAATGCCAAATATTATGTCTCAAATGCCAATTTTAGTGCCTGAAATGCCGATAATAGTGCCTGAAATGCCAAATATTATGTCTCAAATGCCAATTTTAGTGCCTGAAATGCCAAATTTAATGTCAAAAATGCCAATTTTAGTGCCTGAAATGCCAAATATTATGTCACAAATGCCAATTTTAGTGCCTGAAATGCCAAATATTATGTCTCAAATGCCAATTTTAGTGCCTGAAATGCCAATTATAGTGCCTGAAATGCCAAATATTATGTCTCAAATGCCAATTTCAGTGCCTGAAATGCCAAATATAATGTCACAAATGCCAATTTTAGTGCCTGAAATACCAAATATTATGTCTCAAATGCCAATTTTAGTGCCTGAAATGCCAAATATAATGTCACAAATGCCAATTTTAGTGATTGAAATGCCAATTTTAGTGCCTGAAATGCCAAATATAATGTCACAAATGCCAATTTTAGTGCCTGAAATGCCAAATATAATGTCAAAAATGCCAATTTTAGTGCCTGAAATGCCAAATATTATGTCACAAATGCCAATTTTAGTGCCTGAAATGCCAAATATTATGTCACAAATGCCAATTTTAGTGCCTGAAATGACAAATATTATGTCTCAAATCCCAATTTTAGTGCCTGAAATGCCAATTATAGTGTCTAAAGTGCCAAATATTATGTCACAAATGCCAATTATAGTGCCTGAAATGCCAAATATTATGTCTCAAATGCCAATTGTAGTGCCTGAAATGCCAAATATAATGTCACAAATGCCAATTTTAGTGCCTGAAATGCCAAATATAATGTCACAAATGCCAATTATAGTGCCTGAAATGCCAAATATTATGTCTCAAATGCCAATTTTAGTGCCTGAAATGCCAATTATAGTGCCTGAAATGCCAAATATTATGTCTCAAATGCCAATTTTAGTGCCTGAAATGCCAAATATAATGTCACAAATGCCAATTATAGTGCCTGAAATGCTAAATATTATGTCTCAAATGCCAATTTTAGTGCCTGAAATGCCAATTATAGTGCCTGAAATGCCAAATATTATGTCTCAAATGCCAATTTTAGTGCCTGAAATGCCAAATATAATGTCACAAATGCCAATTTTAGTGCCTGAAATGCCAATTATAGTGCCTGAAATGCCAAATATTATGTCTCAAAAGCCAATTTTAGTGCCTGAAATGCCGATTATAGTGCCTGAAATGCCAAATATTATGTCTCAAATGCCAATTTTAGTGCCTGAAATGCCAAATATAATGTCACAAATGCCAATTTTAGTGCCTGAAATGCCAAATATTATGTCACAAATGCCAATTTTAGTGCCTGAAATGCCAAATATTATGTCTCAAATGCCAATTTTAGTGCCTGAAATGCCAAATATAATGTCACAAATGCCAATTTTAGTGCCTGAAATGCCAATTATAGTGCCTGAAATGCCAAATATTATTTCTAAAATGCCAATTTTAGTGCCTGAAATGCCAAATATTACGTCACAAATGCCAATTTTAGTGCCTGAAATGCCAAATATAATGTCACAAATGCAAATTTTTGTGTCTGAAATGCCAATTATAGTGTCTAAAATGCCAAATATTATGTCACAAATGCCAAATATAATGTCACAAATGCCAATTTTAGTGCCTGAAATGCCAAATATAATGTCACAAATGCCAATTATAGTGCCTGAAATGCCAAATATTATGTCTCAAATGCCAATTTTAGTGCCTGAAATGCCAATTATAGTGCCTGAAATGCCAAATATTATGTCTCAAATGCCAATTTTAGTGCCTGAAATGCCAAATATAATGTCACAAATGCCAATTATAGTGCCTGAAATGCCAAATATTATGTCTCAAATGCCAATTTTAGTGCCTGAAATGCCAATTATAGTGCCTGAAATGCCAAATATTATGTCTCAAATGCCAATTTTAGTGTCTGAAATGCCAAATATAATGTCACAAATGCCAATTTTAGTGCCTGAAATGCCAATTATAGTGCCTGAAATGCCAAATATTATGTCTCAAATGCCAATTTTAGTGCCTGAAATGCCGATAATAGTGCCTGAAATGCCAAATATTATGTCTCAAAAGCCAATTTTAGTGCCTGAAATGCCGATTATAGTGCCTGAAATGCCAAATATTATGTCTCAAATGCCAATTTTAGTGCCTGAAATGCCAAATATAATGTCACAAATGCCAATTTTAGTGCCTGAAATGCCAAATATTATGTCACAAATGCCAATTTTAGTGCCTGAAATGCCAAATATTATGTCTCAAATGCCAATTTTAGTGCCTGAAATGCCAAATATAATGTCACAAATGCCAATTTTAGTGCCTGAAATGCCAATTATAGTGCCTGAAATGCCAAATATTATTTCTAAAATGCCAATTTTAGTGCCTGAAATGCCAAATATTACGTCACAAATGCCAATTTTAGTGCCTGAAATGCCAAATATAATGTCACAAATGCAAATTTTTGTGTCTGAAATGCCAATTATAGTGTCTAAAATGCCAAATATTATGTCACAAATGCCAAATATAATGTCACAAATGCCAATTTTAGTGCCTGAAATGCCAAATATAATGTCACAAATGCCAATTATAGTGCCTGAAATGCCAAATATTATGTCTCAAATGCCAATTTTAGTGCCTGAAATGCCAATTATAGTGCCTGAAATGCCAAATATTATGTCTCAAATGCCAATTTTAGTGCCTGAAATGCCAAATATAATGTCACAAATGCCAATTATAGTGCCTGAAATGCCAAATATTATGTCTCAAATGCCAATTTTAGTGCCTGAAATGCCAATTATAGTGCCTGAAATGCCAAATATTATGTCTCAAATGCCAATTTTAGTGTCTGAAATGCCAAATATAATGTCACAAATGCCAATTTTAGTGCCTGAAATGCCAATTATAGTGCCTGAAATGCCAAATATTATGTCTCAAATGCCAATTTTAGTGCCTGAAATGCCGATAATAGTGCCTGAAATGCCAAATATTATGTCTCAAATGCCAATTTTAGTGCCTGAAATGCCAAATTTAATGTCAAAAATGCCAATTTTAGTGCCTGAAATGCCAAATATTATGTCACAAATGCCAATTTTAGTGCCTGAAATGCCAAATATTATGTCTCAAATGCCAATTTTAGTGCCTGAAATGCCAATTATAGTGCCTGAAATGCCAAATATTATGTCTCAAATGCCAATTTCAGTGCCTGAAATGCCAAATATAATGTCACAAATGCCAATTTTAGTGCCTGAAATGCCAATTATAGTGCCTGAAATGCCAAATATTATGTCAAAAATGCCATTTTTAGTGCCTGAAATGCCAAATATAATGTCACAAATGCCAATTTTAGTGCCTGAAATACCAAATATTATGTCTCAAATGCCAATTTTAGTGCCTGAAATGCCAAATATAATGTCACAAATGACAATTTTAGTGATTGAAATGCCAATTTTAGTGCCTGAAATGCCAAATATAATGTCACAAATGCCAATTTTATTGCCTGAAATGCCAAATATAATGTCAAAAATGCCAATTTTAGTGCCTGAAATGCCAAATATTATGTCACAAATGCCAATTTTAGTGCCTGAAATGCCAAATATTATGTCACAAATGCCAATTTTAGTGCCTGAAATGACAAATATTATGTCTCAAATCCCAATTTTAGTGCCTGAAATGCCAATTATAGTGTCTAAAGTGCCAAATATTATGTCACAAATGCCAATTATAGTGCCTGAAATGCCAAATATTATGTCTCAAATGCCAATTGTAGTGCCTGAAATGCCAAATATAATGTCACAAATGCCAATTTTAGTGCCTGAAATGCCAAATATAATGTCACAAATGCCAATTATAGTGCCTGAAATGCCAAATATTATGTCTCAAATGCCAATTTTAGTGCCTGAAATGCCAATTATAGTGCCTGAAATGCCAAATATTATGTCTCAAATGCCAATTTTAGTGCCTGAAATGCCAAATATAATGTCACAAATGCCAATTATAGTGCCTGAAATGCTAAATATTATGTCTCAAATGCCAATTTTAGTGCCTGAAATGCCAATTATAGTGCCTGAAATGCCAAATATTATGTCTCAAATGCCAATTTTAGTGCCTGAAATGCCAAATATAATGTCACAAATGCCAATTTTAGTGCCTGAAATGCCAATTATAGTGCCTGAAATGCCAAATATTATGTCTCAAAAGCCAATTTTAGTGCCTGAAATGCCGATTATAGTGCCTGAAATGCCAAATATTATGTCTCAAATGCCAATTTTAGTGCCTGAAATGCCAAATATAATGTCACAAATGCCAATTTTAGTGCCTGAAATGCCAAATATTATGTCACAAATGCCAATTTTAGTGCCTGAAATGCCAAATATTATGTCTCAAATGCCAATTTTAGTGCCTGAAATGCCAAATATAATGTCACAAATGCCAATTTTAGTGCCTGAAATGCCAATTATAGTGCCTGAAATGCCAAATATTATTTCTAAAATGCCAATTTTAGTGCCTGAAATGCCAAATATTACGTCACAAATGCCAATTTTAGTGCCAGAAATGCCAAATATAATGTCACAAATGCAAATTTTTGTGTCTGAAATGCCAATTATAGTGTCTAAAATGCCAAATATTATGTCACAAATGCCAAATATAATGTCACAAATGCCAATTTTAGTGCCTGAAATGCCAAATATAATGTCACAAATGCCAATTATAGTGCCTGAAATGCCAAATATTATGTCTCAAATGCCAATTTTAGTGCCTGAAATGCCAATTATAGTGCCTGAAATGCCAAATATTATGTCTCAAATGCCAATTTTAGTGCCTGAAATGCCAAATATAATGTCACAAATGCCAATTATAGTGCCTGAAATGCCAAATATTATGTCTCAAATGCCAATTTTAGTGCCTGAAATGCCAATTATAGTGCCTGAAATGCCAAATATTATGTCTCAAATGCCAATTTTAGTGTCTGAAATGCCAAATATAATGTCACAAATGCCAATTTTAGTGCCTGAAATGCCAATTATAGTGCCTGAAATGCCAAATATTATGTCTCAAATGCCAATTTTAGTGCCTGAAATGCCGATAATAGTGCCTGAAATGCCAAATATTATGTCTCAAAAGCCAATTTTAGTGCCTGAAATGCCGATTATAGTGCCTGAAATGCCAAATATTATGTCTCAAATGCCAATTTTAGTGCCTGAAATGCCAAATATAATGTCACAAATGCCAATTTTAGTGCCTGAAATGCCAAATATTATGTCACAAATGCCAATTTTAGTGCCTGAAATGCCAAATATTATGTCTCAAATGCCAATTTTAGTGCCTGAAATGCCAAATATAATGTCACAAATGCCAATTTTAGTGCCTGAAATGCCAATTATAGTGCCTGAAATGCCAAATATTATTTCTAAAATGCCAATTTTAGTGCCTGAAATGCCAAATATTACGTCACAAATGCCAATTTTAGTGCCTGAAATGCCAAATATAATGTCACAAATGCAAATTTTTGTGTCTGAAATGCCAATTATAGTGTCTAAAATGCCAAATATTATGTCACAAATGCCAAATATAATGTCACAAATGCCAATTTTAGTGCCTGAAATGCCAAATATAATGTCACAAATGCCAATTTTAGTGCCTGAAATGCCAATTATAGTGCCTGAAATGCCAAATATTATGTCTCAAATGCCAATTTTAGTGCCTGAAATGCCGATAATAGTGCCTGAAATGCCAAATATTATGTCTCAAAAGCCAATTTTAGTGCCTGAAATGCCGATTATAGTGCCTGAAATGCCAAATATTATGTCTCAAATGCCAATTTTAGTGCCTGAAATGCCAAATATAATGTCACAAATGCCAATTTTAGTGCCTGAAATGCCAAATATTATGTCACAAATGCCAATTTTAGTGCCTGAAATGCCAAATATTATGTCTCAAATGCCAATTTTAGTGCCTGAAATGCCAAATATAATGTCACAAATGCCAATTTTAGTGCCTGAAATGCCAATTATAGTGCCTGAAATGCCAAATATTATTTCTAAAATGCCAATTTTAGTGCCTGAAATGCCAAATATTACGTCACAAATGCCAATTTTAGTGCCTGAAATGCCAAATATAATGTCACAAATGCAAATTTTTGTGTCTGAAATGCCAATTATAGTGTCTAAAATGCCAAATATTATGTCACAAATGCCAAATATAATGTCACAAATGCCAATTTTAGTGCCTGAAATGCCAAATATAATGTCACAAATGCCAATTATAGTGCCTGAAATGCCAAATATTATGTCTCAAATGCCAATTTTAGTGCCTGAAATGCCAATTATAGTGCCTGAAATGCCAAATATTATGTCTCAAATGCCAATTTTAGTGCCTGAAATGCCAAATATAATGTCACAAATGCCAATTATAGTGCCTGAAATGCCAAATATTATGTCTCAAATGCCAATTTTAGTGCCTGAAATGCCAATTATAGTGCCTGAAATGCCAAATATTATGTCTCAAATGCCAATTTTAGTGTCTGAAATGCCAAATATAATGTCACAAATGCCAATTTTAGTGCCTGAAATGCCAATTATAGTGCCTGAAATGCCAAATATTATGTCTCAAATGCCAATTTTAGTGCCTGAAATGCCGATAATAGTGCCTGAAATGCCAAATATTATGTCTCAAATGCCAATTTTAGTGCCTGAAATGCCAAATTTAATGTCAAAAATGCCAATTTTAGTGCCTGAAATGCCAAATATTATGTCACAAATGCCAATTTTAGTGCCTGAAATGCCAAATATTATGTCTCAAATGCCAATTTTAGTGCCTGAAATGCCAATTATAGTGCCTGAAATGCCAAATATTATGTCTCAAATGCCAATTTCAGTGCCTGAAATGCCAAATATAATGTCACAAATGCCAATTTTAGTGCCTGAAATGCCAATTATAGTGCCTGAAATGCCAAATATTATGTCAAAAATGCCATTTTTAGTGCCTGAAATGCCAAATATAATGTCACAAATGCCAATTTTAGTGCCTGAAATACCAAATATTATGTCTCAAATGCCAATTTTAGTGCCTGAAATGCCAAATATAATGTCACAAATGCCAATTTTAGTGATTGAAATGCCAATTTTAGTGCCTGAAATGCCAAATATAATGTCACAAATGCCAATTTTATTGCCTGAAATGCCAAATATAATGTCAAAAATGCCAATTTTAGTGCCTGAAATGCCAAATATTATGTCACAAATGCCAATTTTAGTGCCTGAAATGCCAAATATTATGTCACAAATGCCAATTTTAGTGCCTGAAATGACAAATATTATGTCTCAAATCCCAATTTTAGTGCCTGAAATGCCAATTATAGTGTCTAAAGTGCCAAATATTATGTCACAAATGCCAATTATAGTGCCTGAAATGCCAAATATTATGTCTCAAATGCCAATTGTAGTGCCTGAAATGCCAAATATAATGTCACAAATGCCAATTTTAGTGCCTGAAATGCCAAATATAATGTCACAAATGCCAATTATAGTGCCTGAAATGCCAAATATTATGTCTCAAATGCCAATTTTAGTGCCTGAAATGCCAATTATAGTGCCTGAAATGCCAAATATTATGTCTCAAATGCCAATTTTAGTGCCTGAAATGCCAAATATAATGTCACAAATGCCAATTATAGTGCCTGAAATGCTAAATATTATGTCTCAAATGCCAATTTTAGTGCCTGAAATGCCAATTATAGTGCCTGAAATGCCAAATATTATGTCTCAAATGCCAATTTTAGTGCCTGAAATGCCAAATATAATGTCACAAATGCCAATTTTAGTGCCTGAAATGCCAATTATAGTGCCTGAAATGCCAAATATTATGTCTCAAAAGCCAATTTTAGTGCCTGAAATGCCGATTATAGTGCCTGAAATGCCAAATATTATGTCTCAAATGCCAATTTTAGTGCCTGAAATGCCAAATATAATGTCACAAATGCCAATTTTAGTGCCTGAAATGCCAAATATTATGTCACAAATGCCAATTTTAGTGCCTGAAATGCCAAATATTATGTCTCAAATGCCAATTTTAGTGCCTGAAATGCCAAATATAATGTCACAAATGCCAATTTTAGTGCCTGAAATGCCAATTATAGTGCCTGAAATGCCAAATATTATTTCTAAAATGCCAATTTTAGTGCCTGAAATGCCAAATATTACGTCACAAATGCCAATTTTAGTGCCTGAAATGCCAAATATAATGTCACAAATGCAAATTTTTGTGTCTGAAATGCCAATTATAGTGTCTAAAATGCCAAATATTATGTCACAAATGCCAAATATAATGTCACAAATGCCAATTTTAGTGCCTGAAATGCCAAATATAATGTCACAAATGCCAATTATAGTGCCTGAAATGCCAAATATTATGTCTCAAATGCCAATTTTAGTGCCTGAAATGCCAATTATAGTGCCTGAAATGCCAAATATTATGTCTCAAATGCCAATTTTAGTGCCTGAAATGCCAAATATAATGTCACAAATGCCAATTATAGTGCCTGAAATGCCAAATATTATGTCTCAAATGCCAATTTTAGTGCCTGAAATGCCAATTATAGTGCCTGAAATGCCAAATATTATGTCTCAAATGCCAATTTTAGTGTCTGAAATGCCAAATATAATGTCACAAATGCCAATTTTAGTGCCTGAAATGCCAATTATAGTGCCTGAAATGCCAAATATTATGTCTCAAATGCCAATTTTAGTGCCTGAAATGCCGATAATAGTGCCTGAAATGCCAAATATTATGTCTCAAAAGCCAATTTTAGTGCCTGAAATGCCGATTATAGTGCCTGAAATGCCAAATATTATGTCTCAAATGCCAATTTTAGTGCCTGAAATGCCAAATATAATGTCACAAATGCCAATTTTAGTGCCTGAAATGCCAAATATTATGTCACAAATGCCAATTTTAGTGCCTGAAATGCCAAATATTATGTCTCAAATGCCAATTTTAGTGCCTGAAATGCCAAATATAATGTCACAAATGCCAATTTTAGTGCCTGAAATGCCAATTATAGTGCCTGAAATGCCAAATATTATTTCTAAAATGCCAATTTTAGTGCCTGAAATGCCAAATATTACGTCACAAATGCCAATTTTAGTGCCTGAAATGCCAAATATAATGTCACAAATGCAAATTTTTGTGTCTGAAATGCCAATTATAGTGTCTAAAATGCCAAATATTATGTCACAAATGCCAAATATAATGTCACAAATGCCAATTTTAGTGCCTGAAATGCCAAATATAATGTCACAAATGCCAATTATAGTGCCTGAAATGCCAAATATTATGTCTCAAATGCCAATTTTAGTGCCTGAAATGCCAATTATAGTGCCTGAAATGCCAAATATTATGTCTCAAATGCCAATTTTAGTGCCTGAAATGCCAAATATAATGTCACAAATGCCAATTATAGTGCCTGAAATGCCAAATATTATGTCTCAAATGCCAATTTTAGTGCCTGAAATGCCAATTATAGTGCCTGAAATGCCAAATATTATGTCTCAAATGCCAATTTTAGTGTCTGAAATGCCAAATATAATGTCACAAATGCCAATTTTAGTGCCTGAAATGCCAATTATAGTGCCTGAAATGCCAAATATTATGTCTCAAATGCCAATTTTAGTGCCTGAAATGCCGATAATAGTGCCTGAAATGCCAAATATTATGTCTCAAATGCCAATTTTAGTGCCTGAAATGCCAAATTTAATGTCAAAAATGCCAATTTTAGTGCCTGAAATGCCAAATATTATGTCACAAATGCCAATTTTAGTGCCTGAAATGCCAAATATTATGTCTCAAATGCCAATTTTAGTGCCTGAAATGCCAATTATAGTGCCTGAAATGCCAAATATTATGTCTCAAATGCCAATTTCAGTGCCTGAAATGCCAAATATAATGTCACAAATGCCAATTTTAGTGCCTGAAATGCCAATTATAGTGCCTGAAATGCCAAATATTATGTCTCAAATGCCAATTTTAGTGCCTGAAATGCCAATTATAGTGCCTGAAATGCCAAATATTATGTCTCAAATGCTAATTTTAGTGCCTGAAATGCCAAATATTATGTCACAAATTTCAATTTTAGTGCCTGAAATGCCAAATATAATGTCACAAATGCCAATTTTATTGCCTGAAATGCCGATTATAGTGCCTGAAATGCCAAATATTATGTCTCAAATGCCAATTTTATTGCCTGAAATGCCGATTATAGTGCCTGAAATGCCAAATATTATGTCTCAAATGCCAATTTTAGTGTCTGAAATGCCAAATATAATGTCACAAATGCCAATTTTAGTGCCTGAAATGCCAATTATAGTGCCTGAAATGCCAAATATTATGTCTCAAATGCCAATTTTAGTGCCTGAAATGCCGATAATAGTGCCTGAAATGCCAAATATTATGTCTCAAATGCCAATTTTAGTGCCTGAAATGCCAAATTTAATGTCAAAAATGCCAATTTTAGTGCCTGAAATGCCAAATATTATGTCACAAATGCCAATTTTAGTGCCTGAAATGCCAAATATTATGTCTCAAATGCCAATTTTAGTGCCTGAAATGCCAATTATAGTGCCTGAAATGCCAAATATTATGTCTCAAATGCCAATTTCAGTGCCTGAAATGCCAAATATAATGTCACAAATGCCAATTTTAGTGCCTGAAATGCCAATTATAGTGCCTGAAATGCCAAATATTATGTCAAAAATGCCATTTTTAGTGCCTGAAATGCCAAATATAATGTCACAAATGCCAATTTTAGTGCCTGAAATACCAAATATTATGTCTCAAATGCCAATTTTAGTGCCTGAAATGCCAAATATAATGTCACAAATGCCAATTTTAGTGATTGAAATGCCAATTTTAGTGCCTGAAATGCCAAATATAATGTCACAAATGCCAATTTTAGTGCCTGAAATGCCAAATATAATGTCAAAAATGCCAATTTTAGTGCCTGAAATGCCAAATATTATGTCACAAATGCCAATTTTAGTGCCTGAAATGCCAAATATTATGTCACAAATGCCAATTTTAGTGCCTGAAATGACAAATATTATGTCTCAAATCCCAATTTTAGTGCCTGAAATGCCAATTATAGTGTCTAAAGTGCCAAATATTATGTCACAAATGCCAATTATAGTGCCTGAAATGCCAAATATTATGTCTCAAATGCCAATTGTAGTGCCTGAAATGCCAAATATAATGTCACAAATGCCAATTTTAGTGCCTGAAATGCCAAATATAATGTCACAAATGCCAATTATAGTGCCTGAAATGCCAAATATTATGTCTCAAATGCCAATTTTAGTGCCTGAAATGCCAATTATAGTGCCTGAAATGCCAAATATTATGTCTCAAATGCCAATTTTAGTGCCTGAAATGCCAAATATAATGTCACAAATGCCAATTATAGTGCCTGAAATGCTAAATATTATGTCTCAAATGCCAATTTTAGTGCCTGAAATGCCAATTATAGTGCCTGAAATGCCAAATATTATGTCTCAAATGCCAATTTTAGTGCCTGAAATGCCAAATATAATGTCACAAATGCCAATTTTAGTGCCTGAAATGCCAATTATAGTGCCTGAAATGCCAAATATTATGTCTCAAAAGCCAATTTTAGTGCCTGAAATGCCGATTATAGTGCCTGAAATGCCAAATATTATGTCTCAAATGCCAATTTTAGTGCCTGAAATGCCAAATATAATGTCACAAATGCCAATTTTAGTGCCTGAAATGCCAAATATTATGTCACAAATGCCAATTTTAGTGCCTGAAATGCCAAATATTATGTCTCAAATGCCAATTTTAGTGCCTGAAATGCCAAATATAATGTCACAAATGCCAATTTTAGTGCCTGAAATGCCAATTATAGTGCCTGAAATGCCAAATATTATTTCTAAAATGCCAATTTTAGTGCCTGAAATGCCAAATATTACGTCACAAATGCCAATTTTAGTGCCTGAAATGCCAAATATAATGTCACAAATGCAAATTTTTGTGTCTGAAATGCCAATTATAGTGTCTAAAATGCCAAATATTATGTCACAAATGCCAAATATAATGTCACAAATGCCAATTTTAGTGCCTGAAATGCCAAATATAATGTCACAAATGCCAATTATAGTGCCTGAAATGCCAAATATTATGTCTCAAATGCCAATTTTAGTGCCTGAAATGCCAATTATAGTGCCTGAAATGCCAAATATTATGTCTCAAATGCCAATTTTAGTGCCTGAAATGCCAAATATAATGTCACAAATGCCAATTATAGTGCCTGAAATGCCAAATATAATGTCTCAAATGCCAATTTTAGTGCCTGAAATGCCAATTATAGTGCCTGAAATGCCAAATATTATGTCTCAAATGCCAATTTTAGTGTCTGAAATGCCAAATATAATGTCACAAATGCCAATTTTAGTGCCTGAAATGCCAATTATAGTGCCTGAAATGCCAAATATTATGTCTCAAATGCCAATTTTAGTGCCTGAAATGCCGATAATAGTGCCTGAAATGCCAAATATTATGTCTCAAAAGCCAATTTTAGTGCCTGAAATGCCGATTATAGTGCCTGAAATGCCAAATATTATGTCTCAAATGCCAATTTTAGTGCCTGAAATGCCAAATATAATGTCACAAATGCCAATTTTAGTGCCTGAAATGCCAAATATTATGTCACAAATGCCAATTTTAGTGCCTGAAATGCCAAATATTATGTCTCAAATGCCAATTTTAGTGCCTGAAATGCCAAATATAATGTCACAAATGCCAATTTTAGTGCCTGAAATGCCAATTATAGTGCCTGAAATGCCAAATATTATTTCTAAAATGCCAATTTTAGTGCCTGAAATGCCAAATATTACGTCACAAATGCCAATTTTAGTGCCTGAAATGCCAAATATAATGTCACAAATGCAAATTTTTGTGTCTGAAATGCCAATTATAGTGTCTAAAATGCCAAATATTATGTCACAAATGCCAAATATAATGTCACAAATGCCAATTTTAGTGCCTGAAATGCCAAATATAATGTCACAAATGCCAATTATAGTGCCTGAAATGCCAAATATTATGTCTCAAATGCCAATTTTAGTGCCTGAAATGCCAATTATAGTGCCTGAAATGCCAAATATTATGTCTCAAATGCCAATTTTAGTGCCTGAAATGCCAAATATAATGTCACAAATGCCAATTATAGTGCCTGAAATGCCAAATATTATGTCTCAAATGCCAATTTTAGTGCCTGAAATGCCAATTATAGTGCCTGAAATGCCAAATATTATGTCTCAAATGCCAATTTTAGTGTCTGAAATGCCAAATATAATGTCACAAATGCCAATTTTAGTGCCTGAAATGCCAATTATAGTGCCTGAAATGCCAAATATTATGTCTCAAATGCCAATTTTAGTGCCTGAAATGCCGATAATAGTGCCTGAAATGCCAAATATTATGTCTCAAATGCCAATTTTAGTGCCTGAAATGCCAAATTTAATGTCAAAAATGCCAATTTTAGTGCCTGAAATGCCAAATATTATGTCACAAATGCCAATTTTAGTGCCTGAAATGCCAAATATTATGTCTCAAATGCCAATTTTAGTGCCTGAAATGCCAATTATAGTGCCTGAAATGCCAAATATTATGTCTCAAATGCCAATTTCAGTGCCTGAAATGCCAAATATAATGTCACAAATGCCAATTTTAGTGCCTGAAATGCCAATTATAGTGCCTGAAATGCCAAATATTATGTCTCAAATGCCAATTTTAGTGCCTGAAATGCCAATTATAGTGCCTGAAATGCCAAATATTATGTCTCAAATGCTAATTTTAGTGCCTGAAATGCCAAATATTATGTCACAAATTTCAATTTTAGTGCCTGAAATGCCAAATATAATGTCACAAATGCCAATTTTATTGCCTGAAATGCCGATTATAGTGCCTGAAATGCCAAATATTATGTCTCAAATGCCAATTTTAGTGCCTGAAATGCCAAATTTAATGTCAAAAATGCCAATTTTAGTGCCTGAAATGCCAAATATTATGTCACAAATGCCAATTTTAGTGCCTGAAATGCCAAATATTATGTCTCAAATGCCAATTTTAGTGCCTGAAATGCCAATTATAGTGCCTGAAATGCCAAATATTATGTCTCAAATGCCAATTTCAGTGCCTGAAATGCCAAATATAATGTCACAAATGCCAATTTTAGTGCCTGAAATGCCAATTATAGTGCCTGAAATGCCAAATATTATGTCTCAAATGCCAATTTTAGTGCCTGAAATGCCAATTATAGTGCCTGAAATGCCAAATATTATGTCTCAAATGCTAATTTTAGTGCCTGAAATGCCAAATATTATGTCACAAATTTCAATTTTAGTGCCTGAAATGCCAAATATAATGTCACAAATGCCAATTTTATTGCCTGAAATGCCGATTATAGTGCCTGAAATGCCAGATATTATGTCTCAAATGCCAATTTTAGTGCCTGAAATGCCAAATATAATGTCACAAATGCCAATTTTAGTGCCTGAAATGCCAATTATAGTGCCTGAAATGCCAAATATTATGTCTCAAAAGCCAATTTTAGTGCCTGAAAACCGATTATAGTGCCTGAAATGCCAAATATTATGTCTCTAATGCCAATTTTAGTGCCTGAAATGCCAAATATAATGTCACAAATGCCAATTTTAGTGCCTGAAATGCCAATTATAGTGCCTGAAATGCCAAATATAATGTCACAAATGCCAATTTTAGTGCCTGAAATGCCGATTATAGTGCCTAAAATGCCAAATATAATGTCAAAAATGCCAATTTTAGTGCCTGAAATGCCAAATATAATGTCACAAATGCCAATTTTAGTGCCTGAAATACCAAATATTATGTCTCAAATGCCAATATTAGTGCCTGAAATGCCAAATATAATGTCACAAATGCCAATTTTAGTGATTGAAATGCCAATTTTAGTGTCTGAAATGCTAAATATAATGTCACAAATGCCAATTTTAGTGCCTGAAATGCCGATTATAGTGCCTGAAATGCCAAATATAATGTCACAAATGCCAATTTTAGTGCCTGAAATGCCAAATATAATGTCAAAAATGCCAATTTTAGTGCCTGAAATGCCAAATATTATGTCACAAATGCCAATTTTAGTGCCTGAAATGCCAAATATTATGTCACAAATGCCTATTTTAGTGCCTGAATTGCCAATTATAGTGCCTGAAATGACAAATATTATGTCTCAAATGCCAATTTTAGTGCCTGAAATGCCAAATATAATGTCACAAATGCCAATTTTAGTGCCTGAAATGCCAATTATAGTGCCTGAAATGCCAAATATTATGTCTCAACAGCCAATTTTAGTGCCTGAAATGCCGACTATAGTGCCTGAAATGCCAAATATTATGTCTCAAATGCCAATTTTAGTGCCTGAAATGCCAAATATAATGTCACAAATGCCAATTTTAGTGCCTGAAATGCCAATTTTAGTGCCTGAAATGCCAAATATAATGTCACAAATGCCAATTTTAGTGCCTGAAATGCCGATTATAGTGCCTGAAATGCCAAATATTATGTCAAAAATGCCAATTTTAGTGCCTGAAATGCCAAATATAATGTCACAAATGCCAATTTTAGTGCCTGAAATACCAAATATTATGTCTCAAATGCCAATTTTAGTGCCTGAAATGCCAAATATAATGTCACAAATGCCAATTTTAGTGATTGAAATGCCAATTTTAGTGCCTGAAATGCCAAATATAATGTCACAAATGCCAATTTTAGTGCCTGAAATGCCGATTATAGTGCCTGAAATGCCAAATATAATGTCACAAATGCCAATTTTAGTGCCTGAAATGCCAAATATAATGTCAAAAATGCCAATTTTAGTGCCTGAAATGCCAAATATTATGTCACAAATGCCAATTTTAGTGCCTGAAATGCCAAATATTATGTCACAAATGCCAATTTTAGTGCCTGAAATGACAAATATTATGTCTCAAATCCCAATTTTAGTGCCTGAAATGCCAATTATAGTGTCTAAAGTGCCAAATATTATGTCACAAATGCCAATTATAGTGCCTGAAATGCCAAATATTATGTCTCAAATGCCAATTGTAGTGCCTGAAATGCCAAATATAATGTCACAAATGCCAATTTTAGTGCCTGAAATGCCAAATATAATGTCACAAATGCCAATTATAGTGCCTGAAATGCCAAATATTATGTCTCAAATGCCAATTTTAGTGCCTGAAATGCCAATTATAGTGCCTGAAATGCCAAATATTATGTCTCAAATGCCAATTTTAGTGCCTGAAATGCCAAATATAATGTCACAAATGCCAATTATAGTGCCTGAAATGCTAAATATTATGTCTCAAATGCCAATTTTAGTGCCTGAAATGCCAATTATAGTGTCTAAAGTGCCAAATATTATGTCACAAATGCCAATTATAGTGCCTGAAATGCCAAATATAATGTCACAAATGCCAATTTTAGTGCCTGAAATGCCAAATATAATGTCACAAATGCCAATTATAGTGCCTGAAATGCCAAATATTATGTCTCAAATGCCAATTTTAGTGCCTGAAATGCCAATTATAGTGCCTGAAATGCCAAATATTATGTCTCAAATGCCAATTTTAGTGCCTGAAATGCCAAATATAATGTCACAAATGCCAATTATAGTGCCTGAAATGCTAAATATTATGTCTCAAATGCCAATTTTAGTGCCTGAAATGCCAATTATAGTGCCTGAAATGCCAATTATTATGTCTCAAATGCCAATTTTAGTGCCTGAAATGCCAAATATAATGTCACAAATGCCAATTTTAGTGCCTGAAATGCCAATTATAGTGCCTGAAATGCCAAATATTATGTCTCAAAAGCCAATTTTAGTGCCTGAAATGCCGATTATAGTGCCTGAAATGCCAAATATTATGTCTCAAATGCCAATTTTAGTGCCTGAAATGCCAAATATAATGTCACAAATGCCAATTTTAGTGCCTGAAATGCCAAATATTATGTCACAAATGCCAATTTTAGTGCCTGAAATGCCAAATATTATGTCTCAAATGCCAATTTTAGTGCCTGAAATGCCAAATATAATGTCACAAATGCCAATTTTAGTGCCTGAAATGCCAATTATAGTGCCTGAAATGCCAAATATTATTTCTAAAATGCCAATTTTAGTGCCTGAAATGCCAAATATTACGTCACAAATGCCAATTTTAGTGCCTGAAATGCCAAATATAATGTCACAAATGCAAAATTTTGTGTCTGAAATGCCAATTATAGTGTCTAAAATGCCAAATATTATGTCACAAATGCCAAATATAATGTCACAAATGCCAATTTTAGTGCCTGAAATGCCAAATATAATGTCACAAATGCCAATTATAGTGCCTGAAATGCCAAATATTATGTCTCAAATGCCAATTTTAGTGCCTGAAATGCCAATTATAGTGCCTGAAATGCCAAATATTATGTCTCAAATGCCAATTTTAGTGCCTGAAATGCCAAATATAATGTCACAAATGCCAATTATAGTGCCTGAAATGCCAAATATTATGTCTCAAATGCCAATTTTAGTGCCTGAAATGCCAATTATAGTGCCTGAAATGCCAAATATTATGTCTCAAATGCCAATTTTAGTGTCTGAAATGCCAAATATAATGTCACAAATGCCAATTTTAGTGCCTGAAATGCCAATTATAGTGCCTGAAATGCCAAATATTATGTCTCAAATGCCAATTTTAGTGCCTGAAATGCCGATAATAGTGCCTGAAATGCCAAATATTATGTCTCAAATGCCAATTTTAGTGCCTGAAATGCCAAATTTAATGTCAAAAATGCCAATTTTAGTGCCTGAAATGCCAAATATTATGTCACAAATGCCAATTTTAGTGCCTGAAATGCCAAATATTATGTCTCAAATGCCAATTTTAGTGCCTGAAATGCCAATTATAGTGCCTGAAATGCCAAATATTATGTCTCAAGTGCCAATTTCAGTGCCTGAAATGCCAAATATAATGTCACAAATGCCAATTTTAGTGCCTGAAATGCCAATTATAGTGCCTGAAATGCCAAATATTATGTCTCAAATGCCAATTTTAGTGCCTGAAATGCCAATTATAGTGCCTGAAATGCCAAATATTATGTCTCAAATGCCAATTTTAGTGCCTGAAATGCCAAATATTATGTCACAAATTTCAATTTTAGTGCCTGAAATGCCAAATATAATGTCACAAATGCCAATTTTATTGCCTGAAATGCCGATTATAGTGCCTGAAATGCCAGATATTATGTCTCAAATGCCAATTTTAGTGCCTGAAATGCCAAATATTATGTCACAAATTTCAATTTTAGTGCCTGAAATGCCAAATATAATGTCACAAATGCCAATTTTATTGCCTGAAATGCCGATTATAGTGCCTGAAATGCCAGATATTATGTCACAAATGCCAATTATAGTGCCTGAAATGCCAAATATTATGTCTCAAATGCCAATTTTAGTGCCTGAAATGCCAATTATAGTGCCTGAAATGCCAAATATTATGTCTCAAATGCCAATTTTAGTGCCTGAAATGCCAAATATAATGGCACAAATGCCAATTATAGTGCCTGAAATGCCAAATATTATGTCTCAAATGCCAATTTTAGTGCCTGAAATGCCAATTATAGTGCCTGAAATGCCAAATATTATGTCTCAAATGCCAATTTTAGTGTCTGAAATGCCAAATATAATGTCACAAATGCCAATTTTAGTGCCTGAAATGCCAATTATAGTGCCTGAAATGCCAAATATTATGTCTCAAATGCCAATTTTAGTGCCTGAAATGCCGATAATAGTGCCTGAAATGCCAAATATTATGTCTCAAATGCCAATTTTAGTGCCTGAAATGCCAAATTTAATGTCAAAAATGCCAATTTTAGTGCCTGAAATGCCAAATATTATGTCACAAATGCCAATTTTAGTGCCTGAAATGCCAAATATTATGTCTCAAATGCCAATTTTAGTGCCTGAAATGCCAATTATAGTGCCTGAAATGCCAAATATTATGTCTCAAGTGCCAATTTCAGTGCCTGAAATGCCAAATATAATGTCACAAATGCCAATTTTAGTGCCTGAAATGCCAATTATAGTGCCTGAAATGCCAAATATTATGTCTCAAATGCCAATTTTAGTGCCTGAAATGCCAATTATAGTGCCTGAAATGCCAAATATTATGTCTCAAATGCCAATTTTAGTGCCTGAAATGCCAAATATTATGTCACAAATTTCAATTTTAGTGCCTGAAATGCCAAATATAATGTCACAAATGCCAATTTTATTGCCTGAAATGCCGATTATAGTGCCTGAAATGCCAGATATTATGTCTCAAATGCCAATTTTAGTGCCTGAAATGCCAAATATAATGTCACAAATGCCAATTTTAGTGCCTGAAATGCCAATTATAGTGCCTGAAATGCCAAATATTATGTCTCAAAAGCCAATTTTAGTGCCTGAAAACCGATTATAGTGCCTGAAATGCCAAATATTATGTCTCAAATGCCAATTTTAGTGCCTGAAATGCCAAATATTATGTCTCAAATGCCAATTTTAGTGCCTGAAATGCCAATTATAGTGCCTGAAATGCCAAATATTATGTCTCAAATGCCAATTTTAGTGTCTGAAATGCCAAATATAATGTCACAAATGCCAATTTTAGTGCCTGAAATGCCAATTATAGTGCCTGAAATGCCAAATATTATGTCTCAAATGCCAATTTTAGTGCCTGAAATGCCGATAATAGTGCCTGAAATGCCAAATATTATGTCTCAAATGCCAATTTTAGTGCCTGAAATGCCAAATTTAATGTCAAAAATGCCAATTTTAGTGCCTGAAATGCCAAATATTATGTCACAAATGCCAATTTTAGTGCCTGAAATGCCAAATATTATGTCTCAAATGCCAATTTTAGTGCCTGAAATGCCAATTATAGTGCCTGAAATGCCAAATATTATGTCTCAAATGCCAATTTCAGTGCCTGAAATGCCAAATATAATGTCACAAATGCCAATTTTAGTGCCTGAAATGCCAATTATAGTGCCTGAAATGCCAAATATTATGTCTCAAATGCCAATTTTAGTGCCTGAAATGCCAATTATAGTGCCTGAAATGCCAAATATTATGTCTCAAATGCCAATTTCAGTGCCTGAAATGCCAAATATAATGTCACAAATGCCAATTTTAGTGCCTGAAATGCCAATTATAGTGCCTGAAATGCCAAATATTATGTCTCAAATGCCAATTTTAGTGCCTGAAATGCCAAATATTATGTCTCAAATGCCAATTTTAGTGCCTGAAATGCCAAATATTATGTCACAAATTTCAATTTTAGTGCCTGAAATGCCAAATATAATGTCTCAAATGCCAATTTTAGTGCCTGAAATGCCAAATATAATGTCACAAATGCCAATTTTAGTGCCTGAAATGCCAATTTTAGTGCCTGAAATGCCAAATATAATGTCACAAATGCCAATTTTAGTGCCTGAAATGCCGATTATAGTGCCTGAAATGCCAAATATTATGTCAAAAATGCCAATTTTAGTGCCTGAAATGCCAAATATAATGTCACAAATGCCAATTTTAGTGCCTGAAATACCAAATATTATGTCTCAAATGCCAATTTTAGTGCCTGAAATGCCAAATATAATGTCACAAATGCCAATTTTAGTGATTGAAATGCCAATTTTAGTGCCTGAAATGCCAAATATAATGTCACAAATGCCAATTTTAGTGCCTGAAATGCCGATTATAGTGCCTGAAATGCCAAATATAATGTCACAAATGCCAATTTTAGTGCCTGAAATGCCAAATATAATGTCAAAAATGCCAATTTTAGTGCCTGAAATGCCAAATATTATGTCACAAATGCCAATTTTAGTGCCTGAAATGCCAAATATTATGTCACAAATGCCAATTTTAGTGCCTGAAATGACAAATATTATGTCTCAAATCCCAATTTTAGTGCCTGAAATGCCAATTATAGTGTCTAAAGTGCCAAATATTATGTCACAAATGCCAATTATAGTGCCTGAAATGCCAAATATTATGTCTCAAATGCCAATTGTAGTGCCTGAAATGCCAAATATAATGTCACAAATGCCAATTTTAGTGCCTGAAATGCCAAATATAATGTCACAAATGCCAATTATAGTGCCTGAAATGCCAAATATTATGTCTCAAATGCCAATTTTAGTGCCTGAAATGCCAATTATAGTGCCTGAAATGCCAAATATTATGTCTCAAATGCCAATTTTAGTGCCTGAAATGCCAAATATAATGTCACAAATGCCAATTATAGTGCCTGAAATGCTAAATATTATGTCTCAAATGCCAATTTTAGTGCCTGAAATGCCAATTATAGTGCCTGAAATGCCAAATATTATGTCTCAAATGCCAATTTTAGTGCCTGAAATGCCAAATATAATGTCACAAATGCCAATTTTAGTGCCTGAAATGCCAATTATAGTGCCTGAAATGCCAAATATTATGTCTCAAAAGCCAATTTTAGTGCCTGAAATGCCGATTATAGTGCCTGAAATGCCAAATATTATGTCTCAAATGCCAATTTTAGTGCCTGAAATGCCAAATATAATGTCACAAATGCCAATTTTAGTGCCTGAAATGCCAAATATTATGTCACAAATGCCAATTTTAGTGCCTGAAATGCCAAATATTATGTCTCAAATGCCAATTTTAGTGCCTGAAATGCCAAATATAATGTCACAAATGCCAATTTTAGTGCCTGAAATGCCAATTATAGTGCCTGAAATGCCAAATATTATTTCTAAAATGCCAATTTTAGTGCCTGAAATGCCAAATATTACGTCACAAATGCCAATTTTAGTGCCTGAAATGCCAAATATAATGTCACAAATGCAAATTTTTGTGTCTGAAATGCCAATTATAGTGTCTAAAATGCCAAATATTATGTCACAAATGCCAAATATAATGTCACAAATGCCAATTTTAGTGCCTGAAATGCCAAATATAATGTCACAAATGCCAAATATAGTGCCTGAAATGCCAAATATTATGTCTCAAATGCCAATTTTAGTGCCTGAAATGCCAATTATAGTGCCTGAAATGCCAAATATTATGTCTCAAATGCCAATTTTAGTGCCTGAAATGCCAAATATAATGTCACAAATGCCAATTATAGTGCCTGAAATGCCAAATATTATGTCTCAAATGCCAATTTTAGTGCCTGAAATGCCAATTATAGTGCCTGAAATGCCAAATATTATGTCTCAAATGCCAATTTTAGTGTCTGAAAGGCCAAATATAATGTCACAAATGCCAATTTTAGTGCCTGAAATGCCAATTATAGTGCCTGAAATGCCAAATATTATGTCTCAAATGCCAATTTTAGTGCCTGAAATGCCGATAATAGTGCCTGAAATGCCAAATATTATGTCTCAAATGCCAATTTTAGTGCCTGAAATGCCAAATTTAATGTCAAAAATGCCAATTTTAGTGCCTGAAATGCCAAATATTATGTCACAAATGCCAATTTTAGTGCCTGAAATGCCAAATATTATGTCTCAAATGCCAATTTTAGTGCCTGAAATGCCAATTATAGTGCCTGAAATGCCAAATATTATGTCTCAAATGCCAATTTCAGTGCCTGAAATGCCAAATATAATGTCACAAATGCCAATTTTAGTGCCTGAAATGCCAATTATAGTGCCTGAAATGCCAAATATTATGTCTCAAATGCCAATTTTAGTGCCTGAAATGCCAATTATAGTGCCTGAAATGCCAAATATTATGTCTCAAATGCCAATTTTAGTGCCTGAAATGCGAAATATAATGTCACAAATGCCAATTTTATTGCCTGAAATGCCGATTATAGTGCCTGAAATGCCAGATATTATGTCTCAAATGCCAATTTTAGTGCCTGAAATGCCAAATATAATGTCACAAATGCCAATTTTAGTGCCTGAAATGCCAATTATAGTGCCTGAAATGCCAAATATTATGTCTCAAAAGCCAATTTTAGTGCCTGAAAACCGATTATAGTGCCTGAAATGCCAAATATTATGTCTCAAATGGCAATTTTAGTGCCTGAAATGCCAAATATAATGTCACAAATGCCAATTTTAGTGCCTGAAATGCCAATTATAGTGCCTGAAATGCCAAATATAATGTCACAAATGCCAATTTTAGTGCCTGAAATGCCGATTATAGTGCCTGAAATGCCAAATATAATGTCAAAAATGCCAATTTTAGTGCCTGAAATGCCAAATATAATGTCACAAATGCCAATTTTAGTGCCTGAAATACCAAATATTATGTCTCAAATGCCAATATTAGTGCCTGAAATGCCAAATATAATGTCACAAATGCCAATTTTAGTGATTGAAATGCCAATTTTAGTGTCTGAAATGCCAAATATAATGTCACAAATGCCAATTTTAGTGCCTGAAATGCCGATTATAGTGCCTGAAATGCCAAATATAATGTCACAAATGCCAATTTTAGTGCCTGAAATGCCAAATATAATGTCAAAAATGCCAATTTTAGTGCCTGAAATGCCAAATATTATGTCACAAATGCCAATTTTAGTGCCTGAAATGCCAAATATTATGTCACAAATGCCAATTTTAGTGCCTGAAATGCCGATTATAGTGCCTGAAATGCCAAATATTATGTCTCAAATGCCAATTTTAGTGCCTGAAATGCCAAAAATAATGTCACAAATGCCAATTTTAGTGCCTGAAATGCCAAATATTATGTCACAAATGCCAATTTTAGTGCCTGAAATGCCAAATATTATGTCAAAAATGCCAATTTTAGTGCCTGAAATGCCAAATATAATGTCACAAATGCCAATTTTAGTGCCTGAAATACCAAATATTATGTCTCAAATGCCAATTTTAGTGCCTGAAATGCCAAATATAATGTCACAAATGCCAATTTTAGTGATTGAAATGCCAATTTTAGTGCCTGAAATGCCAAATATAATGTCACAAATGCCAATTTTAGTGCCTGAAATGCCGATTATAGTGCCTGAAATGCCAAATATAATGTCACAAATGCCAATTTTAGTGCCTGAAATGCCAAATATAATGTCACAAATGCCAATTTTAGTGCCTGAAATGCCAAATATTATGTCACAAATGCCAATTTTAGTGCCTGAAATGACAAATATTATGTCTCAAATCCCAATTTTAGTGCCTGAAATGCCAATTATAGTGTCTAAAGTGCCAAATATTATGTCACAAATGCCAATTATAGTGCCTGAAATGCCAAATATTATGTCTCAAATGCCAATTGTAGTGCCTGAAATGCCAAATATAATGTCACAAATGCCAATTTTAGTGCCTGAAATGCCATATATAATGTCACAAATGCCAATTATAGTGCCTGAAATGCCAAATATTATGTCTCAAATGCCAATTTTAGTGCCTGAAATGCCAATTATAGTGCCTGAAATGCCAAATATTATGTCTCAAATGCCAATTTTAGTGCCTGAAATGCCAAATATAATGTCACAAATGCCAATTATAGTGCCTGAAATGCTAAATATTATGTCTCAAATGCCAATTTTAGTGCCTGAAATGCCAATTATAGTGCCTGAAATGCCAAATATTATGTCTCAAATGCCAATTTTAGTGCCTGAAATGCCAAATATAATGTCACAAATGCCAATTTTAGTGCCTGAAATGCCAATTATAGTGCCGGAAATGCCAAATATTATGTCTCAAAAGCCAATTTTAGTGCCTGAAATGCCGATTATAGTGCCTGAAATGCCAAATATTATGTCTCAAATGCCAATTTTAGTGCCTGAAATGCCAAATATAATGTCACAAATGCCAATTTTAGTGCCTGAAATGCCAAATATTATGTCACAAATGCCAATTTTAGTGCCTGAAATGCCAAATATTATGTCTCAAATGCCAATTTTAGTGCCTGAAATGCCAAATATAATGTCACAAATGCCAATTTTAGTGCCTGAAATGCCAATTATAGTGCCTGAAATGCCAAATATTATTTCTAAAATGCCAATTTTAGTGCCTGAAATGCCAAATATTACGTCACAAATGCCAATTTTAGTGCCTGAAATGCCAAATATAATGTCACAAATGCAAATTTTTGTGTCTGAAATGCCAATTATAGTGTCTAAAATGCCAAATATTATGTCACAAATGCCAAATATAATATCACAAATGCCAATTTTAGTGCCTGAAATGCCAAATATAATGTCACAAATGCCAATTATAGTGCCTGAAATGCCAAATATTATGTCTCAAATGCCAATTTTAGTGCCTGAAATGCCAATTATAGTGCCTGAAATGCCAAATATTATGTCTCAAATGCCAATTTTAGTGCCTGAAATGCCAAATATAATGTCACAAATGCCAATTATAGTGCCTGAAATGCCAAATATTATGTCTCAAATGCCAATTTTAGTGCCTGAAATGCCAATTATAGTGCCTGAAATGCCAAATATTATGTCTCAAATGCCAATTTTAGTGTCTGAAATGCCAAATATAATGTCACAAATGCCAATTTTAGTGCCTGAAATGCCAAATATTATGTCTCAAATGCCAATTTTAGTGCCTGAAATGCCGATAATAGTGCCTGAAATGCCAAATATTATGTCTCAAATGCCAATTTTAGTGCCTGAAATGCCAAATTTAATGTCAAAAATGCCAATTTTAGTGCCTGAAATGCCAAATATTATGTCACAAATGCCAATTTTAGTGCCTGAAATGCCAAATATTATGTCTCAAATGCCAATTTTAGTGCCTGAAATGCCAATTATAGTGCCTGAAATGCCAAATATTATGTCTCAAATGCCAATTTTAGTGCCTGAAATGCCAAATATAATGTCACAAATGCCAATTTTAGTGCCTGAAATGCCAATTATAGTGCCTGAAATGCCAAATATTATGTCTCAAATGCCAATTTTAGTGCCTGAAATGCCAATTATAGTGCCTGAAATGCCAAATATTATGTCTCAAATGCCAATTTTAGTGCCTGAAATGCCAAATATTATGTCACAAATTTCAATTTTAGTGCCTGAAATGCCAAATATAATGTCACAAATGCCAATTTTATTGCCTGAAATGCCGATTATAGTGCCTGAAATGCAGGATATTATGTCTCAAATGCCAATTTTAGTGCCTGAAATGCCAAATATAATGTCACAAATGCCAATTTTAGTGCCTGAAATGCCAATTATAGTGCCTGAAATGCCAAATATTATGTCTCAAAAGCCAATTTTAGTGCCTGAAAACCGATTATAGTGCCTGAAATGCCAAATATTATGTCTCAAATGCCAATTTTAGTGCCTGAAATGCCAAATATAATGTCACAAATGCCAATTTTAGTGCCTGAAATGCCAATTATAGTGCCTGAAATGCCAAATATAATGTCACAAATGCCAATTTTAGTGCCTGAAATGCCGATTATAGTGCCTGAAATGCCAAATATAATGTCAAAAATGCCAATTTTAGTGCCTGAAATGCCAAATATAATGTCACAAATGCCAATTTTAGTGCCTGAAATACCAAATATTATGTCTCAAATGCCAATATTAGTGCCTGAAATGCCAAATATAATGTCACAAATGCCAATTTTAGTGATTGAAATGCCAATTTTAGTGTCTGAAATGCCAAATATAATGTCACAAATGCCAATTTTAGTGCCTGAAATGCCGATTATAGTGCCTGAAATGCCAAATATAATGTCACAAATGCCAATTTTAGTGCCTGAAATGCCAAATATAATGTCAAAAATGCCAATTTTAGTGCCTGAAATGCCAAATATTATGTCACAAATGCCAATTTTAGTGCCTGAAATGCCAAATATTATGTCACAAATGCCAATTTTAGTGCCTGAATTGCCAATTATAGTGCCTGAAATGACAAATATTATGTCTCAAATCCCAATTTTAGTGCCTGAAATGCCAATTATAGTGTCTAAAATGCCAAATATTATGTCACAAATGCCAATTGTAGTGCCTGAAATGCCAAATATAATGTCACAAATGCCAATTTTAGTGCATGAAATGCCAAATATAATGTCACAAATGCCAATTATAGTGCCTGAAATGCCAAATATTATGTCTCAAATGCCAATTTTAGTGCCTGAAATGCCAATTATAGTGCCTGAAATGCCAAATATTATGTCTCAAATGCTATTTTAGTGCCTGAAATGCCAAATATAATGTCACAAATGCCAATTATAGTGCCTGAAATGCCAAATATTATGTCTCAAATGCCAATTTTAGTGCCTGAAATGCCAATTATAGTGCCTGAAATGCCAAATATTATGTCTCAAATGCCAATTTTAGTGCCTGAAATGCCAAATATAATGTCACAAATGCCAATTTTAGTGCCTGAAATGCCAATTTTAGTGCCTGAAATGCCAAATATTATGTCAAAAATGCCAATTTTAGTGCCTGAAATGCCAAATATAATGTCACAAATGCCAATTTTAGTGCCTGAAATACCAAATATTATGTCTCAAATGCCAATTTTAGTGCCTGAAATGCCAAATATAATGTCACAAATGCCAATTTTAGTGATTGAAATGCCAATTTTAGTGCCTGAAATGCCAAATATAATGTCACAAATGCCAATTTTAGTGCCTGAAATGCCGATTATAGTGCCTGAAATGCTAAATATAATGTCACAAATGCCAATTTTAGTGCCTGAAATGCCAAATATAATGTCAAAAATGCCAATTTTAGTGCCTGAAATGCCAAATATTATGTCACAAATGCCAATTTTAGTGCCTGAAATGCCAAATATTATGTCACAAATGCCAATTATAGTGCCTGAAATGCTAAATATTATGTCTCAAATGCCAATTTTAGTGCCTGAAATGCCAATTATAGTGCCTGAAATGCCAAATATTATGTCTCAAATGCCAATTTTAGTGCCTGAAATGCCAAATATAATGTCACAAATGCCAATTTTAGTGCCTGAAATGCCAATTATAGTGCCTGAAATGCCAAATATTATGTCTCAAAAGCCAATTTTAGTGCCTGAAATGCCGATTATAGTGCCTGAAATGCCAAATATTATGTCTCAAATGCCAATTTTAGTGCCTGAAATGCCAAATATAATGTCACAAATGCCAATTTTAGTGCCTGATATGCCAAATATTATGTCACAAATGCCAATTTTAGTGCCTGAAATGCCAATTTTAGTGCCTGAAATGCCAAATATTATGTCTCAAATGCCAATTTTAGTGCCTGAAATGCCAAATATAATGTCACAAATGCCAATTTTAGTGCCTGAAATGCCAATTATAGTGCCTGAAATGCCAAATATTACGTCACAAATGCCAATTTTAGTGCCTGAAATGCCAAATATAATGTCACAAATGCAAATTTTTGTGTCTGAAATGCCAATTATAGTGTCTAAAATGCCAAATATTATGTCACAAATGCCAAATATAATGTCACAAATGCCAATTTTAGTGCCTGAAATGCCAAATATAATGTCACAAATGCCAATTATAGTGCCTGAAATGCCAAATATTATGTCTCAAATGCCAATTTTAGTGCCTGAAATGCCAATTATAGTGCCTGAAATGCCAAATATTATGTCTCAAATGCCAAGTTTAGTGCCTGAAATGCCAAATATAATGTCACAAATGCCAATTATAGTGCCTGAAATGCCAAATATTATGTCTCAAATGCCTATTTTAGTGCCTGAAATGCCAATTATAGTGCCTGAAATGCCAAATATTATGTCTCAAATGCCAATTTTAGTGTCTGAAATGCCTATTTTAGTGCCTGAAATGCCAATTTTAGTGCCTGAAATGCCAATTATAGTGCCTGAAATGCCAAATATTATGTCTCAAATGCCAATTTTAGTGCCTGAAATGCCAATTATAGTGCCTGTAATGCCAAATATTATGTCTCAAATGCCAATTTTAGTGCCTGAAATGCCAAATATTATGTCACAAATTTCAATTTTAGTGCCTGAAATGCCAAATATAATGTCACAAATGCCAATTTTATTGCCTGAAATGCCGATTATAGTGCCTGAAATGCCAGATATTATGTCTCAAATGCCAATTTTAGAGCCTGAAATGCCAAATATAATGTCACAAATGCCAATTTTAGTGCCTGAAATGCCAATTATAGTGCCTGAAATGCCAAATATTATGTCTCAAAAGCCAATTTTAGTGCCTGAAAACCGATTATAGTGCCTGAAATACCAAATATTATGTCTCAAATGCCAATTTTAGTGCCTGAAATGCCAAATATAATGTCACAAATGCCAATTTTAGTGCATGAAATGCCAAATATAATGTCACAAATGCCAATTATAGTGCCTGAAATGCCAAATATTATGTCTCAAATGCCAATTTTAGTGCCTGAAATGCCAATTATAGTGCCTGAAATGCCAAATATTATGTCCCAAATGCTATTTTAGTGCCTGAAATGCCAAATATAATGTCACAAATGCCAATTATAGTGCCTGAAATGCCAAATATTATGTCTCAAATGCCAATTTTAGTGCCTGAAATGCCAATTATAGTGCCTGAAATGCCAAATATTATGTCTCAAATGCCAATTTTAGTGCCTGAAATGCCAAATATAATGTCACAAATGCCAATTTTAGTGCCTGAAATGCCAATTTTAGTGCCTGAAATGCCAAATATAATGTCACAAATGCCAATTTTAGTGCCTGAAATGCCGATTATAGTGCCTGAAATGCCAAATATTATGTCAAAAATGCCAATTTTAGTGCCTGAAATGCCAAATATAATGTCACAAATGCCAATTTTAGTGCCTGAAATACCAAATATTATGTCTCAAATGCCAATTTTAGTGCCTGAAATGCCAAATATAATGTCACAAATGCCAATTATAGTGCCTGAAATGCCAAATATTATGTCTCAAATGCCAATTTTAGTGCCTGAAATGCCAATTATAGTGCCTGAAATGCCAAATATTATGTCTCAAATGCCAATTTTAGTGCCTGAAATGCCAAATATTATGTCACAAATTTCAATTTTAGTGCCTGAAATGCCAAATATAATGTCACAAATGCCAATTTTATTGCCTGAAATGCCGATTATAGTGCCTGAAATGCCAAATATTATTTCTCAAATGCCAATTTTAGTGCCTGAAATGCCAATTATAGTGCCTGAAATGCCAAATATTATGTCTCAAATGCCAATTTTAGTGCCTGAAATGCCAAATATAATGTCACAAATGCCAATTTTAGTGCCTGAAATGCCAATTTTAGTGCCTGAAATGCCAAATATTATGTCAAAAATGCCAATTTTAGTGCCTGAAATGCCAAATATAATGTCACAAATGCCAATTTTAGTGCCTGAAATACCAAATATTATGTCTCAAATGCCAATTTTAGTGCCTGAAATGCCAAATATAATGTCACAAATGCCAATTTTAGTGATTGAAATGCCAATTTTAGTGCCTGAAATGCCAAATATAATGTCACAAATGCCAATTTTAGTGCCTGAAATGCCGATTATAGTGCCTGAAATGCTAAATATAATGTCACAAATGCCAATTTTAGTGCCTGAAATGCCAAATATAATGTCAAAAATGCCAATTTTAGTGCCTGAAATGCCAAATATTATGTCACAAATGCCAATTTTAGTGCCTGAAATGCCAAATATAATGTCACAAATGCCAATTTTAGTGCCTGAAATGCCAATTATAGTGCCTGAAATGCCAAATATTATGTCTCAAATGCCAATTTTAGTGCCTGAAATGCCAATTATAGTGCCTGAAATGCCAAATATTATGTCTCAAATGCTATTTTAGTGCCTGAAATGCCAAATATAATGTCACAAATGCCAATTATAGTGCCTGAAATGCCAAATATTATGTCTCAAATGCCAATTTTAGTGCCTGAAATGCCAATTATAGTGCCTGAAATGCCAAATATTATGTCTCAAATGCCAATTTTAGTGCCTGAAATGCCAAATATAATGTCACAAATGCCAATTTTAGTGCCTGAAATGGCAATTTTAGTGCCTGAAATGCCAAATATTATGTCAAAAATGCCAATTTTAGTGCCTGAAATGCCAAATATAATGTCACAAATGCCAATTTTAGTGCCTGAAATACCAAATATTTTGTCTCAAATGCCAATTTTAGTGCCTGAAATGCCAAATATAATGTCACAAATGCCAATTTTAGTGATTGAAATGCCAATTTTAGTGCCTGAAATGCCAAATATAATGTCACAAATGCCAATTTTAGTGCCTGAAATGCCGATTATAGTGCCTGAAATGCTAAATATAATGTCACAAATGCCAATTTTAGTGCCTGAAATGCCAAATATAATGTCAAAAATGCCAATTTTAGTGCCTGAAATGCCAAATATTATGTCACAAATGCCAATTTTAGTGCCTGAAATGCCAAATATTATGTCACAAATGCCAATTTTAGTGCCTGAAATGACAAATATTATGTCTCAAATCCCAATTTTAGTGCCTGAAATGCCAATTATAGTGTCTAAAGTGCCAAATATTATGTCACAAATGCCAATTATAGTGCCGGAAATGCCAAATATTATGTCTCAAATGCCAATTGTAGTGCCTGAAATGCCAAATATAATGTCACAAATGCCAATTTTAGTGCCTGAAATGCCAAATATAATGTCACAAATGCCAATTATAGTGCCTGAAATGCCAAATATTATGTCTCAAATGCCAATTTTAGTGCCTGAAATGCCAATTATAGTGCCTGAAATGCCAAATATTATGTCTCAAATGCCAATTTTAGTGCCTGAAATGCCAAATATAATGTCACAAATGCCAATTATAGTGCCTGAAATGCTAAATATTATGTCTCAAATGCCAATTTTAGTGCCTGAAATGCCAATTATAGTGCCTGAAATGCCAAATATTATGTCTCAAATGCCAATTTTAGTGCCTGAAATGCCAAATATAATGTCACAAATGCCAATTTTAGTGCCTGAAATGCCAATTATAGTGCCTGAAATGCCAAATATTATGTCTCAAAAGCCAATTTTAGTGCCTGAAATGCCGATTATAGTGCCTGAAATGCCAAATATTATGTCTCAAATGCCAATTTTAGTGCCTGAAATGCCAAATATAATGTCACAAATGCCAATTTTAGTGCCTGATATGCCAAATATTATGTCACAAATGCCAATTTTAGTGCCTGAAATGCCAATTTTAGTGCCTGAAATGCCAAATATTATGTCTCAAATGCCAATTTTAGTGCCTGAAATGCCAAATATAATGTCACAAATGCCAATTTTAGTGCCTGAAATGCCAATTATAGTGCCTGAAATGCCAAATATTATTTCTAAAATGCCAATTTTAGTGCCTGAAATGCCAAATATTACGTCACAAATGCCAATTTTAGTGCCTGAAATGCCAAATATAATGTCACAAATGCAAATTTTTGTGTCTGAAATGCCAATTATAGTGTCTAAAATGCCAAATATTATGTCACAAATGCCAAATATAATGTCACAAATGCCAATTTTAGTGCCTGAAATGCCAAATATAATGTCACAAATGCCAATTATAGTGCCTGAAATGCCAAATATTATGTCTCAAATGCCAATTTTAGTGCCTGAAATGCCAATTATAGTGCCTGAAATGCCAAATATTATGTCTCAAATGCCAATTTTAGTGCCTGAAATGCCAAATATAATGTCACAAATGCCAATTATAGTGCCTGAAATGCCAAATATTATGTCTCAAATGCCTATTTTAGTGCCTGAAATGCCAATTATAGTGCCTGAAATGCCAAATATTATGTCTCAAATGCCAATTTTAGTGTCTGAAATGCCAAATATAATGTCACAAATGCCAATTTTAGTGCATGAAATGCCAAATATAATGTCACAAATGCCAATTATAGTGCCTGAAATGCCAAATATTATGTCTCAAATGCCAATTTTAGTGCCTGAAATGCCAATTATAGTGCCTGAAATGCCAAATATTATGTCTCAAATGCTATTTTAGTGCCTGAAATGCCAAATATAATGTCACAAATGCCAATTATAGTGCCTGAAATGCCAAATATTATGTCTCAAATGCCAATTTTAGTGCCTGAAATGCCAATTATAGTGCCTGAAATGCCAAATATTATGTCTCAAATGCCAATTTTAGTGCCTGAAATGCCAAATATAATGTCACAAATGCCAATTTTAGTGCCTGAAATGCCAATTTTAGTGCCTGAAATGCCAAATATAATGTCACAAATGCCAATTTTAGTGCCTGAAATGCCGATTATAGTGCCTGAAATGCCAAATATTATGTCAAAAATGCCAATTTTAGTGCCTGAAATGCCAAATATAATGTCACAAATGCCAATTTTAGTGCCTGAAATACCAAATATTATGTCTCAAATGCCAATTTTAGTGCCTGAAATGCCAAATATAATGTCACAAATGCCAATTTTAGTGATTGAAATGCCAATTTTAGTGCCTGAAATGCCAAATATAATGTCACAAATGCCAATTTTAGTGCCTGAAATGCCGATTATAGTGCCTGAAATGCCAAATATAATGTCACAAATGCCAATTTTAGTGCCTGAAATGCCAAATATAATGTCAAAAATGCCAATTTTAGTGCCTGAAATGCCAAATATTATGTCACAAATGCCAATTTTAGTGCCTGAAATGCCAAATAATATGTCACAAATGCCAATTTTAGTGCCTGAAATGACAAATATTATGTCTCAAATCCCAATTTTAGTGCCTGAAATGCCAATTATAGTGTCTAAAGTGCCAAATATTATGTCACAAATGCCAATTATAGTGCCTGAAATGCCAAATATTATGTCTCAAATGCCAATTGTAGTGCCTGAAATGCCAAATATAATGTCACAAATGCCAATTTTAGTGCCTGAAATGCCAAATATAATGTCACAAATGCCAATTATAGTGCCTGAAATGCCAAATATTATGTCTCAAATGCCAATTTTAGTGCCTGAAATGCCAATTATAGTGCCTGAAATGCCAAATATTATGTCTCAAATGCCAATTTTAGTGCCTGAAATGCCAAATATAATGTCACAAATGCCAATTATAGTGCCTGAAATGCTAAATATTATGTCTCAAATGCCAATTTTAGTGCCTGAAATGCCAATTATAGTGCCTGAAATGCCAAATATTATGTCTCAAATGCCAATTTTAGTGCCTGAAATGCCAAATATAATGTCACAAATGCCAATTTTAGTGCCTGAAATGCCAATTATAGTGCCTGAAATGCCAAATATTATGTCTCAAAAGCCAATTTTAGTGCCTGAAATGCCGATTATAGTGCCTGAAATGCCAAATATTATGTCTCAAATGCCAATTTTAGTGCCTGAAATGCCAAATATAATGTCACAAATGCCAATTTTAGTGCCTGAAATGACAAATATTATGTCACAAATGCCAATTTTAGTGCCTGAAATGCCAATTTTAGTGCCTGAAATGCCAAATATTATGTCTCAAATGCCAATTTTAGTGCCTGAAATGCCAAATATAATGTCACAAATGCCAATTTTAGTGCCTGAAATGCCAAATATTATGTCTCAAATGCCAATTTTAGTGCCTGAAATGCCAAATATAATGTCACAAATGCCAATTATAGTGCCTGAAATGCTAAATATTATGTCTCAAATGCCAATTTTAGTGCCTGAAATGCCAATTATAGTGCCTGAAATGCCAAATATTATGTCTCAAATGCCAATTTTAGTGCCTGAAATGCCAAATATAATGTCACAAATGCCAATTTTAGTGCCTGAAATGCCAATTATAGTGCCTGAAATGCCAAATATTATGTCTCAAAAGCCAATTTTAGTGCCTGAAATGCCGATTATAGTGCCTGAAATGCCAAATATTATGTCTCAAATGCCAATTTTAGTGCCTGAAATGCCAAATATAATGTCACAAATGCCAATTTTAGTGCCTGATATGCCAAATATTATGTCACAAATGCCAATTTTAGTGCCTGAAATGCCAATTTTAGTGCCTGAAATGCCAAATATTATGTCTCAAATGCCAATTTTAGTGCCTGAAATGCCAAATATAATGTCACAAATGCCAATTTTAGTGCCTGAAATGCCAATTATAGTGCCTGAAATGCCAAATATTATTTCTAAAATGCCAATTTTAGTGCCTGAAATGCCAAATATTACGTCACAAATGCCAATTTTAGTGCCTGATATGCCAAATATAATGTCACAAATGCAAATTTTTGTGTCTGAAATGCCAATTATAGTGTCTAAAATGCCAAATATTATGTCACAAATGCCAAATATAATGTCACAAATGCCAATTTTAGTGCCTGAAATGCCAAATATAATGTCACAAATGCCAATTATAGTGCCTGAAATGCCAAATATTATGTCTCAAATGCCAATTTTAGTGCCTGAAATGCCAATTATAGTGCCTGAAATGCCAAATATTATGTCTCAAATGCCAATTTTAGTGCCTGAAATGCCAAATATAATGTCACAAATGCCAATTATAGTGCCTGAAATGCCAAATATTATGTCTCAAATGCCTATTGTAGTGCCTGAAATGCCAATTATAGTGCCTGAAATGCCAAATATTATGTCTCAAATGCCAATTTTAGTGTCTGAAATGCCAAATATAATGTCACAAATGCCAATTTTAGTGCCTGAAATGCCAATTATAGTGCCTGAAATGCCAAATATTATGTCTCAAATGCCAATTTTAGTGCCTGAAATGCCAATTATAGTGCCTGAAATGCCAAATATTATGTCTCAAATGCCAATTTTAGTGCCTGAAATGCCAAATATTATGTCACAAATTTCAATTTTAGTGCCTGAAATGCCAAATATAATGTCACAAATGCCAATTTTATTGCCTGAAATGCCGATTATAGTGCCTGAAATGCCAAATATTATTTCTCAAATGCCAATTTTAGTGCCTGAAATGCCAATTATAGTGCCAGAAATGCCAAATATTATGTCTCAAATGCCAATTTTAGTGCCTGAAATGCCAAATATTACGTCACAAATGCCAATTTTAGTGCATGAAATGCCAAATATAATGCCACAAATGCCAATTTTAGTGCCTGAAATGCCAAATATTATGTCTCAAATGCCAATTTTAGTGCCTGAAATGCCAATTATAGTGCCTGAAATGCCAAATATTATGTCTCAAATGCCAATTTTAGTGCCTGAAATGCCAAATATAATGTCACAAATGCCAATTATAGTGCCTGAAATGCCAAATATTATGTCTCAAATGCCAATTTTAGTGCCTGAAATGCCAATTATAGTGCCTGAAATGCCAAATATTATGTCTCAAATGCCAATTTTAGTGTCTGAAATGCCAAAAATAATGTCACAAATGCCAATTTTAGTGCCTGAAATGCCAATTTTAGTGCCTGAAATGCCAAATATTATGTCTCAAATGCCAATTTTAGTGCCTGAAATGCCAAATATAATGTCACAAATGCCAATTTTAGTGCCTGAAATGCCAATTATAGTGCCTGAAATGCCAAATATTATTTCTAAAATGCCAATTTTAGTGCCTGAAATGCCAAATATTACGTCACAAATGCCAATTTTAGTGCCTGAAATGCCAAATATAATGTCACAAATGCAAATTTTTGTGTCTGAAATGCCAATTATAGTGTCTAAAATGCCAAATATTATGTCACAAATGCCAAATATAATGTCACAAATGCCAATTTTAGTGCCTGAAATGCTAAATATAATGTCACAAATGCCAATTTTAGTGCCTGAAATGCCAATTTTAGTGCCTGAAATGCCAAATATAATGTCACAAATGCCAATTTTAGTGCCTGAAATGCCAATTTTAGTGCCTGAAATGCCAAATATTATGTCAAAAATGCCAATTTTAGTTCCTGAAATGCCAAATATAATGTCACAAATGCCAATTTTAGTGCCTGAAATGCCAAATATTATGTCACAAATTTCAATTTTAGTGCCTGAAATGCCAAATATAATGTCACAAATGCCAATTTTATTGCCTGAAATGCCGATTATAGTGCCTGAAATGCCAGATATTATGTCTCAAATGCCAATTTTAGAGCCTGAAATGCCAAATATAATGTCACAAATGCCAATTTTAGTGCCTGAAATGCCAATTATAGTGCCTGAAATGCCAAATATTATGTCTCAAAAGCCAATTTTAGTGCCTGAAAACCGATTATAGTGCCTGAAATGCCAAATATTATGTCACAAATGCCAATTTTAGTGCATGAAATGCCAAATATAATGTCACAAATGCCAATTATAGTGCCTGAAATGCCAAATATTATGTCTCAAATGCCAATTTTAGTGCCTGAAATGCCAATTATAGTGCCTGAAATGCCAAATATTATGTCTCAAATGCTATTTTAGTGCCTGAAATGCCAAATATAATGTCACAAATGCCAATTATAGTGCCTGAAATGCCAAATATTATGTCTCAAATGCCAATTTTAGTGCCTGAAATGCCAATTATAGTGCCTGAAATGCCAAATATTATGTCTCAAATGCCAATTTTAGTGCCTGAAATGCCAAATATAATGTCACAAATGCCAATTTTAGTGCCTGAAATGCCAATTTTAGTGCCTGAAATGCCAAATATAATGTCACAAATGCCAATTTTAGTGCCTGAAATGCCGATTATAGTGCCTGAAATGCCAAATATTATGTCAAAAATGCCAATTTTAGTGCCTGAAATGCCAAATATAATGTCACAAATGCCAATTTTAGTGCCTGAAATACCAAATATTATGTCTCAAATGCCAATTTTAGTGCCTGAAATGCCAAATATAATGTCACAAATGCCAATTTTAGTGATTGAAATGCCAATTTTAGTGCCTGAAATGCCAAATATAATGTCACAAATGCCAATTTTAGTGCCTGAAATGCCGATTATAGTGCCTGAAATGCCAAATATAATGTCACAAATGCCAATTTTAGTGCCTGAAATGCCAAATATAATGTCAAAAATGCCAATTTTAGTGCCTGAAATGCCAAATATTATGTCACAAATGCCAATTTTAGTGCCTGAAATGCCAAATATTATGTCACAAATGCCAATTTTAGTGCCTGAAATGACAAATATTATGTCTCAAATCCCAATTTTAGTGCCTGAAATGCCAATTATAGTGTCTAAAGTGCCAAATATTATGTCACAAATGCCAATTATAGTGCCTGAAATGCCAAATATTATGTCTCAAATGCCAATTTTAGTGCCTGAAATGCCAATTATAGTGCCTGAAATGCCAAATATTATGTCTCAAATGCCAATTTTAGTGCCTGAAATGCCAAATATTATGTCACAAATTTCAATTTTAGTGCCTGAAATGCCAAATATAATGTCACAAATGCCAATTTTATTGCCTGAAATGCCGATTATAGTGCCTGAAATGCCAAATATTATTTCTCAAATGCCAATTTTAGTGCCTGAAATGCCAATTATAGTGCCAGAAATGCCAAATATTATGTCTCAAATGCCAATTTTAGTGCCTGAAATGCCAAATATTACGTCACAAATGCCAATTTTAGTGCATGAAATGCCAAATATAATGCCACAAATGCCAATTTTAGTGCCTGAAATGCCAAATATTATGTCTCAAATGCCAATTTTAGTGCCTGAAATGCCAATTATAGTGCCTGAAATGCCAAATATTATGTCTCAAATGCCAATTTTAGTGCCTGAAATGCCAAATATAATGTCACAAATGCCAATTATAGTGCCTGAAATGCCAAATATTATGTCTCAAATGCCAATTTTAGTGCCTGAAATGCCAATTATAGTGCCTGAAATGCCAAATATTATGTCTCAAATGCCAATTTTAGTGTCTGAAATGCCAAAAATAATGTCACAAATGCCAATTTTAGTGCCTGAAATGCCAATTTTAGTGCCTGAAATGCCAAATATTATGTCTCAAATGCCAATTTTAGTGCCTGAAATGCCAAATATAATGTCACAAATGCCAATTTTAGTGCCTGAAATGCCAATTATAGTGCCTGAAATGCCAAATATTATTTCTAAAATGCCAATTTTAGTGCCTGAAATGCCAAATATTACGTCACAAATGCCAATTTTAGTGCCTGAAATGCCAAATATAATGTCACAAATGCAAATTTTTGTGTCTGAAATGCCAATTATAGTGTCTAAAATGCCAAATATTATGTCACAAATGCCAAATATAATGTCACAAATGCCAATTTTAGTGCCTGAAATGCTAAATATAATGTCACAAATGCCAATTTTAGTGCCTGAAATGCCAATTTTAGTGCCTGAAATGCCAAATATAATGTCACAAATGCCAATTTTAGTGCCTGAAATGCCAATTTTAGTGCCTGAAATGCCAAATATTATGTCAAAAATGCCAATTTTAGTTCCTGAAATGCCAAATATAATGTCACAAATGCCAATTTTAGTGCCTGAAATGCCAAATATTATGTCACAAATTTCAATTTTAGTGCCTGAAATGCCAAATATAATGTCACAAATGCCAATTTTATTGCCTGAAATGCCGATTATAGTGCCTGAAATGCCAGATATTATGTCTCAAATGCCAATTTTAGAGCCTGAAATGCCAAATATAATGTCACAAATGCCAATTTTAGTGCCTGAAATGCCAATTATAGTGCCTGAAATGCCAAATATTATGTCTCAAAAGCCAATTTTAGTGCCTGAAAACCGATTATAGTGCCTGAAATGCCAAATATTATGTCACAAATGCCAATTTTAGTGCATGAAATGCCAAATATAATGTCACAAATGCCAATTATAGTGCCTGAAATGCCAAATATTATGTCTCAAATGCCAATTTTAGTGCCTGAAATGCCAATTATAGTGCCTGAAATGCCAAATATTATGTCTCAAATGCTATTTTAGTGCCTGAAATGCCAAATATAATGTCACAAATGCCAATTATAGTGCCTGAAATGCCAAATATTATGTCTCAAATGCCAATTTTAGTGCCTGAAATGCCAATTATAGTGCCTGAAATGCCAAATATTATGTCTCAAATGCCAATTTTAGTGCCTGAAATGCCAAATATAATGTCACAAATGCCAATTTTAGTGCCTGAAATGCCAATTTTAGTGCCTGAAATGCCAAATATAATGTCACAAATGCCAATTTTAGTGCCTGAAATGCCGATTATAGTGCCTGAAATGCCAAATATTATGTCAAAAATGCCAATTTTAGTGCCTGAAATGCCAAATATAATGTCACAAATGCCAATTTTAGTGCCTGAAATACCAAATATTATGTCTCAAATGCCAATTTTAGTGCCTGAAATGCCAAATATAATGTCACAAATGCCAATTTTAGTGATTGAAATGCCAATTTTAGTGCCTGAAATGCCAAATATAATGTCACAAATGCCAATTTTAGTGCCTGAAATGCCGATTATAGTGCCTGAAATGCCAAATATAATGTCACAAATGCCAATTTTAGTGCCTGAAATGCCAAATATAATGTCAAAAATGCCAATTTTAGTGCCTGAAATGCCAAATATTATGTCACAAATGCCAATTTTAGTGCCTGAAATGCCAAATATTATGTCACAAATGCCAATTTTAGTGCCTGAAATGACAAATATTATGTCTCAAATCCCAATTTTAGTGCCTGAAATGCCAATTATAGTGTCTAAAGTGCCAAATATTATGTCACAAATGCCAATTATAGTGCCTGAAATGCCAAATATTATGTCTCAAATGCCAATTGTAGTGCCTGAAATGCCAAATATAATGTCACAAATGCCAATTTTAGTGCCTGAAATGCCAAATATAATGTCACAAATGCCAATTATAGTGCCTGAAATGCCAAATATTATGTCTCAAATGCCAATTTTAGTGCCTGAAATGCCAATTATAGTGCCTGAAATGCCAAATATTATGTCTCAAATGCCAATTTTAGTGCCTGAAATGCCAAATATAATGTCACAAATGCCAATTATAGTGCCTGAAATGCTAAATATTATGTCTCAAATGCCAATTTTAGTGCCTGAAATGCCAATTATAGTGCCTGAAATGCCAAATATTATGTCTCAAATGCCAATTTTAGTGCCTGAAATGCCAAATATAATGTCACAAATGCCAATTTTAGTGCCTGAAATGCCAATTATAGTGCCTGAAATGCCAAATATTATTTCTAAAATGCCAATTTTAGTGCCTGAAATGCCAAATATTACGTCACAAATGCCAATTTTAGTGCCTGAAATGCCAAATATAATGTCACAAATGCAAATTTTTGTGTCTGAAATGCCAATTATAGTGTCTAAAATGCCAAATATTATGTCACAAATGCCAAATATAATGTCACAAATGCCAATTTTAGTGCCTGAAATGCTAAATATAATGTCACAAATGCCAATTTTAGTGCCTGAAATGCCAATTTTAGTGCCTGAAATGCCAAATATAATGTCACAAATGCCAATTTTAGTGCCTGAAATGCCAATTTTAGTGCCTGAAATGCCAAATATTATGTCAAAAATGCCAATTTTAGTTCCTGAAATGCCAAATATAATGTCACAAATGCCAATTTTAGTGCCTGAAATGCCAAATATTATGTCACAAATTTCAATTTTAGTGCCTGAAATGCCAAATATAATGTCACAAATGCCAATTTTATTGCCTGAAATGCCGATTATAGTGCCTGAAATGCCAGATATTATGTCTCAAATGCCAATTTTAGAGCCTGAAATGCCAAATATAATGTCACAAATGCCAATTTTAGTGCCTGAAATGCCAATTATAGTGCCTGAAATGCCAAATATTATGTCTCAAAAGCCAATTTTAGTGCCTGAAAACCGATTATAGTGCCTGAAATGCCAAATATTATGTCACAAATGCCAATTTTAGTGCATGAAATGCCAAATATAATGTCACAAATGCCAATTATAGTGCCTGAAATGCCAAATATTATGTCTCAAATGCCAATTTTAGTGCCTGAAATGCCAATTATAGTGCCTGAAATGCCAAATATTATGTCTCAAATGCTATTTTAGTGCCTGAAATGCCAAATATAATGTCACAAATGCCAATTATAGTGCCTGAAATGCCAAATATTATGTCTCAAATGCCAATTTTAGTGCCTGAAATGCCAATTATAGTGCCTGAAATGCCAAATATTATGTCTCAAATGCCAATTTTAGTGCCTGAAATGCCAAATATAATGTCACAAATGCCAATTTTAGTGCCTGAAATGCCAATTTTAGTGCCTGAAATGCCAAATATAATGTCACAAATGCCAATTTTAGTGCCTGAAATGCCGATTATAGTGCCTGAAATGCCAAATATTATGTCAAAAATGCCAATTTTAGTGCCTGAAATGCCAAATATAATGTCACAAATGCCAATTTTAGTGCCTGAAATACCAAATATTATGTCTCAAATGCCAATTTTAGTGCCTGAAATGCCAAATATAATGTCACAAATGCCAATTTTAGTGATTGAAATGCCAATTTTAGTGCCTGAAATGCCAAATATAATGTCACAAATGCCAATTTTAGTGCCTGAAATGCCGATTATAGTGCCTGAAATGCCAAATATAATGTCACAAATGCCAATTTTAGTGCCTGAAATGCCAAATATAATGTCAAAAATGCCAATTTTAGTGCCTGAAATGCCAAATATTATGTCACAAATGCCAATTTTAGTGCCTGAAATGCCAAATATTATGTCACAAATGCCAATTTTAGTGCCTGAAATGACAAATATTATGTCTCAAATCCCAATTTTAGTGCCTGAAATGCCAATTATAGTGTCTAAAGTGCCAAATATTATGTCACAAATGCCAATTATAGTGCCTGAAATGCCAAATATTATGTCTCAAATGCCAATTGTAGTGCCTGAAATGCCAAATATAATGTCACAAATGCCAATTTTAGTGCCTGAAATGCCAAATATAATGTCACAAATGCCAATTATAGTGCCTGAAATGCCAAATATTATGTCTCAAATGCCAATTTTAGTGCCTGAAATGCCAATTATAGTGCCTGAAATGCCAAATATTATGTCTCAAATGCCAATTTTAGTGCCTGAAATGCCAAATATAATGTCACAAATGCCAATTATAGTGCCTGAAATGCTAAATATTATGTCTCAAATGCCAATTTTAGTGCCTGAAATGCCAATTATAGTGCCTGAAATGCCAAATATTATGTCTCAAATGCCAATTTTAGTGCCTGAAATGCCAAATATAATGTCACAAATGCCAATTTTAGTGCCTGAAATGCCAATTATAGTGCCTGAAATGCCAAATATTATGTCTCAAAAGCCAATTTTAGTGCCTGAAATGCCGATTATAGTGCCTGAAATGCCAAATATTATGTCTCAAATGCCAATTTTAGTGCCTGAAATGCCAAATATAATGTCACAAATGCCAATTTTAGTGCCTGAAATGACAAATATTATGTCACAAATGCCAATTTTAGTGCCTGAAATGCCAATTTTAGTGCCTGAAATGCCAAATATTATGTCTCAAATGCCAATTTTAGTGCCTGAAATGCCAAATATAATGTCACAAATGCCAATTTTAGTGCCTGAAATGCCAAATATTATGTCTCAAATGCCAATTTTAGTGCCTGAAATGCCAAATATAATGTCACAAATGCCAATTATAGTGCCTGAAATGCTAAATATTATGTCTCAAATGCCAATTTTAGTGCCTGAAATGCCAATTATAGTGCCTGAAATGCCAAATATTATGTCTCAAATGCCAATTTTAGTGCCTGAAATGCCAAATATAATGTCACAAATGCCAATTTTAGTGCCTGAAATGCCAATTATAGTGCCTGAAATGCCAAATATTATGTCTCAAAAGCCAATTTTAGTGCCTGAAATGCCGATTATAGTGCCTGAAATGCCAAATATTATGTCTCAAATGCCAATTTTAGTGCCTGAAATGCCAAATATAATGTCACAAATGCCAATTTTAGTGCCTGATATGCCAAATATTATGTCACAAATGCCAATTTTAGTGCCTGAAATGCCAATTTTAGTGCCTGAAATGCCAAATATTATGTCTCAAATGCCAATTTTAGTGCCTGAAATGCCAAATATAATGTCACAAATGCCAATTTTAGTGCCTGAAATGCCAATTATAGTGCCTGAAATGCCAAATATTATTTCTAAAATGCCAATTTTAGTGCCTGAAATGCCAAATATTACGTCACAAATGCCAATTTTAGTGCCTGAAATGCCAAATATAATGTCACAAATGCAAATTTTTGTGTCTGAAATGCCAATTATAGTGTCTAAAATGCCAAATATTATGTCACAAATGCCAAATATAATGTCACAAATGCCAATTTTAGTGCCTGAAATGCCAAATATAATGTCACAAATGCCAATTATAGTGCCTGAAATGCCAAATATTATGTCTCAAATGCCAATTTTAGTGCCTGAAATGCCAATTATAGTGCCTGAAATGCCAAATATTATGTCTCAAATGCCAATTTTAGTGCCTGAAATGCCAAATATAATGTCACAAATGCCAATTATAGTGCCTGAAATGCCAAATATTATGTCTCAAATGCCTATTTTAGTGCCTGAAATGCCAATTATAGTGCCTGAAATGCCAAATATTATGTCTCAAATGCCAATTTTAGTGTCTGAAATGCCAAATATAATGTCACAAATGCCAATTTTAGTGCCTGAAATGCCAATTATAGTGCCTGAAATGCCAAATATTATGTCTCAAATGCCAATTTTAGTGCCTGAAATGCCAATTATAGTGCCTGAAATGCCAAATATTATGTCTCAAATGCCAATTTTAGTGCCTGAAATGCCAAATATTATGTCACAAATTTCAATTTTAGTGCCTGAAATGCCAAATATAATGTCACAAATGCCAATTTTATTGCCTGAAATGCCGATTATAGTGCCTGAAATGCCAGATATTATGTCTCAAATGCCAATTTTAGAGCCTGAAATGCCAAATATAATGTCACAAATGCCAATTTTAGTGCCTGAAATGCCAATTATAGTGCCTGAAATGCAAAATATTATGTCTCAAAAGCCAATTTTAGTGCCTGAAAACCGATTATAGTGCCTGAAATGCCAAATATTATGTCTCAAATGCCAATTTTAGTGCCTGAAATGCCAAATATAATGTCACAAATGCCAATTTTAGTGCATGAAATGCCAAATATAATGTCACAAATGCCAATTATAGTGCCTGAAATGCCAAATATTATGTCTCAAATGCCAATTTTAGTGCCTGAAATGCCAATTATAGTGCCTGAAATGCCAAATATTATGTCTCAAATGCTATTTTAGTGCCTGAAATGCCAAATATAATGTCACAAATGCCAATTATAGTGCCTGAAATGCCAAATATTATGTCTCAAATGCCAATTTTAGTGCCTGAAATGCCAATTATAGTGCCTGAAATGCCAAATATTATGTCTCAAATGCCAATTTTAGTGCCTGAAATGCCAAATATAATGTCACAAATGCCAATTTTAGTGCATGAAATGCCAAATATAATGTCACAAATGCCAATTATAGTGCCTGAAATGCCAAATATTATGTCTCAAATGCCAATTTTAGTGCCTGAAATGCCAATTATAGTGCCTGAAATGCCAAATATTATGTCTCAAATGCTATTTTAGTGCCTGAAATGCCAAATATAATGTCACAAATGCCAATTATAGTGCCTGAAATGCCAAATATTATGTCTCAAATGCCAATTTTAGTGCCTGAAATGCCAATTATAGTGCCTGAAATGCCAAATATTATGTCTCAAATGCCAATTTTAGTGCCTGAAATGCCAAATATAATGTCACAAATGCCAATTTTAGTGCCTGAAATGCCAACTTTAGTGCCTGAAATGCCAAATATAATGTCACAAATGCCAATTTTAGTGCCTGAAATGCCGATTATAGTGCCTGAAATGCCAAATATTATGTCAAAAATGCCAATTTTAGTGCCTGAAATGCCAATTTTAGTGCCTGAAATGCCAAATATTATGTCAAAAATGCCAATTTTAGTTCCTGAAATGCCAAATATAATGTCACAAATGCCAATTTTAGTGCCTGAAATGCCAAATATTATGTCACAAATTTCAATTTTAGTGCCTGAAATGCCAAATATAATGTCACAAATGCCAATTTTATTGCCTGAAATGCCGATTATAGTGCCTGAAATGCCAGATATTATGTCTCAAATGCCAATTTTAGAGCCTGAAATGCCAAATATAATGTCACAAATGCCAATTTTAGTGCCTGAAATGCCAATTATAGTGCCTGAAATGCCAAATATAATGTCACAAATGCCAATTTTAGTGCCTGAAATGCCAAATATAATGTCACAAATGCCAATTATAGTGCCTGAAATGCCAAATATTATGTCTCAAATGCCAATTTTAGTGCCTGAAATGCCAATTATAGTGCCTGAAATGCCAAATATTATGTCTCAAATGCCAATTTTAGTGCCTGAAATGCCAAATATAATGTCACAAATGCCAATTATAGTGCCTGAAATGCTAAATATTATGTCTCAAATGCCAATTTTAGTGCCTGAAATGCCAATTATAGTGCCTGAAATGCCAAATATTATGTCTCAAATGCCAATTTTAGTGCCTGAAATGCCAAATATAATGTCACAAATGCCAATTTTAGTGCCTGAAATGCCAATTATAGTGCCTGAAATGCCAAATATTATGTCTCAAAAGCCAATTTTAGTGCCTGAAATGCCGATTATAGTGCCTGAAATGCCAAATATTATGTCTCAAATGCCAATTTTAGTGCCTGAAATGCCAAATATAATGTCACAAATGCCAATTTTAGTGCCTGAAATGACAAATATTATGTCACAAATGCCAATTTTAGTGCCTGAAATGCCAATTTTAGTGCCTGAAATGCCAAATATTATGTCTCAAATGCCAATTTTAGTGCCTGAAATGCCAAATATAATGTCACAAATGCCAATTTTAGTGCCTGAAATGCCAAATATTATGTCTCAAATGCCAATTTTAGTGCCTGAAATGCCAAATATAATGTCACAAATGCCAATTATAGTGCCTGAAATGCTAAATATTATGTCTCAAATGCCAATTTTAGTGCCTGAAATGCCAATTATAGTGCCTGAAATGCCAAATATTATGTCTCAAATGCCAATTTTAGTGCCTGAAATGCCAAATATAATGTCACAAATGCCAATTTTAGTGCCTGAAATGCCAATTATAGTGCCTGAAATGCCAAATATTATGTCTCAAAAGCCAATTTTAGTGCCTGAAATGCCGATTATAGTGCCTGAAATGCCAAATATTATGTCTCAAATGCCAATTTTAGTGCCTGAAATGCCAAATATAATGTCACAAATGCCAATTTTAGTGCCTGATATGCCAAATATTATGTCACAAATGCCAATTTTAGTGCCTGAAATGCCAAATATTATGTCTCAAATGCCAATTTTAGTGCCTGAAATGCCAAATATAATGTCACAAATGCCAATTTTAGTGCCTGAAATGCCAATTATAGTGCCTGAAATGCCAAATATTATTTCTAAAATGCCAATTTTAGTGCCTGAAATGCCAAATATTACGTCACAAATGCCAATTTTAGTGCCTGAAATGCCAAATATAATGTCACAAATGCAAATTTTTGTGTCTGAAATGCCAATTATAGTGTCTAAAATGCCAAATATTATGTCACAAATGCCAAATATAATGTCACAAATGCCAATTTTAGTGCCTGAAATGCCAAATATAATGTCACAAATGCCAATTATAGTGCCTGAAATGCCAAATATTATGTCTCAAATGCCAATTTTAGTGCCTGAAATGCCAATTATAGTGCCTGAAATGCCAAATATTATGTCTCAAATGCCAATTTTAGTGCCTGAAATGCCAAATATAATGTCACAAATGCCAATTATAGTGCCTGAAATGCCAAATATTATGTCTCAAATGCCTATTTTAGTGCCTGAAATGCCAATTATAGTGCCTGAAATGCCAAATATTATGTCTCAAATGCCAATTTTAGTGTCTGAAATGCCAAATATAATGTCACAAATGCCAATTTTAGTGCCTGAAATGCCAATTATAGTGCCTGAAATGCCAAATATTATGTCTCAAATGCCAATTTTAGTGCCTGAAATGCCAATTATAGTGCCTGAAATGCCAAATATTATGTCTCAAATGCCAATTTTAGTGCCTGAAATGCCAAATATTATGTCACAAATTTCAATTTTAGTGCCTGAAATGCCAAATATAATGTCACAAATGCCAATTTTATTGCCTGAAATGCCGATTATAGTGCCTGAAATGCCAGATATTATGTCTCAAATGCCAATTTTAGAGCCTGAAATGCCAAATATAATGTCACAAATGCCAATTTTAGTGCCTGAAATGCCAATTATAGTGCCTGAAATGCAAAATATTATGTCTCAAAAGCCAATTTTAGTGCCTGAAAACCGATTATAGTGCCTGAAATGCCAAATATTATGTCTCAAATGCCAATTTTAGTGCCTGAAATGCCAAATATAATGTCACAAATGCCAATTTTAGTGCATGAAATGCCAAATATAATGTCACAAATGCCAATTATAGTGCCTGAAATGCCAAATATTATGTCTCAAATGCCAATTTTAGTGCCTGAAATGCCAATTATAGTGCCTGAAATGCCAAATATTATGTCTCAAATGCTATTTTAGTGCCTGAAATGCCAAATATAATGTCACAAATGCCAATTATAGTGCCTGAAATGCCAAATATTATGTCTCAAATGCCAATTTTAGTGCCTGAAATGCCAATTATAGTGCCTGAAATGCCAAATATTATGTCTCAAATGCCAATTTTAGTGCCTGATATGCCAAATATTATGTCACAAATGCCAATTTTAGTGCCTGAAATGCCAAATATTATGTCTCAAATGCCAATTTTAGTGCCTGAAATGCCAAATATAATGTCACAAATGCCAATTTTAGTGCCTGAAATGCCAATTATAGTGCCTGAAATGCCAAATATTATTTCTAAAATGCCAATTTTAGTGCCTGAAATGCCAAATATTACGTCACAAATGCCAATTTTAGTGCCTGAAATGCCAAATATAATGTCACAAATGCAAATTTTTGTGTCTGAAATGCCAATTATAGTGTCTAAAATGCCAAATATTATGTCACAAATGCCAAATATAATGTCACAAATGCCAATTTTAGTGCCTGAAATGCTAAATATAATGTCACAAATGCCAATTTTAGTGCCTGAAATGCCAATTTTAGTGCCTGAAATGCCAAATATAATGTCACAAATGCCAATTTTAGTGCCTGAAATGCCAATTTTAGTGCCTGAAATGCCAAATATTATGTCAAAAATGCCAATTTTAGTTCCTGAAATGCCAAATATAATGTCACAAATGCCAATTTTAGTGCCTGAAATACCAAATATTATGTCTCAAATGCCAATTTTAGTGCCTGAAATGCCAAATATAATGTCACAAATGCCAATTTTAGTGATTGAAATGCCAATTTTAGTGCCTGAAATGCCAAATATAATGTCACAAATGCCAATTTTAGTGCCTGAAATGCCGATTATAGTGCCTGAAATGCTAAATATAATGTCACAAATGCCAATTTTAGTGCCTGAAATGCCAACTTTAGTGCCTGAAATGCCAAATATAATGTCACAAATGCCAATTTTAGTGCCTGAAATGCCGATTATAGTGCCTGAAATGCCAAATATTATGTCAAAAATGCCAATTTTAGTGCCTGAAATGCCAATTTTAGTGCCTGAAATGCCAAATATTATGTCAAAAATGCCAATTTTAGTTCCTGAAATGCCAAATATAATGTCACAAATGCCAATTTTAGTGCCTGAAATGCCAAATATTATGTCACAAATTTCAATTTTAGTGCCTGAAATGCCAAATATAATGTCACAAATGCCAATTTTATTGCCTGAAATGCCGATTATAGTGCCTGAAATGCCAGATATTATGTCTCAAATGCCAATTTTAGAGCCTGAAATGCCAAATATAATGTCACAAATGCCAATTTTAGTGCCTGAAATGCCAATTATAGTGCCTGAAATGCCAAATATAATGTCACAAATGCCAATTTTAGTGCCTGAAATGCCAAATATAATGTCACAAATGCCAATTATAGTGCCTGAAATGCCAAATATTATGTCTCAAATGCCAATTTTAGTGCCTGAAATGCCAATTATAGTGCCTGAAATGCCAAATATTATGTCTCAAATGCCAATTTTAGTGCCTGAAATGCCAAATATAATGTCACAAATGCCAATTATAGTGCCTGAAATGCTAAATATTATGTCTCAAATGCCAATTTTAGTGCCTGAAATGCCAATTATAGTGCCTGAAATGCCAAATATTATGTCTCAAATGCCAATTTTAGTGCCTGAAATGCCAAATATAATGTCACAAATGCCAATTTTAGTGCCTGAAATGCCAATTATAGTGCCTGAAATGCCAAATATTATGTCTCAAAAGCCAATTTTAGTGCCTGAAATGCCGATTATAGTGCCTGAAATGCCAAATATTATGTCTCAAATGCCAATTTTAGTGCCTGAAATGCCAAATATAATGTCACAAATGCCAATTTTAGTGCCTGAAATGACAAATATTATGTCACAAATGCCAATTTTAGTGCCTGAAATGCCAATTTTAGTGCCTGAAATGCCAAATATTATGTCTCAAATGCCAATTTTAGTGCCTGAAATGCCAAATATAATGTCACAAATGCCAATTTTAGTGCCTGAAATGCCAAATATTATGTCTCAAATGCCAATTTTAGTGCCTGAAATGCCAAATATAATGTCACAAATGCCAATTATAGTGCCTGAAATGCTAAATATTATGTCTCAAATGCCAATTTTAGTGCCTGAAATGCCAATTATAGTGCCTGAAATGCCAAATATTATGTCTCAAATGCCAATTTTAGTGCCTGAAATGCCAAATATAATGTCACAAATGCCAATTTTAGTGCCTGAAATGCCAATTATAGTGCCTGAAATGCCAAATATTATGTCTCAAAAGCCAATTTTAGTGCCTGAAATGCCGATTATAGTGCCTGAAATGCCAAATATTATGTCTCAAATGCCAATTTTAGTGCCTGAAATGCCAAATATAATGTCACAAATGCCAATTTTAGTGCCTGATATGCCAAATATTATGTCACAAATGCCAATTTTAGTGCCTGAAATGCCAATTTTAGTGCCTGAAATGCCAAATATTATGTCTCAAATGCCAATTTTAGTGCCTGAAATGCCAAATATAATGTCACAAATGCCAATTTTAGTGCCTGAAATGCCAATTATAGTGCCTGAAATGCCAAATATTATTTCTAAAATGCCAATTTTAGTGCCTGAAATGCCAAATATTACGTCACAAATGCCAATTTTAGTGCCTGAAATGCCAAATATAATGTCACAAATGCAAATTTTTGTGTCTGAAATGCCAATTATAGTGTCTAAAATGCCAAATATTATGTCACAAATGCCAAATATAATGTCACAAATGCCAATTTTAGTGCCTGAAATGCCAAATATAATGTCACAAATGCCAATTATAGTGCCTGAAATGCCAAATATTATGTCTCAAATGCCAATTTTAGTGCCTGAAATGCCAATTATAGTGCCTGAAATGCCAAATATTATGTCTCAAATGCCAATTTTAGTGCCTGAAATGCCAAATATAATGTCACAAATGCCAATTATAGTGCCTGAAATGCCAAATATTATGTCTCAAATGCCTATTTTAGTGCCTGAAATGCCAATTATAGTGCCTGAAATGCCAAATATTATGTCTCAAATGCCAATTTTAGTGTCTGAAATGCCAAATATAATGTCACAAATGCCAATTTTAGTGCCTGAAATGCCAATTATAGTGCCTGAAATGCCAAATATTATGTCTCAAATGCCAATTTTAGTGCCTGAAATGCCAATTATAGTGCCTGAAATGCCAAATATTATGTCTCAAATGCCAATTTTAGTGCCTGAAATGCCAAATATTATGTCACAAATTTCAATTTTAGTGCCTGAAATGCCAAATATAATGTCACAAATGCCAATTTTATTGCCTGAAATGCCGATTATAGTGCCTGAAATGCCAGATATTATGTCTCAAATGCCAATTTTAGAGCCTGAAATGCCAAATATAATGTCACAAATGCCAATTTTAGTGCCTGAAATGCCAATTATAGTGCCTGAAATGCAAAATATTATGTCTCAAAAGCCAATTTTAGTGCCTGAAAACCGATTATAGTGCCTGAAATGCCAAATATTATGTCTCAAATGCCAATTTTAGTGCCTGAAATGCCAAATATAATGTCACAAATGCCAATTTTAGTGCATGAAATGCCAAATATAATGTCACAAATGCCAATTATAGTGCCTGAAATGCCAAATATTATGTCTCAAATGCCAATTTTAGTGCCTGAAATGCCAATTATAGTGCCTGAAATGCCAAATATTATGTCTCAAATGCTATTTTAGTGCCTGAAATGCCAAATATAATGTCACAAATGCCAATTATAGTGCCTGAAATGCCAAATATTATGTCTCAAATGCCAATTTTAGTGCCTGAAATGCCAATTATAGTGCCTGAAATGCCAAATATTATGTCTCAAATGCCAATTTTAGTGCCTGATATGCCAAATATTATGTCACAAATGCCAATTTTAGTGCCTGAAATGCCAAATATTATGTCTCAAATGCCAATTTTAGTGCCTGAAATGCCAAATATAATGTCACAAATGCCAATTTTAGTGCCTGAAATGCCAATTATAGTGCCTGAAATGCCAAATATTATTTCTAAAATGCCAATTTTAGTGCCTGAAATGCCAAATATTACGTCACAAATGCCAATTTTAGTGCCTGAAATGCCAAATATAATGTCACAAATGCAAATTTTTGTGTCTGAAATGCCAATTATAGTGTCTAAAATGCCAAATATTATGTCACAAATGCCAAATATAATGTCACAAATGCCAATTTTAGTGCCTGAAATGCTAAATATAATGTCACAAATGCCAATTTTAGTGCCTGAAATGCCAATTTTAGTGCCTGAAATGCCAAATATAATGTCACAAATGCCAATTTTAGTGCCTGAAATGCCAATTTTAGTGCCTGAAATGCCAAATATTATGTCAAAAATGCCAATTTTAGTTCCTGAAATGCCAAATATAATGTCACAAATGCCAATTTTAGTGCCTGAAATACCAAATATTATGTCTCAAATGCCAATTTTAGTGCCTGAAATGCCAAATATAATGTCACAAATGCCAATTTTAGTGATTGAAATGCCAATTTTAGTGCCTGAAATGCCAAATATAATGTCACAAATGCCAATTTTAGTGCCTGAAATGCCGATTATAGTGCCTGAAATGCTAAATATAATGTCACAAATGCCAATTTTAGTGCCTGAAATGCCAACTTTAGTGCCTGAAATGCCAAATATAATGTCACAAATGCCAATTTTAGTGCCTGAAATGCCGATTATAGTGCCTGAAATGCCAAATATTATGTCAAAAATGCCAATTTTAGTGCCTGAAATGCCAATTTTAGTGCCTGAAATGCCAAATATTATGTCAAAAATGCCAATTTTAGTTCCTGAAATGCCAAATATAATGTCACAAATGCCAATTTTAGTGCCTGAAATGCCAAATATTATGTCACAAATTTCAATTTTAGTGCCTGAAATGCCAAATATAATGTCACAAATGCCAATTTTATTGCCTGAAATGCCGATTATAGTGCCTGAAATGCCAGATATTATGTCTCAAATGCCAATTTTAGAGCCTGAAATGCCAAATATAATGTCACAAATGCCAATTTTAGTGCCTGAAATGCCAATTATAGTGCCTGAAATGCCAAATATAATGTCACAAATGCCAATTTTAGTGCCTGAAATGCCAAATATAATGTCACAAATGCCAATTATAGTGCCTGAAATGCCAAATATTATGTCTCAAATGCCAATTTTAGTGCCTGAAATGCCAATTATAGTGCCTGAAATGCCAAATATTATGTCTCAAATGCCAATTTTAGTGCCTGAAATGCCAAATATAATGTCACAAATGCCAATTATAGTGCCTGAAATGCTAAATATTATGTCTCAAATGCCAATTTTAGTGCCTGAAATGCCAATTATAGTGCCTGAAATGCCAAATATTATGTCTCAAATGCCAATTTTAGTGCCTGAAATGCCAAATATAATGTCACAAATGCCAATTTTAGTGCCTGAAATGCCAATTATAGTGCCTGAAATGCCAAATATTATGTCTCAAAAGCCAATTTTAGTGCCTGAAATGCCGATTATAGTGCCTGAAATGCCAAATATTATGTCTCAAATGCCAATTTTAGTGCCTGAAATGCCAAATATAATGTCACAAATGCCAATTTTAGTGCCTGAAATGACAAATATTATGTCACAAATGCCAATTTTAGTGCCTGAAATGCCAATTTTAGTGCCTGAAATGCCAAATATTATGTCTCAAATGCCAATTTTAGTGCCTGAAATGCCAAATATAATGTCACAAATGCCAATTTTAGTGCCTGAAATGCCAAATATTATGTCTCAAATGCCAATTTTAGTGCCTGAAATGCCAAATATAATGTCACAAATGCCAATTATAGTGCCTGAAATGCTAAATATTATGTCTCAAATGCCAATTTTAGTGCCTGAAATGCCAATTATAGTGCCTGAAATGCCAAATATTATGTCTCAAATGCCAATTTTAGTGCCTGAAATGCCAAATATAATGTCACAAATGCCAATTTTAGTGCCTGAAATGCCAATTATAGTGCCTGAAATGCCAAATATTATGTCTCAAAAGCCAATTTTAGTGCCTGAAATGCCGATTATAGTGCCTGAAATGCCAAATATTATGTCTCAAATGCCAATTTTAGTGCCTGAAATGCCAAATATAATGTCACAAATGCCAATTTTAGTGCCTGATATGCCAAATATTATGTCACAAATGCCAATTTTAGTGCCTGAAATGCCAATTTTAGTGCCTGAAATGCCAAATATTATGTCTCAAATGCCAATTTTAGTGCCTGAAATGCCAAATATAATGTCACAAATGCCAATTTTAGTGCCTGAAATGCCAATTATAGTGCCTGAAATGCCAAATATTATTTCTAAAATGCCAATTTTAGTGCCTGAAATGCCAAATATTACGTCACAAATGCCAATTTTAGTGCCTGAAATGCCAAATATAATGTCACAAATGCAAATTTTTGTGTCTGAAATGCCAATTATAGTGTCTAAAATGCCAAATATTATGTCACAAATGCCAAATATAATGTCACAAATGCCAATTTTAGTGCCTGAAATGCCAAATATAATGTCACAAATGCCAATTATAGTGCCTGAAATGCCAAATATTATGTCTCAAATGCCAATTTTAGTGCCTGAAATGCCAATTATAGTGCCTGAAATGCCAAATATTATGTCTCAAATGCCAATTTTAGTGCCTGAAATGCCAAATATAATGTCACAAATGCCAATTATAGTGCCTGAAATGCCAAATATTATGTCTCAAATGCCTATTTTAGTGCCTGAAATGCCAATTATAGTGCCTGAAATGCCAAATATTATGTCTCAAATGCCAATTTTAGTGTCTGAAATGCCAAATATAATGTCACAAATGCCAATTTTAGTGCCTGAAATGCCAATTATAGTGCCTGAAATGCCAAATATTATGTCTCAAATGCCAATTTTAGTGCCTGAAATGCCAATTATAGTGCCTGAAATGCCAAATATTATGTCTCAAATGCCAATTTTAGTGCCTGAAATGCCAAATATTATGTCACAAATTTCAATTTTAGTGCCTGAAATGCCAAATATAATGTCACAAATGCCAATTTTATTGCCTGAAATGCCGATTATAGTGCCTGAAATGCCAGATATTATGTCTCAAATGCCAATTTTAGAGCCTGAAATGCCAAATATAATGTCACAAATGCCAATTTTAGTGCCTGAAATGCCAATTATAGTGCCTGAAATGCAAAATATTATGTCTCAAAAGCCAATTTTAGTGCCTGAAAACCGATTATAGTGCCTGAAATGCCAAATATTATGTCTCAAATGCCAATTTTAGTGCCTGAAATGCCAAATATAATGTCACAAATGCCAATTTTAGTGCATGAAATGCCAAATATAATGTCACAAATGCCAATTATAGTGCCTGAAATGCCAAATATTATGTCTCAAATGCCAATTTTAGTGCCTGAAATGCCAATTATAGTGCCTGAAATGCCAAATATTATGTCTCAAATGCTATTTTAGTGCCTGAAATGCCAAATATAATGTCACAAATGCCAATTATAGTGCCTGAAATGCCAAATATTATGTCTCAAATGCCAATTTTAGTGCCTGAAATGCCAATTATAGTGCCTGAAATGCCAAATATTATGTCTCAAATGCCAATTTTAGTGCCTGATATGCCAAATATTATGTCACAAATGCCAATTTTAGTGCCTGAAATGCCAAATATTATGTCTCAAATGCCAATTTTAGTGCCTGAAATGCCAAATATAATGTCACAAATGCCAATTTTAGTGCCTGAAATGCCAATTATAGTGCCTGAAATGCCAAATATTATTTCTAAAATGCCAATTTTAGTGCCTGAAATGCCAAATATTACGTCACAAATGCCAATTTTAGTGCCTGAAATGCCAAATATAATGTCACAAATGCAAATTTTTGTGTCTGAAATGCCAATTATAGTGTCTAAAATGCCAAATATTATGTCACAAATGCCAAATATAATGTCACAAATGCCAATTTTAGTGCCTGAAATGCTAAATATAATGTCACAAATGCCAATTTTAGTGCCTGAAATGCCAATTTTAGTGCCTGAAATGCCAAATATAATGTCACAAATGCCAATTTTAGTGCCTGAAATGCCAATTTTAGTGCCTGAAATGCCAAATATTATGTCAAAAATGCCAATTTTAGTTCCTGAAATGCCAAATATAATGTCACAAATGCCAATTTTAGTGCCTGAAATACCAAATATTATGTCTCAAATGCCAATTTTAGTGCCTGAAATGCCAAATATAATGTCACAAATGCCAATTTTAGTGATTGAAATGCCAATTTTAGTGCCTGAAATGCCAAATATAATGTCACAAATGCCAATTTTAGTGCCTGAAATGCCGATTATAGTGCCTGAAATGCTAAATATAATGTCACAAATGCCAATTTTAGTGCCTGAAATGCCAACTTTAGTGCCTGAAATGCCAAATATAATGTCACAAATGCCAATTTTAGTGCCTGAAATGCCGATTATAGTGCCTGAAATGCCAAATATTATGTCAAAAATGCCAATTTTAGTGCCTGAAATGCCAATTTTAGTGCCTGAAATGCCAAATATTATGTCAAAAATGCCAATTTTAGTTCCTGAAATGCCAAATATAATGTCACAAATGCCAATTTTAGTGCCTGAAATGCCAAATATTATGTCACAAATTTCAATTTTAGTGCCTGAAATGCCAAATATAATGTCACAAATGCCAATTTTATTGCCTGAAATGCCGATTATAGTGCCTGAAATGCCAGATATTATGTCTCAAATGCCAATTTTAGAGCCTGAAATGCCAAATATAATGTCACAAATGCCAATTTTAGTGCCTGAAATGCCAATTATAGTGCCTGAAATGCCAAATATAATGTCACAAATGCCAATTTTAGTGCCTGAAATGCCAAATATAATGTCACAAATGCCAATTATAGTGCCTGAAATGCCAAATATTATGTCTCAAATGCCAATTTTAGTGCCTGAAATGCCAATTATAGTGCCTGAAATGCCAAATATTATGTCTCAAATGCCAATTTTAGTGCCTGAAATGCCAAATATAATGTCACAAATGCCAATTATAGTGCCTGAAATGCTAAATATTATGTCTCAAATGCCAATTTTAGTGCCTGAAATGCCAATTATAGTGCCTGAAATGCCAAATATTATGTCTCAAATGCCAATTTTAGTGCCTGAAATGCCAAATATAATGTCACAAATGCCAATTTTAGTGCCTGAAATGCCAATTATAGTGCCTGAAATGCCAAATATTATGTCTCAAAAGCCAATTTTAGTGCCTGAAATGCCGATTATAGTGCCTGAAATGCCAAATATTATGTCTCAAATGCCAATTTTAGTGCCTGAAATGCCAAATATAATGTCACAAATGCCAATTTTAGTGCCTGAAATGACAAATATTATGTCACAAATGCCAATTTTAGTGCCTGAAATGCCAATTTTAGTGCCTGAAATGCCAAATATTATGTCTCAAATGCCAATTTTAGTGCCTGAAATGCCAAATATAATGTCACAAATGCCAATTTTAGTGCCTGAAATGCCAAATATTATGTCTCAAATGCCAATTTTAGTGCCTGAAATGCCAAATATAATGTCACAAATGCCAATTATAGTGCCTGAAATGCTAAATATTATGTCTCAAATGCCAATTTTAGTGCCTGAAATGCCAATTATAGTGCCTGAAATGCCAAATATTATGTCTCAAATGCCAATTTTAGTGCCTGAAATGCCAAATATAATGTCACAAATGCCAATTTTAGTGCCTGAAATGCCAATTATAGTGCCTGAAATGCCAAATATTATGTCTCAAAAGCCAATTTTAGTGCCTGAAATGCCGATTATAGTGCCTGAAATGCCAAATATTATGTCTCAAATGCCAATTTTAGTGCCTGAAATGCCAAATATAATGTCACAAATGCCAATTTTAGTGCCTGATATGCCAAATATTATGTCACAAATGCCAATTTTAGTGCCTGAAATGCCAATTTTAGTGCCTGAAATGCCAAATATTATGTCTCAAATGCCAATTTTAGTGCCTGAAATGCCAAATATAATGTCACAAATGCCAATTTTAGTGCCTGAAATGCCAATTATAGTGCCTGAAATGCCAAATATTATTTCTAAAATGCCAATTTTAGTGCCTGAAATGCCAAATATTACGTCACAAATGCCAATTTTAGTGCCTGAAATGCCAAATATAATGTCACAAATGCAAATTTTTGTGTCTGAAATGCCAATTATAGTGTCTAAAATGCCAAATATTATGTCACAAATGCCAAATATAATGTCACAAATGCCAATTTTAGTGCCTGAAATGCCAAATATAATGTCACAAATGCCAATTATAGTGCCTGAAATGCCAAATATTATGTCTCAAATGCCAATTTTAGTGCCTGAAATGCCAATTATAGTGCCTGAAATGCCAAATATTATGTCTCAAATGCCAATTTTAGTGCCTGAAATGCCAAATATAATGTCACAAATGCCAATTATAGTGCCTGAAATGCCAAATATTATGTCTCAAATGCCTATTTTAGTGCCTGAAATGCCAATTATAGTGCCTGAAATGCCAAATATTATGTCTCAAATGCCAATTTTAGTGTCTGAAATGCCAAATATAATGTCACAAATGCCAATTTTAGTGCCTGAAATGCCAATTATAGTGCCTGAAATGCCAAATATTATGTCTCAAATGCCAATTTTAGTGCCTGAAATGCCAATTATAGTGCCTGAAATGCCAAATATTATGTCTCAAATGCCAATTTTAGTGCCTGAAATGCCAAATATTATGTCACAAATTTCAATTTTAGTGCCTGAAATGCCAAATATAATGTCACAAATGCCAATTTTATTGCCTGAAATGCCGATTATAGTGCCTGAAATGCCAGATATTATGTCTCAAATGCCAATTTTAGAGCCTGAAATGCCAAATATAATGTCACAAATGCCAATTTTAGTGCCTGAAATGCCAATTATAGTGCCTGAAATGCAAAATATTATGTCTCAAAAGCCAATTTTAGTGCCTGAAAACCGATTATAGTGCCTGAAATGCCAAATATTATGTCTCAAATGCCAATTTTAGTGCCTGAAATGCCAAATATAATGTCACAAATGCCAATTTTAGTGCATGAAATGCCAAATATAATGTCACAAATGCCAATTATAGTGCCTGAAATGCCAAATATTATGTCTCAAATGCCAATTTTAGTGCCTGAAATGCCAATTATAGTGCCTGAAATGCCAAATATTATGTCTCAAATGCTATTTTAGTGCCTGAAATGCCAAATATAATGTCACAAATGCCAATTATAGTGCCTGAAATGCCAAATATTATGTCTCAAATGCCAATTTTAGTGCCTGAAATGCCAATTATAGTGCCTGAAATGCCAAATATTATGTCTCAAATGCCAATTTTAGTGCCTGATATGCCAAATATTATGTCACAAATGCCAATTTTAGTGCCTGAAATGCCAAATATTATGTCTCAAATGCCAATTTTAGTGCCTGAAATGCCAAATATAATGTCACAAATGCCAATTTTAGTGCCTGAAATGCCAATTATAGTGCCTGAAATGCCAAATATTATGTCTCAAATGCCAATTTTAGTGCCTGAAATGCCAATTATAGTGCCTGAAATGCCAAATATTATGTCTCAAATGCCAATTTTAGTGCCTGAAATGCCAAATATAATGTCACAAATGCCAATTATAGTGCCTGAAATGCTAAATATTATGTCTCAAATGCCAATTTTAGTGCCTGAAATGCCAATTATAGTGCCTGAAATGCCAAATATTATGTCTCAAATGCCAATTTTAGTGCCTGAAATGCCAAATATAATGTCACAAATGCCAATTTTAGTGCCTGAAATGCCAATTATAGTGCCTGAAATGCCAAATATTATGTCTCAAAAGCCAATTTTAGTGCCTGAAATGCCGATTACAGTGCCTGAAATGCCAAATATTATGTCTCAAATGCCAATTTTAGTGCCTGAAATGCCAAATATAATGTCACAAATGCCAATTTTAGTGCCTGATATGCCAAATATTATGTCACAAATGCCAATTTTAGTGCCTGAAATGCCAATTTTAGTGCCTGAAATGCCAAATATTATGTCTCAAATGCCAATTTTAGTGCCTGAAATGCCAAATATAATGTCACAAATGCCAATTTTAGTGCCTGAAATGCCAATTATAGTGCCTGAAATGCCAAATATTATTTCTAAAATGCCAATTTTAGTGCCTGAAATGCCAAATATTACGTCACAAATGCCAATTTTAGTGCCTGAAATGCCAAATATAATGTCACAAATGCAAATTTTTGTGTCTGAAATGCCAATTATAGTGTCTAAAATGCCAAATATTATGTCACAAATGCCAAATATAATGTCACAAATGCCAATTTTAGTGCCTGAAATGCCAAATATAATGTCACAAATGCCAATTATAGTGCCTGAAATGCCAAATATTATGTCTCAAATGCCAATTTTAGTGCCTGAAATGCCAATTATAGTGCCTGAAATGCCAAATATTATGTCTCAAATGCCAATTTTAGTGCCTGAAATGCCAAATATAATGTCACAAATGCCAATTATAGTGCCTGAAATGCCAAATATTATGTCTCAAATGCCTATTTTAGTGCCTGAAATGCCAATTATAGTGCCTGAAATGCCAAATATTATGTCTCAAATGCCAATTTTAGTGTCTGAAATGCCAAATATAATGTCACAAATGCCAATTTTAGTGCCTGAAATGCCAATTATAGTGCCTGAAATGCCAAATATTATGTCTCAAATGCCAATTTTAGTGCCTGAAATGCCAATTATAGTGCCTGAAATGCCAAATATTATGTCTCAAATGCCAATTTTAGTGCCTGAAATGCCAAATATTATGTCACAAATTTCAATTTTAGTGCCTGAAATGCCAAATATAATGTCACAAATGCCAATTTTATTGCCTGAAATGCCGATTATAGTGCCTGAAATGCCAGATATTATGTCTCAAATGCCAATTTTAGAGCCTGAAATGCCAAATATAATGTCACAAATGCCAATTTTAGTGCCTGAAATGCCAATTATAGTGCCTGAAATGCCAAATATTATGTCTCAAAAGCCAATTTTAGTGCCTGAAAACCGATTATAGTGCCTGAAATGCCAAATATTATGTCTCAAATGCCAATTTTAGTGCCTGAAATGCCAAATATAATGTCACAAATGCCAATTTTAGTGCATGAAATGCCAAATATAATGTCACAAATGCCAATTATAGTGCCTGAAATGCCAAATATTATGTCTCAAATGCCAATTTTAGTGCCTGAAATGCCAATTATAGTGCCTGAAATGCCAAATATTATGTCTCAAATGCTATTTTAGTGCCTGAAATGCCAAATATAATGTCACAAATGCCAATTATAGTGCCTGAAATGCCAAATATTATGTCTCAAATGCCAATTTTAGTGCCTGAAATGCCAATTATAGTGCCTGAAATGCTAAATATTATGTCTCAAATGCCAATTTTAGTGCCTGAAATGCCAAATATAATGTCACAAATGCCAATTTTAGTGCCTGAAATGCCAATTTTAGTGCCTGAAATGCCAAATATAATGTCACAAATGCCAATTTTAGTGCCTGAAATGCTGATTATAGTGCCTGAAATGCCAAATATTATGTCAAAAATGCCAATTTTAGTGCCTGAAATGCCAAATATAATGTCACAAATGCCAATTTTAGTGCCTGAAATACCAAATATTATGTCTCAAATGCCAATTTTAGTGCCTGAAATGCCAAATATAATGTCACAAATGCCAATTTTAGTGATTGAAATGCCAATTTTAGTGCCTGAAATGCCAAATATAATGTCACAAATGCCAATTTTAGTGCCTGAAATGCCGATTATAGTGCCTGAAATGCCAAATATAATGTCACAAATGCCAATTTTAGTGCCTGAAATGCCAAATATAATGTCAAAAATGCCAATTTTAGTGCCTGAAATGCCAAATATTATGTCACAAATGCCAATTTTAGTGCCTGAAATGCCAAATATTATGTCACAAATGCCAATTTTAGTGCCTGAAATGACAAATATTATGTCTCAAATCCCAATTTTAGTGCCTGAAATGCCAATTATAGTGTCTAAAGTGCCAAATATTATGTCACAAATGCCAATTATAGTGCCTGAAATGCCAAATATTATGTCTCAAATGCCAATTGTAGTGCCTGAAATGCCAAATATAATGTCACAAATGCCAATTTTAGTGCCTGAAATGCCAAATATAATGTCACAAATGCCAATTATAGTGCCTGAAATGCCAAATATTATGTCTCAAATGCCAATTTTAGTGCCTGAAATGCCAATTATAGTGCCTGAAATGCCAAATATTATGTCTCCAATGCCAATTTTAGTGCCTGAAATGCCAAATATAATGTCACAAATGCCAATTATAGTGCCTGAAATGCTAAATATTATGTCTCAAATGCCAATTTTAGTGCCTGAAATGCCAATTATAGTGCCTGAAATGCCAAATATTATGTCTCAAATGCCAATTTTAGTGCCTGAAATGCCAAATATAATGTCACAAATGCCAATTTTAGTGCCTGAAATGCCAATTATAGTGCCTGAAATGCCAAATATTATGTCTCAAAAGCCAATTTTAGTGCCTGAAATGCCGATTATAGTGCCTGAAATGCCAAATATTATGTCTCAAATGCCAATTTTAGTGCCTGAAATGCCAAATATAATGTCACAAATGCCAATTTTAGTGCCTGAAATGACAAATATTATGTCACAAATGCCAATTTTAGTGCCTGAAATGCCAATTTTAGTGCCTGAAATGCCAAATATTATGTCTCAAATGCCAATTTTAGTGCCTGAAATGCCAAATATAATGTCACAAATGCCAATTTTAGTGCCTGAAATGCCAAATATTATGTCTCAAATGCCAATTTTAGTGCCTGAAATGCCAAATATAATGTCACAAATGCCAATTATAGTGCCTGAAATGCTAAATATTATGTCTCAAATGCCAATTTTAGTGCCTGAAATGCCAATTATAGTGCCTGAAATGCCAAATATTATGTCTCAAATGCCAATTTTAGTGCCTGAAATGCCAAATATAATGTCACAAATGCCAATTTTAGTGCCTGAAATGCCAATTATAGTGCCTGAAATGCCAAATATTATGTCTCAAAAGCCAATTTTAGTGCCTGAAATGCCGATTATAGTGCCTGAAATGCCAAATATTATGTCTCAAATGCCAATTTTAGTGCCTGAAATGCCAAATATAATGTCACAAATGCCAATTTTAGTGCCTGATATGCCAAATATTATGTCACAAATGCCAATTTTAGTGCCTGAAATGCCAATTTTAGTGCCTGAAATGCCAAATATTATGTCTCAAATGCCAATTTTAGTGCCTGAAATGCCAAATATAATGTCACAAATGCCAATTTTAGTGCCTGAAATGCCAATTATAGTGCCTGAAATGCCAAATATTATTTCTAAAATGCCAATTTTAGTGCCTGAAATGCCAAATATTACGTCACAAATGCCAATTTTAGTGCCTGAAATGCCAAATATAATGTCACAAATGCAAATTTTTGTGTCTGAAATGCCAATTATAGTGTCTAAAATGCCAAATATTATGTCACAAATGCCAAATATAATGTCACAAATGCCAATTTTAGTGCCTGAAATGCCAAATATAATGTCACAAATGCCAATTATAGTGCCTGAAATGCCAAATATTATGTCTCAAATGCCAATTTTAGTGCCTGAAATGCCAATTATAGTGCCTGAAATGCCAAATATTATGTCTCTAATGCCAATTTTAGTGCCTGAAATGCCAAATATAATGTCACAAATGCCAATTATAGTGCCTGAAATGCCAAATATTATGTCTCAAATGCCTATTTTAGTGCCTGAAATGCCAATTATAGTGCCTGAAATGCCAAATATTATGTCTCAAATGCCAATTTTAGTGTCTGAAATGCCAAATATAATGTCACAAATGCCAATTTTAGTGCCTGAAATGCCAATTATAGTGCCTGAAATGCCAAATATTATGTCTCAAATGCCAATTTTAGTGCCTGAAATGCCAATTATAGTGCCTGAAATGCCAAATATTATGTCTCAAATGCCAATTTTAGTGCCTGAAATGCCAAATATTATGTCACAAATTTCAATTTTAGTGCCTGAAATGCCAAATATAATGTCACAAATGCCAATTTTATTGCCTGAAATGCCGATTATAGTGCCTGAAATGCCAGATATTATGTCTCAAATGCCAATTTTAGAGCCTGAAATGCCAAATATAATGTCACAAATGCCAATTTTAGTGCCTGAAATGCCAATTATAGTGCCTGAAATGCCAAATATTATGTCTCAAAAGCCAATTTTAGTGCCTGAAAACCGATTATAATGCCTGAAATGCCAAATATTATGTCTCAAATGCCAATTTTAGTGCCTGAAATGCCAAATATAATGTCACAAATGCCAATTTTAGTGCATGAAATGCCAAATATAATGTCACAAATGCCAATTATAGTGCCTGAAATGCCAAATATTATGTCTCAAATGCCAATTTTAGTGCCTGAAATGCCAATTATAGTGCCTGAAATGCCAAATATTATGTCTCAAATGCTATTTTAGTGCCTGAAATGCCAAATATAATGTCACAAATGCCAATTATAGTGCCTGAAATGCCAAATATTATGTCTCAAATGCCAATTTTAGTGCCTGAAATGCCAATTATAGTGCCTGAAATGCCAAATATTATGTCTCAAATGCCAATTTTAGTGCCTGAAATGCCAAATATAATGTCACAAATGCCAATTTTAGTGCCTGAAATGCCAATTTTAGTGCCTGAAATGCCAAATATAATGTCACAAATGCCAATTTTAGTGCCTGAAATGCCGATTATAGTGCCTGAAATGCCAAATATTATGTCAAAAATGCCAATTTTAGTGCCTGAAATGCCAAATATAATGTCACAAATGCCAATTTTAGTGCCTGAAATACCAAATATTATGTCTCAAATGCCAATTTTAGTGCCTGAAATGCCAAATATAATGTCACAAATGCCAATTTTAGTGATTGAAATGCCAATTTTAGTGCCTGAAATGCCAAATATAATGTCACAAATGCCAATTTTAGTGCCTGAAATGCCGATTATAGTGCCTGAAATGCCAAATATAATGTCACAAATGCCAATTTTAGTGCCTGAAATGCCAAATATAATGTCAAAAATGCCAATTTTAGTGCCTGAAATGCCAAATATAATGTCAAAAATGCCAATTTTAGTGCCTGAAATGCCAAATATTATGTCACAAATGCCAATTTTAGTGCCTGAAATGCCAAATATAATGTCACAAATGCCAATTTTAGTGCCTGAAATGCCAAATATAATGTCAAAAATGCCAATTTTAGTGCCTGAAATGCCAAATATTATGTCACAAATGCCAATTTTAGTGCCTGAAATGCCAAATATTATGTCACAAATGCCAATTTTAGTGCCTGAAATGACAAATATTATGTCTCAAATCCCAATTTTAGTGCCTGAAATGCCAATTATAGTGTCTAAAGTGCCAAATATTATGTCACAAATGCCAATTATAGTGCCTGAAATGCCAAATATTATGTCTCAAATGCCAATTGTAGTGCCTGAAATGCCAAATATAATGTCACAAATGCCAATTTTAGTGCCTGAAATGCCAAATATAATGTCACAAATGCCAATTATAGTGCCTGAAATGCCAAATATTATGTCTCAAATGCCAATTTTAGTGCCTGAAATGCCAATTATAGTGCCTGAAATGCCAAATATTATGTCTCAAATGCCAATTTTAGTGCCTGAAATGCCAAATATAATGTCACAAATGCCAATTATAGTGCCTGAAATGCTAAATATTATGTCTCAAATGCCAATTTTAGTGCCTGAAATGCCAATTATAGTGCCTGAAATGCCAAATATTATGTCTCAAATGCCAATTTTAGTGCCTGAAATGCCAAATATAATGTCACAAATGCCAATTTTAGTGCCTGAAATGCCAATTATAGTGCCTGAAATGCCAAATATTATGTCTCAAAAGCCAATTTTAGTGCCTGAAATGCCGATTATAGTGCCTGAAATGCCAAATATTATGTCTCAAATGCCAATTTTAGTGCCTGAAATGCCAAATATAATGTCACAAATGCCAATTTTAGTGCCTGAAATGACAAATATTATGTCACAAATGCCAATTTTAGTGCCTGAAATGCCAATTTTAGTGCCTGAAATGCCAAATATTATGTCTCAAATGCCAATTTTAGTGCCTGAAATGCCAAATATAATGTCACAAATGCCAATTTTAGTGCCTGAAATGCCAAATATTATGTCTCAAATGCCAATTTTAGTGCCTGAAATGCCAAATATAATGTCACAAATGCCAATTATAGTGCCTGAAATGCTAAATATTATGTCTCAAATGCCAATTTTAGTGCCTGAAATGCCAATTATAGTGCCTGAAATGCCAAATATTATGTCTCAAATGCCAATTTTAGTGCCTGAAATGCCAAATATAATGTCACAAATGCCAATTTTAGTGCCTGAAATGCCAATTATAGTGCCTGAAATGCCAAATATTATGTCTCAAAAGCCAATTTTAGTGCCTGAAATGCCGATTATAGTGCCTGAAATGCCAAATATTATGTCTCAAATGCCAATTTTAGTGCCTGAAATGCCAAATATAATGTCACAAATGCCAATTTTAGTGCCTGATATGCCAAATATTATGTCACAAATGCCAATTTTAGTGCCTGAAATGCCAATTTTAGTGCCTGAAATGCCAAATATTATGTCTCAAATGCCAATTTTAGTGCCTGAAATGCCAAATATAATGTCACAAATGCCAATTTTAGTGCCTGAAATGCCAATTATAGTGCCTGAAATGCCAAATATTATTTCTAAAATGCCAATTTTAGTGCCTGAAATGCCAAATATTACGTCACAAATGCCAATTTTAGTGCCTGAAATGCCAAATATAATGTCACAAATGCAAATTTTTGTGTCTGAAATGCCAATTATAGTGTCTAAAATGCCAAATATTATGTCACAAATGCCAAATATAATGTCACAAATGCCAATTTTAGTGCCTGAAATGCCAAATATAATGTCACAAATGCCAATTATAGTGCCTGAAATGCCAAATATTATGTCTCAAATGCCAATTTTAGTGCCTGAAATGCCAATTATAGTGCCTGAAATGCCAAATATTATGTCTCAAATGCCAATTTTAGTGCCTGAAATGCCAAATATAATGTCACAAATGCCAATTATAGTGCCTGAAATGCCAAATATTATGTCTCAAATGCCTATTTTAGTGCCTGAAATGCCAATTATAGTGCCTGAAATGCCAAATATTATGTCTCAAATGCCAATTTTAGTGTCTGAAATGCCAAATATAATGTCACAAATGCCAATTTTAGTGCCTGAAATGCCAATTATAGTGCCTGAAATGCCAAATATTATGTCTCAAATGCCAATTTTAGTGCCTGAAATGCCAATTATAGTGCCTGAAATGCCAAATATTATGTCTCAAATGCCAATTTTAGTGCCTGAAATGCCAAATATTATGTCACAAATTTCAATTTTAGTGCCTGAAATGCCAAATATAATGTCACAAATGCCAATTTTATTGCCTGAAATGCCGATTATAGTGCCTGAAATGCCAGATATTATGTCTCAAATGCCAATTTTAGAGCCTAAAATGCCAAATATAATGTCACAAATGCCAATTTTAGTGCCTGAAATGCCAATTATAGTGCCTGAAATGCCAAATATTATGTCTCAAAAGCCAATTTTAGTGCCTGAAAACCGATTATAGTGCCTGAAATGCCAAATATTATGTCTCAAATGCCAATTTTAGTGCCTGAAATGCCAAATATAATGTCACAAATGCCAATTTTAGTGCATGAAATGCCAAATATAATGTCACAAATGCCAATTATAGTGCCTGAAATGCCAAATATTATGTCTCAAATGCCAATTTTAGTGCCTGAAATGCCAATTATAGTGCCTGAAATGCCAAATATTATGTCTCAAATGCTATTTTAGTGCCTGAAATGCCAAATATAATGTCACAAATGCCAATTATAGTGCCTGAAATGCCAAATATTATGTCTCAAATGCCAATTTTAGTGCCTGAAATGCCAATTATAGTGCCTGAAATGCCAAATATTATGTCTCAAATGCCAATTTTAGTGCCTGAAATGCCAAATATAATGTCACAAATGCCAATTTTAGTGCCTGAAATGCCAATTTTAGTGCCTGAAATGCCAAATATAATGTCACAAATGCCAATTTTAGTGCCTGAAATGCCGATTATAGTGCCTGAAATGCCAAATATTATGTCAAAAATGCCAATTTTAGTGCCTGAAATGCCAAATATAATGTCACAAATGCCAATTTTAGTGCCTGAAATACCAAATATTATGTCTCAAATGTAAATTTTAGTGCCTGAAATGCCAAATATAATGTCACAAATGCCAATTTTAGTGATTGAAATGCCAATTTTAGTGCCTGAAATGCCAAATATAATGTCACAAATGCCAATTTTAGTGCCTGAAATGCCGATTATAGTGCCTGAAATGCCAAATATAATGTCACAAATGCCAATTTTAGTGCCTGAAATGCCAAATATAATGTCAAAAATGCCAATTTTAGTGCCTGAAATGCCAAATATTATGTCACAAATGCCAATTTTAGTGCCTGAAATGCCAAATATTATGTCACAAATGCCAATTTTAGTGCCTGAAATGACAAATATTATGTCTCAAATCCCAATTTTAGTGCCTGAAATGCCAATTATAGTGTCTAAAGTGCCAAATATTATGTCACAAATGCCAATTATAGTGCCTGAAATGCCAAATATTATGTCTCAAATGCCAATTGTAGTGCCTGAAATGCCAAATATAATGTCACAAATGCCAATTTTAGTGCCTGAAATGCCAAATATAATGTCACAAATGCCAATTATAGTGCCTGAAATGCCAAATATTATGTCTCAAATGCCAATTTTAGTGCCTGAAATGCCAATTATAGTGCCTGAAATGCCAAATATTATGTCTCAAATGCCAATTTTAGTGCCTGAAATGCCAAATATAATGTCACAAATGCCAATTATAGTGCCTGAAATGCTAAATATTATGTCTCAAATGCCAATTTTAGTGCCTGAAATGCCAATTATAGTGCCTGAAATGCCAAATATTATGTCTCAAATGCCAATTTTAGTGCCTGAAATGCCAAATATAATGTCACAAATGCCAATTTTAGTGCCTGAAATGCCAATTATAGTGCCTGAAATGCCAAATATTATGTCTCAAAAGCCAATTTTAGTGCCTGAAATGCCGATTATAGTGCCTGAAATGCCAAATATTATGTCTCAAATGCCAATTTTAGTGCCTGAAATGCCAAATATAATGTCACAAATGCCAATTTTAGTGCCTGAAATGACAAATATTATGTCACAAATGCCAATTTTAGTGCCTGAAATGCCAATTTTAGTGCCTGAAATGCCAAATATTATGTCTCAAATGCCAATTTTAGTGCCTGAAATGCCAAATATAATGTCACAAATGCCAATTTTAGTGCCTGAAATGCCAATTATAGTGCCTGAAATGCCAAATATTATTTCTAAAATGCCAATTTTAGTGCCTGAAATGCCAAATATTACGTCACAAATGCCAATTTTAGTGCCTGAAATGCCAAATATAATGTCACAAATGCAAATTTTTGTGTCTGAAATGCCAATTATAGTGTCTAAAATGCCAAATATTATGTCACAAATGCCAAATATAATGTCACAAATGCCAATTTTAGTGCCTGAAATGCCAAATATAATGTCACAAATGCCAATTATAGTGCCTGAAATGCCAAATATTATGTCTCAAATGCCAATTTTAGTGCCTGAAATGCCAATTATAGTGCCTGAAATGCCAAATATTATGTCTCAAATGCCAATTTTAGTGCCTGAAATGCCAAATATAATGTCACAAATGCCAATTATAGTGCCTGAAATGCCAAATATTATGTCTCAAATGCCTATTTTAGTGCCTGAAATGCCAATTATAGTGCCTGAAATGCCAAATATTATGTCTCAAATGCCAATTTTAGTGTCTGAAATGCCAAATATAATGTCACAAATGCCAATTTTAGTGCCTGAAATGCCAATTATAGTGCCTGAAATGCCAAATATTATGTCTCAAATGCCAATTTTAGTGCCTGAAATGCCAATTATAGTGCCTGAAATGCCAAATATTATGTCTCAAATGCCAATTTTAGTGCCTGAAATGCCAAATATTATGTCACAAATTTCAATTTTAGTGCCTGAAATGCCAAATATAATGTCACAAATGCCAATTTTATTGCCTGAAATGCCGATTATAGTGCCTGAAATGCCAGATATTATGTCTCAAATGCCAATTTTAGAGCCTGAAATGCCAAATATAATGTCACAAATGCCAATTTTAGTGCCTGAAATGCCAATTATAGTGCCTGAAATGCCAAATATTATGTCTCAAAAGCCAATTTTAGTGCCTGAAAACCGATTATAGTGCCTGAAATGCCAAATATTATGTCTCAAATGCCAATTTTAGTGCCTGAAATGCCAAATATAATGTCACAAATGCCAATTTTAGTGCCTGAAATGCCAATTATAGTGCCTGAAATGCCAAATATAATGTCACAAATGCCAATTTTAGTGCCTGAAATGCCGATTATAGTGCCTGAAATGCCAAATATAATGTCAAAAATGCCAATTTTAGTGCCTGAAATGCCAAATATAATGTCACAAATGCCAATTTTAGTGCCTGAAATACCAAATATTATGTCTCAAATGCCAATATTAGTGCCTGAAATGCCAAATATAATGTCACAAATGCCAATTTTAGTGATTGAAATGCCAATTTTAGTGTCTGAAATGCCAAATATAATGTCACAAATGCCAATTTTAGTGCCTGAAATGCCGATTATAGTGCCTGAAATGCCAAATATAATGTCACAAATGCCAATTTTAGTGCCTGAAATGCCAAATATAATGTCAAAAATGCCAATTTTAGTGCCTGAAATGCCAAATATTATGTCACAAATGCCAATTTTAGTGCCTGAAATGCCAAATATTATGTCACAAATGCCAATTTTAGTGCCTGAATTGCCAATTATAGTGCCTGAAATGACAAATATTATGTCTCAAATCCCAATTTTAGTGCCTGAAATGCCAATTATAGTGTCTAAAATGCCAAATATTATGTCACAAATGCCAATTGTAGTGCCTGAAATGCCAAATATAATGTCACAAATGCCAATTTTAGTGCATGAAATGCCAAATATAATGTCACAAATGCCAATTATAGTGCCTGAAATGCCAAATATTATGTCTCAAATGCCAATTTTAGTGCCTGAAATGCCAATTATAGTGCCTGAAATGCCAAATTTTATGTCTCAAATGCTATTTTAGTGCCTGAAATGCCAAATATAATGTCACAAATGCCAATTATAGTGCCTGAAATGCCAAATATTATGTCTCAAATGCCAATTTTAGTGCCTGAAATGCCAATTATAGTGCCTGAAATGCCAAATATTATGTCTCAAATGCCAATTTTAGTGCCTGAAATGCCAAATATAATGTCACAAATGCCAATTTTAGTGCCTGAAATGCCAATTATAGTGCCTAAAATGCCAAATATTATGTCTCAAAAGCCAATTTTAGTGCCTGAAATGCCGATTATAGTGCCTGAAATGCCAAATATTATGTCTCAAATGCCAATTTTAGTGCCTGAAATGCCAAATATAATGTCACAAATGCCAATTTTAGTGCCTGAAATGCCAAATATTATGTCACAAATGCCAATTTTAGTGCCTGAAATGCCAAATATTATGTCTCAAATGCCAATTTTAGTCCCTGAAATGCCAAATATAATGTCACAAATGCCAATTTTAGTGCCTGAAATGCCAATTATAGTGCCTGAAATGCCAAATATTATATCTCAAATGCCAATTTTAGTGCCTGAAATGCCAAATATTATGTCTCAAATGCCAATTTTAGTGCCTGAAATGCCAAATATTACGTCACAAATGCCAATTTTAGTGCCTGAAATGCCAAATATAATGTCACAAATGCAAATTTTTGTGTCTGAAATGCCAATTATAGTGTCTAAAATGCCAAATATTATGTCACAAATGCCAAATATAATGTCACAAATGCCAATTTTAGTGCCTGAAATGCCAAATATTATGTCTCAAATGCCAATTTTAGTGCCTGAAATGCCAATTATAGTGCCTGAAATGCCAAATATTATGTCTCAAATGCCAATTTTAGTGCCTGAAATGCCAAATATAATGTCACAAATGCCAATTATAGTGCCTGAAATGCCAAATATTATGTCTCAAATGCCAATTTTAGTGCCTGAAATGCCAATTATAGTGCCTGAAATGCCAAATATTATGTCTCAAATGCCAATTTTAGTGTCTGAAATGCCAAATATAATGTCACAAATGCCAATTTTAGTGCCTGAAATGCCAATTATAGTGCCTGAAATGCCAAATATTATGTCTCAAATGCCAATTTTAGTGCCTGAAATGCCGATTATAGTGCCTGAAATGCCAAATATTATGTCTCAAATGCCAATTTTAGTGATTGAAATGCCAATTTTAGTGCCTGAAATGCCAAATATAATGTCACAAATGCCAATTTTAGTGCCTGAAATGCCGATTATAGTGCCTGAAATGCCAATTTTAGTGCCTGAAATGCCAAATATTATGTCACAAATGCCAATTTTAGTACTTGAAATGCCAAATATAATGTCACAAATGCCAATTTTAGTGCCTGAAATGCCGATTATAGTGCCTGAAATGCCAAATATTATGTCTCAAATGCCAATTTTAGTGCCTGAAATGCCAAATATAATGTCACAAATGCCAATTTTAGTGCCTGAAATGCCAATTATAGTGCCTGAAATGCCAAATATTATGTCTCAATAGCCAATTTTAGTGCCTGAAATGCCGACTATAGTGCCTGAAATGCCAAATATTATGTCTCAAATGCCAATTTTAGTGCCTGAAATGCCAAATATAATGTCACAAATGCCAATTTTAGTGCCTGAAATGCCAATTTTAGTGCCTGAAATGCCAAATATAATGTAACAAATGCAAATTTTAGTGCCTGAAATGCCGATTATAGTGCCTGAAATGCCAAATATTATGTCAAAAATGCCAATTTTAGTGCCTGAAATGCCAAATATAATGTCACAAATGACAATTTTAGTGCCTGAAATACCAAATATTATGTCACAAATGCCAATTTTAGTGCCTGAAATGCCAAATATTATGTCACAAATGCCAATTTTAGTGCCTGAAATGACAAATATTATGTCTCAAATCCCAATTTTAGTGCCTGAAATGCCAATTATAGTGTCTAAAATGCCAAATATTATGTCACAAATGCCAATTATAGTGCCTGAAATGCCAAATATTATGTCTCAAATGCCAATTGTAGTGCCTGAAATGCCAAATATAATGTCACAAATGCCAATTTTAGTGCCTGAAATGCCAAATATAATGTCACAAATGCCAATTATAGTGCCTGAAATGCCAAATATTATGTCTCAAATGCCAATTTTAGTGCCTGAAATGCCAATTATAGTGCCTGAAATGCCAAATATTATGTCTCAAATGCCAATTTTAGTGCCTGAAATGCCAAATATAATGTCACAAATGCCAATTATAGTGCCTGAAATGCCAAATATAATGTCACAAATGCCAATTATAGTGCCTGAAATGCCAAATATTATGTCTCAAATGCCAATTTTAGTGCCTGAAATGCCAATTATAGTGCCTGAAATGCCAAATATTATGTCTCAAATGCCAATTTTAGTGCCTGAAATGCCAAATATAATGTCACAAATGCCAATTATAGTGCCTGAAATGCCAAATATTATGTCTCAAATGCCAATTTTAGTGTCTGAAATGCCAATTATAGTGCCTGAAATGCCAAATATTATGTCTCAAATGCCAATTTTAGTGCCTGAAATGCCAATTATAGTGCCTGAAATGCCAAATATTATGTCTCAAATGCCAATTTTAGTGCCTGAAATGCCAAATATAATGTCACAAATGCCAATTATAGTGCCTGAAATGCCAAATATTATGTCTCAAATGCCAATTTTAGTGCCTGAAATGCCAATTATAGTGCCTGAAATGCCAAATATTATGTCTCAAATGCCAATTTTAGTGCCTGAAATGCCAAATATAATGTCACAAATGCCAATTTTAGTGCCTGAAATGCCAAATATAATGTCACAAATGCCAATTTTAGTGCCTGAAATGCCAATTATAGTGCCTGAAATGCCAAATATTATATCTCAAATGCCAATTTTAGTGCCTGAAATGCCAATTATAGTGCCTGAAATGCCAAATATTATGTCTCAAATGCCAATTTTAGTGCCTGAAATGCCAAATATTACGTCACAAATGCGAATTTTAGTGCCTGAAATGCCAAATATAATGTCACAAATGCAAATTTTTGTGTCTGAAATGCCAATTATAGTGTCTAAAATGCCAAATATTATGTCACAAATGCCAAATATAATGTCACAAATGCCAATTTTAGTGCCTGAAATGCCAAATATTATGTCTCAAATGCCAATTTTAGTGCCTGAAATGCCAATTATAGTGCCTGAAATGCCAAATATTATGTCTCAAATGCCAATTTTAGTGCCTGAAATGCCAAATATTATGTCACAAATTTCAATTTTAGTGCCTGAAATGCCAAATATAATGTCACAAATGCCAATTTTATTGCCTGAAATGCCGATTATAGTGCCTGAAATGCCAGATATTATGTCTCAAATGCCAATTTTAGTTCCTGAAATGCCAAATATAATGTCACAAATGCCAATTTTAGTGCCTGAAATGCCAATTATAGTGCCTGAAATGCCAAATATTATGTCTCAAAAGCCAATTTTAGTGCCTGAAAACCGATTATAGTGCCTGAAATGCCAAATATTATGTCTCAAATGCCAATTTTAGTGCCTGAAATGCCAAATATAATGTCACAAATGCCAATTTTAGTGCCTGAAATGCCAATTTTAGTGCCTGAAATGCCAAATATAATGTCACAAATGCCAATTTTAGTGCCTGAAATGCCGATTATAGTGCCTGAAACGCCAAATATAATGTCAAAAATGTCAATTTTAGTGCCTGAAATGCCAAATATAATGTCACAAATGCCAATTTTAGTGCCTGAAATACCAAATATTATGTCTCAAATGCCAATATTAGTGCCTGAAATGCCAAATATAATGTCACAAATGCCAATTTTAGTGATTGAAATGCCAATTTTAGTGTCTGAAATGCCAAATATAATGTCACAAATGCCAATTTTAGTGCCTGAAATGCCGATTATAGTGCCTGAAATGCCAAATATTATGTCTCAAATGCCAATTTTAGTGCCTGAAATGCCAATTATAGTGCCTGAAATGCCAAATATTATGTCTCAAATGCCAATTTTAGTGCCTGAAATGCCAAATATAATGTCAAAAATGCCAATTTTAGTGCCTGAAATGCCAAATATTATGTCACAAATGCCAATTTTAGTGCCTGAAATGCCAAATATTATGTCACAAATGCCAATTTTAGTGCCTGAAATGACAAATATTATGTCTCAAATCCCAATTTTAGTGCCTGAAATGCCAATTATAGTGTCTAAAGTGCCAAATATTATGTCACAAATGCCAATTATAGTGCCTGAAATGCCAAATATTATGTCTCAAATGCCAATTGTAGTGCCTGAAATGCCAAATATAATGTCACAAATGCCAATTTTAGTGCCTGAAATGCCAAATATAATGTCACAAATGCCAATTATAGTGCCTGAAATGCCAAATATTATGTCTCAAATGCCAATTTTAGTGCCTGAAATGCCAATTATAGTGCCTGAAATGCCAAATATTATGTCTCAAATGCCAATTTTAGTGCCTGAAATGCCAAATATAATGTCACAAATGCCAATTATAGTGCCTGAAATGCTAAATATTATGTCTCAAATGCCAATTTTAGTGCCTGAAATGCCAATTATAGTGCCTGAAATGCCAAATATTATGTCTCAAATGCCAATTTTAGTGCCTGAAATGCCAAATATAATGTCACAAATGCCAATTTTAGTGCCTGAAATGCCAATTATAGTGCCTGAAATGCCAAATATTATGTCTCAAAAGCCAATTTTAGTGCCTGAAATGCCGATTATAGTGCCTGAAATGCCAAATATTATGTCTCAAATGCCAATTTTAGTGCCTGAAATGCCAATTTTAGTGCCTGAAATGCCAAATATAATGTCACAAATGCCAATTTTAGTGCCTGAAATGCCGATTATAGTGCCTGAAATGCCAATTTTAGTGCCTGAAATGCCAAATATTATGTCTCAAATGCCAATTTTAGTGCCTGAAATGCCAAATATAATGTCACAAATGCCAATTTTAGTGCCTGAAATGCCAATTATAGTGCCTGAAATGCCAAATATTATTTCTAAAATGCCAATTTTAGTGCCTGAAATGCCAAATATTACGTCACAAATGCCAATTTTAGTGCCTGAAATGCCAAATATAATGTCACAAATGCAAATTTTTGTGTCTGAAATGCCAATTATAGTGTCTAAAATGCCAAATATTATGTCACAAATGCCAAATATAATGTCACAAATGCCAATTTTAGTGCCTGAAATGCCAAATATAATGTCACAAATGCCAATTATAGTGCCTGAAATGCCAAATATTATGTCTCAAATGCCAATTTTAGTGCCTGAAATGCCAATTATAGTGCCTGAAATGCCAAATATTATGTCTCAAATGCCAATTTTAGTGCCTGAAATGCCAAATATAATGTCACAAATGCCAATTATAGTGCCTGAAATGCCAAATATTATGTCTCAAATGCCTATTTTAGTGCCTGAAATGCCAATTATAGTGCCTGAAATGCCAAATATTATGTCTCAAATGCCAATTTTAGTGTCTGAAATGCCAAATATAATGTCACAAATGCCAATTTTAGTGCCTGAAATGCCAATTATAGTGCCTGAAATGCCAAATATTATGTCTCAAATGCCAATTTTAGTGCCTGAAATGCCAATTATAGTGCCTGAAATGCCAAATATTATGTCTCAAATGCCAATTTTAGTGCCTGAAATGCCAAATATTATGTCACAAATTTCAATTTTAGTGCCTGAAATGCCAAATATAATGTCACAAATGCCAATTTTATTGCCTGAAATGCCGATTATAGTGCCTGAAATGCCAGATATAATGTCACAAATGCCAATTTTAGTGCCTGAAATGCCAATTATAGTGCCTGAAATGCCAAATATAATGTCACAAATGCCAATTTTAGTGCCTGAAATGCCGATTATAGTGCCTGAAATGCCAAATATAATGTCAAAAATGCCAATTTTAGTGCCTGAAATGCCAAATATAATGTCACAAATGCCAATTTTAGTGCCTGAAATACCAAATATTATGTCTCAAATGCCAATATTAGTGCCTGAAATGCCAAATATAATGTCACAAATGCCAATTTTAGTGATTGAAATGCCAATTTTAGTGTCTGAAATGCCAAATATAATGTCACAAATGCCAATTTTAGTGCCTGAAATGCCGATTATAGTGCCTGAAATGCCAAATATAATGTCACAAATGCCAATTTTAGTGCCTGAAATGCCAAATATAATGTCAAAAATGCCAATTTTAGTGCCTGAAATGCCAAATATTATGTCACAAATGCCAATTTTAGTGCCTGAAATGCCAAATATTATGTCACAAATGCCAATTTTAGTGCCTGAATTGCCAATTATAGTGCCTGAAATGACAAATATTATGTCTCAAATCCCAATTTTAGTGCCTGAAATGCCAATTATAGTGTCTAAAATGCCAAATATTATGTCACAAATGCCAATTGTAGTGCCTGAAATGCCAAATATAATGTCACAAATGCCAATTTTAGTGCATGAAATGCCAAATATAATGTCACAAATGCCAATTATAGTGCCTGAAATGCCAAATATTATGTCTCAAATGCCAATTTTAGTGCCTGAAATGCCAATTATAGTGCCTGAAATGCCAAATTTTATGTCTCAAATGCTATTTTAGTGCCTGAAATGCCAAATATAATGTCACAAATGCCAATTATAGTGCCTGAAATGCCAAATATTATGTCTCAAAAGCCAATTTTAGTGCCTGAAATGCCAATTATAGTGCCTGAAATGCCAAATATTATGTCTCAAATGCCAATTTTAGTGCCTGAAATGCCAAATATAATGTCACAAATGCCAATTTTAGTGCCTGAAATGCCAATTATAGTGCCTAAAATGCCAAATATTATGTCTCAAAAGCCAATTTTAGTGCCTGAAATGCCGATTATAGTGCCTGAAATGCCAAATATTATGTCTCAAATGCCAATTTTAGTGCCTGAAATGCCAAATATAATGTCACAAATGCCAATTTTAGTGCCTGAAATGCCAAATATTATGTCACAAATGCCAATTTTAGTGCCTGAAATGCCAAATATTATGTCTCAAATGCCAATTTTAGTCCCTGAAATGCCAAATATAATGTCACAAATGCCAATTTTAGTGCCTGAAATGCCAAATATTATATCTCAAATGCCAATTTTAGTGCCTGAAATGCCAATTATAGTGCCTGAAATGCCAAATATTATGTCTCAAATGCCAATTTTAGTGCCTGAAATGCCAAATATTACGTCACAAATGCCAATTTTAGTGCCTGAAATGCCAAATATAATGTCACAAATGCAAATTTTTGTGTCTGAAATGCCAATTATAGTGTCTAAAATGCCAAATATTATGTCACAAATGCCAAATATAATGTCACAAATGCCAATTTTAGTGCCTGAAATGCCAAATATTATGTCTCAAATGCCAATTTTAGTGCCTGAAATGCCAATTATAGTGCCTGAAATGCCAAATATTATGTCTCAAATGCCAATTTTAGTGCCTGAAATGCCAAATATAATGTCACAAATGCCAATTATAGTGCCTGAAATGCCAAATATTATGTCTCAAATGCCAATTTTAGTGCCTGAAATGCCAATTATAGTGCCTGAAATGCCAAATATTATGTCTCAAATGCCAATTTTAGTGTCTGAAATGCCAAATATAATGTCACAAATGCCAATTTTAGTGCCTGAAATGCCAATTATAGTGCCTGAAATGCCAAATATTATGTCTCAAATGCCAATTTTAGTGCCTGAAATGCCGATTATAGTGCCTGAAATGCCAAATATTATGTCTCAAATGCCAATTTTAGTGATTGAAATGCCAATTTTAGTGCCTGAAATGCCGATTATAGTGCCTGAAATGCCAATTTTAGTGCCTGAAATGCCAAATATTATGTCACAAATGCCAATTTTAGTACTTGAAATGCCAAATATAATGTCACAAATGCCAATTTTAGTGCCTGAAATGCCGATTATAGTGCCTGAAATGCCAAATATTATGTCTCAAATGCCAATTTTAGTGCCTGAAATGCCAAATATAATGTCACAAATGCCAATTTTAGTGCCTGAAATGCCAATTATAGTGCCTGAAATGCCAAATATTATGTCTCAATAGCCAATTTTAGTGCCTGAAATGCCGACTATAGTGCCTGAAATGCCAAATATTATGTCTCAAATGCCAATTTTAGTGCCTGAAATGCCAAAAATAATGTCACAAATGCCAATTTTAGTGCCTGAAATGCCAATTTTAGTGCCTGAAATGCCAAATATAATGTAACAAATGCAAATTTTAGTGCCTGAAATGCCGATTATAGTGCCTGAAATGCCAAATATTATGTCAAAAATGCCAATTTTAGTGCCTGAAATGCCAAATATAATGTCACAAATGACAATTTTAGTGCCTGAAATACCAAATATTATGTCACAAATGCCAATTTTAGTGCCTGAAATGCCAAATATTATGTCACAAATGCCAATTTTAGTGCCTGAAATGACAAATATTATGTCTCAAATCCCAATTTTAGTGCCTGAAATGCCAATTATAGTGTCTAAAATGCCAAATATTATGTCACAAATGCCAATTATAGTGCCTGAAATGCCAAATATTATGTCTCAAATGCCAATTGTAGTGCCTGAAATGCCAAATATAATGTCACAAATGCCAATTTTAGTGCCTGAAATGCCAAATATAATGTCACAAATGCCAATTATAGTGCCTGAAATGCCACATATTATGTCTCAAATGCCAATTTTAGTGCCTGAAATGCCAATTATAGTGCCTGAAATGCCAAATATTATGTCTCAAATGCCAATTTTAGTGCCTGAAATGCCAAATATAATGTCACAAATGCCAATTATAGTGCCTGAAATGCCAAATATAATGTCACAAATGCCAATTATAGTGCCTGAAATGCCAAATATTATGTCTCAAATGCCAATTTTAGTGCCTGAAATGCCAATTATAGTGCCTGAAATGCCAAATATTATGTCTCAAATGCCAATTTTAGTGCCTGAAATGCCAAATATAATGTCACAAATGCCAATTATAGTGCCTGAAATGCCAAATATTATGTCTCAAACGCCAATTTTAGTGTCTGAAATGCCAATTATAGTGCCTGAAATGCCAAATATTATGTCTCAAATGCCAATTTTAGTGCCTGAAATGCCAATTATAGTGCCTGAAATGCCAAATATTATGTCTCAAATGCCAATTTTAGTGCCTGAAATGCCAAATATAATGTCACAAATGCCAATTATAGTGCCTGAAATGCCAAATATTATGTCTCAAATGCCAATTTTAGTGCCTGAAATGCCAATTATAGTGCCTGAAATGCCAAATATTATGTCTCAAATGCCAATTTTAGTGCCTGAAATGCCAAATATAATGTCACAAATGCCAATTTTAGTGCCTGAAATGCCAAATATAATGTCACAAATGCCAATTTTAGTGCCTGAAATGGCAATTATAGTGCCTGAAATGCCAAATATTATATCTCAAATGCCAATTTTAGTGCCTGAAATGCCAATTATAGTGCCTGAAATGCCAAATATTATGTCTCAAATGCCAATTTTAGTGCCTGAAATGCCAAATATTACGTCACAAATGCGAATTTTAGTGCCTGAAATGCCAAATATAATGTCACAAATGCAAATTTTTGTGTCTGAAATGCCAATTATAGTGTCTAAAATGCCAAATATTATGTCACAAATGCCAAATATAATGTCACAAATGCCAATTTTAGTGCCTGAAATGCCAAATATTATGTCTCAAATGCCAATTTTAGTGCCTGAAATGCCAATTATAGTGCCTGAAATGCCAAATATTATGTCTCAAATGCCAATTTTAGTGCCTGAAATGCCAAATATTATGTCACAAATTTCAATTTTAGTGCCTGAAATGCCAAATATAATGTCACAAATGCCAATTTTATTGCCTGAAATGCCGATTATAGTGCCTGAAATGCCAGATATTATGTCTCAAATGCCAATTTTAGTGCCTGAAATGCCAAATATAATGTCACAAATGCCAATTTTAGTGCCTGAAATGCCAATTATAGTGCCTGAAATGCCAAATATTATGTCTCAAAAGCCAATTTTAGTGCCTGAAAACCGATTATAGTGCCTGAAATGCCAAATATTATGTCTCAAATGCCAATTTTAGTGCCTGAAATGCCAAATATAATGTCACAAATGCCAATTTTAGTGCCTGAAATGCCAATTTTAGTGCCTGAAATGCCAAATATTATGTCTCAAATGCCAATTTTAGTGCCTGAAATGCCAAATATAATGTCACAAAAGCCAATTTTAGTGCCTGAAATGCCAAATATTATGTCTCAAATGCCAATTTTAGTGCCTGAAATGCCAAATATAATGTCACAAATGCCAATTATAGTGCCTGAAATGCTAAATATTATGTCTCAAATGCCAATTTTAGTGCCTGAAATGCCGATTATAGTGCCTGAAATGCCAAATATAATGTCAAAAATGCCAATTTTAGTGCCTGAAATGCCAAATATAATGTCACAAATGCCAATTTTAGTGCCTGAAATGCCGATTATAGTGCCTGAAATGCCAAATATAATGTCAAAAATGCCAATTTTAGTGCCTGAAATGCCAAATATAATGTCACAAATGCCAATTTTAGTGCCTGAAATACCAAATATTATGTCTCAAATGCCAATATTAGTGCCTGAAATGCCAAATATAATGTCACAAATGCCAATTTTAGTGATTGAAATGCCAATTTTAGTGTCTGAAATGCCAAATATAATGTCACAAATGCCAATTTTAGTGCCTGAAATGCCGATTATAGTGCCTGAAATGCCAAATATAATGTCACAAATGCCAATTTTAGTGCCTGAAATGCCAAATATAATGTCAAAAATGCCAATTTTAGTGCCTGAAATGCCAAATATTATGTCACAAATGCCAATTTTAGTGCCTGAAATGCCAAATATTATGTCACAAATGCCAATTTTAGTGCCTGAATTGCCAATTATAGTGCCTGAAATGACAAATATTATGTCTCAAATCCCAATTTTAGTGCCTGAAATGCCAATTATAGTGTCTAAAATGCCAAATATTATGTCACAAATGCCAATTGTAGTGCCTGAAATGCCAAATATAATGTCACAAATGCCAATTTTAGTGCATGAAATGCCAAATATAATGTCACAAATGCCAATTATAGTGCCTGAAATGCCAAATATTATGTCTCAAATGCCAATTTTAGTGCCTGAAATGCCAATTATAGTGCCTGAAATGCCAAATTTTATGTCTCAAATGCTATTTTAGTGCCTGAAATGCCAAATATAATGTCACAAATGCCAATTATAGTGCCTGAAATGCCAAATATTATGTCTCAAAAGCCAATTTTAGTGCCTGAAATGCCAATTATAGTGCCTGAAATGCCAAATATTATGTCTCAAATGCCAATTTTAGTGCCTGAAATGCCAAATATAATGTCACAAATGCCAATTTTAGTGCCTGAAATGCCAATTATAGTGCCTAAAATGCCAAATATTATGTCTCAAAAGCCAATTTTAGTGCCTGAAATGCCGATTATAGTGCCTGAAATGCCAAATATTATGTCTCAAATGCCAATTTTAGTGCCTGAAATGCCAAATATAATGTCACAAATGCCAATTTTAGTGCCTGAAATGCCAAATATTATGTCACAAATGCCAATTTTAGTGCCTGAAATGCCAAATATTATGTCTCAAATGCCAATTTTAGTCCCTGAAATGCCAAATATAATGTCACAAATGCCAATTTTAGTGCCTGAAATGCCAATTATAGTGCCTGAAATGCCAAATATTATATCTCAAATGCCAATTTTAGTGCCTGAAATGCCAATTATAGTGCCTGAAATGCCAAATATTATGTCTCAAATGCCAATTTTAGTGCCTGAAATGCCAAATATTACGTCACAAATGCCAATTTTAGTGCCTGAAATGCCAAATATAATGTCACAAATGCAAATTTTTGTGTCTGAAATGCCAATTATAGTGTCTAAAATGCCAAATATTATGTCACAAATGCCAAATATAATGTCACAAATGCCAATTTTAGTGCCTGAAATGCCAAATATTATGTCTCAAATGCCAATTTTAGTGCCTGAAATGCCAATTATAGTGCCTGAAATGCCAAATATTATGTCTCAAATGCCAATTTTAGTGCCTGAAATGCCAAATATAATGTCACAAATGCCAATTATAGTGCCTGAAATGCCAAATATTATGTCTCAAATGCCAATTTTAGTGCCTGAAATGCCAAATATTATGTCTCAAATGCCAATTTTAGTGCCTGAAATGCCAATTATAGTGCCTGAAATGCCAAATATTATGTCTCAAATGCCAATTTTAGTGTCTGAAATGCCAAATATAATGTCACAAATGCCAATTTTAGTGCCTGAAATGCCAATTATAGTGCCTGAAATGCCAAATATTATGTCTCAAATGCCAATTTTAGTGCCTGAAATGCCGATTATAGTGCCTGAAATGCCAAATATTATGTCTCAAATGCCAATTTTAGTGATTGAAATGCCAATTTTAGTGCCTGAAATGCCGATTATAGTGCCTGAAATGCCAATTTTAGTGCCTGAAATGCCAAATATTATGTCACAAATGCCAATTTTAGTACTTGAAATGCCAAATATAATGTCACAAATGCCAATTTTAGTGCCTGAAATGCCGATTATAGTGCCTGAAATGCCAAATATAATGTCACAAATGCCAATTTTAGTGCCTGAAATGCCGATTATAGTGCCTGAAACGCCAAATATAATGTCAAAAATGCCAATTTTAGTGCCAGAAATGCCAAATATAATGTCACAAATGCCAATTTTAGTGCCTGAAATACCAAATATTATGTCACAAATGCCAATTTTAGTGCCTGAAATGCCAATTATAGTGCCTGAAATGCCAAATATTATGTCTCAAATGCCAATTTTAGTGCCTGAAATGCCGATTATAGTGCCTGAAATGCCAAATATTATGTCTCAAATGCCAATTTTAGTGATTGAAATGCCAATTTTAGTGCCTGAAATGCCGATTATAGTGCCTGAAATGCCAATTTTAGTGCCTGAAATGCCAAATATTATGTCACAAATGCCAATTTTAGTACTTGAAATGCCAAATATAATGTCACAAATGCCAATTTTAGTGCCTGAAATGCCGATTATAGTGCCTGAAATGCCAAATATTATGTCTCAAATGCCAATTTTAGTGCCTGAAATGCCAAATATAATGTCACAAATGCCAATTTTAGTGCCTGAAATGCCAATTATAGTGCCTGAAATGCCAAATATTATGTCTCAATAGCCAATTTTAGTGCCTGAAATGCCGACTATAGTGCCTGAAATGCCAAATATTATGTCTCAAATGCCAATTTTAGTGCCTGAAATGCCAAATATAATGTCACAAATGCCAATTTTAGTGCCTGAAATGCCAATTTTAGTGCCTGAAATGCCAATTTTAGTGCCTGAAATGCCAAATATAATGTAACAAATGCAAATTTTAGTGCCTGAAATGCCGATTATAGTGCCTGAAATGCCAAATATTATGTCAAAAATGCCAATTTTAGTGCCTGAAATGCCAAATATAATGTCACAAATGACAATTTTAGTGCCTGAAATACCAAATATTATGTCACAAATGCCAATTTTAGTGCCTGAAATGCCAAATATTATGTCACAAATGCCAATTTTAGTGCCTGAAATGACAAATATTATGTCTCAAATCCCAATTTTAGTGCCTGAAATGCCAATTATAGTGTCTAAAATGCCAAATATTATGTCACAAATGCCAATTATAGTGCCTGAAATGCCAAATATTATGTCTCAAATGCCAATTGTAGTGCCTGAAATGCCAAATATAATGTCACAAATGCCAATTTTAGTGCCTGAAATGCCAAATATAATGTCACAAATGCCAATTATAGTGCCTGAAATGCCACATATTATGTCTCAAATGCCAATTTTAGTGCCTGAAATGCCAATTATAGTGCCTGAAATGCCAAATATTATGTCTCAAATGCCAATTTTAGTGCCTGAAATGCCAAATATAATGTCACAAATGCCAATTATAGTGCCTGAAATGCCAAATATAATGTCACAAATGCCAATTATAGTGCCTGAAATGCCAAATATTATGTCTCAAATGCCAATTTTAGTGCCTGAAATGCCAATTATAGTGCCTGAAATGCCAAATATTATGTCTCAAATGCCAATTTTAGTGCCTGAAATGCCAAATATAATGTCACAAATGCCAATTATAGTGCCTGAAATGCCAAATATTATGTCTCAAACGCCAATTTTAGTGTCTGAAATGCCAATTATAGTGCCTGAAATGCCAAATATTATGTCTCAAATGCCAATTTTAGTGCCTGAAATGCCAATTATAGTGCCTGAAATGCCAAATATTATGTCTCAAATGCCAATTTTAGTGCCTGAAATGCCAAATATAATGTCACAAATGCCAATTATAGTGCCTGAAATGCCAAATATTATGTCTCAAATGCCAATTTTAGTGCCTGAAATGCCAATTATAGTGCCTGAAATGCCAAATATTATGTCTCAAATGCCAATTTTAGTGCCTGAAATGCCAAATATAATGTCACAAATGCCAATTTTAGTGCCTGAAATGCCAAATATAATGTCACAAATGCCAATTTTAGTGCCTGAAATGGCAACTATAGTGCCTGAAATGCCAAATATTATATCTCAAATGCCAATTTTAGTGCCTGAAATGCCAATTATAGTGCCTGAAATGCCAAATATTATGTCTCAAATGCCAATTTTAGTGCCTGAAATGCCAAATATTACGTCACAAATGCGAATTTTAGTGCCTGAAATGCCAAATATAATGTCACAAATGCAAATTTTTGTGTCTGAAATGCCAATTATAGTGTCTAAAATGCCAAATATTATGTCACAAATGCCAAATATAATGTCACAAATGCCAATTTTAGTGCCTGAAATGCCAAATATTATGTCTCAAATGCCAATTTTAGTGCCTGAAATGCCAATTATAGTGCCTGAAATGCCAAATATTATGTCTCAAATGCCAATTTTAGTGCCTGAAATGCCAAATATTATGTCACAAATTTCAATTTTAGTGCCTGAAATGCCAAATATAATGTCACAAATGCCAATTTTATTGCCTGAAATGCCGATTATAGTGCCTGAAATGCCAGATATTATGTCTCAAATGCCAATTTTAGTGCCTGAAATGCCAAATATAATGTCACAAATGCCAATTTTAGTGCCTGAAATGCCAATTATAGTGCCTGAAATGCCAAATATTATGTCTCAAAAGCCAATTTTAGTGCCTGAAAACCGATTATAGTGCCTGAAATGCCAAATATTATGTCTCAAATGCCAATTTTAGTGCCTGAAATGCCAAATATAATGTCACAAATGCCAATTTTAGTGCCTGAAATGCCAATTTTAGTGCCTGAAATGCCAAATATAATGTCACAAATGCCAATTTTAGTGCCTGAAATGCCGATTATAGTGCCTGAAACGCCAAATATAATGTCAAAAATGCCAATTTTAGTGCCTGAAATGCCAAATATAATGTCACAAATGCCAATTTTAGTGCCTGAAATACCAAATATTATGTCTCAAATGCCAATATTAGTGCCTGAAATGCCAAATATAATGTCACAAATGCCAATTTTAGTGATTGAAATGCCAATTTTAGTGTCTGAAATGCCAAATATAATGTCACAAATGCCAATTTTAGTGCCTGAAATGCCGATTATAGTGCCTGAAATGCCAAATATTATGTCTCAAATGCCAATTTTAGTGCCTGAAATGCCAATTATAGTGCCTGAAATGCCAAATATTATGTCTCAAATGCCAATTTTAGTGCCTGAAATGCCAAATATAATGTCACAAATGCCAATTTTAGTGCCTGAAATGCCAATTTTAGTGCCTGAAATGCCAAATATTATGTCAAAAATGCCAATTTTAGTGCCTGAAATGCCAAATATAATGTCACAAATGCCAATTTTAGTGCCTGAAATACCAAATATTATGTCTCAAATGCCAATTTTAGTGCCTGAAATGCCAAATATAATGTCACAAATGCCAATTTTAGTGATTGAAATGCCAATTTTAGTGCCTGAAATGCCAAATATAATGTCACAAATGCCAATTTTAGTGCCTGAAATGCCGATTATAGTGCCTGAAATGCTAAATATAATGTCACAAATGCCAATTTTAGTGCCTGAAATGCCAAATATAATGTCAAAAATGCCAATTTTAGTGCCTGAAATGCCAAATATTATGTCACAAATGCCAATTTTAGTGCCTGAAATGCCAAATATTATGTCACAAATGCCAATTTTAGTGCCTGAAATGACAAATATTATGTCTCAAATCCCAATTTTAGTGCCTGAAATGCCAATTATAGTGTCTAAAGTGCCAAATATTATGTCACAAATGCCAATTATAGTGCCGGAAATGCCAAATATTATGTCTCAAATGCCAATTGTAGTGCCTGAAATGCCAAATATAATGTCACAAATGCCAATTTTAGTGCCTGAAATGCCAAATATAATGTCACAAATGCCAATTATAGTGCCTGAAATGCCAAATATTATGTCTCAAATGCCAATTTTAGTGCCTGAAATGCCAATTATAGTGCCTGAAATGCCAAATATTATGTCTCAAATGCCAATTTTAGTGCCTGAAATGCCAAATATAATGTCACAAATGCCAATTATAGTGCCTGAAATGCTAAATATTATGTCTCAAATGCCAATTTTAGTGCCTGAAATGCCAATTATAGTGCCTGAAATGCCAAATATTATGTCTCAAATGCCAATTTTAGTGCCTGAAATGCCAAATATAATGTCACAAATGCCAATTTTAGTGCCTGAAATGCCAATTATAGTGCCTGAATTGCCAAATATTATGTCTCAAATGCCAATTTTAGTGCCTGAAATGCCAAATATAATGTCACAAATGCCAATTTTAGTGCCTGATATGCCAAATATTATGTCACAAATGCCAATTTTAGTGCCTGAAATGCCAATTTTAGTGCCTGAAATGCCAAATATTATGTCTCAAATGCCAATTTTAGTGCCTGAAATGCCAAATATAATGTCACAAATGCCAATTTTAGTGCCTGAAATGCCAATTATAGTGCCTGAAATGCCAAATATTATTTCTAAAATGCCAATTTTAGTGCCTGAAATGCCAAATATTACGTCACAAATGCCAATTTTAGTGCCTGAAATGCCAAATATAATGTCACAAATGCAAATTTTTGTGTCTGAAATGCCAATTATAGTGTCTAAAATGCCAAATATTATGTCACAAATGCCAAATATAATGTCACAAATGCCAATTTTAGTGCCTGAAATGCCAAATATAATGTCACAAATGCCAATTATAGTGCCTGAAATGCCAAATATTATGTCTCAAATGCCAATTTTAGTGCCTGAAATGCCAATTATAGTGCCTGAAATGCCAAATATTATGTCTCAAATGCCAATTTTAGTGCCTGAAATGCCAAATATAATGTCACAAATGCCAATTATAGTGCCTGAAATGCTAAATATTATGTCTCAAATGCCAATTTTAGTGCCTGAAATGCCAATTATAGTGCCTGAAATGCCAAATATTATGTCTCAAATGCCAATTTTAGTGCCTGAAATGCCAAATATAATGTCACAAATGCCAATTTTAGTGCCTGAAATGCCAATTATAGTGCCTGAATTGCCAAATATTATGTCTCAAAAGCCAATTTTAGTGCCTGAAATGCCGATTATAGTGCCTGAAATGCCAAATATTATGTCTCAAATGCCAATTTTAGTGCCTGAAATGCCAAATATAATGTCACAAATGCCAATTTTAGTGCCTGATATGCCAAATATTATGTCACAAATGCCAATTTTAGTGCCTGAAATGCCAATTTTAGTGCCTGAAATGCCAAATATTATGTCTCAAATGCCAATTTTAGTGCCTGAAATGCCAAATATAATGTCACAAATGCCAATTTTAGTGCCTGAAATGCCAATTATAGTGCCTGAAATGCCAAATATTATTTCTAAAATGCCAATTTTAGTGCCTGAAATGCCAAATATTACGTCACAAATGCCAATTTTAGTGCCTGAAATGCCAAATATAATGTCACAAATGCAAATTTTTGTGTCTGAAATGCCAATTATAGTGTCTAAAATGCCAAATATTATGTCACAAATGCCAAATATAATGTCACAAATGCCAATTTTAGTGCCTGAAATGCCAAATATAATGTCACAAATGCCAATTATAGTGCCTGAAATGCCAAATATTATGTCTCAAATGCCAATTTTAGTGCCTGAAATGCCAATTATAGTGCCTGAAATGCCAAATATTATGTCTCAAATGCCAATTTTAGTGCCTGAAATGCCAAATATAATGTCACAAATGCCAATTATAGTGCCTGAAATGCCAAATATTATGTCTCAAATGCCTATTTTAGTGCCTGAAATGCCAATTATAGTGCCTGAAATGCCAAATATTATGTCTCAAATGCCAATTTTAGTGTCTGAAATGCCAAATATAATGTCACAAATGCCAATTTTAGTGCCTGAAATGCCAATTATAGTGCCTGAAATGCCAAATATTATGTCTCAAATGCCAATTTTAGTGCCTGAAATGCCAATTATAGTGCCTGAAATGCCAAATATTATGTCTCAAATGCCAATTTTAGTGCCTGAAATGCCAAATATTATGTCACAAATTTCAATTTTAGTGCCTGAAATGCCAAATATAATGTCACAAATGCCAATTTTATTGCCTGAAATGCCGATTATAGTGCCTGAAATGCCAGATATTATGTCTCAAATGCCAATTTTAGAGCCTGAAATGCCAAATATAATGTCACAAATGCCAATTTTAGTGCCTGAAATGCCAATTATAGTGCCTGAAATGCCAAATATTATGTCTCAAAACCCAATTTTAGTGCCTGAAAACCGATTATAGTGCCTGAAATGCCAAATATTATGTCTCAAATGCCAATTTTAGTGCCTGAAATGCCAAATATAATGTCACAAATGCCAATTTTAGTGCATGAAATGCCAAATATAATGTCACAAATGCCAATTATAGTGCCTGAAATGCCAAATATTATGTCTCAAATGCCAATTTTAGTGCCTGAAATGGCAATTATAGTGCCTGAAATGCCAAATATTATATCTCAAATGCCAATTTTAGTGCCTGAAATGCCAATTATAGTGCCTGAAATGCCAAATATTATGTCTCAAATGCCAATTTTAGTGCCTGAAATGCCAAATATTACGTCACAAATGCGAATTTTAGTGCCTGAAATGCCAAATATAATGTCACAAATGCAAATTTTTGTGTCTGAAATGCCAATTATAGTGTCTAAAATGCCAAATATTATGTCACAAATGCCAAATATAATGTCACAAATGCCAATTTTAGTGCCTGAAATGCCAAATATTATGTCTCAAATGCCAATTTTAGTGCCTGAAATGCCAATTATAGTGCCTGAAATGCCAAATATTATGTCTCAAATGCCAATTTTAGTGCCTGAAATGCCAAATATTATGTCACAAATTTCAATTTTAGTGCCTGAAATGCCAAATATAATGTCACAAATGCCAATTTTATTGCCTGAAATGCCGATTATAGTGCCTGAAATGCCAGATATTATGTCTCAAATGCCAATTTTAGTGCCTGAAATGCCAAATATAATGTCACAAATGCCAATTTTAGTGCCTGAAATGCCAATTATAGTGCCTGAAATGCCAAATATTATGTCTCAAAAGCCAATTTTAGTGCCTGAAAACCGATTATAGTGCCTGAAATGCCAAATATTATGTCTCAAATGCCAATTTTAGTGCCTGAAATGCCAAATATAATGTCACAAATGCCAATTTTAGTGCCTGAAATGCCAATTTTAGTGCCTGAAATGCCAAATATAATGTCACAAATGCCAATTTTAGTGCCTGAAATGCCGATTATAGTGCCTGAAACGCCAAATATAATGTCAAAAATGCCAATTTTAGTGCCTGAAATGCCAAATATAATGTCACAAATGCCAATTTTAGTGCCTGAAATACCAAATATTATGTCTCAAATGCCAATATTAGTGCCTGAAATGCCAAATATAATGTCACAAATGCCAATTTTAGTGATTGAAATGCCAATTTTAGTGTCTGAAATGCCAAATATAATGTCACAAATGCCAATTTTAGTGCCTGAAATGCCGATTATAGTGCCTGAAATGCCAAATATTATGTCTCAAATGCCAATTTTAGTGCCTGAAATGCCAATTATAGTGCCTGAAATGCCAAATATTATGTCTCAAATGCCAATTTTAGTGCCTGAAATGCCAAATATAATGTCACAAATGCCAATTTTAGTGCCTGAAATGCCAATTTTAGTGCCTGAAATGCCAAATATTATGTCAAAAATGCCAATTTTAGTGCCTGAAATGCCAAATATAATGTCACAAATGCCAATTTTAGTGCCTGAAATACCAAATATTATGTCTCAAATGCCAATTTTAGTGCCTGAAATGCCAAATATAATGTCACAAATGCCAATTTTAGTGATTGAAATGCCAATTTTAGTGCCTGAAATGCCAAATATAATGTCACAAATGCCAATTTTAGTGCCTGAAATGCCGATTATAGTGCCTGAAATGCTAAATATAATGTCACAAATGCCAATTTTAGTGCCTGAAATGCCAAATATAATGTCAAAAATGCCAATTTTAGTGCCTGAAATGCCAAATATTATGTCACAAATGCCAATTTTAGTGCCTGAAATGCCAAATATTATGTCACAAATGCCAATTTTAGTGCCTGAAATGACAAATATTATGTCTCAAATCCCAATTTTAGTGCCTGAAATGCCAATTATAGTGTCTAAAGTGCCAAATATTATGTCACAAATGCCAATTATAGTGCCGGAAATGCCAAATATTATGTCTCAAATGCCAATTGTAGTGCCTGAAATGCCAAATATAATGTCACAAATGCCAATTTTAGTGCCTGAAATGCCAAATATAATGTCACAAATGCCAATTATAGTGCCTGAAATGCCAAATATTATGTCTCAAATGCCAATTTTAGTGCCTGAAATGCCAATTATAGTGCCTGAAATGCCAAATATTATGTCTCAAATGCCAATTTTAGTGCCTGAAATGCCAAATATAATGTCACAAATGCCAATTATAGTGCCTGAAATGCTAAATATTATGTCTCAAATGCCAATTTTAGTGCCTGAAATGCCAATTATAGTGCCTGAAATGCCAAATATTATGTCTCAAATGCCAATTTTAGTGCCTGAAATGCCAAATATAATGTCACAAATGCCAATTTTAGTGCCTGAAATGCCAATTATAGTGCCTGAATTGCCAAATATTATGTCTCAAAAGCCAATTTTAGTGCCTGAAATGCCGATTATAGTGCCTGAAATGCCAAATATTATGTCTCAAATGCCAATTTTAGTGCCTGAAATGCCAAATATAATGTCACAAATGCCAATTTTAGTGCCTGATATGCCAAATATTATGTCACAAATGCCAATTTTAGTGCCTGAAATGCCAATTTTAGTGCCTGAAATGCCAAATATTATGTCTCAAATGCCAATTTTAGTGCCTGAAATGCCAAATATAATGTCACAAATGCCAATTTTAGTGCCTGAAATGCCAATTATAGTGCCTGAAATGCCAAATATTATTTCTAAAATGCCAATTTTAGTGCCTGAAATGCCAAATATTACGTCACAAATGCCAATTTTAGTGCCTGAAATGCCAAATATAATGTCACAAATGCAAATTTTTGTGTCTGAAATGCCAATTATAGTGTCTAAAATGCCAAATATTATGTCACAAATGCCAAATATAATGTCACAAATGCCAATTTTAGTGCCTGAAATGCCAAATATAATGTCACAAATGCCAATTATAGTGCCTGAAATGCCAAATATTATGTCTCAAATGCCAATTTTAGTGCCTGAAATGCCAATTATAGAGCCTGAAATGCCAAATATTATGTCTCAAATGCCAATTTTAGTGCCTGAAATGCCAAATATAATGTCACAAATGCCAATTATAGTGCCTGAAATGCCAAATATTATGTCTCAAATGCCTATTTTAGTGCCTGAAATGCCAATTATAGTGCCTGAAATGCCAAATATTATGTCTCAAATGCCAATTTTAGTGTCTGAAATGCCAAATATAATGTCACAAATGCCAATTTTAGTGCCTGAAATGCCAATTATAGTGCCTGAAATGCCAAATATTATGTCTCAAATGCCAATTTTAGTGCCTGAAATGCCAATTATAGTGCCTGAAATGCCAAATATTATGTCTCAAATGCCAATTTTAGTGCCTGAAATGCCAAATATTATGTCACAAATTTCAATTTTAGTGCCTGAAATGCCAAATATAATGTCACAAATGCCAATTTTATTGCCTGAAATGCCGATTATAGTGCCTGAAATGCCAGATATTATGTCTCAAATGCCAATTTTAGAGCCTGAAATGCCAAATATAATGTCACAAATGCCAATTTTAGTGCCTGAAATGCCAATTATAGTGCCTGAAATGCCAAATATTATGTCTCAAAAGCCAATTTTAGTGCCTGAAAACCGATTATAGTGCCTGAAATGCCAAATATTATGTCTCAAATGCCAATTTTAGTGCCTGAAATGCCAAATATAATGTCACAAATGCCAATTTTAGTGCATGAAATGCCAAATATAATGTCACAAATGCCAATTATAGTGCCTGAAATGCCAAATATTATGTCTCAAATGCCAATTTTAGTGCCTGAAATGCCAATTATAGTGCCTGAAATGCCAAATATTATGTCTCAAATGCTATTTTAGTGCCTGAAATGCCAAATATAATGTCACAAATGCCAATTATAGTGCCTGAAATGCCAAATATTATGTCTCAAATGCCAATTTTAGTGCCTGAAATGCCAATTATAGTGCCTGAAATGCCAAATATTATGTCTCAAATGCCAATTTTAGTGCCTGAAATGCCAAATATAATGTCACAAATGCCAATTTTAGTGCCTGAAATGCCAATTTTAGTGCCTGAAATGCCAAATATAATGTCACAAATGCCAATTTTAGTGCCTGAAATGCCGATTATAGTGCCTGAAATGCCAAATATTATGTCAAAAATGCCAATTTTAGTGCCTGAAATGCCAAATATAATGTCACAAATGCCAATTTTAGTGCCTGAAATACCAAATATTATGTCTCAAATGCCAATTTTAGTGCCTGAAATGCCAAATATAATGTCACAAATGCCAATTTTAGTGATTGAAATGCCAATTTTAGTGCCTGAAATGCCAAATATAATGTCACAAATGCCAATTTTAGTGCCTGAAATGCCGATTATAGTGCCTGAAATGCCAAATATAATGTCACAAATGCCAATTTTAGTGCCTGAAATGGCAATTATAATGTCAAAAATGCCAATTTTAGTGCCTGAAATGCCAAATATTATGTCACAAATGCCAATTTTAGTGCCTGAAATGCCAAATATTATGTCACAAATGCCAATTTTAGTGCCTGAAATGACAAATATTATGTCTCAAATCCCAATTTTAGTGCCTGAAATGCCAATTATAGTGTCTAAAGTGCCAAATATTATGTCACAAATGCCAATTATAGTGCCTGAAATGCCAAATATTATGTCTCAAATGCCAATTCTAGTGCCTGAAATGCCAAATATAATGTCACAAATGCCAATTTTAGTGCCTGAAATGCCAAATATAATGTCACAAATGCCAATTATAGTGCCTGAAATGCCAAATATTATGTCTCAAATGCCAATTTTAGTGCCTGAAATGCCAATTATAGTGCCTGAAATGCCAAATATTATGTCTCAAATGCCAATTTTAGTGCCTGAAATGCCAAATATAATGTCACAAATGCCAATTATAGTGCCTGAAATGCTAAATATTATGTCTCAAATGCCAATTTTAGTGCCTGAAATGCCAATTATAGTGCCTGAAATGCCAAATATTATGTCTCAAATGCCAATTTTAGTGCCTGAAATGCCAAATATAATGTCACAAATGCCAATTTTAGTGCCTGAAATGCCAATTATAGTGCCTGAAATGCCAAATATTATGTCTCAAAAGCCAATTTTAGTGCCTGAAATGCCGATTATAGTGCCTGAAATGCCAAATATTATGTCTCAAATGCCAATTTTAGTGCCTGAAATGCCAAATATAATGTCACAAATGCCAATTTTAGTGCCTGAAATGACAAATATTATGTCACAAATGCCAATTTTAGTGCCTGAAATGCCAATTTTAGTGCCTGAAATGCCAAATATTATGTCTCAAATGCCAATTTTAGTGCCTGAAATGCCAAATATAATGTCACAAATGCCAATTTTAGTGCCTGAAATGCCAATTATAGTGCCTGAAATGCCAAATATTATTTCTAAAATGCCAATTTTAGTGCCTGAAATGCCAAATATTACGTCACAAATGCCAATTTTAGTGCCTGAAATGCCAAATATAATGTCACAAATGCAAATTTTTGTGTCTGAAATGCCAATTATAGTGTCTAAAATGCCAAATATTATGTCACAAATGCCAAATATAATGTCACAAATGCCAATTTTAGTGCCTGAAATGCCAAATATAATGTCACAAATGCCAATTATAGTGCCTGAAATGCCAAATATTATGTCTCAAATGCCAATTTTAGTGCCTGAAATGCCAATTATAGTGCCTGAAATGCCAAATATTATGTCTCAAATGCCAATTTTAGTGCCTGAAATGCCAAATATAATGTCACAAATGCCAATTATAGTGCCTGAAATGCCAAATATTATGTCTCAAATGCCTATTTTAGTGCCTGAAATGCCAATTATAGTGCCTGAAATGCCAAATATTATGTCTCAAATGCCAATTTTAGTGTCTGAAATGCCAAATATAATGTCACAAATGCCATTTTTAGTGCCTGAAATGCCAATTATAGTGCCTGAAATGCCAAATATTATGTCTCAAATGCCAATTTTAGTGCCTGAAATGCCAATTATAGTGCCTGAAATGCCAAATATTATGTCTCAAATGCCAATTTTAGTGCCTGAAATGCCAAATATTATGTCACAAATTTCAATTTTAGTGCCTGAAATGCCAAATATAATGTCACAAATGCCAATTTTATTGCCTGAAATGCCGATTATAGTGCCTGAAATGCCAGATATTATGTCTCAAATGCCAATTTTAGAGCCTGAAATGCCAAATATAATGTCACAAATGCCAATTTTAGTGCCTGAAATGCCAATTATAGTGCCTGAAATGCCAAATATTATTTCTCAAAAGCCAATTTTAGTGCCTGAAAACCGATTATAGTGCCTGAAATGCCAAATATTATGTCTCAAATGCCAATTTTAGTGCCTGAAATGCCAAATATAATGTCACAAATGCCAATTTTAGTGCCTGAAATGCCAATTATAGTGCCTGAAATGCCAAATATAATGTCACAAATGCCAATTTTAGTGCCTGAAATGCCGATTATAGTGCCTGAAATGCCAAATATAATGTCAAAAATGCCAATTTTAGTGCCTGAAATGCCAAATATAATGTCACAAATGCCAATTTTAGTGCCTGAAATACCAAATATTATGTCTCAAATGCCAATATTAGTGCCTGAAATGCCAAATATAATGTCACAAATGCCAATTTTAGTGATTGAAATGCCAATTTTAGTGTCTGAAATGCCAAATATAATGTCACAAATGCCAATTTTAGTGCCTGAAATGCCGATTATAGTGCCTGAAATGCCAAATATAATGTCACAAATGCCAATTTTAGTGCCTGAAATGCCAAATATAATGTCAAAAATGCCAATTTTAGTGCCTGAAATGCCAAATATTATGTCACAAATGCCAATTTTAGTGCCTGAAATGCCAAATATTATGTCACAAATGCCAATTTTAGTGCCTGAATTGCCAATTATAGTGCCTGAAATGACAAATATTATGTCTCAAATCCCAATTTTAGTGCCTGAAATGCCAATTATAGTGTCTAAAATGCCAAATATTATGTCACAAATGCCAATTGTAGTGCCTGAAATGCCAAATATAATGTCACAAATGCCAATTTTAGTGCATGAAATGCCAAATATAATGTCACAAATGCCAATTATAGTGCCTGAAATGCCAAATATTATGTCTCAAATGCCAATTTTAGTGCCTGAAATGCCAATTATAGTGCCTGAAATGCCAAATTTTATGTCTCAAATGCTATTTCAGTGCCTGAAATGCCAAATATAATGTCACAAATGCCAATTATAGTGCCTGAAATGCCAAATATTATGTCTCAAATGCCAATTTTAGTGCCTGAAATGCCAATTATAGTGCCTGAAATGCCAAATATTATGTCTCAAATGCCAATTTTAGTGCCTGAAATGCCAAATATAATGTCACAAATGCCAATTTTAGTGCCTGAAATGCCAATTATAGTGCCTAAAATGCCAAATATTATGTCTCAAAAGCCAATTTTAGTGCCTGAAATGCCGATTATAGTGCCTGAAATGCCAAATATTATGTCTCAAATGCCAATTTTAGTGCCTGAAATGCCAAATATAATGTCACAAATGCCAATTTTAGTGCCTGAAATGCCAAATATTATGTCACAAATGCCAATTTTAGTGCCTGAAATGCCAAATATTATGTCTCAAATGCCAATTTTAGTCCCTGAAATGCCAAATATAATGTCACAAATGCCAATTTTAGTGCCTGAAATGCCAATTATAGTGCCTGAAATGCCAAATATTATATCTCAAATGCCAATTTTAGTGCCTGAAATGCCAATTATAGTGCCTGAAATGCCAAATATTATGTCTCAAATGCCAATTTTAGTGCCTGAAATGCCAAATATTACGTCACAAATGCCAATTTTAGTGCCTGAAATGCCAAATATAATGTCACAAATGCAAATTTTTGTGTCTGAAATGCCAATTATAGTGTCTAAAATGCCAAATATTATGTCACAAATGCCAAATATAATGTCACAAATGCCAATTTTAGTGCCTGAAATGCCAAATATTATGTCTCAAATGCCAATTTTAGTGCCTGAAATGCCAATTATAGTGCCTGAAATGCCAAATATTATGTCTCAAATGCCAATTTTAGTGCCTGAAATGCCAAATATAATGTCACAAATGCCAATTATAGTGCCTGAAATGCCAAATATTATGTCTCAAATGCCAATTTTAGTGCCTGAAATGCCAATTATAGTGCCTGAAATGCCAAATATTATGTCTCAAATGCCAATTTTAGTGTCTGAAATGCCAAATATAATGTCACAAATGCCAATTTTAGTGCCTGAAATGCCAATTATAGTGCCTGAAATGCCAAATATTATGTCTCAAATGCCAATTTTAGTGCCTGAAATGCCGATTATAGTGCCTGAAATGCCAAATATTATGTCTCAAATGCCAATTTTAGTGATTGAAATGCCAATTTTAGTGCCTGAAATGCCAAATATAATGTCACAAATGCCAATTTTAGTGCCTGAAATGCCGATTATAGTGCCTGAAATGCCAATTTTAGTGCCTGAAATGCCAAATATTATGTCACAAATGCCAATTTTAGTACTTGAAATGCCAAATATAATGTCACAAATGCCAATTTTAGTGCCTGAAATGCCGATTATAGTGCCTGAAATGCCAAATATTATGTCTCAAATGCCAATTTTAGTGCCTGAAATGCCAAATATAATGTCACAAATGCCAATTTTAGTGCCTGAAATGCCAATTATAGTGCCTGAAATGCCAAATATTATGTCTCAATAGCCAATTTTAGTGCCTGAAATGCCGACTATAGTGCCTGAAATGCCAAATATAATGTCACAAATGCCAATTTTAGTGCCTGAAATGCCAATTTTAGTGCCTGAAATGCCAAATATAATGTCACAAATGCCAATTTTAGTGCCTGAAATGCCGATTATAGTGCCTGAAACGCCAAATATAATGTCAAAAATGCCAATTTTAGTGCCAGAAATGCCAAATATAATGTCACAAATGCCAATTTTAGTGCCTGAAATACCAAATATTATGTCACAAATGCCAATTTTAGTGCCTGAAATACCAAATATTATGTCACAAATGCCAATTTTAGTGCCTGAAATGCCAAATATTATGTCACAAATGCCAATTTTAGTGCCTGAAATGACAAATATTATGTCTCAAATCCCAATTTTAGTGCCTGAAATGCCAATTATAGTGTCTAAAATGCCAAATATTATGTCACAAATGCCAATTATAGTGCCTGAAATGCCAAATATTATGTCTCAAATGCCAATTGTAGTGCCTGAAATGCCAAATATAATGTCACAAATGCCAATTTTAGTGCCTGAAATGCCAAATATAATGTCACAAATGCCAATTATAGTGCCTGAAATGCCAAATATTATGTCTCAAATGCCAATTTTAGTGCCTGAAATGCCAATTATAGTGCCTGAAATGCCAAATATTATGTCTCAAATGCCAATTTTAGTGCCTGAAATGCCAAATATAATGTCACAAATGCCAAATATAATGTCACAAATGCCAATTATAGTGCCTGAAATGCCAATTATAGTGCCTGAAATGCCAAATATTATGTCTCAAATGCCAATTTTAGTGCCTGAAATGCCAATTATAGTGCCTGAAATGCCAAATATTATGTCTCAAATGCCAATTTTAGTGCCTGAAATGCCAAATATAATGTCACAAATGCCAATTATAGTGCCTGAAATGCCAAATATTATGTCTCAAATGCCAATTTTAGTGTCTGAAATGCCAATTATAGTGCCTGAAATGCCAAATATTATGTCTCAAATGCCAATTTTAGTGCCTGAAATGCCAATTATAGTGCCTGAAATGCCAAATATTATGTCTCAAATGCCAATTTTAGTGCCTGAAATGCCAAATATAATGTCACAAATGCCAATTATAGTGCCTGAAATGCCAAATATTATGTCTCAAATGCCAATTTTAGTGCCTTAAATGCCAATTATAGTGCCTGAAATGCCAAATATTATGTCTCAAATGCCAATTTTAGTGCCTGAAATGCCAAATATAATGTCACAAATGCCAATTTTAGTGCCTGAAATGCCAAATATAATGTCACAAATGCCAATTTTAGTGCCTGAAATGCCAATTATAGTGCCTGAAATGCCAAATATTATATCTCAAATGCCAATTTTAGTGCCTGAAATGCCAATTATAGTGCCTGAAATGCCAAATATTATGTCTCAAATGCCAATTTTAGTGCCTGAAATGCCAAATATTACGTCACAAATGCGAATTTTAGTGCCTGAAATGCCAAATATAATGTCACAAATGCAAATTTTTGTGTCTGAAATGCCAATTATAGTGTCTAAAATGCCAAATATTATGTCACAAATGCCAAATATAATGTCACAAATGCCAATTTTAGTGCCTGAAATGCCAAATATTATGTCTCAAATGCCAATTTTAGTGCCTGAAATGCCAATTATAGTGCCTGAAATGCCAAATATTATGTCTCAAATGCCAATTTTAGTGCCTGAAATGCCAAATATTATGTCACAAATTTCAATTTTAGTGCCTGAAATGCCAAATATAATGTCACAAATGCCAATTTTATTGCCTGAAATGCCGATTATAGTGCCTGAAATGCCAGATATTATGTCTCAAATGCCAATTTTAGTGCCTGAAATGCCAAATATAATGTCACAAATGCCAATTTTAGTGCCTGAAATGCCAATTATAGTGCCTGAAATGCCAAATATTATGTCTCAAAAGCCAATTTTAGTGCCTGAAAACCGATTATAGTGCCTGAAATGCCAAATATTATGTCTCAAATGCCAATTTTAGTGCCTGAAATGCCAAATATAATGTCACAAATGCCAATTTTAGTGCCTGAAATGCCAATTTTAGTGCCTGAAATGCCAAATATAATGTCACAAATGCCAATTTTAGTGCCTGAAATGCCGATTATAGTGCCTGAAACGCCAAATATAATGTCAAAAATGCCAATTTTAGTGCCAGAAATGCCAAATATAATGTCACAAATGCCAATTTTAGTGCCTGAAATACCAAATATTATGTCACAAATGCCAATTTTAGTGCCTGAAATACCAAATATTATGTCACAAATGCCAATTTTAGTGCCTGAAATGCCAAATATTATGTCACAAATGCCAATTTTAGTGCCTGAAATGACAAATATTATGTCTCAAATCCCAATTTTAGTGCCTGAAATGCCAATTATAGTGTCTAAAATGCCAAATATTATGTCACAAATGCCAATTATAGTGCCTGAAATGCCAAATATTATGTCTCAAATGCCAATTGTAGTGCCTGAAATGCCAAATATAATGTCACAAATGCCAATTTTAGTGCCTGAAATGCCAAATATAATGTCACAAATGCCAATTATAGTGCCTGAAATGCCAAATATTATGTCTCAAATGCCAATTTTAGTGCCTGAAATGCCAATTATAGTGCCTGAAATGCCAAATATTATGTCTCAAATGCCAATTTTAGTGCCTGAAATGCCAAATATAATGTCACAAATGCCAAATATAATGTCACAAATGCCAATTATAGTGCCTGAAATGCCAATTATAGTGCCTGAAATGCCAAATATTATGTCTCAAATGCCAATTTTAGTGCCTGAAATGCCAATTATAGTGCCTGAAATGCCAAATATTATGTCTCAAATGCCAATTTTAGTGCCTGAAATGCCAAATATAATGTCACAAATGCCAATTATAGTGCCTGAAATGCCAAATATTATGTCTCAAATGCCAATTTTAGTGTCTGAAATGCCAATTATAGTGCCTGAAATGCCAAATATTATGTCTCAAATGCCAATTTTAGTGCCTGAAATGCCAATTATAGTGCCTGAAATGCCAAATATTATGTCTCAAATGCCAATTTTAGTGCCTGAAATGCCAAATATAATGTCACAAATGCCAATTATAGTGCCTGAAATGCCAAATATTATGTCTCAAATGCCAATTTTAGTGCCTTAAATGCCAATTATAGTGCCTGAAATGCCAAATATTATGTCTCAAATGCCAATTTTAGTGCCTGAAATGCCAAATATAATGTCACAAATGCCAATTTTAGTGCCTGAAATGCCAAATATAATGTCACAAATGCCAATTTTAGTGCCTGAAATGCCAATTATAGTGCCTGAAATGCCAAATATTATATCTCAAATGCCAATTTTAGTGCCTGAAATGCCAATTATAGTGCCTGAAATGCCAAATATTATGTCTCAAATGCCAATTTTAGTGCCTGAAATGCCAAATATTACGTCACAAATGCGAATTTTAGTGCCTGAAATGCCAAATATAATGTCACAAATGCAAATTTTTGTGTCTGAAATGCCAATTATAGTGTCTAAAATGCCAAATATTATGTCACAAATGCCAAATATAATGTCACAAATGCCAATTTTAGTGCCTGAAATGCCAAATATTATGTCTCAAATGCCAATTTTAGTGCCTGAAATGCCAATTATAGTGCCTGAAATGCCAAATATTATGTCTCAAATGCCAATTTTAGTGCCTGAAATGCCAAATATTATGTCACAAATTTCAATTTTAGTGCCTGAAATGCCAAATATAATGTCACAAATGCCAATTTTATTGCCTGAAATGCCGATTATAGTGCCTGAAATGCCAGATATTATGTCTCAAATGCCAATTTTAGTGCCTGAAATGCCAAATATAATGTCACAAATGCCAATTTTAGTGCCTGAAATGCCAATTATAGTGCCTGAAATGCCAAATATTATGTCTCAAAAGCCAATTTTAGTGCCTGAAAACCGATTATAGTGCCTGAAATGCCAAATATTATGTCTCAAATGCCAATTTTAGTGCCTGAAATGCCAAATATAATGTCACAAATGCCAATTTTAGTGCCTGAAATGCCAATTTTAGTGCCTGAAATGCCAAATATAATGTCACAAATGCCAATTTTAGTGCCTGAAATGCCGATTATAGTGCCTGAAACGCCAAATATAATGTCAAAAATGCCAATTTTAGTGCCAGAAATGCCAAATATAATGTCACAAATGCCAATTTTAGTGCCTGAAATACCAAATATTATGTCTCAAATGCCAATATTAGTGCCTGAAATGCCAAATATAATGTCACAAATGCCAATTTTAGTGATTGAAATGCCAATTTTAGTGTCTGAAATGCCAAATATAATGTCACAAATGCCAATTTTAGTGCCTGAAATGCCGATTATAGTGCCTGAAATGCCAAATATTATGTCTCAAATGCCAATTTTAGTGCCTGAAATGCCAATTATAGTGCCTGAAATGCCAAATATTATGTCTCAAATGCCAATTTTAGTGCCTGAAATGCCAAATATAATGTCACAAATGCCAATTATAGTGCCTGAAATGCCAAATATAATGTCACAAATGCCAATTATAGTGCCTGAAATGCCAAATATTATGTCTCAAATGCCAATTTTAGTGCCTGAAATGCCAATTATAGTGCCTGAAATGCCAAATATTATGTCTCAAATGCCAATTTTAGTGCCTGAAATGCCAAATATAATGTCACAAATGCCAATTATAGTGCCTGAAATGCCAAATATTATGTCTCAAATGCCAATTTTAGTGCCTGAAATGCCAATTATAGTGCCTGAAATGCCAAATATTATGTCTCAAATGCCAATTTTAGTGCCTGAAATGCCAATTATAGTGCCTGAAATGCCAAATATTATGTCTCAAATGCCAATTTTAGTGCCTGAAATGCCAAATATAATGTCACAAATGCCAATTATAGTGCCTGAAATGCCAAATATTATGTCTCAAATGCCAATTTTAGTGCCTGAAATGCCAATTATAGTGCCTGAAATGCCAAATATTATGTCTCAAATGCCAATTTTAGTGCCTGAAATGCCAAATATAATGTCACAAATGCCAATTTTAGTGCCTGAAATGCCAAATATAATGTCACAAATGCCAATTTTAGTGCCTGAAATGCCAATTATAGTGCCTGAAATGCCAAATATTATATCTCAAATGCCAATTTTAGTGCCTGAAATGCCAATTATAGTGCCTGAAATGCCAAATATTATGTCTCAAATGCCAATTTTAGTGCCTGAAATGCCAAATATTACGTCACAAATGCGAATTTTAGTGCCTGAAATGCCAAATATAATGTCACAAATGCAAATTTTTGTGTCTGAAATGCCAATTATAGTGTCTAAAATGCCAAATATTATGTCACAAATGCCAAATATAATGTCACAAATGCCAATTTTAGTGCCTGAAATGCCAAATATTATGTCTCAAATGCCAATTTTAGTGCCTGAAATGCCAATTATAGTGCCTGAAATGCCAAATATTATGTCTCAAATGCAAATTTTAGTGCCTGAAATGCCAAATATTATGTCACAAATTTCAATTTTAGTGCCTGAAATGCCAAATATAATGTCACAAATGCCAATTTTATTGCCTGAAATGCCGATTATAGTGCCTGAAATGCCAGATATTATGTCTCAAATGCCAATTTTAGTGCCTGAAATGCCAAATATAATGTCACAAATGCCAATTTTAGTGCCTGAAATGCCAATTATAGTGCCTGAAATGCCAAATATTATGTCTCAAAAGCCAATTTTAGTGCCTGAAAACCGATTATAGTGCCTGAAATGCCAAATATTATGTCTCAAATGCCAATTTTAGTGCCTGAAATGCCAAATATAATGTCACAAATGCCAATTTTAGTGCCTGAAATGCCAATTTTAGTGCCTGAAATGCCAAATATAATGTCACAAATGCCAATTTTAGTGCCTGAAATGCCGATTATAGTGCCTGAAATGCCAAATATAATGTCAAAAATGCCAATTTTAGTGCCTGAAATGCCAAATATAATGTCACAAATGCCAATTTTAGTGCCTGAAATACCAAATATTATGTCTCAAATGCCAATATTAGTGCCTGAAATGCCAAATATAATGTCACAAATGCCAATTTTAGTGATTGAAATGCCAATTTTAGTGTCTGAAATGCCAAATATAATGTCACAAATGCCAATTTTAGTGCCTGAAATGCCGATTATAGTGCCTGAAATGCCAAATATAATGTCACAAATGCCAATTTTAGTGCCTGAAATGCCAAATATAATGTCAAAAATGCCAATTTTAGTGCCTGAAATGCCAAATATTATGTCACAAATGCCAATTTTAGTGCCTGAAATGCCAAATATTATGTCTCAAATGCCAATTTTAGTGCCTGAAATGCCAATTATAGTGCCTGAAATGCCAAATATTATGTCTCAAATGCCAATTTTAATGCCTGAAATGCCAAATATAATGTCACAAATGCCAATTTTAGTGCCTGAAATGCCAATTATAGTGCCTGAAATGCCAAATATTATGTCTCAAAAGCCAATTTTAGTGCCTGAAATGCCAAATATTATGTCACAAATTTCAATTTTAGTGCCTGAAATGCCAAATATAATGTCACAAATGCCAATTTTATTGCCTGAAATGCCGATTATAGTGCCTGAAATGCCAGATATTATGTCTCAAATGCCAATTTTAGTGCCTGAAATGCCAAATATAATGTCACAAATGCCAATTTTAGTGCCTGAAATGCCAATTATAGTGCCTGAAATGCCAAATATTATGTCTCAAAAGCCAATTTTAGTGCCTGAAAACCGATTATAGTGCCTGAAATGCCAAATATTATGTCTCAAATGCCAATTTTAGTGCCTGAAATGCCAAATATAATGTCACAAATGCCAATTTTAGTGCCTGAAATGCCAATTTTAGTGCCTGAAATGCCAAATATAATGTCACAAATGCCAATTTTAGTGCCTGAAATGCCGATTATAGTGCCTGAAACGCCAAATATAATGTCAAAAATGCCAATTTTAGTGCCAGAAATGCCAAATATAATGTCACAAATGCCAATTTTAGTGCCTGAAATACCAAATATTATGTCTCAAATGCCAATATTAGTGCCTGAAATGCCAAATATAATGTCACAAATGCCAATTTTAGTGATTGAAATGCCAATTTTAGTGTCTGAAATGCCAAATATAATGTCACAAATGCCAATTTTAGTGCCTGAAATGCCGATTATAGTGCCTGAAATGCCAAATATTATGTCTCAAATGCCAATTTTAGTGCCTGAAATGCCAATTATAGTGCCTGAAATGCCAAATATTATGTCTCAAATGCCAATTTTAGTGCCTGAAATGCCAAATATAATGTCACAAATGCCAATTATAGTGCCTGAAATGCCAAATATTATGTCTCAAATGCCAATTTTAGTGCCTGAAATGCCAATTATAGTGCCTGAAATGCCAAATATTATGTCTCAAATGCCAATTTTAGTGCCTGAAATGCCAAATATAATGTCACAAATGCCAATTTTAGTGCCTGAAATGCCAAATATAATGTCACAAATGCCAATTTTAGTGCCTGAAATGCCAATTATAGTGCCTGAAATGCCAAATATTATATCTCAAATGCCAATTTTAGTGCCTGAAATGCCAATTATAGTGCCTGAAATGCCAAATATTATGTCTCAAATGCCAATTTTAGTGCCTGAAATGCCAAATATTACGTCACAAATGCGAATTTTAGTGCCTGAAATGCCAAATATAATGTCACAAATGCAAATTTTTGTGTCTGAAATGCCAATTATAGTGTCTAAAATGCCAAATATTATGTCACAAATGCCAAATATAATGTCACAAATGCCAATTTTAGTGCCTGAAATGCCAAATATTATGTCTCAAATGCCAATTTTAGTGCCTGAAATGCCAATTATAGTGCCTGAAATGCCAAATATTATGTCTCAAATGCAAATTTTAGTGCCTGAAATGCCAAATATTATGTCACAAATTTCAATTTTAGTGCCTGAAATGCCAAATATAATGTCACAAATGCCAATTTTATTGCCTGAAATGCCGATTATAGTGCCTGAAATGCCAGATATTATGTCTCAAATGCCAATTTTAGTGCCTGAAATGCCAAATATAATGTCACAAATGCCAATTTTAGTGCCTGAAATGCCAATTATAGTGCCTGAAATGCCAAATATTATGTCTCAAAAGCCAATTTTAGTGCCTGAAAACCGATTATAGTGCCTGAAATGCCAAATATTATGTCTCAAATGCCAATTTTAGTGCCTGAAATGCCAAATATAATGTCACAAATGCCAATTTTAGTGCCTGAAATGCCAATTTTAGTGCCTGAAATGCCAAATATAATGTCACAAATGCCAATTTTAGTGCCTGAAATGCCGATTATAGTGCCTGAAATGCCAAATATAATGTCAAAAATGCCAATTTTAGTGCCTGAAATGCCAAATATAATGTCACAAATGCCAATTTTAGTGCCTGAAATACCAAATATTATGTCTCAAATGCCAATATTAGTGCCTGAAATGCCAAATATAATGTCACAAATGCCAATTTTAGTGATTGAAATGCCAATTTTAGTGTCTGAAATGCCAAATATAATGTCACAAATGCCAATTTTAGTGCCTGAAATGCCGATTATAGTGCCTGAAATGCCAAATATAATGTCACAAATGCCAATTTTAGTGCCTGAAATGCCAAATATAATGTCAAAAATGCCAATTTTAGTGCCTGAAATGCCAAATATTATGTCACAAATGCCAATTTTAGTGCCTGAAATGCCAAATATTATGTCTCAAATGCCAATTTTAGTGCCTGAAATGCCAATTATAGTGCCTGAAATGCCAAATATTATGTCTCAAATGCCAATTTTAATGCCTGAAATGCCAAATATAATGTCACAAATGCCAATTTTAGTGCCTGAAATGCCAATTATAGTGCCTGAAATGCCAAATATTATGTCTCAAAAGCCAATTTTAGTGCCTGAAATGCCGATTATAGTGCCTGAAATGCCAAATATTATGTCTCAAATGCCAATTTTAGTGCCTGAAATGCCAAATATAATGTCACAAATGCCAATTTTAGTGCCTGAAATGCCAAATATTATGTCACAAATGCCAATTTTAGTGCCTGAAATGCCAAATATTATGTCTCAAATGCCAATTTTAGTCCCTGAAATGCCAAATATAATGTCACAAATGCCAATAGAAATCCCTCTAGGGACCTAGAAATCCCTCTAGGGACCTAGAAATCTATCCCTCTAGGGACCTAGAAATCCCTCTAGGGACATTGAAATCCCTCTAGGGACCTAGAAATCTCTCTAGAGACATAGAAATCCCTCTAGGGACATAGAAATCTATCCCTCTAGGGACCTAGAAATCCCTCTAGGGACATAGAAATCCTTCTAGGGACCTAGAAATCTCTCTAGGGACCTAGAAATCTCTCTAGGGACATAGAAATCTCTCTAGGGACATAGAAATCCCTCTAGGGACATAGAAATATATCCCTCTAGGGACCTAGAAATCCCTCTAGGGACCTAGAAATCCCTCTAGGGACCTAGAAATCCCTCTAGGGACCTAGAAATCCCTCTAGCGACATAGAAATCCCTCTAGGGACATAGAAATCTATCCCTCTAGGGACCTAGAAATCCCTCTAGCGACATAGAAATCCCTCTAGCGACATAGAAATCCCTCTAGGGACATAGAAATCCCTCTAGGGACATAGAAATCCCTCTAGGGACCTAGAAATCCCTCTAGGGACATAGAAATCCCTCTAGGGACATAGAAATCCCTCTAGGGACATAGAAATCCCTCTAGGGACATAGAAATCCCTCTAGGGACATAGAAATCTATCCCTCTAGGGACATAGAAATCCCTCTAGGGACCTAGAAATCCCTCTAGGGACCTAGAAATCTATCCCTCTAGGGACCTAGAAATCCCTCTAGGGACATTGAAATCCCTCTAGGGACCTAGAAATCTCTCTAGTGACATAGAAATCCCTCTAGGGACATAGAAATCTATCCCTCTAGGGACCTAGAAATCCCTCTAGGGACATAGAAATCCCTCTAGGGACCTAGAAATCTCTCTAGGGACCTAGAAATCTCTCTAGGGACATAGAAATCTCTCTAGGGACATAGAAATCCCTCTAGGGACATAGAAATATATCCCTCTAGGGACCTAGAAATCCCTCTAGGGACCTAGAAATCCCTCTAGGGACCTAGAAATCCCACTAGGGACCTAGAAATCCCTCTAGGGACCTAGAAATCCCTCTAGCGACATAGAAATCCCTCTAGGGACATAGAAATCTCTCTAGGGACATAGAAATCCCTCTAGGGACATAGAAATCTATCCCTCTAGGGACCTAGAAATCCCTCTAGCGACATAGAAATCCCTCTAGCGACATAGAAATCCCTCTAGGGACATAGAAATCCCTCTAGGGACATAGAAATCCCTCTAGGGACCTAGAAATCCCTCTAGGGACATAGAAATCCCTCTAGGGACATAGAAATCCCTCTAGGGACCTAGAAATCCCTCTAGGGACCTAGAAATCCCACTAGGGACCTAGAAATCCCTCTAGGGACCTAGAAATCCCTCTAGCGACATAGAAATCCCTCTAGGGACATAGAAATCTCTCTAGGGACATAGAAATCCCTCTAGGGACATAGAAATCTATCCCTCTAGGGACCTAGAAATCCCTCTAGCGACATAGAAATCCCTCTAGCGACATAGAAATCCCTCTAGGGACATAGAAATCCCTCTAGGGACATAGAAATCCCTCTAGGGACCTAGAAATCCCTCTAGGGACATAGAAATCCCTCTAGGGACATAGAAATCCCTCTAGGGACATAGAAATCCCTCTAGGGACATAGAAATCTATCCCTCTAGGGACATAGAAATCCCTCTAGGGACCTAGAAATCCCTCTAGGGACCTAGAAATCCCTCTAGGGACATAGAAATCCCTCTAGGGACATAGAAATCCCTCTAGGGACCTAGAAATCCCTCTAGGGACATAGAAATCCCTCTAGGGACATAGAAATCCCTCTAGGGACATAGAAATCCCTCTAGGGACATAGAAATCTATCCCTCTAGGGACATAGAAATCCCTCTAGGGACCTAGAAATCCCTCTAGGGACCTAGAAATCTATCCCTCTAGGGACCTAGAAATCCCTCTAGGGACATTGAAATCCCTCTAGGGACCTAGAAATCTCTCTAGAGACATAGAAATCCCTCTAGGGACATAGAAATCTATCCCTCTAGGGACCTAGAAATCCCTCTAGGGACATAGAAATCCCTCTAGGGACCTAGAAATCTCTCTAGGGACATAGAAATCTCTCTAGGGACATAGAAATCCCTCTAGGGACATAGAAATATATCCCTCTAGGGACCTAGAAATCCCTCTAGGGACCTAGAAATCCCTCTAGGGACCTAGAAATCCCTCTAGGGACCTAGAAATCCCTCTAGCGACATAGAAATCCCTCTAGGGACATAGAAATCTATCCCTCTAGGGACCTAGAAATCCCTCTAGCGACATAGAAATCCCTCTAGCGACATAGAAATCCCTCTAGGGACATAGAAATCCCTCTAGGGACATAGAAATCCCTCTAGGGACCTAGAAATCCCTCTAGGGACATAGAAATCCCTCTAGGGACATAGAAATCCCTCTAGGGACATAGAAATCCCTCTAGGGACATAGAAATCCCTCTAGGGACATAGAAATCTATCCCTCTAGGGACATAGAAATCCCTCTAGGGACCTAGAAATCCCTCTAGGGACCTAGAAATCTATCCCTCTAGGGACCTAGAAATCCCTCTAGGGACATTGAAATCCCTCTAGGGACCTAGAAATCTCTCTAGTGACATAGAAATCCCTCTAGGGACATAGAAATCTATCCCTCTAGGGACCTAGAAATCCCTCTAGGGACATAGAAATCCCTCTAGGGACCTAGAAATCTCTCTAGGGACCTAGAAATCTATCCCTCTAGGGACATAGAAATCTCTCTAGGGACATAGAAATCCCTCTAGGGACATAGAAATATATCCCTCTAGGGACCTAGAAATCTATCCCTCTAGGGACCTAGAAATCCCTCTAGGGACATTGAAATCCCTCTAGGGACCTAGAAATCTCTCTAGTGACATAGAAATCCCTCTAGGGACATAGAAATCTATCCCTCTAGGGACCTAGAAATCCCTCTAGGGACATAGAAATCCCTCTAGGGACCTAGAAATCTCTCTAGGGACCTAGAAATCTCTCTAGGGACATAGAAATCTCTCTAGGGACATAGAAATCCCTCTAGGGACATAGAAATATATCCCTCTAGGGACCTAGAAATCCCTCTAGGGACCTAGAAATCCCTCTAGGGACCTAGAAATCCCTCTAGGGACCTAGAAATCCCTCTAGCGACATAGAAATCCCTCTAGGGACATAGAAATCTCTCTAGGGACATAGAAATCCCTCTAGGGACATAGAAATCTATCCCTCTAGGGACCTAGAAATCCCTCTAGCGACATAGAAATCCCTCTAGCGACATAGAAATCCCTCTAGGGACATAGAAATCCCTCTAGGGACATAGAAATCCCTCTAGGGACCTAGAAATCCCTCTAGGGACATAGAAATCCCTCTAGGGACATAGAAATCCCTCTAGGGACATAGAAATCCCTCTAGGGACATAGAAATCTAGCCCTCTAGGGACATAGAAATCCCTCTAGGGACCTAGAAATCCCTCTAGGGACCTAGAAATCCCTCTAGGGACATTGAAATCCCTCTAGGGACATATAAATCTATCCCTCTAGGGACATAGAAATCCCTCTAGGGACATAGAAATCCCTCTAGGGACCTAGAAATCCCTCTAGGGACCTAGAAATCCCACTAGGGACATTGAAATCCCTCTAGGGACATTGAAATCCCTCTAGGGACATAGAAATCTATCCCTCTAGGGACCTAGAAATCCCTCTAGGGACATTGAAATCCCTCTAGGGACCTAGAAATCTCTCTAGTGACATAGAAATCCCTCTAGGGACATAGAAATCTCTCTCTCTAGGGACCTAGAAATCCCTCTAGGGACCTAGAAATCCCTCTAGCGACATAGAAATCCCTCTAGCGACATAGAAATCCCTCTAGGGACCTAGAAATCCCTCTAGGGACATAGAAATCCCTCTAGGGACATAGAAATCCCTCTAGGGACATAGAAATCCCTCTAGGGACCTAGAAATCCCTCTAGGGACCTAGAAATCTATCCCTCTAGGGACCTAGAAATCCCTCTAGAGACATTGAAATCCCACTAGGGACATATAAATCCCTCTAGGGACCTAGAAATCTCTCTAGTGACATAGAAATCCCTCTAGGGACATAGAAATCTCTCTCTCTAGGGACCTAGAAATCCCTCTAGGGACCTAGAAATCCCTCTAGCGACATAGAAATCCCTCTAGCGACATAGAAATCCCTCTAGGGACCTAGAAATCCCTCTAGGGACATAGAAATCCCTCTAGAGACATTGAAATCCCTCTAGGGACCTAGAAATCCCTCTAGGGACATTGAAATCCCTCTAGGGACCTAGAAATCTCTCTAGTGACATAGAAATCCCTCTAGGGACATAGAAATCTCTCTCTCTAGGGACCTAGAAATCCCTCTAGGGACCTAGAAATCCCTCTAGCGACATAGAAATCCCTCTAGCGACATAGAAATCCCTCTAGGGACCTAGAAATCCCTCTAGGGACATAGAAATCCCTCTAGGGACATAGAAATCCCTCTAGGGACATAGAAATCCCTCTAGGGACCTAGAAATCCCTCTAGGGACCTAGAAATCTATCCCTCTAGGGACCTAGAAATCCCTCTAGAGACATTGAAATCCCTCTAGGGACATATAAATCTATCCCTCTAGGGACATAGAAATCCCTCTAGGGACATAGAAATCCCTCTAGGGACCTAGAAATCCCTCTACGGACCTAGAAATCCCTCTAGGGACATTGAAATCCCTCTAGGGACATTGAAATCCCTCTAGGGACATAGAAATCTATCCCTCTAGGGACCTAGAAATCCCTCTAGGGACATTGAAATCCCTCTAGGGACCTAGAAATCTCTCTAGTGACATAGAAATCCCTCTAGGGACATAGAAATCTCTCTCTCTAGGGACCTAGAAATCCCTCTAGGGACCTAGAAATCCCTCTAGCGACATAGAAATCCCTCTAGCGACATAGAAATCCCTCTAGGGACCTAGAAATCCCTCTAGGGACATAGAAATCCCTCTAGGGACATAGAAATCCCTCTAGGGACCTAGAAATCCCTCTAGGGACCTAGAAATCTATCCCTCTAGGGACCTAGAAATCCCTCTAGAGACATTGAAATCCCTCTAGGGACCTAGAAATCTCTCTAGTGACATAGAAATCCCTCTAGGGACATAGAAATCTATCCCTCTAGGGACCTAGAAATCCCTCTAGGGACATAGAAATCTATCCCTCTAGGGACCTAGAAATCCCTCTAGCGACATAGAAATCCCTCTAGCGACATAGAAATCCCTCTAGGGACATAGAAATCTCTCTCTCTAGGGACCTAGAAATCCCTCTAGGGACATAGAAATCCCTCTAGGGACATAGAAATCCCTCTAGGGACCTAGAAATCCCTCTAGGGACATAGAAATCCCTCTAGGGACATAGAAATGCCTCTAGGGACATAGAAATCCCTCTAGGGACCTAGAAATCCCTCTAGGGACCTAGAAATCTATCCCTCTAGGGACCTAGAAATCCCTCTAGGGACATTGAAATCCCTCTAGGGACCTAGAAATCTCTCTAGTGACATAGAAATCCCTCTAGGGACATAGAAATCTATCCCTCTAGGGACCTAGAAATCCCTCTAGGGACATAGAAATCCCTCTAGGGACCTAGAAATCTCTCTAGGGACCTAGAAATCTCTCTAGGGACATAGAAATCTCTCTAGGGACATAGAAATCCCTCTAGGGACATAGAAATCTATCCCTCTAGAGACCTAGAAATCCATCTAGGGACCTAGAAATCCCTCTAGGGACCTAGAAATCCCTCTAGGGACCTAGAAATCCCTCTAGCGACATAGAAATCCCTCTAGGGACATAGAAATCTCTCTAGGGACATAGAAATCCCTCTAGGGACATAGAAATCTATCCCTCTAGGGACCTAGAAATCCCTCTAGCGACATAGAAATCTCTCTAGGGACATAGAAATCCCTCTAGGGACATAGAAATCTATCCCTCTAGGGACCTAGAAATCCCTCTAGCGACATAGAAATCCCTCTAGCGACATAGAAATCCCTCTAGGGACATAGAAATCCCTCTAGGGACATAGAAATCCCTCTAGGGACCTAGAAATCCCTCTAGGGACATAGAAATCCCTCTAGGGACATAGAAATCCCTCTAGGGACATAGAAATCCCTCTAGGGACATAGAAATCTATCCCTCTAGGGACATAGAAATCCCTCTAGGGACCTAGAAATCCCTCTAGGGACCTAGAAATCTATCCCTCTAGGGACCTAGAAATCTATCCCTCTAGGGACCTAGAAATCCCTCTAGGGACATAGAAATCCCTCTAGGGACCTAGAAATCTCTCTAGGGACCTAGAAATCTCTCTAGGGACATTGAAATCTCTCTAGGGACATAGAAATCCCTCTAGGGACATAGAAATCTATCCCTCTAGGGACCTAGAAATCCCTCTAAGGACCTAGAAATCCCTCTAGGGACCTAGAAATCCCTCTAGGGACCTAGAAATCCCTCTAGCGACATAGAAATCCCTCTAGGGACATAGAAATCTCTCTAGGGACATAGAAATCCCTCTAGGGACATAGAAATCTATCCCTCTAGAGGGACCTAGAAATCCCTCTAGCGACATAGAAATCCCTCTAGCGACATAGAAATCCCTCTAGGGACATAGAAATCCCTCTAGGGACATAGAAATCCCTCTAGGGACCTAGAAATCCCTCTAGGGACATAGAAATCCCTCTAGGGACATAGAAATCCCTCTAGGGACATAGAAATCCCTCTAGGGACATAGAAATCTATCCCTCTAGGGACATAGAAATCCCTCTAGGGACCTAGAAATCCCTCTAGGGACCTAGAAATCTATCCCTCTAGGGACCTAGAAATCCCTCTAGGGACATTGAAATCCCTCTAGGGACCTAGAAATCTCTCTAGAGACATAGAAATCCCTCTAGGGACATAGAAATCTATCCCTCTAGGGACCTAGAAATCCCTCTAGGGACATAGAAATCCCTCTAGGGACCTAGAAATCTCTCTAGGGACCTAGAAATCTCTCTAGGGACATAGAAATCTCTCTAGGGACATAGAAATCCCTCTAGGGACATAGAAATATATCCCTCTAGGGACCTAGAAATCCCTCTAGGGACCTAGAAATCCCTGTAGGGACCTAGAAATCCCTCTAGGGACCTAGAAATCCCTCTAGCGACATAGAAATCCCTCTAGGGACATAGAAATCTATCCCTCTAGGGACCTAGAAATCCTTCTAGCGACATAGAAATCCCTCTAGCGACATAGAAATCCCTCTAGGGACATAGAAATCCCTCTAGGGACATAGAAATCCCTCTAGGGACCTAGAAATCCCTCTAGGGACATAGAAATCCCTCTAGGGACATAGAAATCCCTCTAGGGACATAGAAATCCCTCTAGGGACATAGAAATCCCTCTAGGGACATAGAAATCTATCCCTCTAGGGACATAGAAATCCCTCTAGGGACCTAGAAATCCCTCTAGGGACCTAGAAATCTATCCCTCTAGGGACCTAGAAATCCCTCTAGGGACATTGAAATCCCTCTAGGGACCTAGAAATCTCTCTAGTGACATAGAAATCCCTCTAGGGACATAGAAATCTATCCCTCTAGGGACCTAGAAATCCCTCTAGGGACATAGAAATCCCTCTATGGACCTAGAAATCTCTCTAGGGACCTAGAAATCTCTCTAGGGACATAGAAATCTCTCTAGGGACATAGAAATCCCTCTAGGGACATAGAAATATATCCCTCTAGGGACCTAGAAATCCCTCTAGGGACCTAGAAATCCCTCTAGGGACCTAGAAATCCCTCTAGGGACCTAGAAATCCCTCTAGGGACCTAGAAATCCCTCTAGCGACATAGAAATCCCTCTAGGGACATAGAAATCTCTCTAGGGACATAGAAATCCCTCTAGGGACATAGAAATCTATCCCTCTAGGGACCTAGAAATCCCTCTAGCGACATAGAAATCCCTCTAGCGACATAGAAATCCCTCTAGGGACATAGAAATCCCTCTAGGGACATAGAAATCCCTCTAGGGACCTAGAAATCCCTCTAGGGACATAGAAATCCCTCTAGGGACATAGAAATCCCTCTAGGGACATAGAAATCCCTCTAGGGACATAGAAATCTATCCCTCTAGGGACATAGAAATCCCTCTAGGGACCTAGAAATCCCTCTAGGGACATAGAAATCCCTCTAGGGACATAGAAATCCCTCTAGGGACCTAGCAATCCCTCTAGGGACCTAGAAATCCCTCTAGGGACATAGAAATCCCTCTAGGGACATAGAAATCCCTCTAGGGACCTAGAAATCCCTCTAGGGACATAGAAATCCCTCTAGGGACATAGAAATCCCTCTAGGGACATAGAAATCCCTCTAGGGACATAGAAATCTATCCCTCTAGGGACATAGAAATCCCTCTAGGGACCTAGAAATCCCTCTAGGGACCTAGAAATCTATCCCTCTAGGGACCTAGAAATCCCTCTAGGGACATTGAAATCCCTCTAGGGACCTAGAAATCTCTCTAGAGACATAGAAATCCCTCTAGGGACATAGAAATCTATCCCTCTAGGGACCTAGAAATCCCTCTAGGGACATAGAAATCCCTCTAGGGACCTAGAAATCTCTCTAGGGACATAGAAATCTATCTAGGGACATAGAAATCCCTCTAGGGACCTAGAAATCCCTCTAGGGACATAGAAATCCCTCTAGGGACATAGAAATCCCTCTAGGGACATAGAAATCCCTCTAGGGACATAGAAATCCCTCTAGGGACATAGAAATCTATCCCTCTAGGGACATAGAAATCCCTCTAGGGACCTAGAAATCCCTCTAGGGACCTAGAAATCTATCCCTCTAGGGACCTAGAAATCCCTCTAGGGACATTGAAATCCCTCTAGGGACCTAGAAATCTCTCTAGTGACATAGAAATCCCTCTAGGGACATAGAAATCTATCCCTCTAGGGACCTAGAAATCCCTCTAGGGACATAGAAATCCCTCTAGGGACCTAGAAATCTCTCTAGGGACCTAGAAATCTATCCCTCTAGGGACATAGAAATCTCTCTAGGGACATAGAAATCCCTCTAGGGACATAGAAATATATCCCTCTAGGGACCTAGAAATCTCTCTAGGGACCTAGAAATCTCTCTAGGGACATAGAAATCTCTCTAGGGACATAGAAATCCCTCTAGGGACATAGAAATCTATCCCTCTAGGGATCTAGAAATCCCTCTAGGGACCTAGAAATCCCTCTAGGGACCTAGAAATCCCTCTAGCGACATAGAAATCCCTCTAGGGACATAGAAATCTCTCTAGGGACATAGAAATCCCTCTAGGGACATAGAAATCTATCCCTCTAGGGACCTAGAAATCCCTCTAGCGACATAGAAATCCCTCTAGCGACATAGAAATCTCTCTAGTGACATAGAAATCCCTCTAGGGACATAGAAATCTATCCCTCTAGGGACCTAGAAATCCCTCTAGGGACATAGAAATCCCTCTAGGGGCATAGAAATCCCTCTAGCGACATAGAAATCCCTCTAGGGACATAGAAATCCCTCTAGGGACATAGAAATCCCTCTAGGGACCTAGAAATCCCTCTAGCGACATAGAAATCCCTCTAGGGACATAGAAATCTATCCCTCTAGGGACCTAGAAATCCCTCTAGCGACATAGAAATCCCTCTAGCGACATAGAAATCCCTCTAGGGACATAGAAATCCCTCTAGGGACATAGAAATCCCTCTAGGGACCTAGAAATCCCTCTAGGGACATAGAAATTCCTCTAGGGACATAGAAATCCCTCTAGGGACATAGAAATCCCTCTAGGGACATAGAAATCCCTCTAGGGACATAGAAATCTATCCCTCTAGGGACATAGAAATCCCTCTAGGGACCTAGAAATCCCTCTAGGGACCTAGAAATCTATCCCTCTAGGGACCTAGAAATCCCTCTAGGGACATTGAAATCCCTCTAGGGACCTAGAAATCTCTCTAGTGACATAGAAATCCCTCTAGGGACATAGAAATCTATCCCTCTAGGGACCTAGAAATCCCTCTAGGGACATAGAAATCCCTCTATGGACCTAGAAATCTCTCTAGGGACCTAGAAATCTCTCTAGGGACATAGAAATCTCTCTAGGGACATAGAAATCCCTCTAGGGACATAGAAATATATCCCTCTAGGGACCTAGAAATCCCTCTAGGGACCTAGAAATCCCTCTAGGGACCTAGAAATCCCTCTAGGGACCTAGAAATCCCTCTAGGGACCTAGAAATCCCTCTAGCGACATAGAAATCCCTCTAGGGACATAGAAATCTCTCTAGGGACATAGAAATCCCTCTAGGGACATAGAAATCTATCCCTCTAGGGACCTAGAAATCCCTCTAGCGACATAGAAATCCCTCTAGCGACATAGAAATCCCTCTAGGGACATAGAAATCCCTCTAGGGACATAGAAATCCCTCTAGGGACCTAGAAATCCCTCTAGGGACATAGAAATCCCTCTAGGGACATAGAAATCCCTCTAGGGACATAGAAATCCCTCTAGGGACATAGAAATCTATCCCTCTAGGGACATAGAAATCCCTCTAGGGACCTAGAAATCCCTCTAGGGACATAGAAATCCCTCTAGGGACCTAGAAATCCCTCTAGGGACATAGAAATCCCTCTAGGGACATAGAAATCCCTCTAGGGACATAGAAATCCCTCTAGGGACATAGAAATCTATCCCTCTAGGGACATAGAAATCCCTCTAGGGACATAGAAATCTATCCCTCTAGGGACATAGAAATCCCTCTAGGGACCTAGAAATCCCTCTAGGGACCTAGAAATCTATCCCTCTAGGGACCTAGAAATCCCTCTAGGGACATTGAAATCCCTCTAGGGACCTAGAAATCTCTCTAGGGACCTAGAAATCTCTCTAGGGACATAGAAATCTCTCTAGGGACATAGAAATCCCTCTAGGGACATAGAAATATATCCCTCTAGGGACCTAGAAATCCCTCTAGGGACCTAGAAATCCCTCTAGGGACCTAGAAATCCCTCTAGGGACCTAGAAATCCCTCTAGCGACATAGAAATCCCTCTAGGGACATAGAAATCTATCCCTCTAGGGACCTAGAAATCCCTCTAGCGACATAGAAATCCCTCTAGCGACATAGAAATCCCTCTAGGGACATAGAAATCTATCTAGGGACATAGAAATCCCTCTAGGGACCTAGAAATCCCTCTAGGGACATAGAAATCCCTCTAGGGACATAGAAATCCCTCTAGGGACATAGAAATCCCTCTAGGGACATAGAAATCCCTCTAGGGACATAGAAATCTATCCCTCTAGGGACATAGAAATCCCTCTAGGGACCTAGAAATCCCTCTAGGGACCTAGAAATCTATCCCTCTAGGGACCTAGAAATCCCTCTAGGGACATTGAAATCCCTCTAGGGACCTAGAAATCTCTCTAGTGACATAGAAATCCCTCTAGGGACATAGAAATCTATCCCTCTAGGGACCTAGAAATCCCTCTAGGGACATAGAAATCCCTCTAGGGACCTAGAAATCTCTCTAGGGACCTAGAAATCTATCCCTCTAGGGACATAGAAATCTCTCTAGGGACATAGAAATCCCTCTAGGGACATAGAAATATATCCCTCTAGGGACCTAGAAATCTCTCTAGGGACCTAGAAATCTCTCTAGGGACATAGAAATCTCTCTAGGGACATAGAAATCCCTCTAGGGACATAGAAATCTATCCCTCTAGGGACCTAGAAATCCCTCTAGGGACCTAGAAATCCCTCTAGGGACCTAGAAATCCCTCTAGCGACATAGAAATCCCTCTAGGGACATAGAAATCTCTCTAGGGACATAGAAATCCCTCTAGGGACATAGAAATCTATCCCTCTAGGGACCTAGAAATCCCTCTAGCGACATAGAAATCCCTCTAGCGACATAGAAATCTCTCTAGTGACATAGAAATCCCTCTAGGGACATAGAAATCTATCCCTCTAGGGACCTAGAAATCCCTCTAGGGACATAGAAATCCCTCTAGGGGCATAGAAATCCCTCTAGCGACATAGAAATCCCTCTAGGGACATAGAAATCCCTCTAGGGACATAGAAATCCCTCTTGGGACCTAGAAATCCCTCTAGGGACATAGAAATCCCTCTAGGGACATAGAAATCCCTCTAGGGACATAGAAATCCCTCTAGGGACATAGAAATCCCTCTAGGGACATAGAAATCTATCCCTCTAGGGACATAGAAATCCCTCTAGGGACCTAGAAATCCCTCTAGGGACCTAGAAATCTATCCCTCTAGGGACCTAGAAATCCCTCTAGGGACATTGAAATCCCTCTAGGGACATAGAAATCCCTCTAGGGACCTAGAAATCTCTCTAGGGACCTAGAAATCTCTCTAGGGACATAGAAATCCCTCTAGGGACCTAGAAATCCCTCTAGCGACATAGAAATCCCTCTAGCGACATAGAAATCCCTCTAGGGACATAGAAATCCCTCTAGGGACATAGAAATCCCTCTAGGGACCTAGAAATCCCTCTAGGGACATAGAAATCCCTCTAGGGACATAGAAATCCCTCTAGGGACATAGAAATCCCTCTAGGGACATAGAAATCTATCCCTCTAGGGACATAGAAATCTATCCCTCTAGGGACATAGAAATCCCTCTAGGGACCTAGAAATCCCTCTAGGGACCTAGAAATCTATCCCTCTAGGGACCTAGAAATCTATCCCTCTAGGGACCTAGAAATCCCTCTAGGGACATAGAAATCCCTCTAGGGACCTAGAAATCTCTCTAGGGACCTAGAAATCTCTCTAGGGACATAGAAATCTCTCTAGGGACATAGAAATCCCTCTAGGGACATAGAAATCTATCCCTCTAGGGACCTAGAAATCCCTCTAGGGACCTAGAAATCCCTCTAGGGACCTAGAAATCCCTCTAGGGACCTAGAAATCCCTCTAGCGACATAGAAATCCCTCTAGGGACATAGAAATCTCTCTAGGGACATAGAAATCCCTCTAGGGACATAGAAATCTATCCCTCTAGGAACCTAGAAATCCCTCTAGCGACATAGAAATCCCTCTAGCGACATAGAAATCCCTCTAGGGACATAGAAATCCCTCTAGGGACATAGAAATCCCTCTAGGGACCTAGAAATCCCTCTAGGGACATAGAAATCTCTCTAGGGACATAGAAATCCCTCTAGGGACATAGAAATCTATCCCTCTAGGGACCTAGAAATCCCTCTAGCGACATAGAATTCCCTCTAGCGACATAGAAATCCCTCTAGGGACCTAGAAATCCCTCTAGGGACCTAGAAATCTATCCCTCTAGGGACCTAGAAATCCCTCTAGGGACATTGAAATCCCTCTAGGGACCTAGAAATCTCTCTAGTGACATAGAAATCCCTCTAGGGACATAGAAATCTATCCCTCTAGGGACCTAGAAATCCCTCTAGGGACATAGAAATCCCTCTAGCGACATAGAAATCCCTCTAGCGACATAGAAATCCCTCTAGGGACATAGAAATCCCTCTAGGGACATAGAAATCCCTCTAGGGACCTAGAAATCCCTCTAGGGACATAGAAATCCCTCTAGGGACATAGAAATCCCTCTAGCGACATAGAAATCCCTCTAGGGACATAGAAATCCCTCTAGGGACCTAGAAATCCCTCTAGGGACCTAGAAATCTATCCCTCTAGGGACCTAGAAATCCCTCTAGGGACATTGAAATCCCTCTAGGGACCTAGAAATCTCTCTAGTGACATAGAAATCCCTCTAGGGACATAGAAATCTATCCCTCTAGGGACCTAGAAATCCCTCTAGGGACATAGAAATCCCTCTAGGGACCTAGAAATCTCTCTAGGGACCTAGAAATCTATCCCTCTAGGGACATAGAAATCTCTCTAGGGACATAGAAATCCCTCTAGGGACATAGAAATATATCCCTCTAGGGACCTAGAAATCTCTCTAGGGACCTAGAAATCTCTCTAGGGACATAGAAATCTCTCTAGGGACATAGAAATCCCTCTAGGGACATAGAAATCTATCCCTCTAGGGATCTAGAAATCCCTCTAGGGACCTAGAAATCCCTCTAGGGACCTAGAAATCCCTCTAGCGACATAGAAATCCCTCTAGGGACATAGAAATCTCTCTAGGGACATAGAAATCCCTCTAGGGACATAGAAATCTATCCCTCTAGGGACCTAGAAATCCCTCTAGCGACATAGAAATCCCTCTAGCGACATAGAAATCTCTCTAGTGACATAGAAATCCCTCTAGGGACATAGAAATCTATCCCTCTAGGGACCTAGAAATCCCTCTAGGGACATAGAAATCCCTCTAGGGGCATAGAAATCCCTCTAGCGACATAGAAATCCCTCTAGGGACATAGAAATCCCTCTAGGGACATAGAAATCCCTCTAGGGACCTAGAAATCCCTCTAGCGACATAGAAATCCCTCTAGGGACATAGAAATCTATCCCTCTAGGGACCTAGAAATCCCTCTAGCGACATAGAAATCCCTCTAGCGACATAGAAATCCCTCTAGGGACATAGAAATCCCTCTAGGGACATAGAAATCCCTCTAGGGACCTAGAAATCCCTCTAGGGACATAGAAATTCCTCTAGGGACATAGAAATCCCTCTAGGGACATAGAAATCCCTCTAGGGACATAGAAATCCCTCTAGGGACATAGAAATCTATCCCTCTAGGGACATAGAAATCCCTCTAGGGACCTAGAAATCCCTCTAGGGACCTAGAAATCTATCCCTCTAGGGACCTAGAAATCCCTCTAGGGACATAGAAATCTATCCCTCTAGGGACCTAGAAATCTCTCTAGTGACATAGAAATCCCTCTAGGGACATAGAAATCTATCCCTCTAGGGACCTAGAAATCCCTCTAGGGACATAGAAATCCCTCTAGGGACCTAGAAATCTCTCTAGTGACATAGAAATCCCTCTAGGGACATAGAAATCTCTCTAGGGACATAGAAATCCCTCTAGGGACATAGAAATCCCTCTATGGACCTAGAAATCTCTCTAGGGACCTAGAAATCTCTCTAGGGACATAGAAATCTCTCTAGGGACATAGAAATCCCTCTAGGGACATAGAAATATATCCCTCTAGGGACCTAGAAATCCCTCTAGGGACCTAGAAATCCCTCTAGGGACCTAGAAATCCCTCTAGGGACCTAGAAATCCCTCTAGGGACCTAGAAATCCCTCTAGCGACATAGAAATCCCTCTAGGGACATAGAAATCTCTCTAGGGACATAGAAATCCCTCTAGGGACATAGAAATCTATCCCTCTAGGGACCTAGAAATCCCTCTAGCGACATAGAAATCCCTCTAGGGACATAGAAATCCCTCTAGGGACATAGAAATCCCTCTAGGGACATAGAAATCCCTCTAGGGACCTAGAAATCCCTCTAGGGACATAGAAATCCCTCTAGGGACATAGAAATCCCTCTAGGGACATAGAAATCCCTCTAGGGACATAGAAATCTATCCCTCTAGGGACATAGAAATCCCTCTAGGGACATAGAAATCCCTCTAGGGACATAGAAATCTATCCCTCTAGGGACATAGAAATCCCTCTAGGGACCTAGAAATCCCTCTAGGGACCTAGAAATCTATCCCTCTAGGGACCTAGAAATCCCTCTAGGGACATTGAAATCCCTCTAGGGACCTAGAAATCTCTCTAGAGACATAGAAATCCCTCTAGGGACATAGAAATCTATCCCTCTAGGGACCTAGAAATCCCTCTAGGGACATAGAAATCCCTCTAGGGACCTAGAAATCTCTCTAGGGACCTAGAAATCTCTCTAGGGACATAGAAATCTCTCTAGGGACATAGAAATCCCTCTAGGGACATAGAAATATATCCCTCTAGGGACCTAGAAATCCCTCTAGGGACCTAGAAATCCCTCTAGGGACCTAGAAATCCCTCTAGGGACCTAGAAATCCCTCTAGCGACATAGAAATCCCTCTAGGGACATAGAAATCTATCCCTCTAGGGACCTAGAAATCCCTCTAGCGACATAGAAATCCCTCTAGCGACATAGAAATCCCTCTAGGGACATAGAAATCTATCTAGGGACATAGAAATCCCTCTAGGGACCTAGAAATCCCTCTAGGGACATAGAAATCCCTCTAGGGACATAGAAATCCCTCTAGGGACATAGAAATCCCTCTAGGGACATAGAAATCCCTCTAGGGACATAGAAATCTATCCCTCTAGGGACATAGAAATCCCTCTAGGGACCTAGAAATCCCTCTAGGGACCTAGAAATCTATCCCTCTAGGGACCTAGAAATCCCTCTAGGGACATTGAAATCCCTCTAGGGACCTAGAAATCTCTCTAGTGACATAGAAATCCCTCTAGGGACATAGAAATCTATCCCTCTAGGGACCTAGAAATCCCTCTAGGGACATAGAAATCCCTCTAGGGACCTAGAAATCTCTCTAGGGACCTAGAAATCTATCCCTCTAGGGACATAGAAATCTCTCTAGGGACATAGAAATCCCTCTAGGGACATAGAAATATATCCCTCTAGGGACCTAGAAATCTCTCTAGGGACCTAGAAATCTCTCTAGGGACATAGAAATCTCTCTAGGGACATAGAAATCCCTCTAGGGACATAGAAATCTATCCCTCTAGGGACCTAGAAATCCCTCTAGGGACCTAGAAATCCCTCTAGGGACCTAGAAATCCCTCTAGCGACATAGAAATCCCTCTAGGGACATAGAAATCTCTCTAGGGACATAGAAATCCCTCTAGGGACATAGAAATCTATCCCTCTAGGGACCTAGAAATCCCTCTAGCGACATAGAAATCCCTCTAGCGACATAGAAATCTCTCTAGTGACATAGAAATCCCTCTAGGGACATAGAAATCTATCCCTCTAGGGACCTAGAAATCCCTCTAGGGACATAGAAATCCCTCTAGGGGCATAGAAATCCCTCTAGCGACATAGAAATCCCTCTAGGGACATAGAAATCCCTCTAGGGACATAGAAATCCCTCTAGGGACCTAGAAATCCCTCTAGGGACATAGAAATCCCTCTAGGGACATAGAAATCCCTCTAGGGACATAGAAATCCCTCTAGGGACATAGAAATCCCTCTAGGGACCTAGAAATCCCTCTAGGGACATAGAAATCTCTCTAGGGACATAGAAATCCCTCTAGGGACATAGAAATCTATCCCTCTAGGGACCTAGAAATCCCTCTAGCGACATAGAATTCCCTCTAGCGACATAGAAATCCCTCTAGGGACCTAGAAATCCCTCTAGGGACCTAGAAATCTATCCCTCTAGGGACCTAGAAATCTCTCTAGGGACATAGAAATCCCTCTAGGGACATAGAAATCTATCCCTCTAGGGACCTAGAAATCCCTCTAGCGACATAGAATTCCCTCTAGCGACATAGAAATCCCTCTAGGGACCTAGAAATCCCTCTAGGGACCTAGAAATCTATCCCTCTAGGGACCTAGAAATCCCTCTAGGGACATTGAAATCCCTCTAGGGACCTAGAAATCTCTCTAGTGACATAGAAATCCCTCTAGGGACATAGAAATCTATCCCTCTAGGGACCTAGAAATCCCTCTAGGGACATAGAAATCCCTCTAGCGACATAGAAATCCCTCTAGCGACATAGAAATCCCTCTAGGGACATAGAAATCCCTCTAGGGACATAGAAATCCCTCTAGGGACCTAGAAATCCCTCTAGGGACATAGAAATCCCTCTAGGGACATAGAAATCCCTCTAGCGACATAGAAATCCCTCTAGGGACATAGAAATCCCTCTAGGGACATAGAAATCCCTCTAGGGACCTAGAAATCCCTCTAGGGACATAGAAATCCCTCTAGGGACATAGAAATCCCTCTAGGGACATAGAAATCCCTCTAGGGACATAGAAATCTATCCCTCTAGGGACATAGAAATCCCTCTAGGGACCTAGAAATCCCTCTAGGGACCTAGAAATCTATCCCTCTAGGGACCTAGAAATCTATCCCTCTAGGGACCTAGAAATCCCTCTAGGGACATAGAAATCCCTCTAGGGACCTAGAAATCTCTCTAGGGACCTAGAAATCTCTCTAGGGACATAGAAATCTCTCTAGGGACATAGAAATCCCTCTAGGGACATAGAAATCTATCCCTCTAGGGACCTAGAAATCCCTCTAGGGACCTAGAAATCCCTCTAGGGACCTAGAAATCCCTCTAGGGACCTAGAAATCCCTCTAGCGACATAGAAATCCCTCTAGGGACATAGAAATCTCTCTAGGGACATAGAAATCCCTCTAGGGACATAAAAATCTATCCCTCTAGGAACCTAGAAATCCCTCTAGCGACATAGAAATCCCTCTAGCGACATAGAAATCCCTCTAGGGACATAGAAATCCCTCTAGGGACATAGAAATCCCTCTAGGGACCTAGAAATCCCTCTAGGGACATAGAAATCCCTCTAGGGACATAGAAATCCCTCTAGGGACATAGAAATCCCTCTAGGGACATAGAAATCCCTCTAGGGACATAGAAATCTATCCCTCTAGGGACATAGAAATCCCTCTAGGGACCTAGAAATCCCTCTAGGGACCTAGAAATATATCCCTCTAGGGACCTAGAAATCCCTCTAGGGACCTAGAAATCCCTCTAGGGACCTAGAAATCCCTCTAGGGACCTAGAAATCCCTCTAGCGACATAGAAATCCCTCTAGGGACATAGAAATCTCTCTAGGGACATAGAAATCCCTCTAGGGACATAGAAATCTATCCCTCTAGGGACCTAGAAATCCCTCTAGCGACATAGAAATCCCTCTAGCGACATAGAATTCCCTCTAGGGACATAGAAATCCCTCTAGGGACATAGAAATCCCTCTAGGGACATAGAAATCTATCCCTCTAGGGACATAGAAATCCCTCAAGGGACCTAGAAATCCCTCTAGGGACCTAGAAATCCCTCTAGGGACATTGAAATCCCTCTAGGGACATATAAATCTATCCCTCTAGGGACATAGAAATCCCTCTAGGGACATAGAAATCCCTCTAGGGACCTAGAAATCCCTCTAGGGACATAGAAATCCCTCTAGGGACATTGAAATCCCTCTAGAGACATTGAAATCCCTCTAGGGACATAGAAATCCCTCTAGGGACCTAGAAATCCCTCTAGGGACATAGAAATCCCTCTAGGGACATAGAAATCCCTCTAGGGACATTGAAATCCCTCTAGGGACATATAAATCTATCCCTCTAGGGACATAGAAATCCCTCGAGGGACATAGAAATCCCTCTAGGGACCTAGAAATCCCTCTAGGGACCTAGAAATCCCTCTAGGGACATTGAAATCCCTCTAGGGACATTGAAATCTCTCTAGGGACATAGAAATCTATCCCTCTAGGGACCTAGAAATCCCTCTAGGGACATTGAAATCCCTCTAGGGACCTAGAAATCTCTCTAGTGACATAGAAATCCCTCTAGGGACATAGAAATCTCTATCTCTAGGGACCTAGAAATCCCCCTAGGGACCTAGAAATCCCTCTAGCGACATAGAAATCCCTCTAGCGACATAGAAATCCCTCTAGGGACCTAGAAATCCCTCTAGGGACATAGAAATCCCTCTAGGGACATAGAAATCCCTCTAGGGACCTAGAAATCCCTCTAGGGACCTAGAAATCTATCCCTCTAGGGACATAGAAATCCCTCTAGGGACATAGAAATCTATCCCTCTAGGGACCTAGAAATCCCTCTAGCGACATAGAAATCCCTCTAGGGACATAGAAATCTCTCTCTCTAGGGACCTAGAAATCCCTCTAGGGACATAGAAATCTCTCTAGGGACATAGAAATCCCTCTAGGGACATAGAAATCTATCCCTCTAGGGACATAGAAATCCCTCTAGGGACCTAGAAATCCCTCTAGGGACCTAGAAATCTATCCCTCTAGGGACCTAGAAATCCCTCTAGGGACATTGAAATCCCTCTAGGGACCTAGAAATCTCTCTAGTGACATAGAAATCCCTCTAGGGACATAGAAATCTATCCCTCTAGGGACCTAGAAATCCCTCTAGGGACATAGAAATCCCTCTAGGGACCTAGAAATCTCTCTAGGGACCTAGAAATCTCTCTAGGGACATAGAAATCTCTCTAGGGACATAGAAATCCCTCTAGGGACATAGAAATATATCCCTCTAGGGACCTAGAAATCCCTCTAGGGACCTAGAAATCCCTCTAGGGACCTAGAAATCCCTCTAGGGACCTAGAAATCCCTCTAGGGACATTGAAATCCCTCTAGGGACATAGAAATCCCTCTAGGGACCTAGAAATCTCTCTAGGGACCTAGAAATCTCTCTAGGGACATAGAAATCCCTCTAGGGACCTAGAAATCCCTCTAGCGACATAGAAATCCCTCTAGCGACATAGAAATCCCTCTAGGGACATAGAAATCCCTCTAGGGACATAGAAATCCCTCTAGGGACCTAGAAATCCCTCTAGGGACATAGAAATCCCTCTAGGGACATAGAAATCCCTCTAGGGACATAGAAATCCCTCTAGGGACATAGAAATCTATCCCTCTAGGGACATAGAAATCTATCCCTCTAGGGACATAGAAATCCCTCTAGGGACCTAGAAATCCCTCTAGGGACCTAGAAATCTATCCCTCTAGGGACCTAGAAATCTATCCCTCTAGGACCTAGAAATCCCTCTAGGGACATAGAAATCCCTCTAGGGACCTAGAAATCTCTCTAGGGACCTAGAAATCTCTCTAGGGACATAGAAATCTCTCTAGGGACATAGAAATCCCTCTAGGGACATAGAAATCTATCCCTCTAGGGACCTAGAAATCCCTCTAGGGACCTAGAAATCCCTCTAGGGACCTAGAAATCCCTCTAGGGACCTAGAAATCCCTCTAGGGACCTAGAAATCCCTCTAGCGACATAGAAATCCCTCTAGGGACATAGAAATCTCTCTAGGGACATAGAAATCCCTCTAGGGACATAGAAATCTATCCCTCTAGGAACCTAGAAATCCCTCTAGCGACATAGAAATCCCTCTAGGGACATAGAAATCTCTCTAGGGACATAGAAATCCCTCTAGCGACATAGAAATCCCTCTAGCGACATAGAAATCCCTCTAGGGACATAGAAATCCCTCTAGGGACATAGAAATCCCTCTAGGGACATAGAAATCTATCCCTCTAGGGACATAGAAATCCCTCTAGGGACCTAGAAATCCCTCTAGGGACATAGAAATCCCTCTAGGGACCTAGAAATCCCTCTAGGGACATAGAAATCCCTCTAGGGACATAGAAATCCCTCTAGGGACATAGAAATCCCTCTAGGGACATAGAAATCTATCCCTCTAGGGACATAGAAATCCCTCTAGGGACCTAGAAATCCCTCTAGGGACCTAGAAATCTATCCCTCTAGGGACCTAGAAATCCCTCTAGGGACATTGAAATCCCTCTAGGGACCTAGAAATCTCTCTAGAGACATAGAAATCCCTCTAGGGACATAGAAATCTATCCCTCTAGGGACCTAGAAATCCCTCTAGGGACATAGAAATCCCTCTAGGGACCTAGAAATCTCTCTAGGGACCTAGAAATCTCTCTAGGGACATAGAAATCTCTCTAGGGACATAGAAATCCCTCTAGGGACATAGAAATATATCCCTCTAGGGACCTAGAAATCCCTCTAGGGACCTAGAAATCCCTCTAGGGACCTAGAAATCCCTCTAGGGACCTAGAAATCCCTCTAGCGACATAGAAATCCCTCTAGGGACATAGAAATCTATCCCTCTAGGGACCTAGAAATCCCTCTAGCGACATAGAAATCCCTCTAGCGACATAGAAATCCCTCTAGGGACATAGAAATCTATCTAGGGACATAGAAATCCCTCTAGGGACCTAGAAATCCCTCTAGGGACATAGAAATCCCTCTAGGGACATAGAAATCCCTCTAGGGACATAGAAATCCCTCTAGGGACATAGAAATCCCTCTAGGGACATAGAAATCTATCCCTCTAGGGACATAGAAATCCCTCTAGGGACCTAGAAATCCCTCTAGTGACCTAGAAATCTATCCCTCTAGGGACCTAGAAATCCCTCTAGGGACATTGAAATCCCTCTAGGGACCTAGAAATCTCTCTAGTGACATAGAAATCCCTCTAGGGACATAGAAATCTATCCCTCTAGGGACCTAGAAATCCCTCTAGGGACATAGAAATCCCTCTAGGGACCTAGAAATCTCTCTAGGGACCTAGAAATCTATCCCTCTAGGGACATAGAAATCTCTCTAGGGACATAGAAATCCCTCTAGGGACATAGAAATATATCCCTCTAGGGACCTAGAAATCTCTCTAGGGACCTAGAAATCTCTCTAGGGACATAGAAATCTCTCTAGGGACATAGAAATCCCTCTAGGGACATAGAAATCTATCCCTCTAGGGACCTAGAAATCCCTCTAGGGACCTAGAAATCCCTCTAGGGACCTAGAAATCCCTCTAGCGACATAGAAATCCCTCTAGGGACATAGAAATCTCTCTAGGGACATAGAAATCCCTCTAGGGACATAGAAATCTATCCCTCTAGGGACCTAGAAATCCCTCTAGCGACATAGAAATCCCTCTAGCGACATAGAAATCTCTCTAGTGACATAGAAATCCCTCTAGGGACATAGAAATCTATCCCTCTAGGGACCTAGAAATCCCTCTAGGGACATAGAAATCCCTCTAGGGGCATAGAAATCCCTCTAGCGACATAGAAATCCCTCTAGGGACATAGAAATCCCTCTAGGGACATAGAAATCCCTCTAGGGACCTAGAAATCCCTCTAGGGACATAGAAATCCCTCTAGGGACATAGAAATCCCTCTAGGGACATAGAAATCCCTCTAGGGACATAGAAATCCCTCTAGGGACCTAGAAATCCCTCTAGGGACATAGAAATCTCTCTAGGGACATAGAAATCCCTCTAGGGACATAGAAATCTATCCCTCTAGGGACCTAGAAATCCCTCTAGCGACATAGAATTCCCTCTAGCGACATAGAAATCCCTCTAGGGACCTAGAAATCCCTCTAGGGACCTAGAAATCTATCCCTCTAGGGACCTAGAAATCTCTCTAGGGACATAGAAATCCCTCTAGGGACATAGAAATCTATCCCTCTAGGGACCTAGAAATCCCTCTAGCGACATAGAATTCCCTCTAGCGACATAGAAATCCCTCTAGGGACCTAGAAATCCCTCTAGGGACCTAGAAATCTATCCCTCTAGGGACCTAGAAATCCCTCTAGGGACATTGAAATCCCTCTAGGGACCTAGAAATCTCTCTAGTGACATAGAAATCCCTCTAGGGACATAGAAATCTATCCCTCTAGGGACCTAGAAATCCCTCTAGGGACATAGAAATCCCTCTAGCGACATAGAAATCCCTCTAGCGACATAGAAATCCCTCTAGGGACATAGAAATCCCTCTAGGGACATAGAAATCCCTCTAGGGACCTAGAAATCCCTCTAGGGACATAGAAATCCCTCTAGGGACATAGAAATCCCTCTAGCGACATAGAAATCCCTCTAGGGACATAGAAATCCCTCTAGGGACATAGAAATCCCTCTAGGGACCTAGAAATCCCTCTAGGGACATAGAAATCCCTCTAGGGACATAGAAATCCCTCTAGGGACATAGAAATCCCTCTAGGGACATAGAAATCTATCCCTCTAGGGACATAGAAATCCCTCTAGGGACCTAGAAATCCCTCTAGGGACCTAGAAATCTATCCCTCTAGGGACCTAGAAATCTATCCCTCTAGGGACCTAGAAATCCCTCTAGGGACATAGAAATCCCTCTAGGGACCTAGAAATCTCTCTAGGGACCTAGAAATCTCTCTAGGGACATAGAAATCTCTCTAGGGACATAGAAATCCCTCTAGGGACATAGAAATCTATCCCTCTAGGGACCTAGAAATCCCTCTAGGGACCTAGAAATCCCTCTAGGGACCTAGAAATCCCTCTAGGGACCTAGAAATCCCTCTAGCGACATAGAAATCCCTCTAGGGACATAGAAATCTCTCTAGGGACATAGAAATCCCTCTAGGGACATAAAAATCTATCCCTCTAGGAACCTAGAAATCCCTCTAGCGACATAGAAATCCCTCTAGCGACATAGAAATCCCTCTAGGGACATAGAAATCCCTCTAGGGACATAGAAATCCCTCTAGGGACCTAGAAATCCCTCTAGGGACATAGAAATCCCTCTAGGGACATAGAAATCCCTCTAGGGACATAGAAATCCCTCTAGGGACATAGAAATCCCTCTAGGGACATAGAAATCTATCCCTCTAGGGACATAGAAATCCCTCTAGGGACCTAGAAATCCCTCTAGGGACCTAGAAATATATCCCTCTAGGGACCTAGAAATCCCTCTAGGGACCTAGAAATCCCTCTAGGGACCTAGAAATCCCTCTAGGGACCTAGAAATCCCTCTAGCGACATAGAAATCCCTCTAGGGACATAGAAATCTCTCTAGGGACATAGAAATCCCTCTAGGGACATAGAAATCTATCCCTCTAGGGACCTAGAAATCCCTCTAGCGACATAGAAATCCCTCTAGCGACATAGAATTCCCTCTAGGGACATAGAAATCCCTCTAGGGACATAGAAATCCCTCTAGGGACATAGAAATCTATCCCTCTAGGGACATAGAAATCCCTCAAGGGACCTAGAAATCCCTCTAGGGACCTAGAAATCCCTCTAGGGACATTGAAATCCCTCTAGGGACATATAAATCTATCCCTCTAGGGACATAGAAATCCCTCTAGGGACATAGAAATCCCTCTAGGGACCTAGAAATCCCTCTAGGGACATAGAAATCCCTCTAGGGACATTGAAATCCCTCTAGAGACATTGAAATCCCTCTAGGGACATAGAAATCCCTCTAGGGACCTAGAAATCCCTCTAGGGACATAGAAATCCCTCTAGGGACATAGAAATCCCTCTAGGGACATTGAAATCCCTCTAGGGACATATAAATCTATCCCTCTAGGGACATAGAAATCCCTCGAGGGACATAGAAATCCCTCTAGGGACCTAGAAATCCCTCTAGGGACCTAGAAATCCCTCTAGGGACATTGAAATCCCTCTAGGGACATTGAAATCTCTCTAGGGACATAGAAATCTATCCCTCTAGGGACCTAGAAATCCCTCTAGGGACATTGAAATCCCTCTAGGGACCTAGAAATCTCTCTAGTGACATAGAAATCCCTCTAGGGACATAGAAATCTCTATCTCTAGGGACCTAGAAATCCCCCTAGGGACCTAGAAATCCCTCTAGCGACATAGAAATCCCTCTAGCGACATAGAAATCCCTCTAGGGACCTAGAAATCCCTCTAGGGACATAGAAATCCCTCTAGGGACATAGAAATCCCTCTAGGGACCTAGAAATCCCTCTAGGGACCTAGAAATCTATCCCTCTAGGGACATAGAAATCCCTCTAGGGACATAGAAATCTATCCCTCTAGGGACCTAGAAATCCCTCTAGCGACATAGAAATCCCTCTAGGGACATAGAAATCTCTCTCTCTAGGGACCTAGAAATCCCTCTAGGGACATAGAAATCTCTCTAGGGACATAGAAATCCCTCTAGGGACATAGAAATCTATCCCTCTAGGGACATAGAAATCCCTCTAGGGACCTAGAAATCCCTCTAGGGACCTAGAAATCTATCCCTCTAGGGACCTAGAAATCCCTCTAGGGACATTGAAATCCCTCTAGGGACCTAGAAATCTCTCTAGTGACATAGAAATCCCTCTAGGGACATAGAAATCTATCCCTCTAGGGACCTAGAAATCCCTCTAGGGACATAGAAATCCCTCTAGGGACCTAGAAATCTCTCTAGGGACCTAGAAATCTCTCTAGGGACATAGAAATCTCTCTAGGGACATAGAAATCCCTCTAGGGACATAGAAATATATCCCTCTAGGGACCTAGAAATCCCTCTAGGGACCTAGAAATCCCTCTAGGGACCTAGAAATCCCTCTAGGGACCTAGAAATCCCTCTAGGGACATTGAAATCCCTCTAGGGACATAGAAATCCCTCTAGGGACCTAGAAATCTCTCTAGGGACCTAGAAATCTCTCTAGGGACATAGAAATCCCTCTAGGGACCTAGAAATCCCTCTAGCGACATAGAAATCCCTCTAGCGACATAGAAATCCCTCTAGGGACATAGAAATCCCTCTAGGGACATAGAAATCCCTCTAGGGACCTAGAAATCCCTCTAGGGACATAGAAATCCCTCTAGGGACATAGAAATCCCTCTAGGGACATAGAAATCCCTCTAGGGACATAGAAATCTATCCCTCTAGGGACATAGAAATCTATCCCTCTAGGGACATAGAAATCCCTCTAGGGACCTAGAAATCCCTCTAGGGACCTAGAAATCTATCCCTCTAGGGACCTAGAAATCTATCCCTCTAGGACCTAGAAATCCCTCTAGGGACATAGAAATCCCTCTAGGGACCTAGAAATCTCTCTAGGGACCTAGAAATCTCTCTAGGGACATAGAAATCTCTCTAGGGACATAGAAATCCCTCTAGGGACATAGAAATCTATCCCTCTAGGGACCTAGAAATCCCTCTAGGGACCTAGAAATCCCTCTAGGGACCTAGAAATCCCTCTAGGGACCTAGAAATCCCTCTAGGGACCTAGAAATCCCTCTAGCGACATAGAAATCCCTCTAGGGACATAGAAATCTCTCTAGGGACATAGAAATCCCTCTAGGGACATAGAAATCTATCCCTCTAGGAACCTAGAAATCCCTCTAGCGACATAGAAATCCCTCTAGGGACATAGAAATCTCTCTAGGGACATAGAAATCCCTCTAGCGACATAGAAATCCCTCTAGCGACATAGAAATCCCTCTAGGGACATAGAAATCCCTCTAGGGACATAGAAATCCCTCTAGGGACCTAGAAATCCCTCTAGGGACATAGAAATCCCTCTAGGGACATAGAAATCCCTCTAGGGACATAGAAATCCCTCTAGGGACATAGAAATCCCTCTAGGGACATAGAAATCTATCCCTCTAGGGACATAGAAATCCCTCTAGGGACCTAGAAATCCCTCTAGGGACCTAGAAATCTATCCCTCTAGGGACCTAGAAATCCCTCTAGGGACATTGAAATCCCTCTAGGGACCTAGAAATCTCTCTAGTGACATAGAAATCCCTCTAGGGACATAGAAATCTATCCCTCTAGGGACATAGAAATCCCTCTAGGGACCTAGAAATCCCTCTAGGGACCTAGAAATCCCTCTAGGGACCTAGAAATCCCTCTAGCGACATAGAAATCCCTCTAGGGACATAGAAATCTCTCTAGGGACATAGAAATCCCTCTAGGGACATAGAAATCTATCCCTCTAGGGACCTAGAAATCCCTCTAGCGACATAGAAATCCCTCTAGCGACATAGAAATCCCTCTAGGGACATAGAAATCCCTCTAGGGACATAGAAATCCCTCTAGGGACCTAGAAATCCCTCTAGGGACATAGAAATCCCTCTAGGGACATAGAAATCCCTCTAGGGACATAGAAATCCCTCTAGGGACATAGAAATCTATCCCTCTAGGGACATAGAAATCCCTCTAGGGACCTAGAAATCCCTCTAGGGACCTAGAAATCTATCCCTCTAGGGACCTAAAAATCCCTCTAGGGACATTGAAATCCCTCTAGGGACCTAGAAATCTCTCTAGAGACATAGAAATCCCTCTAGGGACATAGAAATCTATCCCTCTAGGGACCTAGAAATCCCTCTAGGGACATAGAAATCCCTCTAGGGACCTAGAAATCTCTCTAGGGACCTAGAAATCTCTCTAGGGACATAGAAATCTCTCTAGGGACATAGAAATCCCTCTAGGGACCTAGAAATCCCTCTAGGGACCTAGAAATCCCTCTAGGGACCTAGAAATCCCTCTAGGGACCTAGAAATCCCTCTAGCGACATAGAAATCCCTCTAGGGACATAGAAATCTATCCCTCTAGGGACCTAGAAATCCCTCTAGCGACATAGAAATCCCTCTAGCGACATAGAAATCCCTCTAGGGACATAGAAATCCCTCTAGGGACATAGAAATCCCTCTAGGGACCTAGAAATCCCTCTAGGGACATAGAAATCCCTCTAGGGACATAGAAATCCCTCTAGGGACATAGAAATCCCTCTAGGGACATAGAAATCTATCCCTCTAGGGACATAGAAATCCCTCTAGGGACCTAGAAATCCCTCTAGGGACCTAGAAATCTATCCCTCTAGGGACCTAGAAATCCCTCTAGGGACATTGAAATCCCTCTCGGGACCTAGAAATCTCTCTAGTGACATAGAAATCCCTCTAGGGACATAGAAATCTATCCCTCTAGGGACCTAGAAATCCCTCTAGGGACATAGAAATCCCTCTATGGACCTAGAAATCTCTCTAGGGACCTAGAAATCTCTCTAGGGACATAGAAATCTCTCTAGGGACATAGAAATCTCTCTAGGGACATAGAAATATATCCCTCTAGGGACCTAGAAATCCCTCTAGGGACCTAGAAATCCCTCTAGGGACCTAGAAATCCCTCTAGGGACCTAGAAATCCCCCTAGGGACCTAGAAATCCCTCTAGCGACATAGAAATCCCTCTAGCGACATAGAAATCCCTCTAGGGACCTAGAAATCCCTCTAGGGACATAGAAATCCCTCTAGGGACATAGAAATCCCTCTAGGGACCTAGAAATCCCTCTAGGGACCTAGAAATCTATCCCTCTAGGGACATAGAAATCCCTCTAGGGACATAGAAATCTATCCCTCTAGGGACCTAGAAATCCCTCTAGCGACATAGAAATCCCTCTAGGGACATAGAAATCTCTCTCTCTAGGGACCTAGAAATCCCTCTAGGGACATAGAAATCTCTCTAGGGACATAGAAATCTATCCCTCTAGGGACCTAGAAATCCCTCTAGGGACATAGAAATCCCTCTAGGGACCTAGAAATCTCTCTAGGGACCTAGAAATCTCTCTAGGGACATAGAAATCTCTCTAGGGACATAGAAATCCCTCTAGGGACCTAGAAATCCCTCTAGGGACCTAGAAATCCCTCTAGGGACCTAGAAATCCCTCTAGGGACCTAGAAATCCCTCTAGCGACATAGAAATCCCTCTAGGGACATAGAAATCTATCCCTCTAGGGACCTAGAAATCCCTCTAGCGACATAGAAATCCCTCTAGCGACATAGAAATCCCTCTAGGGACATAGAAATCCCTCTAGGGACATAGAAATCCCTCTAGGGACCTAGAAATCCCTCTAGCGACATAGAAATCCCTCTAGGGACATAGAAATCTCTCTCTCTAGGGACCTAGAAATCCCTCTAGGGACATAGAAATCCCTCTAGGGACATAGAAATCTATCCCTCTAGGGACCTAGAAATCCCTCTAGGGACATAGAAATCCCTCTAGGGACCTAGAAATCTCTCTAGGGACCTAGAAATCTCTCTAGGGACATAGAAATCTCTCTAGGGACATAGAAATCCCTCTAGGGACCTAGAAATCCCTCTAGGGACCTAGAAATCCCTCTAGGGACCTAGAAATCCCTCTAGGGACCTAGAAATCCCTCTAGCGACATAGAAATCCCTCTAGGGACATAGAAATCTATCCCTCTAGGGACCTAGAAATCCCTCTAGCGACATAGAAATCCCTCTAGCGACATAGAAATCCCTCTAGGGACATAGAAATCCCTCTAGGGACATAGAAATCCCTCTCGGGACCTAGAAATCCCTCTAGGGACATAGAAATCCCTCTAGGGACATAGAAATCCCTCTAGGGACATAGAAATCCCTCTAGGGACATAGAAATCTATCCCTCTAGGGACATAGAAATCCCTCTAGGGACCTAGAAATCCCTCTAGGGACCTAGAAATCTATCCCTCTAGGGACCTAGAAATCCCTCTAGGGACATTGAAATCCCTCTAGGGACCTAGAAATCTCTCTAGTGACATAGAAATCCCTCTAGGGACATAGAAATCTATCCCTCTAGGGACCTAGAAATCCCTCTAGGGACATAGAAATCCCTCTATGGACCTAGAAATCTCTCTAGGGACCTAGAAATCTCTCTAGGGACATAGAAATCTCTCTAGGGACATAGAAATCTCTCTAGGGACATAGAAATATATCCCTCTAGGGACCTAGAAATCCCTCTAGGGACCTAGAAATCCCTCTAGGGACCTAGAAATCCCTCTAGGGACCTAGAAATCCCCCTAGGGACCTAGAAATCCCTCTAGCGACATAGAAATCCCTCTAGCGACATAGAAATCCCTCTAGGGACATAGAAATCCCTCTAGGGACATAGAAATCCCTCTAGGGACCTAGAAATCCCTCTAGGGACATAGAAATCCCTCTAGGGACATAGAAATCCCTCTAGGGACATAGAAATCCCTCTAGGGACATAGAAATCTATCCCTCTAGGGACATAGAAATCCCTCTAGGGACCTAGAAATCCCTCTAGGGACCTAGAAATCCCTCTAGGGACATAGAAATCTCTCTAGGGACCTAGAAATCTCTCTAGGGACATAGAAATCTCTCTAGGGACATAGAAATCCCTCTAGGGACATAGAAATCTATCCCTCTAGGGACCTAGAAATCCCTCTAGGGACCTAGAAATCCCTCTAGGGACCTAGAAATCCCTCTAGGGACCTAGAAATCCCTCTAGCGACATAGAAATCCCTCTAGGGACATAGAAATCTCTCTAGGGACATAGAAATCCCTCTAGGGACATAGAAATCTATCCCTCTAGGAACCTAGAAATCCCTCTAGCGACATAGAAATCCCTCTAGCGACATAGAAATCCCTCTAGGGACATAGAAATCCCTCTAGGGACATAGAAATCCCTCTAGGGACCTAGAAATCCCTCTAGGAACATTGAAATCCCTCTAGGGACATAGAAATCCCTCTAGGGACATAGAAATCCCTCTAGGGACATAGAAATCCCTCTAGGGACATAGAAATCTATCCCTCTAGGGACATAGAAATCCCTCTAGGGACCTAGAAATCCCTCTAGGGACCTAGAAATCTATCCCTCTAGGGACCTAGAAATCCCTCTAGGGACATTGAAATCCCTCTAGGGACCTAGAAATCTCTCTAGTGACATAGAAATCCCTCTAGGGACATAGAAATCTATCCCTCTAGGGACATAGAAATCCCTCTAGGGACCTAGAAATCCCTCTAGGGACCTAGAAATCCCTCTAGGGACCTAGAAATCCCTCTAGCGACATAGAAATCCCTCTAGGGACATAGAAATCTCTCTAGGGACATAGAAATCCCTCTAGGGACATAGAAATCTATCCCTCTAGGGACCTAGAAATCCCTCTAGCGACATAGAAATCCCTCTAGCGACATAGAAATCCCTCTAGGGACATAGAAATCCCTCTAGGGACATAGAAATCCCTCTAGGGACCTAGAAATCCCTCTAGGGACATAGAAATCCCTCTAGGGACATAGAAATCCCTCTAGGGACATAGAAATCCCTCTAGGGACATAGAAATCTATCCCTCTAGGGACATAGAAATCCCTCTAGGGACCTAGAAATCCCTCTAGGGACCTAGAAATCTATCCCTCTAGGGACCTAGAAATCCCTCTAGGGCCATTGAAATCCCTCTAGGGACCTAGAAATCTCTCTAGAGACATAGAAATCCCTCTAGGGACATAGAAATCTATCCCTCTAGGGACCTAGAAATCCCTCTAGGGACATAGAAATCCCTCTAGGGACCTAGAAATCTCTCTAGGGACCTAGAAATCTCTCTAGGGACATAGAAATCTCTCTAGGGACATAGAAATCCCTCTAGGGACATAGAAATATATCCCTCTAGGGACCTAGAAATCCCTCTAGGGACCTAGAAATCCCTCTAGGGACATAGAAATCCCTCTAGGGACATAGAAATCCCTCTAGGGACCTAGAAATCCCTCTAGGGACATAGAAATCCCTCTAGGGACATAGAAATCCCTCTAGGGACATAGAAATCCCTCTAGGGACATAGAAATCTATCCCTCTAGGGACATAGAAATCCCTCTAGGGACCTAGAAATCCCTCTAGGGACCTAGAAATCTATCCCTCTAGGGACCTAGAAATCCCTCTAGGGACATTGAAATCCCTCTAGGGACCTAGAAATCTCTCTAGTGACATAGAAATCCCTCTAGGGACATAGAAATCTATCCCTCTAGGGACCTAGAAATCCCTCTAGGGACATAGAAATCCCTCTATGGACCTAGAAATCTCTCTAGGGACCTAGAAATCTCTCTAGGGACATAGAAATCTCTCTAGGGACATAGAAATCCCTCTAGGGACATAGAAATATATCCCTCTAGGGACCTAGAAATCCCTCTAGGGACCTAGAAATCCCTCTAGGGACCTAGAAATCCCTCTAGGGACCTAGAAATCCCTCTAGGGACCTAGAAATCCCTCTAGCGACATAGAAATCCCTCTAGGGACATAGAAATCTCTCTAGGGACATAGAAATCCCTCTAGGGACATAGAAATCTATCCCTCTAGGGACCTAGAAATCCCTCTAGCGACATAGAAATCCCTCTAGCGACATAGAAATCCCTCTAGGGACATAGAAATCCCTCTAGGGACATAGAAATCCCTCTAGGGACCTAGAAATCCCTCTAGGGACATAGAAATCCCTCTAGGGACATAGAAATCCCTCTAGGGACATAGAAATCCCTCTAGGGACATAGAAATCTATCCCTCTAGGGACATAGAAATCCCTCTAGGGACCTAGAAATCCCTCTAGGGACCTAGAAATCCCACTAGGGACATAGAAATCCCTCTAGGGACATAGAAATCCCTCTAGGGACCTAGAAATCCCTCTAGGGACCTAGAAATCTATCCCTCTAGGGACCTAGAAATCCCTCTAGGGACATTGAAATCCCTCTAGGGACCTAGAAATCTCTCTAGAGACATAGAAATCCCTCTAGGGACATAGAAATCTATCCCTCTAGGGACCTAGAAATCCTTCTAGGGACATAGAAATCCCTCTAGGGACCTAGAAATCTCTCTAGGGACATAGAAATCTATCTAGGGACATAGAAATCCCTCTAGGGACCTAGAAATCCCTCTAGGGACATAGAAATCCCTCTAGGGACATAGAAATCCCTCTAGGGACATAGAAATCCCTCTAGGGACATAGAAATCCCTCTAGGGACATAGAAATCTATCCCTCTAGGGACATAGAAATCCCTCTAGGGACCTAGAAATCCCTCTAGGGACCTAGAAATCTATCCCTCTAGGGACCTAGAAATCCCTCTAGGGACATTGAAATCCCTCTAGGGACCTAGAAATCTCTCTAGTGACATAGAAATCCCTCTAGGGACATAGAAATCTATCCCTCTAGGGACCTAGAAATCCCTCTAGGGACATAGAAATCCCTCTAGGGACCTAGAAATCTCTCTAGGGACCTAGAAATCTATCCCTCTAGGGACATAGAAATCTCTCTAGGGACATAGAAATCCCTCTAGGGACATAGAAATATATCCCTCTAGGGACCTAGAAATCTCTCTAGGGACCTAGAAATCTCTCTAGGGACATAGAAATCTCTCTAGGGACATAGAAATCCCTCTAGGGACATAGAAATCTATCCCTCTAGGGATCTAGAAATCCCTCTAGGGACCTAGAAATCCCTCTAGGGACCTAGAAATCCCTCTAGCGACATAGAAATCCCTCTAGGGACATAGAAATCTCTCTAGGGACATAGAAATCCCTCTAGGGACATAGAAATCTATCCCTCTAGGGACCTAGAAATCCCTCTAGCGACATAGAAATCCCTCTAGCGACATAGAAATCTCTCTAGTGACATAGAAATCCCTCTAGGGACATAGAAATCTATCCCTCTAGGGACCTAGAAATCCCTCTAGCGACATAGAAATCCCTCTAGGGACATAGAAATCCCTCTAGGGACATAGAAATTCCTCTAGGGACCTAGAAATCCCTCTAGCGACATAGAAATCCCTCTAGGGACATAGAAATCTATCCCTCTAGGGACCTAGAAATCCCTCTAGCGACATAGAAATCCCTCTAGCGACATAGAAATCCCTCTAGGGACATAGAAATCCCTCTAGGGACATAGAAATCCCTCTAGGGACCTAGAAATCCCTCTAGGGACATAGAAATCCCTCTAGGGACATAGAAATCCCTCTAGGGACATAGAAATCCCTCTAGGGACATAGAAATCCCTCTAGGGACATAGAAATCCCTCTAGGTACATAGAAATCTATCCCTCTAGGGACATAGAAATCCCTCTAGGGACCTAGAAATCCCTCTAGGGACCTAGAAATCTATCCCTCTAGGGACCTAGAAATCCCTCTAGGGACATTGAAATCCCTCTAGGGACCTAGAAATCTCTCTAGTGACATAGAAATCCCTCTAGGGACATAGAAATCTATCCCTCTAGGGACCTAGAAATCCCTCTAGGGACATAGAAATCCCTCTATGGACCTAGAAATCTCTCTAGGGACCTAGAAATCTCTCTAGGGACATAGAAATCTCTCTAGGGACATAGAAATCCCTCTAGGGACATAGAAATATATCCCTCTAGGGACCTAGAAATCCCTCTAGGGACCTAGAAATCCCTCTAGGGACCTAGAAATCCCTCTAGGGACCTAGAAATCCCTCTAGGGACCTAGAAATCCCTCTAGCGACATAGAAATCCCTCTAGGGACATAGAAATCTCTCTAGGGACATAGAAATCCCTCTAGGGACATAGAAATCTATCCCTCTAGGGACCTAGAAATCCCTCTAGCGACATAGAAATCCCTCTAGCGACATAGAAATCCCTCTAGGGACATAGAAATCCCTCTAGGGACATAGAAATCCCTCTAGGGACCTAGAAATCCCTCTAGGGACATAGAAATCCCTCTAGGGACATAGAAATCCCTCTAGGGACATAGAAATCCCTCTAGGGACATAGAAATCTATCCCTCTAGGGACATAGAAATCCCTCTAGGGACCTAGAAATCCCTCTAGGGACCTAGAAATCCCTCTAGGGACATAGAAATCCCTCTAGGGACATAGAAATCCCTCTAGGGACCTAGAAATCCCTCTAGGGACATAGAAATCCCTCTAGGGACATAGAAATCCCTCTAGGGACATAGAAATCCCTCTAGGGACATAGAAATCTATCCCTCTAGGGACATAGAAATCCCTCTAGGGACCTAGAAATCCCTCTAGGGACCTAGAAATCTATCCCTCTAGGGACCTAGAAATCCCTCTAGGGACATTGAAATCCCTCTAGGGACCTAGAAATCTCTCTAGAGACATAGAAATCCCTCTAGGGACATAGAAATCTATCCCTCTAGGGACCTAGAAATCTCTCTAGGGACATAGAAATCCCTCTAGGGACCTAGAAATCTCTCTAGGGACCTAGAAATCTCTCTAGGGACATAGAAATCTCTCTAGGGACATAGAAATCCCTCTAGGGACATAGAAATATATCCCTCTAGGGACCTAGAAATCCCTCTAGGGACCTAGAAATCCCTCTAGGGACCTAGAAATCCCTCTAGGGACCTAGAAATCCCTCTAGCGACATAGAAATCCCTCTAGGGACATAGAAATCTATCCCTCTAGGGACCTAGAAATCCCTCTAGCGACATAGAAATCCCTCTAGCGACATAGAAATCCCTCTAGGGACATAGAAATCTATCTAGGGACATAGAAATCCCTCTAGGGACCTAGAAATCCCTCTAGGGACATAGAAATCCCTCTAGGGACATAGAAATCCCTCTAGGGACATAGAAATCCCTCTAGGGACATAGAAATCCCTCTAGGGACATAGAAATCTATCCCTCTAGGGACATAGAAATCCCTCTAGGGACCTAGAAATCCCTCTAGGGACCTAGAAATCTATCCCTCTAGGGACCTAGAAATCCCTCTAGGGACATTGAAATCCCTCTAGGGACCTAGAAATCTCTCTAGTGACATAGAAATCCCTCTAGGGACATAGAAATCTATCCCTCTAGGGACCTAGAAATCCCTCTAGGGACATAGAAATCCCTCTAGGGACCTAGAAATCTCTCTAGGGACCTAGAAATCTATCCCTCTAGGGACATAGAAATCTCTCTAGGGACATAGAAATCCCTCTAGGGACATAGAAATATATCCCTCTAGGGACCTAGAAATCTCTCTAGGGACCTAGAAATCTCTCTAGGGACATAGAAATCTCTCTAGGGACATAGAAATCCCTCTAGGGACATAGAAATCTATCCCTCTAGGGACCTAGAAATCCCTCTAGGGACCTAGAAATCCCTCTAGGGACCTAGAAATCCCTCTAGCGACATAGAAATCCCTCTAGGGACATAGAAATCTCTCTAGGGACATAGAAATCCCTCTAGGGACATAGAAATCTATCCCTCTAGGGACCTAGAAATCCCTCTAGCGACATAGAAATCCCTCTAGCGACATAGAAATCTCTCTAGTGACATAGAAATCCCTCTAGGGACATAGAAATCTATCCCTCTAGGGACCTAGAAATCCCTCTAGGGACATAGAAATCCCTCTAGGGGCATAGAAATCCCTCTAGCGACATACAAATCCCTCTAGGGACATAGAAATCCCTCTAGGGACATAGAAATCCCTCTAGGGACCTAGAAATCCCTCTAGGGACATAGAAATCCCTCTAGGGACATAGAAATCCCTCTAGGGACATAGAAATCCCTCTAGGGACATAGAAATCCCTCTAGGGACATAGAAATCTATCCCTCTAGGGACATAGAAATCCCTCTAGGGACCTAGAAATCCCTCTAGGGACCTAGAAATCTATCCCTCTAGGGACCTAGAAATCCCTCTAGGGACATTGAAATCCCTCTAGGGACATAGAAATCCCTCTAGGGACCTAGAAATCTCTCTAGGGACCTAGAAATCTCTCTAGGGACATAGAAATCCCTCTAGGGACCTAGAAATCCCTCTAGCGACATAGAAATCCCTCTAGCGACATAGAAATCCCTCTAGGGACATAGAAATCCCTCTAGGGACATAGAAATCCCTCTAGGGACCTAGAAATCCCTCTAGGGACATAGAAATCCCTCTAGGGACATAGAAATCCCTCTAGGGACATAGAAATCCCTCTAGGGACATAGAAATCTATCCCTCTAGGGACATAGAAATCTATCCCTCTAGGGACATAGAAATCCCTCTAGGGACCTAGAAATCCCTCTAGGGACCTAGAAATCTATCCCTCTAGGGACCTAGAAATCTATCCCTCTAGGGACCTAGAAATCCCTCTAGGGACATAGAAATCCCTCTAGGGACCTAGAAATCTCTCTAGGGACCTAGAAATCTCTCTAGGGACATAGAAATCTCTCTAGGGACATAGAAATCCCTCTAGGGACATAGAAATCTATCCCTCTAGGGACCTAGAAATCCCTCTAGGGACCTAGAAATCCCTCTAGGGACCTAGAAATCCCTCTAGGGACCTAGAAATCCCTCTAGCGACATAGAAATCCCTCTAGGGACATAGAAATCTCTCTAGGGACATAGAAATCCCTCTAGGGACATAGAAATCTATCCCTCTAGGAACCTAGAAATCCCTCTAGCGACATAGAAATCCCTCTAGCGACATAGAAATCCCTCTAGGGACATAGAAATCCCTCTAGGGACATAGAAATCCCTCTAGGGACCTAGAAATCCCTCTAGGGACATAGAAATCTCTCTAGGGACATAGAAATCCCTCTAGGGACATAGAAATCTATCCCTCTAGGGACCTAGAAATCCCTCTAGCGACATAGAAATCCCTCTAGCGACATAGAAATCCCTCTAGGGACCTAGAAATCCCTCTAGGGACCTAGAAATCTATCCCTCTAGGGACCTAGAAATCCCTCTAGGGACATTGAAATCCCTCTAGGGACCTAGAAATCTCTCTAGTGACATAGAAATCCCTCTAGGGACATAGAAATCTATCCCTCTAGGGACCTAGAAATCCCTCTAGGGACATAGAAATCCCTCTAGCGACATAGAAATCCCTCTAGCGACATAGAAATCCCTCTAGGGACATAGAAATCCCTCTAGGGACATAGAAATCCCTCTAGGGACCTAGAAATCCCTCTAGGGACATAGAAATCCCTCTAGGGACATAGAAATCCCTCTAGGGACATAGAAATCCCTCTAGGGACATAGAAATCCCTCTAGGGACATAGAAATCTATCCCTCTAGGGACATAGAAATCCCTCTAGGGACCTAGAAATCCCTCTAGGGACCTAGAAATCTATCCCTCTAGGGACCTAGAAATCCCTCTAGGGACATTGAAATCCCTCTAGGGACATAGAAATCCCTCTAGGGACCTAGAAATCTCTCTAGGGACCTAGAAATCGCTCTAGGGACATAGAAATCCCTCTAGGGACCTAGAAATCCCTCTAGCGACATAGAAATCCCTCTAGCGACATAGAAATCCCTCTAGGGACATAGAAATCCCTCTAGGGACATAGAAATCCCTCTAGGGACCTAGAAATCCCTCTAGGGACATAGAAATCCCTCTAGGGACATAGAAATCCCTCTAGGGACATAGAAATCCCTCTAGGGACATAGAAATCTATCCCTCTAGGGACATAGAAATCCCTCTAGGGACCTAGAAATCCCTCTGGGGACCTAGAAATCCCTCTAGGGACCAAGAAATCCCTCTAGGGACCAAGAAATCCCTCTAGGGACCAAGAAATCCCTCCTAAAACTCCAGATATCCCTCTCAAAACCCAAGATAACGCTTTAGAAACCCTTGAAATCACTCTAAAAACCCATGATATCCCTCTCAAAACCCTGTAACACGCTCTAGAAATCTCTCTAGGGACATAGAAATCCCTCTAGGGACCTAGAAATCCCTCTAGGGACCTAGAAATCCCTCAAGGGACCTAGAAATCCCTGTAGGGACATAAAAATCCCTCTAGGGACATAGAAATCCCTCTAGGGACCTAGAAATCCCTCTGGGGACCTAGAAATCCCTCTAGGGACATAGAAATCCCTCTAGGGACCTAGAAATCCCTCTAGGGACCTAGAAATCCCTCTAGGGACCTAGAAATCCCTCTAGGGACCTAGAAATCCCTCTAGGGACCTAGAAATCCTTCTAGGGACCTAGAAATCCCTCTGGGGACCTAGAAATCCCTCTAGGGACCTAGAAATCCCTCTAGGGACCAAGAAATCCCTCTAGGGACCAAGAAATCCCTCTAGGGACCAAGAAATCCCTCCTAAAACTCCAGATATCCCTCTCAAAACCCAAGATAACGCTTTAGAAACCCTTGAAATCACTCTAAAAACCCATGATATCCCTCTCAAAACCCTGTAACACGCTCTAGAAATCTCTCTAGGGACATAGAAATCCCTCTAGGGACATAGAAATCTCTCTAGGGACATAGAAATCCCTCTAGGGACATAGAAATCTATCCCTCTAGGGACCTAGAAATCCCTCTAGCGACATAGAAATCCCTCTAGCGACATAGAAATCTCTCTAGTGACATAGAAATCCCTCTAGGGACATAGAAATCTATCCCTCTAGGGACCTAGAAATCCCTCTAGGGACATAGAAATCCCTCTAGGGGCATAGAAATCCCTCTAGCGACATACAAATCCCTCTAGGGACATAGAAATCCCTCTAGGGACATAGAAATCCCTCTAGGGACCTAGAAATCCCTCTAGGGACATAGAAATCCCTCTAGGGACATAGAAATCCCTCTAGGGACCTAGAAATCCCTCTAGGGACCTAGAAATCTATCCCTCTAGGGACCTAGAAATCCCTCTAGGGACATTGAAATCCCTCTAGGGACATAGAAATCCCTCTAGGGACCTAGAAATCTCTCTAGGGACCTAGAAATCTCTCTAGGGACATAGAAATCCCTCTAGGGACCTAGAAATCCCTCTAGCGACATAGAAATCCCTCTAGCGACATAGAAATCCCTCTAGGGACATAGAAATCCCTCTAGGGACATAGAAATCCCTCTAGGGACCTAGAAATCCCTCTAGGGACATAGAAATCCCTCTAGGGACATAGAAATCCCTCTAGGGACATAGAAATCCCTCTAGGGACATAGAAATCTATCCCTCTAGGGACATAGAAATCCCTCTAGGGACCTAGAAATCCCTCTAGGGACCTAGAAATCTATCCCTCTAGGGACCTAGAAATCCCTCTAGGGACATTGAAATCCCTCTAGGGACATAGAAATCCCTCTAGGGACCTAGAAATCTCTCTAGGGACCTAGAAATCGCTCTAGGGACATAGAAATCCCTCTAGGGACCTAGAAATCCCTCTAGCGACATAGAAATCCCTCTAGCGACATAGAAATCCCTCTAGGGACATAGAAATCCCTCTAGGGACATAGAAATCCCTCTAGGGACCTAGAAATCCCTCTAGGGACATAGAAATCCCTCTAGGGACATAGAAATCCCTCTAGGGACATAGAAATCCCTCTAGGGACATAGAAATCTATCCCTCTAGGGACATAGAAATCCCTCTAGGGACCTAGAAATCCCTCTGGGGACCTAGAAATCCCTCTAGGGACCAAGAAATCCCTCTAGGGACCAAGAAATCCCTCTAGGGACCAAGAAATCCCTCCTAAAACTCCAGATATCCCTCTCAAAACCCAAGATAACGCTTTAGAAACCCTTGAAATCACTCTAAAAACCCATGATATCCCTCTCAAAACCCTGTAACACGCTCTAGAAATCTCTCTAGGGACATAGAAATCCCTCTAGGGACCTAGAAATCCCTCTAGGGACCTAGAAATCCCTCAAGGGACCTAGAAATCCCTGTAGGGACATAAAAATCCCTCTAGGGACATAGAAATCCCTCTAGGGACCTAGAAATCCCTCTGGGGACCTAGAAATCCCTCTAGGGACATAGAAATCCCTCTAGGGACCTAGAAATCCCTCTAGGGACCTAGAAATCCCTCTAGGGACCTAGAAATCCCTCTAGGGACCTAGAAATCCCTCTAGGGACCTAGAAATCCTTCTAGGGACCTAGAAATCCCTCTGGGGACCTAGAAATCCCTCTAGGGACCTAGAAATCCCTCTAGGGACCAAGAAATCCCTCTAGGGACCAAGAAATCCCTCTAGGGACCAAGAAATCCCTCCTAAAACTCCAGATATCCCTCTCAAAACCCAAGATAACGCTTTAGAAACCCTTGAAATCACTCTAAAAACCCATGATATCCCTCTCAAAACCCTGTAACACGCTCTAGAAATCTCTCTAGGGACATAGAAATCCCTCTAGGGACATAGAAATCTCTCTAGGGACATAGAAATCCCTCTAGGGACATAGAAATCTATCCCTCTAGGGACCTAGAAATCCCTCTAGCGACATAGAAATCCCTCTAGCGACATAGAAATCTCTCTAGTGACATAGAAATCCCTCTAGGGACATAGAAATCTATCCCTCTAGGGACCTAGAAATCCCTCTAGGGACATAGAAATCCCTCTAGGGGCATAGAAATCCCTCTAGCGACATACAAATCCCTCTAGGGACATAGAAATCCCTCTAGGGACATAGAAATCCCTCTAGGGACCTAGAAATCCCTCTAGGGACATAGAAATCCCTCTAGGGACATAGAAATCCCTCTAGGGACCTAGAAATCCCTCTAGGGACCTAGAAATCTATCCCTCTAGGGACCTAGAAATCCCTCTAGGGACATTGAAATCCCTCTAGGGACATAGAAATCCCTCTAGGGACCTAGAAATCTCTCTAGGGACCTAGAAATCTCTCTAGGGACATAGAAATCCCTCTAGGGACCTAGAAATCCCTCTAGCGACATAGAAATCCCTCTAGCGACATAGAAATCCCTCTAGGGACATAGAAATCCCTCTAGGGACATAGAAATCCCTCTAGGGACCTAGAAATCCCTCTAGGGACATAGAAATCCCTCTAGGGACATAGAAATCCCTCTAGGGACATAGAAATCCCTCTAGGGACATAGAAATCTATCCCTCTAGGGACATAGAAATCTATCCTTCTAGGGACATAGAAATCCCTCTAGGGACCTAGAAATCCCTCTAGGGACCTAGAAATCTATCCCTCTAGGGACCTAGAAATCTATCCCTCTAGGGACCTAGAAATCCCTCTAGGGACATAGAAATCCCTCTAGGGACCTAGAAATCTCTCTAGGGACCTAGAAATCTCTCTAGGGACATAGAAATCTCTCTAGGGACATAGAAATCCCTCTAGGGACATAGAAATCTATCCCTCTAGGGACCTAGAAATCCCTCTAGGGACCTAGAAATCCCTCTAGGGACCTAGAAATCCCTCTAGCGACATAGAAATCCCTCTAGGGACATAGAAATCTCTCTAGGGACATAGAAATCCCTCTAGGGACATAGAAATCTATCCCTCTAGGAACCTAGAAATCCCTCTAGCGACATAGAAATCCCTCTAGCGACATAGAAATCCCTCTAGGGACATAGAAATCCCTCTAGGGACATAGAAATCCCTCTAGGGACCTAGAAATCCCTCTAGGGACATAGAAATCTCTCTAGGGACATAGAAATCCCTCTAGGGACATAGAAATCTATCCCTCTAGGGACCTAGAAATCCCTCTAGCGACATAGAAATCCCTCTAGCGACATAGAAATCCCTCTAGGGACCTAGAAATCCCTCTAGGGACCTAGAAATCTATCCCTCTAGGGACCTAGAAATCCCTCTAGGGACATTGAAATCCCTCTAGGGACCTAGAAATCTCTCTAGTGACATAGAAATCCCTCTAGGGACATAGAAATCTATCCCTCTAGGGACCTAGAAATCCCTCTAGGGACATAGAAATCCCTCTAGCGACATAGAAATCCCTCTAGCGACATAGAAATCCCTCTAGGGACATAGAAATCCCTCTAGGGACATAGAAATCCCTCTAGGGACCTAGAAATCCCTCTAGGGACATAGAAATCCCTCTAGGGACATAGAAATCCCTCTAGGGACATAGAAATCCCTCTAGGGACATAGAAATCCCTCTAGGGACATAGAAATCTATCCCTCTAGGGACATAGAAATCCCTCTAGGGACCTAGAAATCCCTCTAGGGACCTAGAAATCTATCCCTCTAGGGACCTAGAAATCCCTCTAGGGACATTGAAATCCCTCTAGGGACATAGAAATCCCTCTAGGGACCTAGAAATCTCTCTAGGGACCTAGAAATCGCTCTAGGGACATAGAAATCCCTCTAGGGACCTAGAAATCCCTCTAGCGACATAGAAATCCCTCTAGCGACATAGAAATCCCTCTAGGGACATAGAAATCCCTCTAGGGACATAGAAATCCCTCTAGGGACCTAGAAATCCCTCTAGGGACATAGAAATCCCTCTAGGGACATAGAAATCCCTCTAGGGACATAGAAATCCCTCTAGGGACATAGAAATCTATCCCTCTAGGGACATAGAAATCCCTCTAGGGACCTAGAAATCCCTCTGGGGACCTAGAAATCCCTCTAGGGACCAAGAAATCCCTCTAGGGACCAAGAAATCCCTCTAGGGACCAAGAAATCCCTCCTAAAACTCCAGATATCCCTCTCAAAACCCAAGATAACGCTTTAGAAACCCTTGAAATCACTCTAAAAACCCATGATATCCCTCTCAAAACCCTGTAACACGCTCTAGAAATCTCTCTAGGGACATAGAAATCCCTCTAGGGACCTAGAAATCCCTCTAGGGACCTAGAAATCCCTCAAGGGACCTAGAAATCCCTGTAGGGACATAAAAATCCCTCTAGGGACATAGAAATCCCTCTAGGGACCTAGAAATCCCTCTGGGGACCTAGAAATCCCTCTAGGGACATAGAAATCCCTCTAGGGACCTAGAAATCCCTCTAGGGACCTAGAAATCCCTCTAGGGACCTAGAAATCCCTCTAGGGACCTAGAAATCCCTCTAGGGACCTAGAAATCCTTCTAGGGACCTAGAAATCCCTCTGGGGACCTAGAAATCCCTCTAGGGACCTAGAAATCCCTCTAGGGACCAAGAAATCCCTCTAGGGACCAAGAAATCCCTCTAGGGACCAAGAAATCCCTCCTAAAACTCCAGATATCCCTCTCAAAACCCAAGATAACGCTTTAGAAACCCTTGAAATCACTCTAAAAACCCATGATATCCCTCTCAAAACCCTGTAACACGCTCTAGAAATCTCTCTAGGGACATAGAAATCCCTCTAGGGACCTAGAAATCCCTGTAGGGACATAAAAATCCCTCTAGGGACATAGAAATCCCTCTAGGGACCTAGAAATCCCTCTAGGGACCTAGAAATCCCTCTGGGGACCTAGAAATCCCTCTAGGGACCTAGAAATCCCTCTAGGGACCAAGAAATCCCTCTAGGGACCAAGAAATCCCTCTAGGGACCAAGAAATCCCTCTAGGGACCAAGAAATCCCTCCTAAAACTCCAGATATCCCTCTCAAAACCCAAGATAACGCTTTAGAAACCCTTGAAATCACTCTAAAAACCCATGATATCCCTCTCAAAACCCTGTAACACGCTCTAGAAATCTCTCTAGGGACATAGAAATCCCTCTAGGGACCTAGAAATCCCTGTAGGGACATTAAAATCCCTCTAGGGACATAGAAATCCCTCTAGGGACCTAGAAATCCCTCTGGGGACCTAGAAATCCCTCTAGGGACATAGAAATCCCTCTAGGGACCAAGAAATCCCTCTAGGGACCTAGAAATCCCTCTAGGGACCTAGAAATCCCTCTAGGGACCTAGAAATCCCTCTGGGGACCTAGAAATCCCTCTAGGGACCTAGAAATCCCTCTAGGGACCTAGAAATCCCTCTAGGGACCTAGAAATCCCTCTGGGGACCTAGAAATCCCTCTAGGGACATAGAAATCCCTCTAGGGACCTAGAAATCCCTCTAGGGACCTAGAAATCCCTCTAGGGACCAAGAAATCCCTCTAGGGACCAAGAAATCCCTCTAGGGACCAAGAAATCCCTCTAGGGACCAAGAAATCCCTCTAGGGACCAAGAAATCCCTCCTAAAACTCCAGATATCCCTCTCAAAACCCAAGATAACGCTTTAGAAACCCTTGAAATCACTCTAAAAACCCATGATATCCCTCTCAAAACCCTGTAACACGCTCTAGAAATCTCTCTAGGGACATAGAAATCCCTCTAGGGACCTAGAAATCCCTGTAGGGACATTAAAATCCCTCTAGGGACATAGAAATCCCTCTAGGGACCTAGAAATCCCTCTGGGGACCTAGAAATCCCTCTAGGGACATACAAATCCCTCTAGGGACCAAGAAATCCCTCTAGGGACCTAGAAATCCCTCTAGGGACCTAGAAATCCCTGTAGGGACCTAGAAATCCCTCTGGGGACCTAGAAATCCCTCTAGGGACCTAGAAATCCCTCTAGGGACCTAGAAATCCCTCTAGGGACCTAGAAATCCCTCTGGGGACCTAGAAATCCCTCTAGGGACATAGAAATCCCTCTAGGGACCTAGAAATCCCTCTAGGGACCTAGAAATCCCTCTAGGGACCAAGAAATCCCTCTAGGGACCAAGAAATCCCTCTAGGGACCAAGAAATCCCTCCTAAAACTCCAGATATCCCTCTCAAAACCCAAGATAACGCTTTAGAAACCCTTGAAATCACTCTAAAAACCCATGATATCCCTCTCAAAACCCTGTAACACGCTCTAGAAATCTCTCTAGGGACATAGAAATCCCTCTAGGGACCTAGACATCCCTCTAGGGACCTAGAAATCCCTCCAGGGACCTAGAAATCCCTGTAGGGACATAAAAATCCCTCTAGGGACATAGAAATCCCTCTAGGGACCAAGAAATCCCTCTAGGGACCACGAAATCCCTCTAGGGACCTAGAAATCGCTCTAGGGACCTAGAAATCTCTCTAGGGACCTAGAAATCTCTCTAGGGACATAGAAATCTCTCTAGGGACATAGAAATCCCTCTAGGGACCTAGAAATCCCTCTAGACCTAGAAATCCCTCTAGGGACCTAGAAATCCCTCTAGGGACCTAGAAATCCCTCTAGCGACATAGAAATCCCTCTAGGGACATAGAAATCTATCCCTCTAGGGACCTAGAAATCCCTCTAGCGACATAGAAATCCCTCTAGCGACATAGAAATCCCTCTAGGGACATAGAAATCCCTCTAGGGACATAGAAATCCCTCTAGGGACCTAGAAATCCCTCTAGGGACATAGAAATCCCTCTAGGGACATAGAAATCCCTCTAGGGACATAGAAATCCCTCTAGGGACATAGAAATCTATCCCTCTAGGGACATAGAAATCCCTCTAGGGACCTAGAAATCCCTCTAGGGACCTAGAAATCTATCCCTCTAGGGACCTAGAAATCCCTCTAGGGACATTGAAATCCCTCTAGGGACCTAGAAATCTCTCTAGTGACATAGAAATCCCTCTAGGGACATAGAAATCTATCCCTCTAGGGACCTAGAAATCCCTCTAGGGACATAGAAATCCCTCTATGGACCTAGAAATCTCTCTAGGGACCTAGAAATCTCTCTAGGGACATAGAAATCTCTCTAGGGACATAGAAATCCCTCTAGGGACATAGAAATATATCCCTCTAGGGACCTAGAAATCCCTCTAGGGACCTAGAAATCCCTCTAGGGACCTAGAAATCCCTCTAGGGACCTAGAAATCCCTCTAGGGACCTAGAAATCCCTCTAGCGACATAGAAATCCCTCTAGGGACATAGAAATCTCTCTAGGGACATAGAAATCCCTCTAGGGACATAGAAATCTATCCCTCTAGGGACCTAGAAATCCCTCTAGCGACATAGAAATCCCTCTAGCGACATAGAAATCCCTCTAGGGACATAGAAATCCCTCTAGGGACATAGAAATCCCTCTAGGGACCTAGAAATCCCTCTAGGGACATAGAAATCCCTCTAGGGACATAGAAATCCCTCTAGGGACATAGAAATCCCTCTAGGGACATAGAAATCTATCCCTCTAGGGACATAGAAATCCCTCTAGGGACCTAGAAATCCCTCTAGGGACCTAGAAATCCCTCTAGGGACATAGAAATCCCTCTAGGGACATAGAAATCCCTCTAGGGACCTAGAAATCTCTCTAGGGACCTAGAAATCTCTCTAGGGACATAGAAATCTCTCTAGGGACATAGAAATCCCTCTAGGGACATAGAAATCTATCCCTCTAGGGACCTAGAAATCCCTCTAGGGACCTAGAAATCCCTCTAGGGACCTAGAAATCCCTCTAGGGACCTAGAAATCCCTCTAGCGACATAGAAATCCCTCTAGGGACATAGAAATCTCTCTAGGGACATAGAAATCCCTCTAGGGACATAGAAATCTATCCCTCTAGGAACCTAGAAATCCCTCTAGCGACATAGAAATCCCTCTAGCGACATAGAAATCCCTCTAGGGACATAGAAATCCCTCTAGGGACATAGAAATCCCTCTAGGGACCTAGAAATCCCTCTAGGGACATAGAAATCCCTCTAGGGACATAGAAATCCCTCTAGGGACATAGAAATCCCTCTAGGGACATAGAAATCCCTCTAGGGACATAGAAATCTATCCCTCTAGGGACATAGAAATCCCTCTAGGGACCTAGAAATCCCTCTAGGGACCTAGAAATCCCTCTAGGGACCTAGAAATCTATCCCTCTAGGGACCTAGAAATCCCTCTAGGGACATTGAAATCCCTCTAGGGACCTAGAAATCTCTCTAGTGACATAGAAATCCCTCTAGGGACATAGAAATCTATCCCTCTAGGGACATAGAAATCCCTCTAGGGACCTAGAAATCCCTCTAGGGACCTAGAAATCCCTCTAGGGACCTAGAAATCCCTCTAGCGACATAGAAATCCCTCTAGGGACATAGAAATCTCTCTAGGGACATAGAAATCCCTCTAGGGACATAGAAATCTATCCCTCTAGGGACCTAGAAATCCCTCTAGGGACCTAGAAATCCCTCTAGGGACCTAGAAATCTATCCCTCTAGGGACCTAGAAATCCCTCTAGGGACATTGAAATCCCTCTAGGGACATAGAAATCCCTCTAGGGACCTAGAAATCCCTCTAGGGACATAGAAATCCCTCTAGGGACATAGAAATCCCTCTAGGGACATAGAAATCCCTCTAGGGACATAGAAATCTATCCCTCTAGGGACATAGAAATCCCTCTAGGGACCTAGAAATCCCTCTAGGGACCTAGAAATCTATCCCTCTAGGGACCTAGAAATCCCTCTAGGGACATTGAAATCCCTCTAGGGACATAGAAATCCCTCTAGGGACATAGAAATCCCTCTAGGGACATAGAAATCCCTCTAGGGACATAGAAATCTATCCCTCTAGGGACATAGAAATCCCTCTAGGGACCTAGAAATCCCTCTAGGGACCTAGAAATCTATCCCTCTAGGGACCTAGAAATCCCTCTAGGGACATTGAAATCCCTCTAGGGACATAGAAATCCCTCTAGGGACCTAGAAATCTCTCTAGGGACCTAGAAATCGCTCTAGGGACATAGAAATCCCTCTAGGGACCTAGAAATCCCTCTAGCGACATAGAAATCCCTCTAGCGACATAGAAATCCCTCTAGGGACATAGAAATCCCTCTAGGGACATAGAAATCCCTCTAGGGACCTAGAAATCCCTCTAGGGACATAGAAATCCCTCTAGGGACATAGAAATCCCTCTAGGGACATAGAAATCCCTCTAGGGACATAGAAATCTATCCCTCTAGGGACATAGAAATCCCTCTAGGGACCTAGAAATCCCTCTGGGGACCTAGAAATCCCTCTAGGGACCAAGAAATCCCTCTAGGGACCAAGAAATCCCTCTAGGGACCAAGAAATCCCTCCTAAAACTCCAGATATCCCTCTCAAAACCCAAGATAACGCTTTAGAAACCCTTGAAATCACTCTAAAAACCCATGATATCCCTCTCAAAACCCTGTAACACGCTCTAGAAATCTCTCTAGGGACATAGAAATCCCTCTAGGGACCTAGAAATCCCTCTAGGGACCTAGAAATCCCTCAAGGGACCTAGAAATCCCTGTAGGGACATAAAAATCCCTCTAGGGACATAGAAATCCCTCTAGGGACCTAGAAATCCCTCTGGGGACCTAGAAATCCCTCTAGGGACATAGAAATCCCTCTAGGGACCTAGAAATCCCTCTAGGGACCTAGAAATCCCTCTAGGGACCTAGAAATCCCTCTAGGGACCTAGAAATCCCTCTAGGGACCTAGAAATCCTTCTAGGGACCTAGAAATCCCTCTGGGGACCTAGAAATCCCTCTAGGGACCTAGAAATCCCTCTAGGGACCAAGAAATCCCTCTAGGGACCAAGAAATCCCTCTAGGGACCAAGAAATCCCTCCTAAAACTCCAGATATCCCTCTCAAAACCCAAGATAACGCTTTAGAAACCCTTGAAATCACTCTAAAAACCCATGATATCCCTCTCAAAACCCTGTAACACGCTCTAGAAATCTCTCTAGGGACATAGAAATCCCTCTAGGGACATAGAAATCTCTCTAGGGACATAGAAATCCCTCTAGGGACATAGAAATCTATCCCTCTAGGGACCTAGAAATCCCTCTAGCGACATAGAAATCCCTCTAGCGACATAGAAATCTCTCTAGTGACATAGAAATCCCTCTAGGGACATAGAAATCTATCCCTCTAGGGACCTAGAAATCCCTCTAGGGACATAGAAATCCCTCTAGGGGCATAGAAATCCCTCTAGCGACATACAAATCCCTCTAGGGACATAGAAATCCCTCTAGGGACATAGAAATCCCTCTAGGGACCTAGAAATCCCTCTAGGGACATAGAAATCCCTCTAGGGACATAGAAATCCCTCTAGGGACATAGAAATCCCTCTAGGGACATAGAAATCCCTCTAGGGACATAGAAATCTATCCCTCTAGGGACATAGAAATCCCTCTAGGGACCTAGAAATCCCTCTAGGGACCTAGAAATCTATCCCTCTAGGGACCTAGAAATCCCTCTAGGGACATTGAAATCCCTCTAGGGACATAGAAATCCCTCTAGGGACCTAGAAATCTCTCTAGGGACCTAGAAATCTCTCTAGGGACATAGAAATCCCTCTAGGGACCTAGAAATCCCTCTAGCGACATAGAAATCCCTCTAGCGACATAGAAATCCCTCTAGGGACATAGAAATCCCTCTAGGGACATAGAAATCCCTCTAGGGACCTAGAAATCCCTCTAGGGACATAGAAATCCCTCTAGGGACATAGAAATCCCTCTAGGGACATAGAAATCCCTCTAGGGACATAGAAATCTATCCCTCTAGGGACATAGAAATCTATCCCTCTAGGGACATAGAAATCCCTCTAGGGACCTAGAAATCCCTCTAGGGACCTAGAAATCTATCCCTCTAGGGACCTAGAAATCTATCCCTCTAGGGACCTAGAAATCCCTCTAGGGACATAGAAATCCCTCTAGGGACCTAGAAATCTCTCTAGGGACCTAGAAATCTCTCTAGGGACATAGAAATCTCTCTAGGGACATAGAAATCCCTCTAGGGACATAGAAATCTATCCCTCTAGGGACCTAGAAATCCCTCTAGGGACCTAGAAATCCCTCTAGGGACCTAGAAATCCCTCTAGGGACCTAGAAATCCCTCTAGCGACATAGAAATCCCTCTAGGGACATAGAAATCTCTCTAGGGACATAGAAATCCCTCTAGGGACATAGAAATCTATCCCTCTAGGAACCTAGAAATCCCTCTAGCGACATAGAAATCCCTCTAGCGACATAGAAATCCCTCTAGGGACATAGAAATCCCTCTAGGGACATAGAAATCCCTCTAGGGACCTAGAAATCCCTCTAGGGACATAGAAATCTCTCTAGGGACATAGAAATCCCTCTAGGGACATAGAAATCTATCCCTCTAGGGACCTAGAAATCCCTCTAGCGACATAGAAATCCCTCTAGCGACATAGAAATCCCTCTAGGGACCTAGAAATCCCTCTAGGGACCTAGAAATCTATCCCTCTAGGGACCTAGAAATCCCTCTAGGGACATTGAAATCCCTCTAGGGACCTAGAAATCTCTCTAGTGACATAGAAATCCCTCTAGGGACATAGAAATCTATCCCTCTAGGGACCTAGAAATCCCTCTAGGGACATAGAAATCCCTCTAGCGACATAGAAATCCCTCTAGCGACATAGAAATCCCTCTAGGGACATAGAAATCCCTCTAGGGACATAGAAATCCCTCTAGGGACCTAGAAATCCCTCTAGGGACATAGAAATCCCTCTAGGGACATAGAAATCCCTCTAGGGACATAGAAATCCCTCTAGGGACATAGAAATCCCTCTAGGGACATAGAAATCTATCCCTCTAGGGACATAGAAATCCCTCTAGGGACCTAGAAATCCCTCTAGGGACCTAGAAATCTATCCCTCTAGGGACCTAGAAATCCCTCTAGGGACATTGAAATCCCTCTAGGGACATAGAAATCCCTCTAGGGACCTAGAAATCTCTCTAGGGACCTAGAAATCGCTCTAGGGACATAGAAATCCCTCTAGGGACCTAGAAATCCCTCTAGCGACATAGAAATCCCTCTAGCGACATAGAAATCCCTCTAGGGACATAGAAATCCCTCTAGGGACATAGAAATCCCTCTAGGGACCTAGAAATCCCTCTAGGGACATAGAAATCCCTCTAGGGACATAGAAATCCCTCTAGGGACATAGAAATCCCTCTAGGGACATAGAAATCTATCCCTCTAGGGACATAGAAATCCCTCTAGGGACCTAGAAATCCCTCTGGGGACCTAGAAATCCCTCTAGGGACCAAGAAATCCCTCTAGGGACCAAGAAATCCCTCTAGGGACCAAGAAATCCCTCCTAAAACTCCAGATATCCCTCTCAAAACCCAAGATAACGCTTTAGAAACCCTTGAAATCACTCTAAAAACCCATGATATCCCTCTCAAAACCCTGTAACACGCTCTAGAAATCTCTCTAGGGACATAGAAATCCCTCTAGGGACCTAGAAATCCCTCTAGGGACCTAGAAATCCCTCAAGGGACCTAGAAATCCCTGTAGGGACATAAAAATCCCTCTAGGGACATAGAAATCCCTCTAGGGACCTAGAAATCCCTCTGGGGACCTAGAAATCCCTCTAGGGACATAGAAATCCCTCTAGGGACCTAGAAATCCCTCTAGGGACCTAGAAATCCCTCTAGGGACCTAGAAATCCCTCTAGGGACCTAGAAATCCCTCTAGGGACCTAGAAATCCTTCTAGGGACCTAGAAATCCCTCTGGGGACCTAGAAATCCCTCTAGGGACCTAGAAATCCCTCTAGGGACCAAGAAATCCCTCTAGGGACCAAGAAATCCCTCTAGGGACCAAGAAATCCCTCCTAAAACTCCAGATATCCCTCTCAAAACCCAAGATAACGCTTTAGAAACCCTTGAAATCACTCTAAAAACCCATGATATCCCTCTCAAAACCCTGTAACACGCTCTAGAAATCTCTCTAGGGACATAGAAATCCCTCTAGGGACCTAGAAATCCCTGTAGGGACATAAAAATCCCTCTAGGGACATAGAAATCCCTCTAGGGACCTAGAAATCCCTCTAGGGACCTAGAAATCCCTCTGGGGACCTAGAAATCCCTCTAGGGACCTAGAAATCCCTCTAGGGACCAAGAAATCCCTCTAGGGACCAAGAAATCCCTCTAGGGACCAAGAAATCCCTCTAGGGACCAAGAAATCCCTCCTAAAACTCCAGATATCCCTCTCAAAACCCAAGATAACGCTTTAGAAACCCTTGAAATCACTCTAAAAACCCATGATATCCCTCTCAAAACCCTGTAACACGCTCTAGAAATCTCTCTAGGGACATAGAAATCCCTCTAGGGACCTAGAAATCCCTGTAGGGACATTAAAATCCCTCTAGGGACATAGAAATCCCTCTAGGGACCTAGAAATCCCTCTGGGGACCTAGAAATCCCTCTAGGGACATAGAAATCCCTCTAGGGACCAAGAAATCCCTCTAGGGACCTAGAAATCCCTCTAGGGACCTAGAAATCCCTCTAGGGACCTAGAAATCCCTCTGGGGACCTAGAAATCCCTCTAGGGACCTAGAAATCCCTCTAGGGACCTAGAAATCCCTCTAGGGACCTAGAAATCCCTCTGGGGACCTAGAAATCCCTCTAGGGACATAGAAATCCCTCTAGGGACCTAGAAATCCCTCTAGGGACCTAGAAATCCCTCTAGGGACCAAGAAATCCCTCTAGGGACCAAGAAATCCCTCTAGGGACCAAGAAATCCCTCTAGGGACCAAGAAATCCCTCTAGGGACCAAGAAATCCCTCCTAAAACTCCAGATATCCCTCTCAAAACCCAAGATAACGCTTTAGAAACCCTTGAAATCACTCTAAAAACCCATGATATCCCTCTCAAAACCCTGTAACACGCTCTAGAAATCTCTCTAGGGACATAGAAATCCCTCTAGGGACCTAGAAATCCCTGTAGGGACATTAAAATCCCTCTAGGGACATAGAAATCCCTCTAGGGACCTAGAAATCCCTCTGGGGACCTAGAAATCCCTCTAGGGACATACAAATCCCTCTAGGGACCAAGAAATCCCTCTAGGGACCTAGAAATCCCTCTAGGGACCTAGAAATCCCTGTAGGGACCTAGAAATCCCTCTGGGGACCTAGAAATCCCTCTAGGGACCTAGAAATCCCTCTAGGGACCTAGAAATCCCTCTAGGGACCTAGAAATCCCTCTGGGGACCTAGAAATCCCTCTAGGGACATAGAAATCCCTCTAGGGACCTAGAAATCCCTCTAGGGACCTAGAAATCCCTCTAGGGACCAAGAAATCCCTCTAGGGACCAAGAAATCCCTCTAGGGACCAAGAAATCCCTCCTAAAACTCCAGATATCCCTCTCAAAACCCAAGATAACGCTTTAGAAACCCTTGAAATCACTCTAAAAACCCATGATATCCCTCTCAAAACCCTGTAACACGCTCTAGAAATCTCTCTAGGGACATAGAAATCCCTCTAGGGACCTAGACATCCCTCTAGGGACCTAGAAATCCCTCAAGGGACCTAGAAATCCCTGTAGGGACATAAAAATCCCTCTAGGGACATAGAAATCCCTCTAGGGACCAAGAAATCCCTCTAGGGACCACGAAATCCCTCTAGGGACCTAGAAATCGCTCTAGGGACCTAGAAATCTCTCTAGGGACCTAGAAATCTCTCTAGGGACATAGAAATCTCTCTAGGGACATAGAAATCCCTCTAGGGACCTAGAAATCCCTCTAGACCTAGAAATCCCTCTAGGGACCTAGAAATCCCTCTAGGGACCTAGAAATCCCTCTAGCGACATAGAAATCCCTCTAGGGACATAGAAATCTATCCCTCTAGGGACCTAGAAATCCCTCTAGCGACATAGAAATCCCTCTAGCGACATAGAAATCCCTCTAGGGACATAGAAATCCCTCTAGGGACATAGAAATCCCTCTAGGGACCTAGAAATCCCTCTAGGGACATAGAAATCCCTCTAGGGACATAGAAATCCCTCTAGGGACATAGAAATCCCTCTAGGGACATAGAAATCTATCCCTCTAGGGACATAGAAATCCCTCTAGGGACCTAGAAATCCCTCTAGGGACCTAGAAATCTATCCCTCTAGGGACCTAGAAATCCCTCTAGGGACATTGAAATCCCTCTAGGGACCTAGAAATCTCTCTAGTGACATAGAAATCCCTCTAGGGACATAGAAATCTATCCCTCTAGGGACCTAGAAATCCCTCTAGGGACATAGAAATCCCTCTATGGACCTAGAAATCTCTCTAGGGACCTAAAAATCTCTCTAGGGACATAGAAATCTCTCTAGGGACATAGAAATCCCTCTAGGGACATAGAAATATATCCCTCTAGGGACCTAGAAATCCCTCTAGGGACCTAGAAATCCCTCTAGGGACCTAGAAATCCCTCTAGGGACCTAGAAATCCCTCTAGGGACCTAGAAATCCCTCTAGCGACATAGAAATCCCTCTAGGGACATAGAAATCTCTCTAGGGACATAGAAATCCCTCTAGGGACATAGAAATCTATCCCTCTAGGGACCTAGAAATCCCTCTAGCGACATAGAAATCCCTCTAGCGACATAGAAATCCCTCTAGGGACATAGAAATCCCTCTAGGGACATAGAAATCCCTCTAGGGACCTAGAAATCCCTCTAGGGACATAGAAATCCCTCTAGGGACATAGAAATCCCTCTAGGGACATAGAAATCCCTCTAGGGACATAGAAATCTATCCCTCTAGGGACATAGAAATCCCTCTAGGGACCTAGAAATCCCTCTAGGGACCTAGAAATCCCTCTAGGGACATAGAAATCCCTCTAGGGACATAGAAATCCCTCTAGGGACCTAGAAATCTCTCTAGGGACCTAGAAATCTCTCTAGGGACATAGAAATCTCTCTAGGGACATAGAAATCCCTCTAGGGACATAGAAATCTATCCCTCTAGGGACCTAGAAATCCCTCTAGGGACCTAGAAATCCCTCTAGGGACCTAGAAATCCCTCTAGGGACCTAGAAATCCCTCTAGCGACATAGAAATCCCTCTAGGGACATAGAAATCTCTCTAGGGACATAGAAATCCCTCTAGGGACATAGAAATCTATCCCTCTAGGAACCTAGAAATCCCTCTAGCGACATAGAAATCCCTCTAGCGACATAGAAATCCCTCTAGGGACATAGAAATCCCTCTAGGGACATAGAAATCCCTCTAGGGACCTAGAAATCCCTCTAGGGACATAGAAATCCCTCTAGGGACATAGAAATCCCTCTAGGGACATAGAAATCCCTCTAGGGACATAGAAATCCCTCTAGGGACATAGAAATCTATCCCTCTAGGGACATAGAAATCCCTCTAGGGACCTAGAAATCCCTCTAGGGACCTAGAAATCTATCCCTCTAGGGACCTAGAAATCCCTCTAGGGACATTGAAATCCCTCTAGGGACCTAGAAATCTCTCTAGTGACATAGAAATCCCTCTAGGGACATAGAAATCTATCCCTCTAGGGACATAGAAATCCCTCTAGGGACCTAGAAATCCCTCTAGGGACCTAGAAATCCCTCTAGGGACCTAGAAATCCCTCTAGCGACATAGAAATCCCTCTAGGGACATAGAAATCTCTCTAGGGACATAGAAATCCCTCTAGGGACATAGAAATCTATCCCTCTAGGGACCTAGAAATCCCTCTAGGGACCTAGAAATCCCTCTAGGGACCTAGAAATCTATCCCTCTAGGGACCTAGAAATCCCTCTAGGGACATTGAAATCCCTCTAGGGACATAGAAATCCCTCTAGGGACCTAGAAATCCCTCTAGGGACATAGAAATCCCTCTAGGGACATAGAAATCCCTCTAGGGACATAGAAATCCCTCTAGGGACATAGAAATCTATCCCTCTAGGGACATAGAAATCCCTCTAGGGACCTAGAAATCCCTCTAGGGACCTAGAAATCTATCCCTCTAGGGACCTAGAAATCCCTCTAGGGACATTGAAATCTCTCTAGGGACCTAGAAATCTCTCTAGAGACATAGAAATCCCTCTAGGGACATAGAAATCTATCCCTCTAGGGACCTAGAAATCCCTCTAGGGACATAGAAATCCCTCTAGGGACCTAGAAATCTCTCTAGGGACCTAGAAATCTCTCTAGGGACATAGAAATCTCTCTAGGGACATAGAAATCCCTCTAGGGACATAGAAATATATCCCTCTAGGGACCTAGAAATCCCTCTAGGGACCTAGAAATCCCTCTAGGGACATAGAAATCCCTCTAGGGACATAGAAATCCCTCTAGGGACCTAGAAATCCCTCTAGGGACATAGAAATCCCTCTAGGGACATAGAAATCCCTCTAGGGACATAGAAATCCCTCTAGGGACATAGAAATCTATCCCTCTAGGGACATAGAAATCCCTCTAGGGACCTAGAAATCCCTCTAGGGACCTAGAAATCTATCCCTCTAGGGACCTAGAAATCCCTCTAGGGACATTGAAATCCCTCTAGGGACCTAGAAATCTCTCTAGTGACATAGAAATCCCTCTAGGGACATAGAAATCTATCCCTCTAGGGACCTAGAAATCCCTCTAGGGACATAGAAATCCCTCTATGGACCTAGAAATCTCTCTAGGGACCTAGAAATCTCTCTAGGGACATAGAAATCTCTCTAGGGACATAGAAATCCCTCTAGGGACATAGAAATATATCCCTCTAGGGACCTAGAAATCCCTCTAGGGACCTAGAAATCCCTCTATGGACCTAGAAATCCCTCTAGGGACCTAGAAATCCCTCTAGGGACCTAGAAATCCCTCTAGCGACATAGAAATCCCTCTAGGGACATAGAAATCTCTCTAGGGACATAGAAATCCCTCTAGGGACATAGAAATCTATCCCTCTAGGGACCTAGAAATCCCTCTAGCGACCTAGAAATCCCTCTAGCGACATAGAAATCCCTCTAGGGACATAGAAATCTCTCTAGGGACATAGAAATCCCTCTAGGGACATAGAAATCTATCCCTCTAGGGACCTAGAAATCCCTCTAGCGACATAGAAATCCCTCTAGCGACATAGAAATCCCTCTAGGGACATAGAAATCCCTCTAGGGACATAGAAATCCCTCTAGGGACCTAGAAATCCCTCTAGGGACATAGAAATCCCTCTAGGGACATAGAAATCCCTCTAGGGACATAGAAATCCCTCTAGGGACATAGAAATCTATCCCTCTAGGGACATAGAAATCCCTCTAGGGACCTAGAAATCCCTCTAGGGACCTAGAAATCCCTCTAGGGACATAGAAATCCCTCTAGGGACATAGAAATCCCTCTAGGGACCTAGAAATCTCTCTAGGGACCTAGAAATCTCTCTAGGGACATAGAAATCTCTCTAGGGACATAGAAATCCCTCTAGGGACATAGAAATCTATCCCTCTAGGGACCTAGAAATCCCTCTAGGGACCTAGAAATCCCTCTAGGGACCTAGAAATCCCTCTAGGGACCTAGAAATCCCTCTAGCGACATAGAAATCCCTCTAGGGACATAGAAATCTCTCTAGGGACATAGAAATCCCTCTAGGGACATAGAAATCTATCCCTCTAGGAACCTAGAAATCCCTCTAGCGACATAGAAATCCCTCTAGCGACATAGAAATCCCTCTAGGGACATAGAAATCCCTCTAGGGACATAGAAATCCCTCTAGGGACCTAGAAATCCCTCTAGGGACATAGAAATCCCTCTAGGGACATAGAAATCCCTCTAGGGACATAGAAATCCCTCTAGGGACATAGAAATCCCTCTAGGGACATAGAAATCTATCCCTCTAGGGACATAGAAATCCCTCTAGGGACCTAGAAATCCCTCTAGGGACCTAGAAATCCCTCTAGGGACCTAGAAATCTATCCCTCTAGGGACCTAGAAATCCCTCTAGGGACATTGAAATCCCTCTAGGGACCTAGAAATCTCTCTAGTGACATAGAAATCCCTCTAGGGACATAGAAATCTATCCCTCTAGGGACATAGAAATCCCTCTAGGGACCTAGAAATCCCTCTAGGGACCTAGAAATCCCTCTAGGGACCTAGAAATCCCTCTAGCGACATAGAAATCCCTCTAGGGACATAGAAATCTCTCTAGGGACATAGAAATCCCTCTAGGGACATAGAAATCTATCCCTCTAGGGACCTAGAAATCCCTCTAGGGACCTAGAAATCCCTCTAGGGACCTAGAAATCTATCCCTCTAGGGACCTAGAAATCCCTCTAGGGACATTGAAATCCCTCTAGGGACATAGAAATCCCTCTAGGGACCTAGAAATCCCTCTAGGGACATAGAAATCCCTCTAGGGACATAGAAATCCCTCTAGGGACATAGAAATCCCTCTAGGGACATAGAAATCTATCCCTCTAGGGACATAGAAATCCCTCTAGGGACCTAGAAATCCCTCTAGGGACCTAGAAATCTATCCCTCTAGGGACCTAGAAATCCCTCTAGGGACATTGAAATCCCTCTAGGGACCTAGAAATCTCTCTAGAGACATAGAAATCCCTCTAGGGACATAGAAATCTATCCCTCTAGGGACCTAGAAATCCCTCTAGGGACATAGAAATCCCTCTAGGGACCTAGAAATCTCTCTAGGGACCTAGAAATCTCTCTAGGGACATAGAAATCTCTCTAGGGACATAGAAATCCCTCTAGGGACATAGAAATATATCCCTCTAGGGACCTAGAAATCCCTCTAGGGACCTAGAAATCCCTCTAGGGACATAGAAATCCCTCTAGGGACATAGAAATCCCTCTAGGGACCTAGAAATCCCTCTAGGGACATAGAAATCCCTCTAGGGACATAGAAATCCCTCTAGGGACATAGAAATCCCTCTAGGGACATAGAAATCTATCCCTCTAGGGACATAGAAATCCCTCTAGGGACCTAGAAATCCCTCTAGGGACCTAGAAATCTATCCCTCTAGGGACCTAGAAATCCCTCTAGGGACATTGAAATCCCTCTAGGGACCTAGAAATCTCTCTAGTGACATAGAAATCCCTCTAGGGACATAGAAATCTATCCCTCTAGGGACCTAGAAATCCCTCTAGGGACATAGAAATCCCTCTATGGACCTAGAAATCTCTCTAGGGACCTAGAAATCTCTCTAGGGACATAGAAATCTCTCTAGGGACATAGAAATCCCTCTAGGGACATAGAAATATATCCCTCTAGGGACCTAGAAATCCCTCTAGGGACCTAGAAATCCCTCTATGGACCTAGAAATCCCTCTAGGGACCTAGAAATCCCTCTAGGGACCTAGAAATCCCTCTAGCGACATAGAAATCCCTCTAGGGACATAGAAATCTCTCTAGGGACATAGAAATCCCTCTAGGGACATAGAAATCTATCCCTCTAGGGACCTAGAAATCCCTCTAGCGACATAGAAATCCCTCTAGCGACATAGAAATCCCTCTAGGGACATAGAAATCCCTCTAGGGACATAGAAATCCCTCTAGGGACCTAGAAATCCCTCTAGGGACATAGAAATCCCTCTAGGGACATAGAAATCCCTCTAGGGACATAGAAATCCCTCTAGGGACATAGAAATCTATCCCTCTAGGGACATAGAAATCCCTCTAGGGACCTAGAAATCCCTCTAGGGACCTAGAAATCCCTCTAGGGACATAGAAATCCCTCTAGGGACATAGAAATCCCTCTAGGGACCTAGAAATCCCTCTAGGGACCTAGAAATCTATCCCTCTAGGGACCTAGAAATCCCTCTAGGGACATTGAAATCCCTCTAGGGACCTAGAAATCTCTCTAGAGACATAGAAATCCCTCTAGGGACATAGAAATCTATCCCTCTAGGGACCTAGAAATCCCTCTAGGGACATAGAAATCCCTCTAGGGACCTAGAAATCTCTCTAGGGACATAGAAATCTATCTAGGGACATAGAAATCCCTCTAGGGACCTAGAAATCCCTCTAGGGACATAGAAATCCCTCTAGGGACATAGAAATCCCTCTAGGGACATAGAAATCCCTCTAGGGACATAGAAATCCCTCTAGGGACATAGAAATCTATCCCTCTAGGGACATAGAAATCCCTCTAGGGACCTAGAAATCCCTCTAGGGACCTAGAAATCTATCCCTCTAGGGACCTAGAAATCCCTCTAGGGACATTGAAATCCCTCTAGGGACCTAGAAATCTCTCTAGTGACATAGAAATCCCTCTAGGGACATAGAAATCTATCCCTCTAGGGACCTAGAAATCCCTCTAGGGACATAGAAATCCCTCTAGGGACCTAGAAATCTCTCTAGGGACCTAGAAATCTATCCCTCTAGGGACATAGAAATCTCTCTAGGGACATAGAAATCCCTCTAGGGACATAGAAATATATCCCTCTAGGGACCTAGAAATCTCTCTAGGGACCTAGAAATCTCTCTAGGGACATAGAAATCTCTCTAGGGACATAGAAATCCCTCTAGGGACATAGAAATCTATCCCTCTAGGGATCTAGAAATCCCTCTAGGGACCTAGAAATCCCTCTAGGGACCTAGAAATCCCTCTAGCGACATAGAAATCCCTCTAGGGACATAGAAATCTCTCTAGGGACATAGAAATCCCTCTAGGGACATAGAAATCTATCCCTCTAGGGACCTAGAAATCCCTCTAGCGACATAGAAATCCCTCTAGCGACATAGAAATCTCTCTAGTGACATAGAAATCCCTCTAGGGACATAGAAATCTATCCCTCTAGGGACCTAGAAATCCCTCTAGCGACATAGAAATCCCTCTAGGGACATAGAAATCCCTCTAGGGACATAGAAATTCCTCTAGGGACCTAGAAATCCCTCTAGCGACATAGAAATCCCTCTAGGGACATAGAAATCTATCCCTCTAGGGACCTAGAAATCCCTCAAGCGACATAGAAATCCCTCTAGCGACATAGAAATCCCTCTAGGGACATAGAAATCCCTCTAGGGACATAGAAATCCCTCTAGGGACCTAGAAATCCCTCTAGGGACATAGAAATCCCTCTAGGGACATAGAAATCCCTCTAGGGACATAGAAATCCCTCTAGGGACATAGAAATCCCTCTAGGGACATAGAAATCTATCCCTCTAGGGACATAGAAATCCCTCTAGGGACCTAGAAATCCCTCTAGGGACCTAGAAATCTATCCCTCTAGGGACCTAGAAATCCCTCTAGGGACATTGAAATCCCTCTAGGGACCTAGAAATCTCTCTAGTGACATAGAAATCCCTCTAGGGACATAGAAATCTATCCCTCTAGGGACCTAGAAATCCCTCTAGGGACATAGAAATCCCTCTATGGACCTAGAAATCTCTCTAGGGACCTAGAAATCTCTCTAGGGACATAGAAATCTCTCTAGGGACATAGAAATCCCTCTAGGGACATAGAAATATATCCCTCTAGGGACCTAGAAATCCCTCTAGGGACCTAGAAATCCCTCTAGGGACCTAGAAATCCCTCTAGGGACCTAGAAATCCCTCTAGCGACATAGAAATCCCTCTAGGGACATAGAAATCTCTCTAGGGACATAGAAATCCCTCTAGGGACATAGAAATCTATCCCTCTAGGGACCTAGAAATCCCTCTAGCGACATAGAAATCCCTCTAGCGACATAGAAATCCCTCTAGGGACATAGAAATCCCTCTAGGGACATAGAAATCCCTCTAGGGACCTAGAAATCCCTCTAGGGACATAGAAATCCCTCTAGGGACATAGAAATCCCTCTAGGGACATAGAAATCCCTCTAGGGACATAGAAATCTATCCCTCTAGGGACATAGAAATCCCTCTAGGGACCTAGAAATCCCTCTAGGGACCTAGAAATCCCTCTAGGGACATAGAAATCCCTCTAGGGACATAGAAATCCCTCTAGGGACCTAGAAATCCCTCTAGGGACATAGAAATCCCTCTAGGGACATAGAAATCCCTCTAGGGACATAGAAATCCCTCTAGGGACATAGAAATCTATCCCTCTAGGGACATAGAAATCCCTCTAGGGACCTAGAAATCCCTCTAGGGACCTAGAAATCTATCCCTCTAGGGACCTAGAAATCCCTCTAGGGACATTGAAATCCCTCTAGGGACCTAGAAATCTCTCTAGAGACATAGAAATCCCTCTAGGGACATAGAAATCTATCCCTCTAGGGACCTAGAAATCTCTCTAGGGACATAGAAATCCCTCTAGGGACCTAGAAATCTCTCTAGGGACCTAGAAATCTCTCTAGGGACATAGAAATCTCTCTAGGGACATAGAAATCCCTCTAGGGACATAGAAATATATCCCTCTAGGGACCTAGAAATCCCTCTAGGGACCTAGAAATCCCTCTAGGGACCTAGAAATCCCTCTAGGGACCTAGAAATCCCTCTAGCGACATAGAAATCCCTCTAGGGACATAGAAATCTATCCCTCTAGGGACCTAGAAATCCCTCTAGCGACATAGAAATCCCTCTAGCGACATAGAAATCCCTCTAGGGACATAGAAATCTATCTAGGGACATAGAAATCCCTCTAGGGACCTAGAAATCCCTCTAGGGACATAGAAATCCCTCTAGGGACATAGAAATCCCTCTAGGGACATAGAAATCCCTCTAGGGACATAGAAATCCCTCTAGGGACATAGAAATCTATCCCTCTAGGGACATAGAAATCCCTCTAGGGACCTAGAAATCCCTCTAGGGACCTAGAAATCTATCCCTCTAGGGACCTAGAAATCCCTCTAGGGACATTGAAATCCCTCTAGGGACCTAGAAATCTCTCTAGTGACATAGAAATCCCTCTAGGGACATAGAAATCTATCCCTCTAGGGACCTAGAAATCCCTCTAGGGACATAGAAATCCCTCTAGGGACCTAGAAATCTCTCTAGGGACCTAGAAATCTATCCCTCTAGGGACATAGAAATCTCTCTAGGGACATAGAAATCCCTCTAGGGACATAGAAATATATCCCTCTAGGGACCTAGAAATCTCTCTAGGGACCTAGAAATCTCTCTAGGGACATAGAAATCTCTCTAGGGACCTAGAAATCCCTCTAGGGACCTAGAAATCCCTCTAGGGACCTAGAAATCCCTCTAGCGACATAGAAATCCCTCTAGGGACATAGAAATCTCTCTAGGGACATAGAAATCCCTCTAGGGACATAGAAATCTATCCCTCTAGGGACCTAGAAATCCCTCTAGCGACATAGAAATCCCTCTAGCGACATAGAAATCTCTCTAGTGACATAGAAATCCCTCTAGGGACATAGAAATCTATCCCTCTAGGGACCTAGAAATCCCTCTAGGGACATAGAAATCCCTCTAGGGGCATAGAAATCCCTCTAGCGACATAGAAATCCCTCTAGGGACATAGAAATCCCTCTAGGGACATAGAAATCCCTCTAGGGACCTAGAAATCCCTCTAGGGACATAGAAATCCCTCTAGGGACATAGAAATCCCTCTAGGGACATAGAAATCCCTCTAGGGACATAGAAATCCCTCTAGGGACATAGAAATCCCTCTAGGGACATAGAAATCCCTTTAGGGACATAGAAATCTATCCCTCTAGGGACCTAGAAATCCCTCTAGCGACATAGAAATCCCTCTAGCGACATAGAAATCTCTCTAGTGACATAGAAATCCCTCTAGGGACATAGAAATCTATCCCTCTAGGGACCTAGAAATCCCTCTAGGGACATAGAAATCCCTCTAGGGGCATAGAAATCCCTCTAGCGACATAGAAATCCCTCTAGGGACATAGAAATCCCTCTAGGGACATAGAAATCCCTCTAGGGACCTAGAAATCCCTCTAGGGACATAGAAATCCCTCTAGGGACATAGAAATCCCTCTAGGGACATAGAAATCCCTCTAGGGACATAGAAATCCCTCTAGGGACATAGAAATCTATCCCTCTAGGGACATAGAAATCCCTCTAGGGACCTAGAAATCCCTCTAGGGACCTAGAAATCTATCCCTCTAGGGACCTAGAAATCCCTCTAGGGACATTGAAATCCCTCTAGGGACATAGAAATCCCTCTAGGGACCTAGAAATCTCTCTAGGGACCTAGAAATCTCTCTAGGGACATAGAAATCCCTCTAGGGACCTAGAAATCCCTCTAGCGACATAGAAATCCCTCTAGCGACATAGAAATCCCTCTAGGGACATAGAAATCCCTCTAGGGACATAGAAATCCCTCTAGGGACCTAGAAATCCCTCTAGGGACATAGAAATCCCTCTAGGGACATAGAAATCCCTCTAGGGACATAGAAATCCCTCTAGGGACATAGAAATCTATCCCTCTAGGGACATAGAAATCTATCCCTCTAGGGACATAGAAATCCCTCTAGGGACCTAGAAATCCCTCTAGGGACCTAGAAATCTATCCCTCTAGGGACCTAGAAATCTATCCCTCTAGGGACCTAGAAATCCCTCTAGGGACATAGAAATCCCTCTAGGGACCTAGAAATCTCTCTAGGGACCTAGAAATCTCTCTAGGGACATAGAAATCTCTCTAGGGACATAGAAATCCCTCTAGGGACATAGAAATCTATCCCTCTAGGGACCTAGAAATCCCTCTAGGGACCTAGAAATCCCTCTAGGGACCTAGAAATCCCTCTAGGGACCTAGAAATCCCTCTAGCGACATAGAAATCCCTCTAGGGACATAGAAATCTCTCTAGGGACATAGAAATCCCTCTAGGGACATAGAAATCTATCCCTCTAGGAACCTAGAAATCCCTCTAGCGACATAGAAATCCCTCTAGCGACATAGAAATCCCTCTAGGGACATAGAAATCCCTCTAGGGACATAGAAATCCCTCTAGGGACCTAGAAATCCCTCTAGGGACATAGAAATCTCTCTAGGGACATAGAAATCCCTCTAGGGACATAGAAATCTATCCCTCTAGGGACCTAGAAATCCCTCTAGCGACATAGAAATCCCTCTAGCGACATAGAAATCCCTCTAGGGACCTAGAAATCCCTCTAGGGACCTAGAAATCTATCCCTCTAGGGACCTAGAAATCCCTCTAGGGACATTGAAATCCCTCTAGGGACCTAGAAATCTCTCTAGTGACATAGAAATCCCTCTAGGGACATAGAAATCTATCCCTCTAGGGACCTAGAAATCCCTCTAGGGACATAGAAATCCCTCTAGCGACATAGAAATCCCTCTAGCGACATAGAAATCCCTCTAGGGACATAGAAATCCCTCTAGGGACATAGAAATCCCTCTAGGGACCTAGAAATCCCTCTAGGGACATAGAAATCCCTCTAGGGACATAGAAATCCCTCTAGGGACATAGAAATCCCTCTAGGGACATAGAAATCCCTCTAGGGACATAGAAATCTATCCCTCTAGGGACATAGAAATCCCTCTAGGGACCTAGAAATCCCTCTAGGGACCTAGAAATCTATCCCTCTAGGGACCTAGAAATCCCTCTAGGGACATTGAAATCCCTCTAGGGACATAGAAATCCCTCTAGGGACCTAGAAATCTCTCTAGGGACCTAGAAATCTCTCTAGGGACATAGAAATCCCTCTAGGGACCTAGAAATCCCTCTAGCGACATAGAAATCCCTCTAGCGACATAGAAATCCCTCTAGGGACATAGAAATCCCTCTAGGGACATAGAAATCCCTCTAGGGACCTAGAAATCCCTCTAGGGACATAGAAATCCCTCTAGGGACATAGAAATCCCTCTAGGGACATAGAAATCCCTCTAGGGACATAGAAATCTATCCCTCTAGGGACATAGAAATCCCTCTAGGGACCTAGAAATCCCTCTAGGGACCTAGAAATCTATCCCTCTAGGGACCTAGAAATCTATCCCTCTAGGGACCTAGAAATCCCTCTAGGGACATAGAAATCCCTCTAGGGACCTAGAAATCTCTCTAGGGACCTAGAAATCTCTCTAGGGACATAGAAATCTCTCTAGGGACATAGAAATCCCTCTAGGGACATAGAAATCTATCCCTCTAGGGACCTAGAAATCCCTCTAGGGACCTAGAAATCCCTCTAGGGACCTAGAAATCCCTCTAGGGACCTTGAAATCCCTCTAGCGACATAGAAATCCCTCTAGGGACATAGAAATCTCTCTAGGGACATAGAAATCCCTCTAGGGACATAAAAATCTATCCCTCTAGGAACCTAGAAATCCCTCTAGCGACATAGAAATCCCTCTAGCGACATAGAAATCCCTCTAGGGACATAGAAATCCCTCTAGGGACATAGAAATCCCTCTAGGGACCTAGAAATCCCTCTAGGGACATAGAAATCCCTCTAGGGACATAGAAATCCCTCTAGGGACATAGAAATCCCTCTAGGGACATAGAAATCCCTCTAGGGACATAGAAATCTATCCCTCTAGGGACAAAGAAATCCCTCTAGGGACCTAGAAATCCCTCTAGGGACCTAGAAATCTATCCCTCTAGGGACCTAGAAATCCCTCTAGGGACCTAGAAATCCCTCTAGGGACATAGAAATCCCTCTAGGGACATAGAAATCCCTCTAGGGACCTAGAAATCCCTCTAGGGACATAGAAATCCCTCTAGGGACATAGAAATCCCTCTAGGGACATAGAAATCCCTCTAGGGACATAGAAATCTATCCCTCTAGGGACATAGAAATCCCTCTAGGGACCTAGAAATCCCTCTAGGGACCTAGAAATCTATCCCTCTAGGGACCTAGAAATCCCTCTAGGGACATTGAAATCCCTCTAGGGACCTAGAAATCTCTCTAGAGACATAGAAATCCCTCTAGGGACATAGAAATCTATCCCTCTAGGGACCTAGAAATCCCTCTAGGGACATAGAAATCCCTCTAGGGACCTAGAAATCTCTCTAGGGACCTAGAAATCTCTCTAGGGACATAGAAATCTCTCTAGGGACATAGAAATCCCTCTAGGGACATAGAAATATATCCCTCTAGGGACCTAGAAATCCCTCTAGGGACCTAGAAATCCCTCTAGGGACCTAGAAATCCCTCTAGGGACCTAGAAATCCCTCTAGCGACATAGAAATCCCTCTAGGGACATAGAAATCTATCCCTCTAGGGACCTAGAAATCCCTCTAGCGACATAGAAATCCCTCTAGCGACATAGAAATCCCTCTAGGGACATAGAAATCTATCTAGGGACATAGAAATCCCTCTAGGGACCTAGAAATCCCTCTAGGGACATAGAAATCCCTCTAGGGACATAGAAATCCCTCTAGGGACATAGAAATCCCTCTAGGGACATAGAAATCCCTCTAGGGACATAGAAATCCCTCCAGGGACATAGAAATCTATCCCTCTAGGGACATAGAAATCCCTCTAGGGACCTAGAAATCCCTCTAGGGACCTAGAAATCCCTCTAGGGACCTAGAAATCTATCCCTCTAGGGACCTAGAAATCCCTCTAGGGACATTGAAATCCCTCTAGGGACCTAGAAATCTCTCTAGTGACATAGAAATCCCTCTAGGGACATAGAAATCTATCCCTCTAGGGACCTAGAAATCCCTCTAGGGACATAGAAATCCCTCTAGGGACCTAGAAATCTCTCTAGGGACCTAGAAATCTATCCCTCTAGGGACATAGAAATCTCTCTAGGGACATAGAAATCCCTCTAGGGACATAGAAATATATCCCTCTAGGGACCTAGAAATCTCTCTAGGGACCTAGAAATCTCTCTAGGGACATAGAAATCTCTCTAGGGACATAGAAATCCCTCTAGGGACATAGAAATCTATCCCTCTAGGGACCTAGAAATCCCTCTAGGGACCTAGAAATCCCTCTAGGGACCTAGAAATCCCTCTAGCGACATAGAAATCCCTCTAGGGACATAGAAATCTCTCTAGGGACATAGAAATCCCTCTAGGGACATAGAAATCTATCCCTCTAGGGACCTAGAAATCCCTCTAGCGACATAGAAATCCCTCTAGCGACATAGAAATCTCTCTAGTGACATAGAAATCCCTCTAGGGACATAGAAATCTATCCCTCTAGGGACCTAGAAATCCCTCTAGGGACATAGAAATCCCTCTAGGGGCATAGAAATCCCTCTAGCGACATAGAAATCCCTCTAGGGACATAGAAATCCCTCTAGGGACATAGAAATCCCTCTAGGGACCTAGAAATCCCTCTAGGGACATAGAAATCCCTCTAGGGACATAGAAATCCCTCTAGGGACATAGAAATCCCTCTAGGGACATAGAAATCCCTCTAGGGACATAGAAATCTATCCCTCTAGGGACATAGAAATCCCTCTAGGGACCTAGAAATCCCTCTAGGGACCTAGAAATCTATCCCTCTAGGGACCTAGAAATCCCTCTAGGGACATTGAAATCCCTCTAGGGACATAGAAATCCCTCTAGGGACCTAGAAATCTCTCTAGGGACCTAGAAATCTCTCTAGGGACATAGAAATCCCTCTAGGGACCTAGAAATCCCTCTAGCGACATAGAAATCCCTCTAGCGACATAGAAATCCCTCTAGGGACATAGAAATCCCTCTAGGGACATAGAAATCCCTCTAGGGACCTAGAAATCCCTCTAGGGACATAGAAATCCCTCTAGGGACATAGAAATCCCTATAGGGACATAGAAATCCCTCTAGGGACATAGAAATCCCTCTAGGGACCTAGAAATCTATCCCTCTAGGGACCTAGAAATCTATCCCTCTAGGGACCTAGAAATCCCTCTAGGGACATAGAAATCCCTCTAGGGACCTAGAAATCTCTCTAGGGACCTAGAAATCTCTCTAGGGACATAGAAATCTCTCTAGGGACATAGAAATCCCTCTAGGGACATAGAAATCTATCCCTCTAGGGACCTAGAAATCCCTCTAGGGACCTAGAAATCCCTCTAGGGACCTAGAAATCCCTCTAGGGACCTAGAAATCCCTCTAGCGACATAGAAATCCCTCTAGGGACATAGAAATCTCTCTAGGGACATAGAAATCCCTCTAGGGACATAGAAATCTATCCCTCTAGGAACCTAGAAATCCCTCTAGCGACATAGAAATCCCTCTAGCGACATAGAAATCCCTCTAGGGACATAGAAATCCCTCTAGGGACATAGAAATCCCTCTAGGGACCTAGAAATCCCTCTAGGGACATAGAAATCTCTCTAGGGACATAGAAATCCCTCTAGGGACATAGAAATCTATCCCTCTAGGGACCTAGAAATCCCTCTAGCGACATAGAAATCCCTCTAGCGACATAGAAATCCCTCTAGGGACCTAGAAATCCCTCTAGGGACCTAGAAATCCCTCTAGGGACCTAGAAATCTATCCCTCTAGGGACCTAGAAATCCCTCTAGGGACATTGAAATCCCTCTAGGGACCTAGAAATCTCTCTAGTGACATAGAAATCCCTCTAGGGACATAGAAATCTATCCCTCTAGGGACCTAGAAATCCCTCTAGGGACATAGAAATCCCTCTAGCGACATAGAAATCCCTCTAGCGACATAGAAATCCCTCTAGGGACATAGAAATCCCTCTAGGGACATAGAAATCCCTCTAGGGACCTAGAAATCCCTCTAGGGACATAGAAATCCCTCTAGGGACATAGAAATCCCTCTAGGGACATAGAAATCCCTCTAGGGACATAGAAATCCCTCTAGGGACATAGAAATCTATCCCTCTAGGGACATAGAAATCCCTCTAGGGACCTAGAAATCCCTCTAGGGACCTAGAAATCTATCCCTCTAGGGACCTAGAAATCCCTCTAGGGACCTAGAAATCTATCCCTCTAGGGACCTAGAAATCCCTCTAGGGACCTAGAAATCCCTCTAGGGACATAGAAATCCCTCTAGGGACATAGAAATCCCTCTAGGGACCTAGAAATCCCTCTAGGGACATAGAAATCCCTCTAGGGACATAGAAATCCCTCTAGGGACATAGAAATCCCTCTAGGGACATAGAAATCTATCCCTCTAGGGACATAGAAATCCCTCTAGGGACCTAGAAATCCCTCTAGGGACCTAGAAATCTATCCCTCTAGGGACCTAGAAATCCCTCTAGGGACATTGAAATCCCTCTAGGGACCTAGAAATCTCTCTAGAGACATAGAAATCCCTCTAGGGACATAGAAATCTATCCCTCTAGGGACCTAGAAATCCCTCTAGGGACATAGAAATCCCTCTAGGGACCTAGAAATCTCTCTAGGGACCTAGAAATCTCTCTAGGGACATAGAAATCTCTCTAGGGACATAGAAATCCCTCTAGGGACATAGAAATATATCCCTCTAGGGACCTAGAAATCCCTCTAGGGACCTAGAAATCCCTCTAGGGACCTAGAAATCCCTCTAGGGACCTAGAAATCCCTCTAGCGACATAGAAATCCCTCTAGGGACATAGAAATCTATCCCTCTAGGGACCTAGAAATCCCTCTAGCGACATAGAAATCCCTCTAGCGACATAGAAATCCCTCTAGGGACATAGAAATCTATCTAGGGACATAGAAATCCCTCTAGGGACCTAGAAATCCCTCTAGGGACATAGAAATCCCTCTAGGGACATAGAAATCCCTCTAGGGACATAGAAATCCCTCTAGGGACATAGAAATCCCTCTAGGGACATAGAAATCTATCCCTCTAGGGACATAGAAATCCCTCTAGGGACCTAGAAATCCCTCTAGGGACCTAGAAATCTATCCCTCTAGGGACCTAGAAATCCCTCTAGGGACATTGAAATCCCTCTAGGGACCTAGAAATCTCTCTAGTGACATAGAAATCCCTCTAGGGACATAGAAATCTATCCCTCTAGGGACCTAGAAATCCCTCTAGGGACATAGAAATCCCTCTAGGGACCTAGAAATCTCTCTAGGGACCTAGAAATCTATCCCTCTAGGGACATAGAAATCTCTCTAGGGACATAGAAATCCCTCTAGGGACATAGAAATATATCCCTCTAGGGACCTAGAAATCTCTCTAGGGACCTAGAAATCTCTCTAGGGACATAGAAATCTCTCTAGGGACATAGAAATCCCTCTAGGGACATAGAAATCTATCCCTCTAGGGACCTAGAAATCCCTCTAGGGACCTAGAAATCCCTCTAGGGACCTAGAAATCCCTCTAGCGACATAGAAATCCCTCTAGGGACATAGAAATCTCTCTAGGGACATAGAAATCCCTCTAGGGACATAGAAATCTATCCCTCTAGGGACCTAGAAATCCCTCTAGCGACATAGAAATCCCTCTAGCGACATAGAAATCTCTCTAGTGACATAGAAATCCCTCTAGGGACATAGAAATCTATCCCTCTAGGGACCTAGAAATCCCTCTAGGGACATAGAAATCCCTCTAGGGGCATAGAAATCCCTCTAGCGACATAGAAATCCCTCTAGGGACATAGAAATCCCTCTAGGGACATAGAAATCCCTCTAGGGACCTAGAAATCCCTCTAGGGACATAGAAATCCCTCTAGGGACATAGAAATCCCTCTAGGGACATAGAAATCCCTCTAGGGACATAGAAATCTATCCCTCTAGGGACATAGAAATCCCTCTAGGGACCTAGAAATCCCTCTAGGGACCTAGAAATCTATCCCTCTAGGGACCTAGAAATCCCTCTAGGGACATTGAAATCCCTCTAGGGACATAGAAATCCCTCTAGGGACCTAGAAATCTCTCTAGGGACCTAGAAATCTCTCTAGGGACATAGAAATCCCTCTAGGGACCTAGAAATCCCTCTAGCGACATAGAAATCCCTCTAGCGACATAGAAATCCCTCTAGGGACATAGAAATCCCTCTAGGGACATAGAAATCCCTCTAGGGACCTAGAAATCCCTCTAGGGACATAGAAATCCCTCTAGGGACATAGAAATCCCTCTAGGGACATAGAAATCCCTCTAGGGACATAGAAATCCCTCTAGGGACCTAGAAATCTATCCCTCTAGGGACCTAGAAATCTATCCCTCTAGGGACCTAGAAATCCCTCTAGGGACATAGAAATCCCTCTAGGGACCTAGAAACCTCTCTAGGGACCTAGAAATCTCTCTAGGGACATAGAAATCTCTCTAGGGACATAGAAATCCCTCTAGGGACATAGAAATCTATCCCTCTAGGGACCTAGAAATCCCTCTAGGGACCTAGAAATCCCTCTAGGGACCTAGAAATCCCTCTAGGGACCTAGAAATCCCTCTAGCGACATAGAAATCCCTCTAGGGACATAGAAATCTCTCTAGGGACATAGAAATCCCTCTAGGGACATAGAAATCTATCCCTCTAGGAACCTAGAAATCCCTCTAGCGACATAGAAATCCCTCTAGCGACATAGAAATCCCTCTAGGGACATAGAAATCCCTCTAGGGACATAGAAATCCCTCTAGGGACCTAGAAATCTCTCTAGGGACATAGAAATCTCTCTAGGGACATAGAAATCCCTCTAGGGACATAGAAATCTATCCCTCTAGGGACCTAGAAATCCCTCTAGCGACATAGAAATCCCTCTAGCGACATAGAAATCCCTCTAGGGACCTAGAAATCCCTCTAGGGACCTAGAAATCTATCCCTCTAGGGACCTAGAAATCCCTCTAGGGACATTGAAATCCCTCTAGGGACCTAGAAATCTCTCTAGTGACATAGAAATCCCTCTAGGGACATAGAAATCTATCCCTCTAGGGACCTAGAAATCCCTCTAGGGACATAGAAATCCCTCTAGCGACATAGAAATCCCTCTAGCGACATAGAAATCCCTCTAGGGACATAGAAATCCCTCTAGGGACATAGAAATCCCTCTAGGGACCTAGAAATCCCTCTAGGGACATAGAAATCCCTCTAGGGACATAGAAATCCCTCTAGGGACATAGAAATCCCTCTAGGGACATAGAAATCCCTCTAGGGACATAGAAATCTATCCCTCTAGGGACATAGAAATAACTCTAGGGACCTAGAAATCCCTCTAGGGACCTAGAAATCTATCCCTCTAGGGACCTAGAAATCCCTCTAGGGACATTGAAATCCCTCTAGGGACATAGAAATCCCTCTAGGGACCTAGAAATCTCTCTAGGGACCTAGAAATCTCTCTAGGGACATAGAAATCCCTCTAGGGACCTAGAAATCCCTCTAGCGACATAGAAATCCCTCTAGCGACATAGAAATCCCTCTAGGGACATAGAAATCCCTCTAGGGACATAGAAATCCCTCTAGGGACCTAGAAATCCCTCTAGGGACATAGAAATCCCTCTAGGGACATAGAAATCCCTCTAGGGACATAGAAATCCCTCTAGGGACATAGAAATCTATCCCTCTAGGGACATAGAAATCCCTCTAGGGACCTAGAAATCCCTCTAGGGACCTAGAAATCTATCCCTCTAGGGACCTAGAAATCTATCCCTCTAGGGACCTAGAAATCCCTCTAGGGACATAGAAATCCCTCTAGGGACCTAGAAATCTCTCTAGGGACCTAGAAATCTCTCTAGGGACATAGAAATCTCTCTAGGGACATAGAAATCCCTCTAGGGACATAGAAATCTATCCCTCTAGGGACCTAGAAATCCCTCTAGGGACCTAGAAATCCCTCTAGGGACCTAGAAATCCCTCTAGGGACCTAGAAATCCCTCTAGCGACATAGAAATCCCTCTAGGGACATAGAAATCTCTCTAGGGACATAGAAATCCCTCTAGGGACATAAAAATCTATCCCTCTAGGAACCTAGAAATCCCTCTAGCGACATAGAAATCCCTCTAGCGACATAGAAATCCCTCTAGGGACATAGAAATCCCTCTAGGGACATAGAAATCCCTCTAGGGACCTAGAAATCCCTCTAGGGACATAGAAATCCCTCTAGGGACATAGAAATCCCTCTAGGGACATAGAAATCCCTCTAGGGACATAGAAATCCCTCTAGGGACATAGAAATCTATCCCTCTAGGGACATAGAAATCCCTCTAGGGACCTAGAAATCCCTCTAGGGACCTAGAAATCTATCCCTCTAGGGACCTAGAAATCCCTCTAGGGACATTGAAATCCCTCTAGGGACCTAGAAATCTCTCTAGTGACATAGAAATCCCTCTAGGGACATAGAAATCTATCCCTCTAGGGACCTAAAAATCCCTCTAGGGACATAGAAATCCCTCTAGGGACCTAGAAATCTCTCTAGGGACCTAGAAATCTCTCTAGGGACATAGAAATCTCTCTAGGGACATAGAAATCCCTCTAGGGACATAGAAATATATCCCTCTAGGGACCTAGAAATCCCTCTAGGGACCTAGAAATCCCTCTAGGGACCTAGAAATCCCTCTAGGGACCTAGAAATCCCTCTAGCGACATAGAAATCCCTCTAGGGACATAGAAATCTCTCTAGGGACATAGAAATCCCTCTAGGGACATAGAAATCTATCCCTCTAGGGACCTAGAAATCCCTCTAGCGACATAGAAATCCCTCTAGCGACATAGAAATCCCTCTAGGGACATAGAAATCCCTCTAGGGACATAGAAATCCCTCTAGGGACCTAGAAATCCCTCTAGGGACATAGAAATCCCTCTAGGGACATAGAAATCCCTCTAGGGACATAGAAATCCCTCTAGGGACATAGAAATCTATCCCTCTAGGGACATAGAAATCCCTCAAGGGACCTAGAAATCCCTCTAGGGACCTAGAAATCCCTCTAGGGACATTGAAATCCCTCTAGGGACATATAAATCTATCCCTCTAGGGACATAGAAATCCCTCTAGGGACATAGAAATCCCTTTAGGGACCTAGAAATCCCTCTAGGGACCTAGAAATCCCTCTAGGGACATTGAAATCCCTCTAGGGACATTGAAATCCCTCTAGGGACATAGAAATCTATCCCTCTAGGGACCTAGAAATCCCTCTAGGGACATTGAAATCCCTCTAGGGACCTAGAAATCTCTCTAGTGACATAGAAATCCCTCTAGGGACATAGAAATCTCTCTCTCTAGGGACCTAGAAATCCCTCTAGGGACCTAGAAATCCCTCTAGCGACATAGAAATCCCTCTAGCGACATAGAAATCCCTCTAGGGACCTAGAAATCCCTCTAGGGACATAGAAATCCCTCTAGGGACATAGAAATCCCTCTAGGGACCTAGAAATCCCTCTAGGGACCTAGAAATCTATCCCTCTAGGGACCTAGAAATCCCTCTAGAGACATTGAAATCCCTCTAGGGACATAGAAATCCCTCTAGGGACCTAGAAATCCCTCTAGGGACATAGAAATCCCTCTAGGGACATAGAAATCCCTCTAGGGACATTGAAATCCCTCTAGGGACATATAAATCTATCCCTCTAGGGACATAGAAATCCCTCTAGGGACATAGAAATCCCTCTAGGGACATAGAAATCCCTCTAGGGACCTAGAAATCCCTCTAGGGACCTAGAAATCCCTCTAGGGACATTGAAATCCCTCTAGGGACATTGAAATCCCTCTAGGGACATAGAAATCTATCCCTCTAGGGACCTAGAAATCCCTCTAGGGACATTGAAATCCCTCTAGGGACCTAGAAATCTCTCTAGTGACATAGAAATCCCTCTAGGGACATAGAAATCTCTATCTCTAGGGACCTAGAAATCCCTCTAGGGACCTAGAAATCCCTCTAGCGACATAGAAATCCCTCTAGCGACATAGAAATCCCTCTAGGGACCTAGAAATCCCTCTAGGGACATAGAAATCCCTCTAGGGACATAGAAATCCCTCTAGGGACCTAGAAATCCCTCTAGGGACCTAGAAATCTATCCCTCTAGGGACATAGAAATCCCTCTAGGGACATTGAAATCCCTCTAGGGACCTAGAAATCTCTCTAGTGACATAGAAATCCCTCTAGGGACATAGAAATCTCTATCTCTAGGGACCTAGAAATCCCTCTAGGGACCTAGAAATCCCTCTAGCGACATAGAAATCCCTCTAGGGACATAGAAATCCCTCTAGGGACATATAAATCTATCCCTCTAGGGACATAGAAATCCCTCTAGGGACATAGAAATCCCTCTAGGGACCTAGAAATCCCTCTAGGGACCTAGAAATCCCTCTAGGGACATTGAAATCCCTCTAGAGACATTGAAATCCCTCTAGGGACATAGAAATCCCTCTAGGGACCTAGAAATCCCTCTAGGGACATAGAAATCCCTCTAGGGACATAGAAATCTATCCCTCTAGGGACCTAGAAATCCCTCTAGGGACATAGAAATCCCTCTAGCGACATAGAAATCCCTCTAGCGACATAGAAATCCCTCTAGGGACATAGAAATCCCTCTAGGGACATAGAAATCCCTCTAGGGACCTAGAAATCCCTCTAGGGACATAGAAATCCCTCTAGGGACATAGAAATCCCTCTAGGGACATAGAAATCCCTCTAGGGACATAGAAATCCCTCTAGGGACATAGAAATCTATCCCTCTAGGGACATAGAAATCCCTCTAGGGACCTAGAAATCCCTCTAGGGACCTAGAAATCCCTCTAGGGACATAGAAATCCCTCTAGGGACATAGAAATCCCTCTAGGGACCTAGAAATCCCTCTAGGGACCTAGAAATCTATCCCTATAGGGACATAGAAATCCCTCTAGGGACATAGAAATCTATCCCTCTAGGGACCTAGAAATCCCTCTAGCGACATAGAAATCCCTCTAGCGACATAGAAATCCCTCTAGGGACATAGAAATCTCTCTCTCTAGGGACCTAGAAATCCCTCTAGGGACATAGAAATCTCTCTAGGGACATAGAAATCCCTCTAGGGACATAGAAATCTATCCCTCTAGGGACATAGAAATCCCTCTAGGGACCTAGAAATCCCTCTAGGGACCTAGAAATCTATCCCTCTAGGGACCTAGAAATCCCTCTAGGGACATTGAAATCCCTCTAGGGACCTAGAAATCTCTCTAGTGACATAGAAATCCCTCTAGGGACATAGAAATCTATCCCTCTAGGGACCTAGAAATCCCTCTAGGGACATAGAAATCCCTCTAGGGACCTAGAAATCTCTCTAGGGACCTAGAAATCTCTCTAGGGACATAGAAATCTCTCTAGGGACATAGAAATCCCTCTAGGGACAGAGAAATATATCCCTCTAGGGACCTAGAAATCCCTCTAGGGACCTAGAAATCCCTCTAGGGACCTAGAAATCCCTCTAGGGACCTAGAAATCCCTCTAGCGACATAGAAATCCCTCTAGGGACATAGAAATCTCTCTAGGGACATAGAAATCCCTCTAGGGACATAGAAATCTATCCCTCTAGGGACCTAGAAATCCCTCTAGCGACATAGAAATCCCTCTAGCGACATAGAAATCCCTCTAGGGACATAGAAATCCCTCTAGGGACATAGAAATCCCTATAGGGACCTAGAAATCTCTCTAGGGACCTAGAAATCCCTCTAGGGACCTAGAAATCCCTCTAGGGACCTAGAAATCCCTCTAGCGACATAGAAATCCCTCTAGGGACATAGAAATCTCTCTAGGGACATAGAAATCCCTCTAGGGACATAGAAATCTATCCCTCTAGGGACCTAGAAATCCCTCTAGCGACATAGAAATCCCTCTAGCGACATAGAAATCCCTCTAGGGACATAGAAATCCCTCTAGGGACATAGAAATCCCTCTAGGGACCTAGAAATCCCTCTAGGGACATAGAAATCCCTCTAGGGACATAGAAATCCCTCTAGGGACATAGAAATCCCTCTAGGGACATAGAAATCTATCCCTCTAGGGACATAGAAATCCCTCTAGGGACCTAGAAATCCCTCTAGGGACCTAGAAATCTATCCCTCTAGGGACCTAGAAATCTATCCCTCTAGGGACCTAGAAATCCCTCTAGGGACCTAGAAATCCCTCTAGCGACATAGAAATCACTCTAGGGACATAGAAATCTATCCCTCTAGGGACCTAGAAATCCCTCTAGCGACATAGAAATCCCTCTAGCGACATAGAAATCCCTCTAGGGACATAGAAATCCCTCTAGGGACATAGAAATCCCTCTAGGGACCTAGAAATCCCTCTAGGGACCTAGAAATCCCTCTAGGGACCTAGAAATCCCTCTAGCGACATAGAAATCCCTCTAGGGACCTAGAAATCTCTCTAGGGACCTAGAAATCTCTCTAGGGACATAGAAATCTCTCTAGGGACATAGAAATCCCTCTAGGGACATAGAAATCTATCCCTCTAGGGACCTAGAAATCCCTCTAGGGACCTAGAAATCCCTCTAGGGACCTAGAAATCCCTCTAGGGACCTAGAAATCCCTCTAGCGACATAGAAATCCCTCTAGGGACATAGAAATCTCTCTAGGGACATAGAAATCCCTCTAGGGACATAGAAATCTATCCCTCTAGGGACCTAGAAATCCCTCTAGCGACATAGAAATCCCTCTAGCGACATAGAAATCCCTCTAGGGACATAGAAATCTATCCCTCTAGGGACCTAGAAATCCCTCTAGGGACATTGAAATCCCTCTAGGGACCTAGAAATCTCTCTAGTGACATAGAAATCCCTCTAGGGACATAGAAATCTCTATCTCTAGGGACCTAGAAATCCCTCTAGGGACCTAGAAATCCCTCTAGCGACATAGAAATCCCTCTAGCGACATAGAAATCCCTCTAGGGACCTAGAAATCCCTCTAGGGACATAGAAATCCCTCTAGGGACATAGAAATCCCTCTAGGGACCTAGAAATCCCTCTAGGGACCTAGAAATCTATCCCTCTAGGGACATAGAAATCCCTCTAGGGACATTGAAATCCCTCTAGGGACCTAGAAATCTCTCTAGTGACATAGAAATCCCTCTAGGGACATAGAAATCTCTATCTCTAGGGACCTAGAAATCCCTCTAGGGACCTAGAAATCCCTCTAGCGACATAGAAATCCCTCTAGGGACATAGAAATCCCTCTAGGGACATATAAATCTATCCCTCTAGGGACATAGAAATCCCTCTAGGGACATAGAAATCCCTCTAGGGACCTAGAAATCCCTCTAGGGACCTAGAAATCCCTCTAGGGACATTGAAATCCCTCTAGAGACATTGAAATCCCTCTAGGGACATAGAAATCCCTCTAGGGACCTAGAAATCCCTCTAGGGACATAGAAATCCCTCTAGGGACATAGAAATCCCTCTAGGGACATTGAAATCCCTCTAGGGACATATAAATCTATCCCTCTAGGGACATAGAAATCCCTCGAGGGACATAGAAATCCCTCTAGGGACCTAGAAATCCCTCTAGGGACCTAGAAATCCCTCTAGGGACATTGAAATCCCTCTAGGGACATTGAAATCTCTCTAGGGACATAGAAATCTATCCCTCTAGGGACCTAGAAATCCCTCTAGGGACATTGAAATCCCTCTAGGGACCTAGAAATCTCTCTAGTGACATAGAAATCCCTCTAGGGACATAGAAATCTCTATCTCTAGGGACCTAGAAATCCCCCTAGGGACCTAGAAATCCCTCTAGCGACATAGAAATCCCTCTAGCGACATAGAAATCCCTCTAGGGACCTAGAAATCCCTCTAGGGACATAGAAATCCCTCTAGGGACATAGAAATCCCTCTAGGGACCTAGAAATCCCTCTAGGGACCTAGAAATCTATCCCTATAGGGACATAGAAATCCCTCTAGGGACATAGAAATCTATCCCTCTAGGGACCTAGAAATCCCTCTAGCGACATAGAAATCCCTCTAGCGACATAGAAATCCCTCTAGGGACATAGAAATCTCTCTCTCTAGGGACCTAGAAATCCCTCTAGGGACATAGAAATCTCTCTAGGGACATAGAAATCCCTCTAGGGACATAGAAATCTATCCCTCTAGGGACATAGAAATCCCTCTAGGGACCTAGAAATCCCTCTAGGGACCTAGAAATCTATCCCTCTAGGGACCTAGAAATCCCTCTAGGGACATTGAAATCCCTCTAGGGACCTAGAAATCTCTCTAGTGACATAGAAATCCCTCTAGGGACATAGAAATCTATCCCTCTAGGGACCTAGAAATCCCTCTAGGGACATAGAAATCCCTCTAGGGACCTAGAAATCTCTCTAGGGACCTAGAAATCTCTCTAGGGACATAGAAATCTCTCTAGGGACATAGAAATCCCTCTAGGGACAGAGAAATATATCCCTCTAGGGACCTAGAAATCCCTCTAGGGACCTAGAAATCCCTCTAGGGACCTAGAAATCCCTCTAGGGACCTAGAAATCCCTCTAGCGACATAGAAATCCCTCTAGGGACATAGAAATCTCTCTAGGGACATAGAAATCCCTCTAGGGACATAGAAATCTATCCCTCTAGGGACCTAGAAATCCCTCTAGCGACATAGAAATCCCTCTAGCGACATAGAAATCCCTCTAGGGACATAGAAATCCCTCTAGGGACATAGAAATCCCTATAGGGACCTAGAAATCTCTCTAGGGACCTAGAAATCCCTCTAGGGACCTAGAAATCCCTCTAGGGACCTAGAAATCCCTCTAGCGACATAGAAATCCCTCTAGGGACATAGAAATCTCTCTAGGGACATAGAAATCCCTCTAGGGACATAGAAATCTATCCCTCTAGGGACCTAGAAATCCCTCTAGCGACATAGAAATCCCTCTAGCGACATAGAAATCCCTCTAGGGACATAGAAATCCCTCTAGGGACATAGAAATCCCTCTAGGGACCTAGAAATCCCTCTAGGGACATAGAAATCCCTCTAGGGACATAGAAATCCCTCTAGGGACATAGAAATCCCTCTAGGGACATAGAAATCTATCCCTCTAGGGACATAGAAATCCCTCTAGGGACCTAGAAATCCCTCTAGGGACCTAGAAATCTATCCCTCTAGGGACCTAGAAATCTATCCCTCTAGGGACCTAGAAATCCCTCTAGGGACCTAGAAATCCCTCTAGCGACATAGAAATCACTCTAGGGACATAGAAATCTATCCCTCTAGGGACCTAGAAATCCCTCTAGCGACATAGAAATCCCTCTAGCGACATAGAAATCCCTCTAGGGACATAGAAATCCCTCTAGGGACATAGAAATCCCTCTAGGGACCTAGAAATCCCTCTAGGGACCTAGAAATCCCTCTAGGGACCTAGAAATCCCTCTAGCGACATAGAAATCCCTCTAGGGACCTAGAAATCTCTCTAGGGACCTAGAAATCTCTCTAGGGACATAGAAATCTCTCTAGGGACATAGAAATCCCTCTAGGGACATAGAAATCTATCCCTCTAGGGACCTAGAAATCCCTCTAGGGACCTAGAAATCCCTCTAGGGACCTAGAAATCCCTCTAGGGACCTAGAAATCCCTCTAGCGACATAGAAATCCCTCTAGGGACATAGAAATCTCTCTAGGGACATAGAAATCCCTCTAGGGACATAGAAATCTATCCCTCTAGGGACCTAGAAATCCCTCTAGCGACATAGAAATCCCTCTAGCGACATAGAAATCCCTCTAGGGACATAGAAATCCCTCTAGGGACATAGAAATCCCTCTAGGGACCTAGAAATCCCTCTAGGGACATAGAAATCCCTCTAGGGACATAGAAATCCCTCTAGGGACATAGAAATCCCTCTAGGGACATAGAAATCCCTCTAGGGACATAGAAATCTATCCCTCTAGGGACATAGAAATCCCTCTAGGGACCTAGAAATCCCTCTAGGGACCTAGAAATCTATCCCTCTAGGGACCTAGAAATCCCTCTAGGGACATAGAAATCCCTCTAGGGACATAGAAATCCCTCTAGGGACCTAGAAATCCCTCTAGGGACATAGAAATCCCTCTAGGGACATAGAAATCCCTCTAGGGACATAGAAATCCCTCTAGGGACCTAGAAATCTCTCTAGTGACATAGAAATCCCTCTAGGGACATAGAAATCTATCCCTCTAGGGACCTAGAAATCCCTCTAGGGACATAGAAATCCCTCTAGGGACATAGAAATCTATCTCTCTAGGGACATAGAAATCCCTCAAGGGACCTAGAAATCCCTCTAGGGACCTAGAAATCCCTCTAGGGACATTGAAATCCCTCTAGGGACATATAAATCTATCCCTCTAGGGACATAGAAATCCCTCTAGGGACATAGAAATCCCTTTAGGGACCTAGAAATCCCTCTAGGGACATAGAAATCCCTCTAGGGACATAGAAATCCCTCTAGGGACATAGAAATCTATCCCTCTAGGGACATAGAAATCCCTCTAGGGACATAGAAATCTCTCTAGGGACATAGAAATCCCTCTAGGGACATAGAAATCTATCCCTCTAGGGACCTAGAAATCCCTCTAGGGACCTAGAAATCCCTCTAGGGACCTAGAAATCCCTCTAGGGACCTAGAAATCCCTCTAGCGACATAGAAATCCCTCTAGGGACATAGAAATCTCTCTAGGGACATAGAAATCCCTCTAGGGACATAGAAATCTATCCCTCTAGGAACCTAGAAATCCCTCTAGCGACATAGAAATCCCTCTAGCGACATAGAAATCCCTCTAGGGACATAGAAATCCCTCTAGGGACATAGAAATCCCTCTAGGGACCTAGAAATCCCTCTAGGGACATAGAAATCCCTCTAGGGACATAGAAATCCCTCTAGGGACATAGAAATCCCTCTAGGGACATAGAAATCCCTCTAGGGACATAGAAATCTATCCCTCTAGGGACATAGAAATCCCTCTAGGGACCTAGAAATCCCTCTAGGGACCTAGAAATCTATCCCTCTAGGGACCTAGAAATCCCTCTAGGGACATTGAAATCCCTCTAGGGACCTAGAAATCTCTCTAGTGACATAGAAATCCCTCTAGGGACATAGAAATCTATCCCTCTAGGGACATAGAAATCCCTCTAGGGACCTAGAAATCTCTCTAGGGACCTAGAAATCTCTCTAGGGACATAGAAATCTCTCTAGGGACATAGAAATCCCTCTAGGGATATAGAAATATATCCCTCTAGGGACCTAGAAATCCCTCTAGGGACCTAGAAATCCCTCTAGGGACCTAGAAATCCCTCTAGGGACCTAGAAATCCCTCTAGCGACATAGAAATCCCTCTAGGGACATAGAAACTCTCTAGGGACATAGAAATCCCTCTAGGGACATAGAAATCTATCCCTCTAGGGACCTAGAAATCCCTCTAGCGACATAGAAATCCCTCTAGCGACATAGAAATCCCTCTAGGGACATAGAAATCCCTCTAGGGACATAGAAATCCCTCTAGGGACCTAGAAATCCCTTTAGGGACATAGAAATCCCTCTAGGGACATAGAAATCCCTCTAGGGACATAGAAATCCCTCTAGGGACATAGAAATCCCTCTAGGGACATAGAAATCTATCCCTCTAGGGACATAGAAATCCCTCAAGGGACCTAGAAATCCCTCTAGGGACCTAGAAATCCCTCTAGGGACATTGAAATCCCTCTAGGGACATATAAATCTATCCCTCTAGGGACATAGAAATCCCTCTAGGGACATAGAAATCCCTTTAGGGACCTAGAAATCCCTCTAGGGACCTAGAAATCCCTCTAGGGACATTGAAATCCCTCTAGGGACATTGAAATCCCTCTAGGGACATAGAAATCTATCCCTCTAGGGACCTAGAAATCCCTCTAGGGACATTGAAATCCCTCTAGGGACCTAGAAATCTCTCTAGTGACATAGAAATCCCTCTAGGGACCTAGAAATCCCTCTAGGGACCTAGAAATCCCTCTAGCGACATAGAAATCCCTCTAGGGACATAGAAATCTCTCTAGGGACATAGAAATCCCTCTAGGGACATAGAAATCTATCCCTCTAGGGACCTAGAAATCCCTCTAGCGACCTAGAAATCCCTCTAGCGACATAGAAATCCCTCTAGCGACATAGAAATCCCTCTAGGGACCTAGAAATCCCTCTAGGGACATAGCAATCCCTCTAGGGACATAGAAATCCCTCTAGGGACCTAGAAATCCCTCTAGGGACCTAGAAATCTATCCCTCTAGGGACCTAGAAATCCCTCTAGAGACATTGAAATCCCTCTAGGGACATAGAAATCCCTCTAGGGACCTAGAAATCCCTCTAGGGACATAGAAATCCCTCTAGGGACATAGAAATCCCTCTAGGGACATTGAAATCCCTCTAGGGACATATAAATCTATCCCTCTAGGGACATAGAAATCCCTCTAGGGACATAGAAATCCCTCTAGGGACCTAGAAATCCCTCTAGGGACCTAGAAATCCCTCTAGGGACATTGAAATCCCTCTAGGGACATTGAAATCCCTCTAGGGACATAGAAATCTATCCCTCTAGGGACCTAGAAATCCCTCTAGGGACATTGAAATCCCTCTAGGGACCTAGAAATCTCTCTAGTGACATAGAAATCCCTCTAGGGACATAGAAATCTCTATCTCTAGGGACCTAGAAATCCCTCTAGGGACCTAGAAATCCCTCTAGCGACATAGAAATCCCTCTAGCGACATAGAAATCCCTCTAGGGACCTAGAAATCCCTCTAGGGACATAGAAATCCCTCTAGGGACATAGAAATCCCTCTAGGGACCTAGAAATCCCTCTAGGGACCTAGAAATCTATCCCTCTAGGGACATAGAAATCCCTCTAGGGACATAGAAATCTATCCCTCTAGGGACCTAGAAATCCCTCTAGCGACATAGAAATCCCTCTAGCGACATAGAAATCCCTCTAGGGACATAGAAATCTCTCTCTCTAGGGACCTAGAAATCCCTCTAGGGACATAGAAATCTCTCTAGGGACATAGGAATCCCTCTAGGGACATAGAAATCTATCCCTCTAGGGACATAGAAATCCCTCTAGGGACCTAGAAATCCCTCTAGGGACCTAGAAATCTATCCCTCTAGGGACCTAGAAATCCCTCTAGGGACCTAGAAATCTATCCCTCTAGGGACCTAGAAATCCCTCTAGGGACATTGAAATCCCTCTAGGGACCTAGAAATCTCTCTAGTGACATAGAAATCCCTCTAGGGACATAGAAATCTATCCCTCTAGGGACCTAGAAATCCCTCTAGGGACATAGAAATCCCTCTAGGGACCTAGAAATCTCTCTAGGGACCTAGAAATCTCTCTAGGGACATAGAAATCTCTCTAGGGACATAGAAATCCCTCTAGGGACATAGAAATATATCCCTCTAGGGACCTAGAAATCCCTCTAGGGACCTAGAAATCCCTCTAGGGACCTAGAAATCCCTCTAGCGACATAGAAATCCCTCTAGGGACATAGAAATCTCTCTAGGGACATAGAAATCCCTCTAGGGACATAGAAATCTATCCCTCTAGGGACCTAGAAATCCCTCTAGCGACATAGAAATCCCTCTAGCGACATAGAAATCCCTCTAGGGACATAGAAATCCCTCTAGGGACATAGAAATCCCTCTAGGGACCTAGAAATCTCTCTAGGGACCTAGAAATCCCTCTAGGGACCTAGAAATCCCTCTAGGGACCTAGAAATCCCTCTAGCGACATAGAAATCCCTCTAGGGACATAGAAATCTCTCTAGGGACATAGAAATCCCTCTAGGGACATAGAAATCTATCCCTCTAGGGACCTAGAAATCCCTCTAGGGACATTGAAATCCCTCTAGGGACCTAGAAATCTCTCTAGTGACATAGAAATCCCTCTAGGGACCTAGAAATCCCTCTAGGGACCTAGAAATCCCTCTAGCGACATAGAAATCCCTCTAGGGACATAGAAATCTCTCTAGGGACATAGAAATCCCTCTAGGGACATAGAAATCTATCCCTCTAGGGACCTAGAAATCCCTCTAGCGACCTAGAAATCCCTCTAGTGACATAGAAATCCCTCTAGCGACATAGAAATCCCTCTAGGGACCTAGAAATCCCACTAGGGACATAGCAATCCCTCTAGGGACATAGAAATCCCTCTAGGGACCTAGAAATCCCTCTAGGGACCTAGAAATCTATCTCTTTAGGGACCTAGAAATCCCTCTAGAGACATTGAAATCCCTCTAGGGACATAGAAATCCCTCTAGGGACCTAGAAATCCCTCTAGGGACATAGAAATCCCTCTAGGGACATAGAAATCCCTCTAGGGACATTGAAATCCCTCTAGGGACATATAAATCTATCCCTCTAGGGACATAGAAATCCCTCTAGGGACATAGAAATCCCTCTAGGGACCTAGAAATCCCTCTAGGGACCTAGAAATCCCTCTAGGGACATTGAAATCCCTCTAGGGACATTGAAATCCCTCTAGGGACATAGAAATCTATCCCTCTAGGGACCTAGAAATCCCTCTAGGGACATTGAAATCCCTCTAGGGACCTAGAAATCTCTCTAGTGACATAGAAATCCCTCTAGGGACATAGAAATCTCTATCTCTAGGGACCTAGAAATCCCTCTAGGGACCTAGAAATCCCTCTAGCGATATAGAAATCCCTCTAGCGACATAGAAATCCCTCTAGGGACCTAGAAATCCCTCTAGGGACATAGAAATCCCTCTAGGGACATAGAAATCCCTCTAGGGACCTAGAAATCCCTCTAGGGACCTAGAAATCTATCCCTCTAGGGACATAGAAATCCCTCTAGGGACATAGAAATCTATCCCTCTAGGGACCTAGAAATCCCTCTAGCGACATAGAAATCCCTCTAGCGACATAGAAATCCCTCTAGGGACATAGAAATCTCTCTCTCTAGGGACCTAGAAATCCCTCTAGGGACATAGAAATCTCTCTAGGGACATAGGAATCCCTCTAGGGACATAGAAATCTATCCCTCTAGGGACATAGAAATCCCTCTAGGGACCTAGAAATCCCTCTAGGGACCTAGAAATCTATCCCTCTAGGGACCTAGAAATCCCTCTAGGGACCTAGAAATCTATCCCTCTAGGGACCTAGAAATCCCTCTAGGGACATTGAAATCCCTCTAGGGACCTAGAAATCTCTCTAGTGACATAGAAATCCCTCTAGGGACATAGAAATCTATCCCTCTAGGGACCTAGAAATCCCTCTAGGGACATAGAAATCCCTCTAGGGACCTAGAAATCTCTCTAGGGACCTAGAAATCTCTCTAGGGACATAGAAATCTCTCTAGGGACATAGAAATCCCTCTAGGGACATAGAAATATATCCCTCTAGGGACCTAGAAATCCCTCTAGGGACCTAGAAATCCCTCTAGGGACCTAGAAATCCCTCTAGCGACATAGAAATCCCTCTAGGGACATAGAAATCTCTCTAGGGACATAGAAATCCCTCTAGGGACATAGAAATCTATCCCTCTAGGGACCTAGAAATCCCTCTAGCGACATAGAAATCCCTCTAGCGACATAGAAATCCCTCTAGGGACATAGAAATCCCTCTAGGGACATAGAAATCCCTCTAGGGACCTAGAAATCTCTCTAGGGACCTAGAAATCCCTCTAGGGACCTAGAAATCCCTCTAGGGACCTAGAAATCCCTCTAGCGACATAGAAATCCCTCTAGGGACATAGAAATCTCTCTAGGGACATAGAAATCCCTCTAGGGACATAGAAATCTATCCCTCTAGGGACCTAGAAATCCCTCTAGGGACATTGAAATCCCTCTAGGGACCTAGAAATCTCTCTAGTGACATAGAAATCCCTCTAGGGACCTAGAAATCCCTCTAGGGACCTAGAAATCCCTCTAGCGACATAGAAATCCCTCTAGGGACATAGAAATCTCTCTAGGGACATAGAAATCCCTCTAGGGACATAGAAATCTATCCCTCTAGGGACCTAGAAATCCCTCTAGCGACCTAGAAATCCCTCTAGTGACATAGAAATCCCTCTAGCGACATAGAAATCCCTCTAGGGACCTAGAAATCCCACTAGGGACATAGCAATCCCTCTAGGGACATAGAAATCCCTCTAGGGACCTAGAAATCCCTCTAGGGACCTAGAAATCTATCCCTCTAGGGACCTAGAAATCCCTCTAGAGACATTGAAATCCCTCTAGGGACATAGAAATCCCTCTAGGGACCTAGAAATCCCTCTAGGGACATAGAAATCCCTCTAGGGACATAGAAATCCCTCTAGGGACATTGAAATCCCTCTAGGGACATATAAATCTATCCCTCTAGGGACATAGAAATCCCTCTAGGGACATAGAAATCCCTCTAGGGACCTAGAAATCCCTCTAGGGACCTAGAAATCCCTCTAGGGACATTGAAATCCCTCTAGGGACATTGAAATCCCTCTAGGGACATAGAAATCTATCCCTCTAGGGACCTAGAAATCCCTCTAGGGACATTGAAATCCCTCTAGGGACCTAGAAATCTCTCTAGTGACATAGAAATCCCTCTAGGGACATAGAAATCTCTATCTCTAGGGACCTAGAAATCCCTCTAGGGACCTAGAAATCCCTCTAGCGATATAGAAATCCCTCTAGCGACATAGAAATCCCTCTAGGGACCTAGAAATCCCTCTAGGGACATAGAAATCCCTCTAGGGACATAGAAATCCCTCTAGGGACCTAGAAATCCCTCTAGGGACCTAGAAATCTATCCCTCTAGGGACATAGAAATCCCTCTAGGGACATAGAAATCTATCCCTCTAGGGACCTAGAAATCCCTCTAGCGACATAGAAATCCCTCTAGCGACATAGAAATCCCTCTAGGGACATAGAAATCTCTCTCTCTAGGGACCTAGAAATCCCTCTAGGGACATAGAAATCTCTCTAGGGACATAGAAATCCCTCTAGGGACATAGAAATCTATCCCTCTAGGGACATAGAAATCCCTCTAGGGACCTAGAAATCCCTCTAGGGACCTAGAAATCTATCCCTCTAGGGACCTAGAAATCCCTCTAGGGACATTGAAATCCCTCTAGGGACCTAGAAATCTCTCTAGTGACATAGAAATCCCTCTAGGGACATAGAAATCTATCCCTCTAGGGACCTAGAAATCCCTCTAGGGACATAGAAATCCCTCTAGGGACCTAGAAATCTCTCTAGGGACCTAGAAATCTCTCTAGGGACATAGAAATCTCTCTAGGGACATAGAAATCCCTCTAGGGACATAGAAATATATCCCTCTAGGGACCTAGAAATCCCTCTAGGGACCTAGAAATCCCTCTAGGGACCTAGAAATCCCTCTAGGGACCTAGAAATCCCTCTAGCGACATAGAAATCCCTCTAGGGACATAGAAATCTCTCTAGGGACATAGAAATCCCTCTAGGGACATAGAAATCTATCCCTCTAGGGACCTAGAAATCCCTCTAGCGACATAGAAATCCCTCTAGCGACATAGAAATCCCTCTAGGGACATAGAAATCCCTCTAGGGACATAGAAATCCCTCTAGGGACCTAGAAATCTCTCTAGGGACCTAGAAATCCCTCTAGGGACCTAGAAATCCCTCTAGGGACCTAGAAATCCCTCTAGCGACATAGAAATCCCTCTAGGGACATAGAAATCTCTCTAGGGACATAGAAATCCCTCTAGGGACATAGAAATCTATCCCTCTAGGGACCTAGAAATCCCTCTAGCGACATAGAAATCCCTCAAGCGACATAGAAATCCCTCTAGGGACATAGAAATCCCTCTAGGGACATAGAAATCCCTCTAGGGACCTAGAAATCCCTCTAGGGACATAGAAATCCCTCTAGGGACATAGAAATCCCTCTAGGGACATAGAAATCTATCCCTCTAGGGACATAGAAATCTATCCCTCTAGGGACATAGAAATCCCTCTAGGGACCTAGAAATCTATCCCTCTAGGGACCTAGAAATCTATCCCTCTAGCGACATAGAAATCCCTCTAGGGACCTAGAAATCCCTCTAGGGACATAGAAATCCCTCTAGGGACATAGAAATCCCTCTAGGGACCTAGAAATCCCTCTAGGGACCTAGAAATCTATCCCTCTAGGGACATAGAAATCCCTCTAGGGACATAGAAATCTATCCCTCTAGGGACCTAGAAATCCCTCTAGCGACATAGAAATCCCTCTAGCGACATAGAAATCCCTCTAGGGACATAGAAATCTCTCTCTCTAGGGACCTAGAAATCCCTCTAGGGACATAGAAATCTCTCTAGGGACATAGGAATCCCTCTAGGGACATAGAAATCTATCCCTCTAGGGACATAGAAATCCCTCTAGGGACCTAGAAATCCCTCTAGGGACCTAGAAATCTATCCCTCTAGGGACCTAGAAATCCCTCTAGGGACCTAGAAATCTATCCCTCTAGGGACCTAGAAATCCCTCTAGGGACATTGAAATCCCTCTAGGGACCTAGAAATCTCTCTAGTGACATAGAAATCCCTCTAGGGACATAGAAATCTATCCCTCTAGGGACCTAGAAATCCCTCTAGGGACATAGAAATCCCTCTAGGGACCTAGAAATCTCTCTAGGGACCTAGAAATCTCTCTAGGGACATAGAAATCTCTCTAGGGACATAGAAATCCCTCTAGGGACATAGAAATATATCCCTCTAGGGACCTAGAAATCCCTCTAGGGACCTAGAAATCCCTCTAGGGACCTAGAAATCCCTCTAGGGACCTAGAAATCCCTCTAGCGACATAGAAATCCCTCTAGGGACATAGAAATCTCTCTAGGGACATAGAAATCCCTCTAGGGACATAGAAATCTATCCCTCTAGGGACCTAGAAATCCCTCTAGAGACATTAAAATCCCTCTAGGGACATAGAAATCCCTCTAGGGACCTAGAAATCCCTCTAGGGACATAGAAATCCCTCTAGGGACATAGAAATCCCTCTAGGGACATTGAAATCCCTCTAGGGACATATAAATCTATCCCTCTAGGGACATAGAAATCCCTCTAGGGACATAGAAATCCCTCTAGGGACCTAGAAATCCCTCTAGGGACCTAGAAATCCCTCTAGGGACATTGAAATCCCTCTAGGGACATTGAAATCCCTCTAGGGACATAGAAATCTATCCCTCTAGGGACCTAGAAATCCCTCTAGGGACATAGAAATCCCTCTAGGGACATAGAAATCCCTCTAGGGACATTGAAATCCCTCTAGGGACATATAAATCTATCCCTCTAGGGACATAGAAATCCCTCTAGGGACATAGAAATCCCTCTAGGGACCTAGAAATCCCTCTAGGGACCTAGAAATCCCTCTAGGGACATTGAAATCCCTCTAGGGACATTGAAATCCCTCTAGGGACATAGAAATCTATCCCTCTAGGGACCTAGAAATCCCTCTAGGGACATTGAAATCCCTCTAGGGACATAGCAATCCCTCTAGGGACATAGAAATCCCTCTAGGGACCTAGAAATCCCTCTAGGGACCTAGAAATCTATCCCTCTAGGGACCTAGAAATCCCTCTAGAGACATTGAAATCCCTCTAGGGACCTAGAAATCCCTCTAGGGACATAGAAATCCCTCTAGGGACATAGAAATCCCTCTAGGGACATTGAAATCCCTCTAGGGACATATAAATCTATCCCTCTAGGGACATAGAAATCCCTCTAGGGACATAGAAATCCCTCTAGGGACCTAGAAATCCCTCTAGGGACCTAGAAATCCCTCTAGGGACATTGAAATCCCTCTAGGGACATTGAAATCCCTCTAGGGACATAGAAATCTATCCCTCTAGGGACCTAGAAATCCCTCTAGGGACATTGAAATCCCTCTAGGGACCTAGAAATCTCTCTAGTGACATAGAAATCCCTCTAGGGACATAGAAATCTCTATCTCTAGGGACCTAGAAATCCCTCTAGGGACCTAGAAATCCCTCTAGCGATATAGAAATCCCTCTAGCGACATAGAAATCCCTCTAGGGACCTAGAAATCCCTCTAGGGACATAGAAATCCCTCTAGGGACATAGAAATCCCTCTAGGGACCTAGAAATCCCTCTAGGGACCTAGAAATCTATCCCTCTAGGGACATAGAAATCCCTCTAGGGACATAGAAATCTATCCCTCTAGGGACCTAGAAATCCCTCTAGCGACATAGAAATCCCTCTAGCGACATAGAAATCCCTCTAGGGACATAGAAATCTCTCTCTCTAGGGACCTAGAAATCCCTCTAGGGACATAGAAATCTCTCTAGGGACATAGAAATCCCTCTAGGGACATAGAAATCTATCCCTCTAGGGACATAGAAATCCCTCTAGGGACCTAGAAATCCCTCTAGGGACCTAGAAATCTATCCCTCTAGGGACCTAGAAATCCCTCTAGGGACATTGAAATCCCTCTAGGGACCTAGAAATCTCTCTAGTGACATAGAAATCCCTCTAGGGACATAGAAATCTATCCCTCTAGGGACCTAGAAATCCCTCTAGGGACATAGAAATCCCTCTAGGGACATAGAAATCTATCCCTCTAGGGACCTAGAAATCCCTCTAGCGACATAGAAATCCCTCTAGCGACATAGAAATCCCTCTAGGGACATAGAAATATATCCCTCTAGGGACCTAGAAATCCCTCTAGGGACCTAGAAATCCCTCTAGGGACCTAGAAATCCCTCTAGGGACCTAGAAATCCCTCTAGGGACCTAGAAATCCCTCTAGGGACATAGAAATCTATCCCTCTAGGGACATAGAAATCCCTCTAGGGACCTAGAAATCCCTCTAGGGACCTAGAAATCTATCCCTCTAGGGACCTAGAAATCCCTCTAGGGACCTAGAAATCTATCCCTCTAGGGACCTAGAAATCCCTCTAGGGACATTGAAATCCCTCTAGGGACCTAGAAATCTCTCTAGTGACATAGAAATCCCTCTAGGGACATAGAAATCTATCCCTCTAGGGACCTAGAAATCCCTCTAGGGACATAGAAATCTATCCCTCTAGGGACCTAGAAATCCCTCTAGGGACATAGAAATCCCTCTAGGGACCTAGAAATCTCTCTAGGGACCTAGAAATCTCTCTAGGGACATAGAAATCTCTCTAGGGACATAGAAATCCCTCTAGGGACATAGAAATATATCCCTCTAGGGACCTAGAAATCCCTCTAGGGACCTAGAAATCCCTCTAGGGACCTAGAAATCCCTCTAGGGACCTAGAAATCCCTCTAGCGACATAGAAATCCCTCTAGGGACATAGAAATCTCTCTAGGGACATAGAAATCCCTCTAGGGACATAGAAATCTATCCCTCTAGGGACCTAGAAATCCCTCTAGCGACATAGAAATCCCTCTAGCGACATAGAAATCCCTCTAGGGACATAGAAATCCCTCTAGGGACATAGAAATCCCTCTAGGGACCTAGAAATCTCTCTAGGGACCTAGAAATCCCTCTAGGGACCTAGAAATCCCTCTAGGGACCTAGAAATCCCTCTAGGGACATAGAAATCTATCCCTCTAGGGACATAGAAATCCCTCTAGGGACCTAGAAATCTCTCTAGGGACATAGAAATCCCTCTAGGGACATAGAAATCTATCCCTCTAGGGACCTAGAAATCCCTCTAGCGACATAGAAATCCCTCTAGCGACATAGAAATCCCTCTAGGGACATAGAAATATATCCCTCTAGGGACCTAGAAATCCCTCTAGGGACCTAGAAATCCCTCTAGGGACCTAGAAATCCCTCTAGGGACCTAGAAATCCCTCTAGGGACATAGAAATCTATCCCTCTAGGGACATAGAAATCCCTCTAGGGACCTAGAAATCCCTCTAGGGACCTAGAAATCTATCCCTCTAGGGACCTAGAAATCCCTCTAGGGACCTAGAAATCTATCCCTCTAGGGACCTAGAAATCCCTCTAGGGACATTGAAATCCCTCTAGGGACCTAGAAATCTCTCTAGTGACATAGAAATCCCTCTAGGGACATAGAAATCTATCCCTCTAGGGACCTAGAAATCCCTCTAGGGACATAGAAATCCCTCTAGGGACCTAGAAATCTCTCTAGGGACCTAGAAATCTCTCTAGGGACATAGAAATCTCTCTAGGGACATAGAAATCCCTCTAGGGACATAGAAATATATCCCTCTAGGGACCTAGAAATCCCTCTAGGGACCTAGAAATCCCTCTAGGGACCTAGAAATCCCTCTAGGGACCTAGAAATCCCTCTAGCGACATAGAAATCCCTCTAGGGACATAGAAATCTCTCTAGGGACATAGAAATCCCTCTAGGGACATAGAAATCTATCCCTCTAGGGACCTAGAAATCCCTCTAGCGACATAGAAATCCCTCTAGCGACATAGAAATCCCTCTAGGGACATAGAAATCCCTCTAGGGACATAGAAATCCCTCTAGGGACCTAGAAATCTCTCTAGGGACCTAGAAATCCCTCTAGGGACCTAGAAATCCCTCTAGGGACCTAGAAATCCCTCTAGCGACATAGAAATCCCTCTAGGGACATAGAAATCTCTCTAGGGACATAGAAATCCCTCTAGGGACATAGAAATCTATCCCTCTAGGGACCTAGAAATCCCTCTAGGGACATTGAAATCCCTCTAGGGACCTAGAAATCTCTCTAGTGACATAGAAATCCCTCTAGGGACCTAGAAATCCCTCTAGGGACCTAGAAATCCCTCTAGCGACATAGAAATCCCTCTAGGGACATAGAAATCTCTCTAGGGACATAGAAATCCCTCTAGGGACATAGAAATCTATCCCTCTAGGGACCTAGAAATCCCTCTAGCGACCTAGAAATCCCTCTAGGGACCTAGAAATCCCTCTAGGGACCTAGAAATCTATCCCTCTAGGGACCTAGAAATCCCTCTAGAGACATTGAAATCCCTCTAGGGACATAGAAATCCCTCTAGGGACCTAGAAATCCCTCTAGGGACATAGAAATCCCTCTAGGGACATAGAAATCCCTCTAGGGACATTGAAATCCCTCTAGGGACATATAAATCTATCCCTCTAGGGACATAGAAATCCCTCTAGGGACATAGAAATCCCTCTAGGGACCTAGAAATCCCTCTAGGGACCTAGAAATCCCTCTAGGGACATTGAAATCCCTCTAGGGACATTGAAATCCCTCTAGGGACATAGAAATCTATCCCTCTAGGGACCTAGAAATCCCTCTAGGGACATAGAAATCCCTCTAGGGACATAGAAATCCCTCTAGGGACATTGAAATCCCTCTAGGGACATATAAATCTATCCCTCTAGGGACATAGAAATCCCTCTAGGGACATAGAAATCCCTCTAGGGACCTAGAAATCCCTCTAGGGACCTAGAAATCCCTCTAGGGACATTGAAATCCCTCTAGGGACATTGAAATCCCTCTAGGGACATAGAAATCTATCCCTCTAGGGACCTAGAAATCCCTCTAGGGACATTGAAATCCCTCTAGGGACATAGCAATCCCTCTAGGGACATAGAAATCCCTCTAGGGACCTAGAAATCCCTCTAGGGACCTAGAAATCCCTCTAGCGACATAGAAATCCCTCTAGGGACATAGAAATCTCTCTAGGGACATAGAAATCCCTCTAGGGACATAGAAATCTATCCCTCTAGGGACCTAGAAATCCCTCTAGGGACATTGAAATCCCTCTAGGGACCTAGAAATCTCTCTAGTGACATAGAAATCCCTCTAGGGACCTAGAAATCCCTCTAGGGACCTAGAAATCCCTCTAGCGACATAGAAATCCCTCTAGGGACATAGAAATCTCTCTAGGGACATAGAAATCCCTCTAGGGACATAGAAATCTATCCCTCTAGGGACCTAGAAATCCCTCTAGCGACCTAGAAATCCCTCTAGGGACCTAGAAATCCCTCTAGGGACCTAGAAATCTATCCCTCTAGGGACCTAGAAATCCCTCTAGAGACATTGAAATCCCTCTAGGGACATAGAAATCCCTCTAGGGACCTAGAAATCCCTCTAGGGACATAGAAATCCCTCTAGGGACATAGAAATCCCTCTAGGGACATTGAAATCCCTCTAGGGACATATAAATCTATCCCTCTAGGGACATAGAAATCCCTCTAGGGACATAGAAATCCCTCTAGGGACCTAGAAATCCCTCTAGGGACCTAGAAATCCCTCTAGGGACATTGAAATCCCTCTAGGGACATTGAAATCCCTCTAGGGACATAGAAATCTATCCCTCTAGGGACCTAGAAATCCCTCTAGGGACATAGAAATCCCTCTAGGGACATAGAAATCCCTCTAGGGACATTGAAATCCCTCTAGGGACATATAAATCTATCCCTCTAGGGACATAGAAATCCCTCTAGGGACATAGAAATCCCTCTAGGGACCTAGAAATCCCTCTAGGGACCTAGAAATCCCTCTAGGGACATTGAAATCCCTCTAGGGACATTGAAATCCCTCTAGGGACATAGAAATCTATCCCTCTAGGGACCTAGAAATCCCTCTAGGGACATTGAAATCCCTCTAGGGACATAGCAATCCCTCTAGGGACATAGAAATCCCTCTAGGGACCTAGAAATCCCTCTAGGGACCTAGAAATCTATCCCTCTAGGGACCTAGAAATCCCTCTAGAGACATTGAAATCCCTCTAGGGACCTAGAAATCCCTCTAGGGACATAGAAATCCCTCTAGGGACATAGAAATCCCTCTAGGGACATTGAAATCCCTCTAGGGACATATAAATCTATCCCTCTAGGGACATAGAAATCCCTCTAGGGACATAGAAATCCCTCTAGGGACCTAGAAATCCCTCTAGGGACCTAGAAATCCCTCTAGGGACATTGAAATCCCTCTAGGGACATTGAAATCCCTCTAGGGACATAGAAATCTATCCCTCTAGGGACCTAGAAATCCCTCTAGGGACATTGAAATCCCTCTAGGGACCTAGAAATCTCTCTAGTGACATAGAAATCCCTCTAGGGACATAGAAATCTCTATCTCTAGGGACCTAGAAATCCCTCTAGGGACCTAGAAATCCCTCTAGCGATATAGAAATCCCTCTAGCGACATAGAAATCCCTCTAGGGACCTAGAAATCCCTCTAGGGACATAGAAATCCCTCTAGGGACATAGAAATCCCTCTAGGGACCTAGAAATCCCTCTAGGGACCTAGAAATCTATCCCTCTAGGGACATAGAAATCCCTCTAGGGACATAGAAATCTATCCCTCTAGGGACCTAGAAATCCCTCTAGCGACATAGAAATCCCTCTAGCGACATAGAAATCCCTCTAGGGACATAGAAATCTCTCTCTCTAGGCACCTAGAAATCCCTCTAGGGACATAGAAATCTCTCTAGGGACATAGAAATCCCTCTAGGGACATAGAAATCTATCCCTCTAGGGACATAGAAATCCCTCTAGGGACCTAGAAATCCCTCTAGGGACCTAGAAATCTATCCCTCTAGGGACCTAGAAATCCCTCTAGGGACATTGAAATCCCTCTAGGGACCTAGAAATCTCTCTAGTGACATAGAAATCCCTCTAGGGACATAGAAATCTATCCCTCTAGGGACCTAGAAATCCCTCTAGGGACATAGAAATCCCTCTAGGGACCTAGAAATCTCTCTAGGGACCTAGAAATCTCTCTAGGGACATAGAAATCTCTCTAGGGACATAGAAATCCCTCTAGGGACATAGAAATATATCCCTCTAGGGACCTAGAAATCCCTCTAGGGACCTAGAAATCCCTCTAGGGACCTAGAAATCCCTCTAGGGACCTAGAAATCCCTCTAGCGACATAGAAATCCCTCTAGGGACATAGAAATCTCTCTAGGGACATAGAAATCCCTCTAGGGACATATAAATCTATCCCTCTAGGGACATAGAAATCCCTCTAGGGACATAGAAATCCCTCTAGGGACCTAGAAATCCCTCTAGGGACCTAGAAATCCCTCTAGGGACATTGAAATCCCTCTAGGGACATTGAAATCCCTCTAGGGACATAGAAATCTATCCCTCTAGGGACCTAGAAATCCCTCTAGGGACATTGAAATCCCTCTAGGGACATAGCAATCCCTCTAGGGACATAGAAATCCCTCTAGGGACCTAGAAATCCCTCTAGGGACCTAGAAATCTATCCCTCTAGGGACCTAGAAATCCCTCTAGAGACATTGAAATCCCTCTAGGGACCTAGAAATCCCTCTAGGGACATAGAAATCCCTCTAGGGACATAGAAATCCCTCTAGGGACATTGAAATCCCTCTAGGGACATATAAATCTATCCCTCTAGGGACATAGAAATCCCTCTAGGGACATAGAAATCCCTCTAGGGACCTAGAAATCCCTCTAGGGACCTAGAAATCCCTCTAGGGACATTGAAATCCCTCTAGGGACATTGAAATCCCTCTAGGGACATAGAAATCTATCCCTCTAGGGACCTAGAAATCCCTCTAGGGACATTGAAATCCCTCTAGGGACCTAGAAATCTCTCTAGTGACATAGAAATCCCTCTAGGGACATAGAAATCTCTATCTCTAGGGACCTAGAAATCCCTCTAGGGACCTAGAAATCCCTCTAGCGATATAGAAATCCCTCTAGCGACATAGAAATCCCTCTAGGGACCTAGAAATCCCTCTAGGGACATAGAAATCCCTCTAGGGACATAGAAATCCCTCTAGGGACCTAGAAATCCCTCTAGGGACCTAGAAATCTATCCCTCTAGGGACATAGAAATCCCTCTAGGGACATAGAAATCTATCCCTCTAGGGACCTAGAAATCCCTCTAGCGACATAGAAATCCCTCTAGCGACATAGAAATCCCTCTAGGGACATAGAAATCTCTCTCTCTAGGGACCTAGAAATCCCTCTAGGGACATAGAAATCTCTCTAGGGACATAGAAATCCCTCTAGGGACATAGAAATCTATCCCTCTAGGGACATAGAAATCCCTCTAGGGACCTAGAAATCCCTCTAGGGACCTAGAAATCTATCCCTCTAGGGACCTAGAAATCCCTCTAGGGACATTGAAATCCCTCTAGGGACCTAGAAATCTCTCTAGTGACATAGAAATCCCTCTAGGGACATAGAAATCTATCCCTCTAGGGACCTAGAAATCCCTCTAGGGACATAGAAATCCCTCTAGGGACATAGAAATCTATCCCTCTAGGGACCTAGAAATCCCTCTAGCGACATAGAAATCCCTCTAGCGACATAGAAATCCCTCTAGGGACATAGAAATATATCCCTCTAGGGACCTAGAAATCCCTCTAGGGACCTAGAAATCCCTCTAGGGACCTAGAAATCCCTCTAGGGACCTAGAAATCCCTCTAGGGACCTAGAAATCCCTCTAGGGACATAGAAATCTATCCCTCTAGGGACATAGAAATCCCTCTAGGGACCTAGAAATCCCTCTAGGGACCTAGAAATCTATCCCTCTAGGGACCTAGAAATCCCTCTAGGGACCTAGAAATCTATCCCTCTAGGGACCTAGAAATCCCTCTAGGGACATTGAAATCCCTCTAGGGACCTAGAAATCTCTCTAGTGACATAGAAATCCCTCTAGGGACATAGAAATCTATCCCTCTAGGGACCTAGAAATCCCTCTAGGGACATAGAAATCCCTCTAGGGACCTAGAAATCTCTCTAGGGACCTAGAAATCTCTCTAGGGACATAGAAATCTCTCTAGGGACATAGAAATCCCTCTAGGGACATAGAAATATATCCCTCTAGGGACCTAGAAATCCCTCTAGGGACCTAGAAATCCCTCTAGGGACCTAGAAATCCCTCTAGGGACCTAGAAATCCCTCTAGCGACATAGAAATCCCTCTAGGGACATAGAAATCTCTCTAGGGACATAGAAATCCCTCTAGGGACATAGAAATCTATCCCTCTAGGGACCTAGAAATCCCTCTAGCGACATAGAAATCCCTCTAGCGACATAGAAATCCCTCTAGGGACATAGAAATCCCTCTAGGGACATAGAAATCCCTCTAGGGACCTAGAAATCTCTCTAGGGACCTAGAAATCCCTCTAGGGACCTAGAAATCCCTCTAGGGACCTAGAAATCCCTCTAGGGACATAGAAATCTATCCCTCTAGGGACATAGAAATCCCTCTAGGGACCTAGAAATCTCTCTAGGGACATAGAAATCCCTCTAGGGACATAGAAATCTATCCCTCTAGGGACCTAGAAATCCCTCTAGCGACATAGAAATCCCTCTAGCGACATAGAAATCCCTCTAGGGACATAGAAATATATCCCTCTAGGGACCTAGAAATCCCTCTAGGGACCTAGAAATCCCTCTAGGGACCTAGAAATCCCTCTAGGGACCTAGAAATCCCTCTAGAGACATAGAAATCTATCCCTCTAGGGACATAGAAATCCCTCTAGGGACCTAGAAATCCCTCTAGGGACCTAGAAATCTATCCCTCTAGGGACCTAGAAATCCCTCTAGGGACCTAGAAATCTATCCCTCTAGGGACCTAGAAATCCCTCTAGGGACATTGAAATCCCTCTAGGGACCTAGAAATCTCTCTAGTGACATAGAAATCCCTCTAGGGACATAGAAATCTATCCCTCTAGGGACCTAGAAATCCCTCTAGGGACATAGAAATCCCTCTAGGGACCTAGAAATCTCTCTAGGGACCTAGAAATCTCTCTAGGGACATAGAAATCTCTCTAGGGACATAGAAATCCCTCTAGGGACATAGAAATATATCCCTCTAGGGACCTAGAAATCCCTCTAGGGACCTAGAAATCCCTCTAGGGACCTAGAAATCCCTCTAGGGACCTAGAAATCCCTCTAGGGACCTAGAAATCCCTCTAGCGACATAGAAATCCCTCTAGGGACATAGAAATCTCTCTAGGGACATAGAAATCCCTCTAGGGACATAGAAATCTATCCCTCTAGGGACCTAGAAATCCCTCTAGCGACATAGAAATCCCTCTAGCGACATAGAAATCCCTCTAGGGACATAGAAATCCCTCTAGGGACATAGAAATCCCTCTAGGGACCTAGAAATCTCTCTAGGGACCTAGAAATCCCTCTAGGGACCTAGAAATCCCTCTAGGGACCTAGAAATCCCTCTAGCGACATAGAAATCCCTCTAGGGACATAGAAATCTCTCTAGGGACATAGAAATCCCTCTAGGGACATAGAAATCTATCCCTCTAGGGACCTAGAAATCCCTCTAGGGACATTGAAATCCCTCTAGGGACCTAGAAATCTCTCTAGTGACATAGAAATCCCTCTAGGGACCTAGAAATCCCTCTAGGGACCTAGAAATCCCTCTAGCGACATAGAAATCCCTCTAGGGACATAGAAATCTCTCTAGGGACATAGAAATCCCTCTAGGGACATAGAAATCTATCCCTCTAGGGACCTAGAAATCCCTCTAGCGACCTAGAAATCCCTCTAGGGACCTAGAAATCCCTCTAGGGACCTAGAAATCTATCCCTCTAGGGACCTAGAAATCCCTCTAGAGACATTGAAATCCCTCTAGGGACATAGAAATCCCTCTAGGGACCTAGAAATCCCTCTAGGGACATAGAAATCCCTCTAGGGACATAGAAATCCCTCTAGGGACATTGAAATCCCTCTAGGGACATATAAATCTATCCCTCTAGGGACATAGAAATCCCTCTAGGGACATAGAAATCCCTCTAGGGACCTAGAAATCCCTCTAGGGACCTAGAAATCCCTCTAGGGACATTGAAATCCCTCTAGGGACATTGAAATCCCTCTAGGGACATAGAAATCTATCCCTCTAGGGACCTAGAAATCCCTCTAGGGACATAGAAATCCCTCTAGGGACATAGAAATCCCTCTAGGGACATTGAAATCCCTCTAGGGACATATAAATCTATCCCTCTAGGGACATAGAAATCCCTCTAGGGACATAGAAATCCCTCTAGGGACCTAGAAATCCCTCTAGGGACCTAGAAATCCCTCTAGGGACATTGAAATCCCTCTAGGGACATTGAAATCCCTCTAGGGACATAGAAATCTATCCCTCTAGGGACCTAGAAATCCCTCTAGGGACATTGAAATCCCTCTAGGGACATAGCAATCCCTCTAGGGACATAGAAATCCCTCTAGGGACCTAGAAATCCCTCTAGGGACCTAGAAATCTATCCCTCTAGGGACCTAGAAATCCCTCTAGAGACATTGAAATCCCTCTAGGGACCTAGAAATCCCTCTAGGGACATAGAAATCCCTCTAGGGACATAGAAATCCCTCTAGGGACATTGAAATCCCTCTAGGGACATATAAATCTATCCCTCTAGGGACATAGAAATCCCTCTAGGGACATAGAAATCCCTCTAGGGACCTAGAAATCCCTCTAGGGACCTAGAAATCCCTCTAGGGACATTGAAATCCCTCTAGGGACATTGAAATCCCTCTAGGGACATAGAAATCTATCCCTCTAGGGACCTAGAAATCCCTCTAGGGACATTGAAATCCCTCTAGGGACCTAGAAATCTCTCTAGTGACATAGAAATCCCTCTAGGGACATAGAAATCTCTATCTCTAGGGACCTAGAAATCCCTCTAGGGACCTAGAAATCCCTCTAGCGATATAGAAATCCCTCTAGCGACATAGAAATCCCTCTAGGGACCTAGAAATCCCTCTAGGGACATAGAAATCCCTCTAGGGACATAGAAATCCCTCTAGGGACCTAGAAATCCCTCTAGGGACCTAGAAATCTATCCCTCTAGGGACATAGAAATCCCTCTAGGGACATAGAAATCTATCCCTCTAGGGACCTAGAAATCCCTCTAGCGACATAGAAATCCCTCTAGCGACATAGAAATCCCTCTAGGGACATAGAAATCTCTCTCTCTAGGCACCTAGAAATCCCTCTAGGGACATAGAAATCTCTCTAGGGACATAGAAATCCCTCTAGGGACATAGAAATCTATCCCTCTAGGGACATAGAAATCCCTCTAGGGACCTAGAAATCCCTCTAGGGACCTAGAAATCTATCCCTCTAGGGACCTAGAAATCCCTCTAGGGACATTGAAATCCCTCTAGGGACCTAGAAATCTCTCTAGTGACATAGAAATCCCTCTAGGGACATAGAAATCTATCCCTCTAGGGACCTAGAAATCCCTCTAGGGACATAGAAATCCCTCTAGGGACCTAGAAATCTCTCTAGGGACCTAGAAATCTCTCTAGGGACATAGAAATCTCTCTAGGGACATAGAAATCCCTCTAGGGACATAGAAATATATCCCTCTAGGGACCTAGAAATCCCTCTAGGGACCTAGAAATCCCTCTAGGGACCTAGAAATCCCTCTAGGGACCTAGAAATCCCTCTAGCGACATAGAAATCCCTCTAGGGACATAGAAATCTCTCTAGGGACATAGAAATCCCTCTAGGGACATAGAAATCTATCCCTCTAGGGACCTAGAAATCCCTCTAGCGACATAGAAATCCCTCTAGCGACATAGAAATCCCTCTAGGGACATAGAAATCCCTCTAGGGACATAGAAATCCCTCTAGGGACCTAGAAATCTCTCTAGGGACCTAGAAATCCCTCTAGGGACCTAGAAATCCCTCTAGGGACCTAGAAATCCCTCTAGCGACATAGAAATCCCTCTAGGGACATAGAAATCTCTCTAGGGACATAGAAATCCCTCTAGGGACATAGAAATCTATCCCTCTAGGGACCTAGAAATCCCTCTAGCGACATAGAAATCCCTCTAGCGACATAGAAATCCCTCTAGGGACATAGAAATCCCTCTAGGGACATAGAAATCCCTCTAGGGACCTAGAAATCCCTCTAGGGACATAGAAATCCCTCTAGGGACATAGAAATCCCTCTAGGGACATAGAAATCCCTCTAGGGACATAGAAATCTATCCCTCTAGGGACATAGAAATCCCTCTAGGGACCTAGAAATCCCTCTAGGGACCTAGAAATCTATCCCTCTAGGGACCTAGAAATCTATCCCTCTAGGGACCTAGAAATCCCTCTAGGGACCTAGAAATCCCTCTAGCGACATAGAAATCCCTCTAGGGACATAGAAATCTCTCTAGGGACATAGAAATCCCTCTAGGGACATAGAAATCTATCCCTCTAGGGACCTAGAAATCCCTCTAGCGACATAGAAATCCCTCTAGCGACATAGAAATCCCTCTAGGGACATAGAAATCCCTCTAGGGACATAGAAATCCCTCTAGGGACCTAGAAATCCCTCTAGGGACCTAGAAATCCCTCTAGGGACCTAGAAATCCCTCTAGGGACCTAGAAATCCCTCTAGCGACATAGAAATCCCTCTAGGGACCTAGAAATCTCTCTAGGGACCTAGAAATCTCTCTAGGGACATAGAAATCTCTCTAGGGACATAGAAATCCCTCTAGGGACATAGAAATCTATCCCTCTAGGGACCTAGAAATCCCTCTAGGGACCTAGAAATCCCTCTAGGGACCTAGAAATCCCTCTAGGGACCTAGAAATCCCTCTAGCGACATAGAAATCCCTCTAGGGACATAGAAATCTCTCTAGGGACATAGAAATCCCTCTAGGGACATAGAAATCTATCCCTCTAGGGACCTAGAAATCCCTCTAGCGACATAGAAATCCCTCTAGCGACATAGAAATCCCTCTAGGGACATAGAAATCCCTCTAGGGACATAGAAATCCCTCTAGGGACCTAGAAATCCCTCTAGGGACATAGAAATCCCTCTAGGGACATAGAAATCCCTCTAGGGACATAGAAATCCCTCTAGGGACATAGAAATCCCTCTAGGGACATAGAAATCTATCCCTCTAGGGACATAGAAATCCCTCTAGGGACCTAGAAATCCCTCTAGGGACCTAGAAATCTATCCCTCTAGGGACCTAGAAATCCCTCTAGGGACATTGAAATCCCTCTAGGGACCTAGAAATCTCTCTAGTGACATAGAAATCCCTCTAGGGACATAGAAATCTATCCCTCTAGGGACCTAGAAATCCCTCTAGGGACATAGAAATCCCTCTAGGGACCTAGAAATCTCTCTAGGGACCTAGAAATCTCTCTAGGGACATAGAAATCTCTCTAGGGACATAGAAATCCCTCTAGGGACATAGAAATATATCCCTCTAGGGACCTAGAAATCCCTCTAGGGACCTAGAAATCCCTCTAGGGACCCAGAAATCCCTCTAGCGACATAGAAATCCCTCTAGGGACATAGAAATCTCTCTAGGGACATAGAAATCCCTCTAGGGACATAGAAATCTATCCCTCTAGGGACCTAGAAATCCCTCTAGCGACATAGAAATCCCTCTAGCGACATAGAAATCCCTCTAGGGACATAGAAATCCCTCTTGGGACATAGAAATCCCTCTAGGGACCTAGAAATCCCTCTAGGGACATAGAAATCCCTCTAGGGACATAGAAATCCCTCTAGGGACATAGAAATCCCTCTAGGGACATAGAAATCTATCCCTCTAGGGACATAGAAATCCCTCTAGGGACCTAGAAATCCCTCTAGGGACCTAGAAATCCCTCTAGGGACATTGAAATCCCTCTAGGGACATATAAATCTATCCCTCTAGGGACATAGAAATCCCTCTAGGGACATAGAAATCCCTCTAGGGACATAGAAATCTCTCTAGGGACATAGAAATCTATCCCTCTAGGGACCTAGAAATCCCTCTAGCGACATAGAAATCCCTCTAGCGACATAGAAATCCCTCTAGGGACATAGAAATCCCTCTAGGGACATAGAAATCCCTCTAGGGACATAGAAATCCCTCTAGGGACATAGAAATCCCTCTAGGGACATAGAAATCCCTCTAGGGACATAGAAATCCCTCTAGGGACATAGAAATCCCTCTAGGGACATAGAAATCCCTCTAGGGACATTGAAATCCCTCTAGGGACATAGAAATCCCTCTAGGGACCTAGAAATCTCTCTAGGGACCTAGAAATCTCTCTAGGGACATAGAAATCCCTCTAGGGACCTAGAAATCCCTCTAGCGACATAGAAATCCCTCTAGCGACATAGAAATCCCTCTAGGGACATAGAAATCCCTCTAGGGACATAGAAACCCCTCTAGGGACCTAGAAATCCCTCTAGGGACATAGAAATCCCTCTAGGGACATAGAAATCCCTCTAGGGACATAGAAATCCCTCTAGGGACATAGAAATCTATCCCTCTAGGGACATAGAAATCCCTCTAGGGACCTAGAAATCCCTCTAGGGACCTAGAAATCTATCCCTCTAGGGACCTAGAAATCTATCCCTCTAGGGACCTAGAAATCCCTCTAGGGACATAGAAATCCCTCTAGGGACCTAGAAATCTCTCTAGGGACCTAGAAATCTCTCTAGGGACATAGAAATCTCTCTAGGGACATAGAAATCCCTCTAGGGACATAGAAATCTATCCCTCTAGGGACCTAGAAATCCCTCTAGGGACCTAGAAATCCCTCTAGGGACCTAGAAATCCCTCTAGGGACCTAGAAATCCCTCTAGCGACATAGAAATCCCTCTAGGGACATAGAAATCTCTCTAGGGACATAGAAATCCCTCTAGGGACATAGAAATCTATCCCTCTAGGAACCTAGAAATCCCTCTAGCGACATAGAAATCCCTCTAGCGACATAGAAATCCCTCTAGGGACATAGAAATCCCTCTAGGGACATAGAAATCCCTCTAGGGACCTAGAAATCCCTCTAGGGACATAGAGATCCCTCTAGGGACATAGAAATCCCTCTAGGGACATAGAAATCCCTCTAGGGACATAGAAATCTATCCCTCTAGGGACATAGAAATCCCTCTAGGGACCTAGAAATCCCTCTAGGGACCTAGAAATCTATCCCTCTAGGGACCTAGAAATCCCTCTAGGGACATTGAAATCCCTCTAGGGACCTAGAAATCTCTCTAGTGACATAGAAATCCCTCTAGGGACATAGAAATCTATCCCTCTAGGGACCTAGAAATCCCTCTAGGGACATAGAAATCCCTCTAGGGACCTAGAAATCTCTCTAGGGACCTAGAAATCCCTCTAGGGACCTAGAAATCCCTCTAGCGACATAGAAATCCCTCTAGGGACATAGAAATCTCTCTAGGGACATAGAAATCCCTCTAGGGACATAGAAATCTATCCCTCTAGGGACCTAGAAATCCCTCTAGCGACATAGAAATCCCTCTAGCGACATAGAAATCCCTCTAGGGACATAGAAATCCCTCTAGGGACATAGAAATTCCTCTAGGGACCTAGAAATCCCTCTAGGGACATAGAAATCCCTCTAGGGACATAGAAATCCCTCTAGGGACATAGAAATCCCTCTAGGGACATAGAAATCTATCCCTCTAGGGACATAGAAATCCCTCAAGGGACCTAGAAATCCCTCTAGGGACCTAGAAATCCCTCTAGGGACATTGAAATCCCTCTAGGGACATATAAATCTATCCCTCTAGGGCCATAGAAATCCCTCTAGGGACATAGAAATCCCTTTAGGGACCTAGAAATCCCTCTAGGGACCTAGAAATCCCTCTAGGGACATTGAAATCCCTCTAGGGACATTGAAATCCCTCTAGGGACATAGAAATCTATCCCTCTAGGGACCTAGAAATCCCTCTAGGGACATTGAAATCCCTCTAGGGACCTAGAAATCTCTCTAGTGACATAGAAATCCCTCTAGGGACATAGAAATCTCTCTCTCTAGGGACCTAGAAATCCCTCTAGGGACCTAGAAATCCCTCTAGCGACATAGAAATCCCTCTAGCGACATAGAAATCTCTCTAGGGACCTAGAAATCCCTCTAGAGACATTGAAATCCCTCTAGGGACATAGAAATCCCTCTAGGGACCTAGAAATCCCTCTAGGGACATAGAAATCCCTCTAGGGACATAGAAATCCCTCTAGGGACATTGAAATCCCTCTAGGGACATATAAATCTATCCCTCTAGGGACATAGAAATCCCTCTAGGGACATAGAAATCCCTCTAGGGACCTAGAAATCCCTCTAGGGACCTAGAAATCCCTCTAGGGACATTGAAATCCCTCTAGGGACATTGAAATCCCTCTAGGGACATAGAAATCTCTATCTCTAGGGACCTAGAAATCCCTCTAGGGACCTAGAAATCCCTCTAGCGACATAGAAATCCCTCTAGCGACATAGAAATCCCTCTAGGGACCTAGAAATCCCTCTAGGGACATAGAAATCCCTCTAGGGACATAGAAATCCCTCTAGGGACCTAGAAATCCCTCTAGGGACCTAGAAATCTATCCCTCTAGGGACATAGAAATCCCTCTAGGGACATAGAAATCTATCCCTCTAGGGACCTAGAAATCCCTCTAGCGACATAGAAATCCCTCTAGCGACATAGAAATCCCTCTAGGGACATAGAAATCTCTCTCTCTAGGGACCTAGAAATCCCTCTAGGGACATAGAAATCTCTCTAGGGACATAGAAATCCCTCTAGGGACATAGAAATCTATCCCTCTAGGGACCTAGAAATCCCTCTAGCGACATAGAAATCCCTCTAGGGACCTAGAAATCCCTCTAGGGACCTAGAAATCCCTCTAGGGACCTAGAAATCCCTCTAGCGACATAGAAATCCCTCTAGGGACATAGAAATCTCTCTAGGGACATAGAAATCCCTCTAGGGACATAGAAATCTATCCCTCTAGGGACCTAGAAATCCCTCTAGCGACATAGAAATCCCTCTAGCGACATAGAAATCCCTCTAGGGACATAGAAATCCCTCTAGGGACATAGAAATCCCTCTAGGGACCTAGAAATCCCTCTAGGGACCTAGAAATCCCTCTAGGGACCTAGAAATCCCTCTAGGGACCTAGAAATCCCTCTAGCGACATAGAAATCCCTCTAGGGACATAGAAATCTCTCTAGGGACATAGAAATCCCTCTAGGGACATAGAAATCTATCCCTCTAGGGACCTAGAAATCCCTCTAGCGACATAGAAATCCCTCTAGCGACATAGAAATCCCTCTAGGGACATAGAAATCCCTCTAGGGACATAGAAAGCCCTCTAGGGACCTAGAAATCCCTCTAGGGACATAGAAATCCCTCTAGGGACATAGAAATCCCTCTAGGGACATAGAAATCCCTCTAGGGACATAGAAATCTATCCCTCTAGGGACATAGAAATCCCTCTAGGGACCTAGAAATCCCTCTAGGGACCTAGAAATCTATCCCTCTAGGGACCTAGAAATCTATCCCTCTAGGGACCTAGAAATCCCTCTAGGGACCTAGAAATCCCTCTAGCGACATAGAAATCCCTCTAGGGACATAGAAATCTCTCTAGGGACATAGAAATCCCTCTAGGGACATAGAAATCTATCCCTCTAGGGACCTAGAAATCCCTCTAGCGACATAGAAATCCCTCTAGCGACATAGAAATCCCTCTAGGGACATAGAAATCCCTCTAGGGACCTAGAAATCCCTCTAGGGACCTAGAAATCCCTCTAGGGACCTAGAAATCCCTCTAGGGACCTAGAAATCCCTCTAGCGACATAGAAATCCCTCTAGGGACATAGAAATCTCTCTAGGGACATAGACATCCCTCTAGGGACATAGAAATCTATCCCTCTAGGGACCTAGAAATCCCTCTAGCGACATAGAAATCCCTCTAGCGACATAGAAATCCCTCTAGGGACATAGAAATCCCTCTAGGGACATAGAAATCCCTCTAGGGACCTAGAAATCCCTCTAGGGACATAGAAATCCCTCTAGGGACATAGAAATCCCTCTAGGGACATAGAAATCCCTCTAGGGACATAGAAATCTATCCCTCTAGGGACATAGAAATCCCTCTAGGGACCTAGAAATCCCTCTAGGGACCTAGAAATCTATCCCTCTAGGGACCTAGAAATCTATCCCTCTAGGGACCTAGAAATCCCTCTAGGGACATAGAAATCCCTCTAGGGACCTAGAAATCTCTCTAGGGACCTAGAAATCTCTCTAGGGACATAGAAATCTCTCTAGGGACATAGAAATCCCTCTAGGGACATAGAAATCTATCCCTCTAGGGACCTAGAAATCCCTCTAGGGACCTAGAAATCCCTCTAGGGACCTAGAAATCCCTCTAGGGACCTAGAAATCCCTCTAGGGACCTAGAAATCCCTCTAGCGACATAGAAATCCCTCTAGGGACATAGAAATCTCTCTAGGGACATAGAAATCCCTCTAGGGACATAGAAATCTATCCCTCTAGGGACCTAGAAATCCCTCTAGCGACATAGAAATCCCTCTAGCGACATAGAAATCCCTCTAGGGACATAGAAATCCCTCTAGGGACATAGAAATCCCTCTAGGGACCTAGAAATCCCTCTAGGGACATAGAAATCCCTCTAGGGACATAGAAATCCCTCTAGGGACATAGAAATCCCTCTAGGGACATAGAAATCCCTCTAGGGACATAGAAATCTATCCCTCTAGGGACATAGAAATCCCTCTAGGGACCTAGAAATCCCTCTAGGGACCTAGAAATCTATCCCTCTAGGGACCTAGAAATCCCTCTAGGGACATTGAAATCCCTCTAGGGACCTAGAAATCTCTCTAGTGACATAGAAATCCCTCTAGGGACATAGAAATCTATCCCTCTAGGGACCTAGAAATCCCTCTAGGGACATAGAAATCCCTCTAGGGACCTAGAAATCTCTCTAGGGACCTAGAAATCTCTCTAGGGACATAGAAATCCCTCTAGGGACCTAGAAATCCCTCTAGGGACCTAGAAATCTATCCCTCTAGGGACCTAGAAATCCCTCTAGGGACATTGAAATCCCTCTAGGGACCTAGAAATCTCTCTAGTGACATAGAAATCCCTCTAGGGACATAGAAATCTATCCCTCTAGGGACCTAGAAATCCCTCTAGGGACATAGAAATCCCTCTAGGGACCTAGAAATCTCTCTAGGGACCTAGAAATCTCTCTAGGGACATAGAAATCTCTCTAGGGACATAGAAATCCCTCTAGGGACATAGAAATATATCCCTCTAGGGACCTAGAAATCCCTCTAGGGACATAGAAATCCCTCTAGGGACATAGAAATATATCCCTCTAGGGACCTAGAAATCCCTCTAGGGACATAGAAATCCCTCTAGGGACATAGAAATCCCTCTAGGGACCTAGAAATCCCTCTAGCGACATAGAAATCCCTCTAGGGACCTAGAAATCCCTCTAGGGACATAGAAATCCCTCTAGGGACATAGAAATCCCTCTAGGGACCTAGAAATCCCTCTAGGGACCTAGAAATCTATCCCTCTAGGGACCTAGAAATCCCTCTAGAGACATTGAAATCCCTCTAGGGACCTAGAAATCTCTCTAGTGACATAGAAATCCCTCTAGGGACATAGAAATCTATCCCTCTAGGGACATAGAAATCCCTCTAGGGACATAGAAATCTATCCCTCTAGGGACCTAGAAATCCCTCTAGCGACATAGAAATCCCTCTAGCGACATAGAAATCTCTCTAGGGACATAGAAATCTCTCTCTCTAGGGACCTAGAAATCCCTCTAGGGACATAGAAATCCCTCTAGGGACATAGAAATCCCTCTAGGGACCTAGAAATCCCTCTAGGGACATAGAAATCCCTCTAGGGACATAGAAATCCCTCTAGGGACATAGAAATCCCTCTAGGGACCTAGAAATCCCTCTAGCGACCTAGAAATCTATCCCTCTAGGGACCTAGAAATCCCTCTAGGGACATTGAAATCCCTCTAGGGACCTAGAAATCTCTCTAGTGACATAGAAATCCCTCTAGGGACATAGAAATCTATCCCTCTAGGGACCTAGAAATCCCTCTAGGGACATAGAAATCCCTCTAGGGACCTAGAAATCTCTCTAGGGACCTAGAAATCTCTCTAGGGACATAGAAATCTCTCTAGGGACATAGAAATCCCTCTAGGGACATAGAAATCTATCCCTCTAGGGACCTAGAAATCCCTCTAGGGACCTAGAAATCCCTCTAGGGACCTAGAAATCCCTCTAGGGACCTAGAAATCCCTCTAGCGACATAGAAATCCCTCTAGGGACATAGAAATCTCTCTAGGGACATAGAAATCCCTCTAGGGACATAGAAATCTATCCCTCTAGGGACCTAGAAATCCCTCTAGCGACATAGAAATCTCTCTAGGGACATAGAAATCCCTCTAGGGACATAGAAATCTATCCCTCTAGGGACCTAGAAATCCCTCTAGGGACATTGAAATCCCTCTAGGGACCTAGAAATCCCTCTAGGGACCTAGAAATCCCTCTAGGGACCTAGAAATCCCTCTAGCGACATAGAAATCCCTCTAGGGACATAGAAATCTCTCTAGGGACATAGAAATCCCTCTAGGGACATAGAAATCTATCCCTCTAGGGACCTAGAAATCCCTCTAGCGACATAGAAATCCCTCTAGCGACATAGAAATCCCTCTAGGGACATAGAAATCCCTCTAGGGACATAGAAAGCCCTCTAGGGACCTAGAAATCCCTCTAGGGACATAGAAATCCCTCTAGGGACATAGAAATCCCTCTAGGGACATAGAAATCCCTCTAGGGACATAGAAATCTATCCCTCTAGGGACATAGAAATCCCTCTAGGGACCTAGAAATCCCTCTAGGGACCTAGAAATCTATCCCTCTAGGGACCTAGAAATCTATCCCTCTAGGGACCTAGAAATCCCTCTAGGGACCTAGAAATCCCTCTAGCGACATAGAAATCCCTCTAGGGACATAGAAATCTCTCTAGGGACATAGAAATCCCTCTAGGGACATAGAAATCTATCCCTCTAGGGACCTAGAAATCCCTCTAGCGACATAGAAATCCCTCTAGCGACATAGAAATCCCTCTAGGGACATAGAAATCCCTCTAGGGACATAGAAATCCCTCTAGGGACCTAGAAATCCCTCTAGGGACCTAGAAATCCCTCTAGGGACCTAGAAATCCCTCTAGGGACCTAGAAATCCCTCTAGCGACATAGAAATCCCTCTAGGGACATAGAAATCTCTCTAGGGACATAGACATCCCTCTAGGGACATAGAAATCTATCCCTCTAGGGACCTAGAAATCCCTCTAGCGACATAGAAATCCCTCTAGCGACATAGAAATCCCTCTAGGGACATAGAAATCCCTCTAGGGACATAGAAATCCCTCTAGGGACCTAGAAATCCCTCTAGGGACATAGAAATCCCTCTAGGGACATAGAAATCCCTCTAGGGACATAGAAATCCCTCTAGGGACATAGAAATCTATCCCTCTAGGGACATAGAAATCCCTCTAGGGACCTAGAAATCCCTCTAGGGACCTAGAAATCTATCCCTCTAGGGACCTAGAAATCTATCCCTCTAGGGACCTAGAAATCCCTCTAGGGACATAGAAATCCCTCTAGGGACCTAGAAATCTCTCTAGGGACCTAGAAATCTCTCTAGGGACATAGAAATCTCTCTAGGGACATAGAAATCCCTCTAGGGACATAGAAATCTATCCCTCTAGGGACCTAGAAATCCCTCTAGGGACCTAGAAATCCCTCTAGGGACCTAGAAATCCCTCTAGGGACCTAGAAATCCCTCTAGCGACATAGAAATCCCTCTAGGGACATAGAAATCTCTCTAGGGACATAGAAATCCCTCTAGGGACATAGAAATCTATCCCTCTAGGGACCTAGAAATCCCTCTAGCGACATAGAAATCCCTCTAGCGACATAGAAATCCCTCTAGGGACATAGAAATCCCTCTAGGGACATAGAAATCCCTCTAGGGACCTAGAAATCCCTCTAGGGACATAGAAATCCCTCTAGGGACATAGAAATCCCTCTAGGGACATAGAAATCCCTCTAGGGACATAGAAATCTATCCCTCTAGGGACATAGAAATCCCTCTAGGGACCTAGAAATCCCTCTAGGGACCTAGAAATCTATTTCTCTAGGGACCTAGAAATCCCTCTAGGGACATTGAAATCCCTCTAGGGACCTAGAAATCTCTCTAGTGACATAGAAATCCCTCTAGGGACATAGAAATCTATCCCTCTAGGGACCTAGAAATCCCTCTAGGGACATAGAAATCCCTCTAGGGACCTAGAAATCTCTCTAGGGACCTAGAAATCTCTCTAGGGACATAGAAATCTCTCTAGGGACATAGAAATCCCTCTAGGGACATAGAAATATATCCCTCTAGGGACCTAGAAATCCCTCTAGGGACCTAGAAATCCCTCTAGGGACCTAGAAATCCCTCTAGGGACCTAGAAATCCCTCTAGCGACATAGAAATCCCTCTAGGGACATAGAAATCTCTCTAGGGACATAGAAATCCCTCTAGGGACATAGAAATCTATCCCTCTAGGGACCTAGAAATCCCTCTAGCGACATAGAAATCCCTCTAGCGACATAGAAATCCCTCTAGGGACCTAGAAATCCCTCTAGGGACCTAGAAATCCCTCTAGGGACCTAGAAATCCCTCTAGGGACCTAGAAATCCCTCTAGCGACATAGAAATCCCTCTAGGGACATAGAAATCTCTCTAGGGACATAGAAATCCCTCTAGGGACATAGAAATCTATCCCTCTAGGGACCTAGAAATCCCTCTAGCGACATAGAAATCTCTCTAGGGACATAGAAATCCCTCTAGGGACATAGAAATCTATCCCTCTAGGGACCTAGAAATCCCTCTAGGGACATTGAAATCCCTCTAGGGACCTAGAAATCCCTCTAGGGACCTAGAAATCCCTCTAGGGACCTAGAAATCCCTCTAGCGACATAGAAATCCCTCTAGGGACATAGAAATCTCTCTAGGGACATAGAAATCCCTCTAGGGACATAGAAATCTATCCCTCTAGGGACCTAGAAATCCCTCTAGCGACATAGAAATCCCTCTAGCGACATAGAAATCCCTCTAGGGACATAGAAATCCCTCTAGGGACATAGAAAGCCCTCTAGGGACCTAGAAATCCCTCTAGGGACATAGAAATCCCTCTAGGGACATAGAAATCCCTCTAGGGACATAGAAATCCCTCTAGGGACATAGAAATCTATCCCTCTAGGGACATAGAAATCCCTCTAGGGACCTAGAAATCCCTCTAGGGACCTAGAAATCTATCCCTCTAGGGACCTAGAAATCTATCCCTCTAGGGACCTAGAAATCCCTCTAGGGACCTAGAAATCCCTCTAGCGACATAGAAATCCCTCTAGGGACATAGAAATCTCTCTAGGGACATAGAAATCCCTCTAGGGACATAGAAATCTATCCCTCTAGGGACCTAGAAATCCCTCTAGCGACATAGAAATCCCTCTAGCGACATAGAAATCCCTCTAGGGACATAGAAATCCCTCTAGGGACATAGAAATCCCTCTAGGGACCTAGAAATCCCTCTAGGGACCTAGAAATCCCTCTAGGGACCTAGAAATCCCTCTAGGGACCTAGAAATCCCTCTAGCGACATAGAAATCCCTCTAGGGACATAGAAATCTCTCTAGGGACATAGACATCCCTCTAGGGACATAGAAATCTATCCCTCTAGGGACCTAGAAATCCCTCTAGCGACATAGAAATCCCTCTAGCGACATAGAAATCCCTCTAGGGACATAGAAATCCCTCTAGGGACATAGAAATCCCTCTAGGGACCTAGAAATCCCTCTAGGGACATAGAAATCCCTCTAGGGACATAGAAATCTATCCCTCTAGGGACATAGAAATCCCTCTAGGGACCTAGAAATCCCTCTAGGGACCTAGAAATCTATCCCTCTAGGGACCTAGAAATCTATCCCTCTAGGGACCTAGAAATCCCTCTAGGGACATAGAAATCCCTCTAGGGACCTAGAAATCTCTCTAGGGACCTAGAAATCTCTCTAGGGACATAGAAATCTCTCTAGGGACATAGAAATCCCTCTAGGGACATAGAAATCTATCCCTCTAGGGACCTAGAAATCCCTCTAGGGACCTAGAAATCCCTCTAGGGACCTAGAAATCCCTCTAGGGACCTAGAAATCCCTCTAGCGACATAGAAATCCCTCTAGGGACATAGAAATCTCTCTAGGGACATAGAAATCCCTCTAGGGACATAGAAATCTATCCCTCTAGGGACCTAGAAATCCCTCTAGCGACATAGAAATCCCTCTAGCGACATAGAAATCCCTCTAGGGACATAGAAATCCCTCTAGGGACATAGAAATCCCTCTAGGGACCTAGAAATCCCTCTAGGGACATAGAAATCCCTCTAGGGACATAGAAATCCCTCTAGGGACATAGAAATCCCTCTAGGGACATAGAAATCTATCCCTCTAGGGACATAGAAATCCCTCTAGGGACCTAGAAATCCCTCTAGGGACCTAGAAATCTATCCCTCTAGGGACCTAGAAATCCCTCTAGGGACATTGAAATCCCTCTAGGGACCTAGAAATCTCTCTAGTGACATAGAAATCCCTCTAGGGACATAGAAATCTATCCCTCTAGGGACCTAGAAATCCCTCTAGGGACATAGAAATCCCTCTAGGGACCTAGAAATCTCTCTAGGGACCTAGAAATCTCTCTAGGGACATAGAAATCTCTCTAGGGACATAGAAATCCCTCTAGGGACATAGAAATATATCCCTCTAGGGACCTAGAAATCCCTCTAGGGACATAGAAATCCCTCTAGGGACATAGAAATCCCTCTAGGGACATAGAAATCTATCCCTCTAGGGACATAGAAATCCCTCTAGGGACCTAGAAATCCCTCTAGGGACCTAGAAATCTATCCCTCTAGGGACCTAGAAATCTATCCCTCTAGGGACCTAGAAATCCCTCTAGGGACCTAGAAATCCCTCTAGCGACATAGAAATCCCTCTAGGGACATAGAAATCTCTCTAGGGACATAGAAATCCCTCTAGGGACATAGAAATCTATCCCTCTAGGGACCTAGAAATCCCTCTAGCGACATAGAAATCCCTCTAGCGACATAGAAATCCCTCTAGGGACATAGAAATCCCTCTAGGGACATAGAAATCCCTCTAGGGACCTAGAAATCCCTCTAGGGACCTAGAAATCCCTCTAGGGACCTAGAAATCCCTCTAGGGACCTAGAAATCCCTCTAGCGACATAGAAATCCCTCTAGGGACATAGAAATCTCTCTAGGGACATAGACATCCCTCTAGGGACATAGAAATCTATCCCTCTAGGGACCTAGAAATCCCTCTAGCGACATAGAAATCCCTCTAGCGACATAGAAATCCCTCTAGGGACATAGAAATCCCTCTAGGGACATAGAAATCCCTCTAGGGACCTAGAAATCCCTCTAGGGACATAGAAATCCCTCTAGGGACATAGAAATCCCTCTAGGGACATAGAAATCCCTCTAGGGACATAGAAATCTATCCCTCTAGGGACATAGAAATCCCTCTAGGGACCTAGAAATCCCTCTAGGGACCTAGAAATCTATCCCTCTAGGGACCTAGAAATCTATCCCTCTAGGGACCTAGAAATCCCTCTAGGGACATAGAAATCCCTCTAGGGACCTAGAAATCTCTCTAGGGACCTAGAAATCTCTCTAGGGACATAGAAATCTCTCTAGGGACATAGAAATCCCTCTAGGGACATAGAAATCTATCCCTCTAGGGACCTAGAAATCCCTCTAGGGACCTAGAAATCCCTCTAGGGACCTAGAAATCCCTCTAGGGACCTAGAAATCCCTCTAGCGACATAGAAATCCCTCTAGGGACATAGAAATCTCTCTAGGGACATAGAAATCCCTCTAGGGACATAGAAATCTATCCCTCTAGGGACCTAGAAATCCCTCTAGCGACATAGAAATCCCTCTAGCGACATAGAAATCCCTCTAGGGACATAGAAATCCCTCTAGGGACATAGAAATCCCTCTAGGGACCTAGAAATCCCTCTAGGGACATAGAAATCCCTCTAGGGACATAGAAATCCCTCTAGGGACATAGAAATCCCTCTAGGGACATAGAAATCTATCCCTCTAGGGACATAGAAATCCCTCTAGGGACCTAGAAATCCCTCTAGGGACCTAGAAATCTATCCCTCTAGGGACCTAGAAATCCCTCTAGGGACATTGAAATCCCTCTAGGGACATAGAAATCTATCCCTCTAGGGACCTAGAAATCCCTCTAGGGACCTAGAAATCCCTCTAGGGACCTAGAAATCTCTCTAGTGACATAGAAATCCCTCTAGGGACATAGAAATCTCTCTCTCTAGGGACCTAGAAATCCCTCTAGGGACCTAGAAATCCCTCTAGCGACATAGAAATCCCTCTAGGGACCTAGAAATCCCTCTAGGGACCTAGAAATCTATCCCTCTAGGGACCTAGAAATCCCTCTAGGGACATTGAAATCCCTCTAGGGACCTAGAAATCCCTCTAGGGACCTAGAAATCCCTCTAGGGACCTAGAAATCCCTCTAGGGACCTAGAAATCCCTCTAGCGACATAGAAATCCCTCTAGGGACATAGAAATCTCTCTAGGGACATAGAAATCCCTCTAGGGACATAGAAATCTATCCCTCTAGGGACCTAGAAATCCCTCTAGCGACATAGAAATCCCTCTAGCGACATAGAAATCCCTCTAGGGACATAGAAATCCCTCTAGGGACATAGAAATCCCTCTAGGGACCTAGAAATCCCTCTAGGGACATAGAAATCCCTCTAGGGACATAGAAATCCCTCTAGGGACATAGAAATCCCTCTAGGGACATAGAAATCCCTCTAGGGACATAGAAATCTATCCCTCTAGGGACATAGAAATCCCTCTAGGGACCTAGAAATCCCTCTAGGGATTTAGAAATCTATCCCTCTAGGGACCTAGAAATCCCTCTAGGGACATTGAAATCCCTCTAGGGACCTAGAAATCTCTCTAGTGACATAGAAATCCCTCTAGGGACATAGAAATCTATCCCTCTAGGGACCTAGAAATCCCTCTAGGGACATAGAAATCCCTCTAGGGACCTAGAAATCTCTCTAGGGACCTAGAAATCTATCCCTCTAGGGACCTAGAAATCTATCCCTCTAGGGACCTAGAAATCCCTCTAGGGAAATAGAAATCCCTCTAGGGACCTAGAAATCTCTCTAGGGACCTAGAAATCTCTCTAGGGACATAGAAATCTCTCTAGGGACATAGAAATCCCTCTAGGGACATAGAAATCTATCCCTCTAGGGACCTAGAAATCCCTCTAGGGACCTAGAAATCCCTCTAGGGACCTAGAAATCCCTCTAGGGACCTAGAAATCCCTCTAGCGACATAGAAATCCCTCTAGGGACATAGAAATCTCTCTAGGGACATAGAAATCCCTCTAGGGACATAGAAATCTATCCCTCTAGGGACCTAGAAATCCCTCTAGCGACATAGAAATCCCTCTAGCGACATAGAAATCCCTCTAGGGACATAGAAATCCCTCTAGGGACATAGAAATCCCTCTAGGGACCTAGAAATCCCTCTAGGGACATAGAAATCCCTCTAGGGACATAGAAATCCCTCTAGGGACATAGAAATCCCTCTAGGGACATAGAAATCCCTCTAGGGACATAGAAATCTATCCCTCTAGGGACATAGAAATCCCTCTAGGGACCTAGAAATCCCTCTAGGGACCTAGAAATCTATCCCTCTAGGGACCTAGAAATCCCTCTAGGGACATTGAAATCCCTCTAGGGACCTAGAAATCTCTCTAGTGACATAGAAATCCCTCTAGGGACATAGAAATCTATCCCTCTAGGGACCTAGAAATCCCTCTAGGGACATAGAAATCCCTCTAGGGACCTAGAAATCTCTCTAGGGACCTAGAAATCTCTCTAGGGACATAGAAATCTCTCTAGGGACCTAGAAATCCCTCTAGGGACATAGAAATATATCCCTCTAGGGACCTAGAAATCCCTCTAGGGACCTAGAAATCCCTCTAGGGACCTAGAAATCCCTCTAGGGACCTAGAAATCCCTCTAGCGACATAGAAATCCCTCTAGGGACATAGAAATCTCTCTAGGGACATAGAAATCCCTCTAGGGACATAGAAATCCCTCTAGGGACATAGAAATCCCTCTAGGGTCATAGAAATCCCTCTAGGGACATAGAAATCTATCCCTCTAGGGACATAGAAATCCCTCTAGGGACCTAGAAATCCCTCTAGGGACCTAGAAATCCCTCTAGGGACATTGAAATCCCTCTAGGGACATATAAATCTATCCCTCTAGGGACATAGAAATCCCTCTAGGGACATAGAAATCCCTCTAGGGACCTAGAAATCCCTCTAGGGACATAGAAATCTATCCCTCTAGGGACCTAGAAATCCCTCTAGCGACATAGAAATCCCTCTAGGGACATAGAAATCCCTCTAGGGACATAGAAATCCCTCTAGGGACATAGAAATCCCTCTAGGGACATAGAAATCTATCCCTCTAGGGACATAGAAATCCCTCTAGGGACCTAGAAATCCCTCTAGGGACCTAGAAATCTATCCCTCTAGGGACCTAGAAATCCCTCTAGGGACATTGAAATCCCTCTAGGGACCTAGAAATCTCTCTAGTGACATAGAAATCCCTCTAGGGACATAGAAATCTATCCCTCTAGGGACCTAGAAATCCCTCTAGGGACATAGAAATCCCTCTAGGGACCTAGAAATCTCTCTAGGGACCTAGAAATCTCTCTAGGGACATAGAAATCTCTCTAGTGACATAGAAATCCCTCTAGGGACATAGAAATATATCCCTCTAGGGACCTAGAAATCCCTCTAGGGACCTAGAAATCCCTCTAGGGACCTAGAAATCCCTCTAGGGACCTAGAAATCCCTCTAGCGACATAGAAATCCCTCTAGGGACATAGAAATCTCTCTAGGGACATAGAAATCCCTCTAGGGACATAGAAATCTATCCCTCTAGGGACCTAGAAATCCCTCTAGCGACATAGAAATCCCTCTAGCGACATAGAAATCCCTCTAGGGACATAGAAATCCCTCTAGGGACATAGAAATCCCTCTAGGGACCTAGAAATCCCTCTAGGGACATAGAAATCCCTCTAGGGACATAGAAATCCCTCTAGGGACATAGAAATCCCTCTAGGGACATAGAAATCTATCCCTCTAGGGACATAGAAATCCCTCTAGGGACCTAGAAATCCCTCTAGGGACCTAGAAATCCCTCTAGGGACATTGAAATCCCTCTAGGGACATATAAATCTATCCCTCTAGGGACATAGAAATCCCTCTAGGGACCTAGAAATCCCTCTAGGGACCTAGAAATCCCTCTAGGGACATTGAAATCCCTCTAGGGACATTGAAATCCCTCTAGGGACATAGAAATCTATCCCTCTAGGGACCTAGAAATCCCTCTAGGGACATTGAAATCCCTCTAGGGACCTAGAAATCTCTCTAGTGACATAGAAATCCCTCTAGGGACATAGAAATCTCTCTCTCTAGGGACCTAGAAATCCCTCTAGGGACCTAGAAATCCCTCTAGCGACATAGAAATCCCTCTAGCGACATAGAAATCCCTCTAGGGACCTAGAAATCCCTCTAGGGACATAGAAATCCCTCTAGGGACATAGAAATCCCTCTAGGGACATAGAAATCCCTCTAGGGACCTAGAAATCCCTCTAGGGACCTAGAAATCTATCCCTCTAGGGACCTAGAAATCCCTCTAGAGACATTGAAATCCCTCTAGGGACATAGAAATCCCTCTAGAGACCTAGAAATCCCTCTAGGGACATAGAAATCCCTCTAGGGACATAGAAATCCCTCTAGGGACATTGAAATCCCTCTAGGGACATATAAATCTATCCCTCTAGGGACATAGAAATCCCTCTAGGGACATAGAAATCCCTCTAGGGACCTAGAAATCCCTCTAGGGACATAGAAATATATCCCTCTAGGGACCTAGAAATCCCTCTAGGGACCTAGAAATCCCTCTAGGGACCTAGAAATCCCTCTAGGGACCTAGAAATCCCTCTAGCGACATAGAAATCCCTCTAGGGACATAGAAATCTCTCTAGGGACATAGAAATCCCTCTAGGGACATAGAAATCTATCCCTCTAGGGACCTAGAAATCCCTCTAGCGACATAGAAATCCCTCTAGCGACATAGAAATCCCTCTAGGGACATAGAAATCCCTCTAGGGACATAGAAATCCCTCTAGGGACCTAGAAATCCCTCTAGGGACATAGAAATCCCTCTAGGGACATAGAAATCCCTCTAGGGACATAGAAATCCCTCTAGGGACATAGAAATCTATCCCTCTAGGGACATAGAAATCCCTCTAGGGACCTAGAAATCCCTCTAGGGACCTAGAAATCCCTCTAGGGACATTGAAATCCCTCTAGGGACATATAAATCTATCCCTCTAGGGACATAGAAATCCCTCTAGGGACCTAGAAATCCCTCTAGGGACCTAGAAATCCCTCTAGGGACATTGAAATCCCTCTAGGGACATTGAAATCCCTCTAGGGACATAGAAATCTCTCTCTCTAGGGACCTAGAAATCCCTCTAGGGACCTAGAAATCCCTCTAGCGACATAGAAATCCCTCTAGCGACATAGAAATCCCTCTAGGGACCTAGAAATCCCTCTAGGGACATAGAAATCCCTCTAGGGACATAGAAATCCCTCTAGGGACCCAGAAATCCCTCTAGGGACCTAGAAATCTATCCCTCTAGGGACCTAGAAATCCCTCTAGAGACATTGAAATCCCTCTAGGGACATAGAAATCCCTCTAGAGACCTAGAAATCCCTCTAGGGACATAGAAATCCCTCTAGGGACATAGAAATCCCTCTAGGGACATTGAAATCCCTCTAGGGACATATAAATCTATCCCTCTAGGGACATAGAAATCCCTCTAGGGACATAGAAATCCCTCTAGGGACCTAGAAATCCCTCTAGGGACCTAGAAATCCCTCTAGGGACATTGAAATCCCTCTAGGGACATAGAAATCTATCCCTCTAGGGACCTAGAAATCCCTCTAGGGACATTGAAATCCCTCTAGGGACCTAGAAATCTCTCTAGTGACATAGAAATCCCTCTAGGGACATAGAAATCTCTCTCTCTAGGGACCTAGAAATCCCTCTAGGGACCTAGAAATCCCTCTAGCGACATAGAAATCCCTCTAGCGACATAGAAATCCCTCTAGGGACCTAGAAATCTCTCTAGGGACCTAGAAATCTATCCCTCTAGGGACCTAGAAATCTATCCCTCTAGGGACCTAGAAATCCCTCTAGAGACATTGAAATCCCTCTAGGGACCTAGAAATCTCTCTAGTGACATAGAAATCCCTCTAGGGACATAGAAATCTATCCCTCTAGGGACATAGAAATCCCTCTAGGGACATAGAAATCTATCCCTCTAGGGACCTAGAAATCCCTCTAGCGACATAGAAATCCCTCTAGCGACATAGAAATCCCTCTAGGGACATAGAAATCTCTCTCTCTAGGGACCTAGAAATCCCTCTAGGGACATAGAAATCCCTCTAGGGACATAGAAATCCCTCTAGGGACCTAGAAATCCCTCTAGGGACATAGAAATCCCTCTAGGGACATAGAAATCCCTCTAGGGACATAGAAATCCCTCTAGGGACCTAGAAATCCCTCTAGGGACCTAGAAATCTATCCCTCTAGGGACCTAGAAATCCCTCTAGGGACATTGAAATCCCTCTAGGGACCTAGAAATCTCTCTAGTGACATAGAAATCCCTCTAGGGACATAGAAATCTATCCCTCTAGGGACCTAGAAATCCCTCTAGGGACCTAGAAATCTCTCTAGGGACCTAGAAATCTCTCTAGGGACATAGAAATCTCTCTTGGACATAGAAATCCCTCTAGGGACATAGAAATCTATCCCTCTAGGGACCTAGAAATCCCTCTAGGGACCTAGAAATCCCTCTAGGGACCTAGAAATCCCTCTAGGGACCTAGAAATCCCTCTAGCGACATAGAAATCCCTCTAGGGACATAGAAATCTCTCTAGGGACATAGAAATCCCTCTAGGGACATAGAAATCTATCCCTCTAGGGACCTAGAAATCCCTCTAGCGACATAGAAATCTCTCTAGGGACATAGAAATCCCTCTAGGGACATAGAAATCTATCCCTCTAGGGACCTAGAAATCCCTCTAGGGACATAGAAATCCCTCTAGGGACATAGAAATCCCTCTAGGGACATAGAAATCCCTCTAGGGACCTAGAAATCCCTCTAGGGACATAGAAATCCCTCTAGGGACATAGAAATCCCTCTAGGGACATAGAAATCCCTCTAGGGACATAGAAATCCCTCTAGGGACATAGAAATCTATCCCTCTAGGGACATAGAAATCCCTCTAGGGACCTAGAAATCCCTCTAGGGACCTAGAAATCTATCCCTCTAGGGACCTAGGAATCCCTCTAGGGACATTGAAATCCCTCTAGGGACCTAGAAATCTCTCTAGGGACATAGAAATCTATCCCTCTAGGGACCTAGAAATCCCTCTAGGGACATAGAAATCCCTCTAGGGACCTAGAAATCTCTCTAGGGACCTAGAAATCTCTCTAGGGACATAGAAATCTCTCTAGTGACATAGAAATCCCTCTAGGGACATAGAAATATATCCCTCTAGGGACCTAGAAATCCCTCTAGGGACCTAGAAATCCCTCTAGGGACCTAGAAATCCCTCTAGGGACCTAGAAATCCCTCTAGCGACATAGAAATCCCTCTAGGGACATAGAAATCTCTCTAGGGACATAGAAATCCCTCTAGGGACATAGAAATCTATCCCTCTAGGGACCTAGAAATCCCTCTAGCGACATAGAAATCCCTCTAGCGACATAGAAATCCCTCTAGGGACATAGAAATCCCTCTAGGGACATAGAAATCCCTCTAGGGACCTAGAAATCCCTCTAGGGACATAGAAATCCCTCTAGGGACATAGAAATCCCTCTAGGGACATAGAAATCCCTCTAGGGACATAGAAATCCCTCTAGGGACATAGAAATCTATCCCTCTAGGGACATAGAAATCCCTCTAGGGACCTAGAAATCCCTCTAGGGACCTAGAAATCCCTCTAGGGACATTGAAATCCCTCTAGGGACATATAAATCTATCCCTCTAGGGACCTAGAAATCCCTCTAGGGACATTGAAATCCCTCTAGGGACCTAGAAATCTCTCTAGTGACATAGAAATCCCTCTAGGGACATAGAAATCTCTCTAGGGACATAGACATCCCTCTAGGGACATAGAAATCTATCCCTCTAGGGACCTAGAAATCCCTCTAGCGACATAGAAATCCCTCTAGCGACATAGAAATCCCTCTAGGGACATAGAAATCCCTCTAGGGACATAGAAATCCCTCTAGGGACCTAGAAATCCCTCTAGGGACATAGAAATCCCTCTAGGGACATAGAAATCCCTCTAGGGACATAGAAATCCCTCTAGGGACATAGAAATCTATCCCTCTAGGGACATAGAAATCCCTCTAGGGACCTAGAAATCCCTCTAGGGACCTAGAAATCTATCCCTCTAGGGACCTAGAAATCTATCCCTCTAGGGACCTAGAAATCCCTCTAGGGACATAGAAATCCCTCTAGGGACCTAGAAATCTCTCTAGGGACCTAGAAATCTCTCTAGGGACATAGAAATCTCTCTAGGGACATAGAAATCCCTCTAGGGACATAGAAATCTATCCCTCTAGGGACCTAGAAATCCCTCTAGGGACCTAGAAATCCCTCTAGGGACCTAGAAATCCCTCTAGGGACCTAGAAATCCCTCTAGCGACATAGAAATCCCTCTAGGGACATAGAAATCTCTCTAGGGACCTAGAAATCCCTCTAGGGACATTGAAATGCCTCTAGGGACCTAGAAATCTCTCTAGTGACATAGAAATCCCTCTAGGGACATAGAAATCTATCCCTCTAGGGACCTAGAAATCCCTCTAGGGACATGGAAATCCCTCTAGGGACCTAGAAATCTCTCTAGGGACCTAGAAATCTCTCTAGGGACATAGAAATCTCTCTAGTGACATAGAAATCCCTCTAGGGACATAGAAATATATCCCTCTAGGGACCTAGAAATCCCTCTAGGGACCTATAAATCCCTCTAGGGACCTAGAAATCCCTCTAGGGACCTAGAAATCCCTCTAGCGACATAGAAATCCCTCTAGGGACATAGAAATCTCTCTAGGGACATAGAAATCCCTCTAGGGACATAGAAATCTATCCCTCTAGGGACCTAGAAATCCCTCTAGCGACATAGAAATCCCTCTAGCGACATAGAAATCCCTCTAGGGACATAGAAATCCCTCTAGGGACATAGAAATCCCTCTAGGGACCTAGAAATCCTTCTAGGGACATAGAAATCCCTCTAGGGACATAGAAATCCCTCTAGGGACATAGAAATCCCTCTAGGGACATAGAAATCTATCCCTCTAGGGACATAGAAATCCCTCTAGGGACCTAGAAATCCCTCTAGGGACCTAGAAATCCCTCTAGGGACATTGAAATCCCTCTAGGGACATATAAATCTATCCCTCTAGGGACATAGAAATCCCTCTAGGGACCTAGAAATCCCTCTAGGGACCTAGAAATCCCTCTAGGGACATTGAAATCCCTCTAGGGACATTGAAATCCATCTAGGGACATAGAAATCTATCCCTCTAGGGACCTAGAAATCCCTCTAGGGACATTGAAATCCCTCTAGGGACCTAGAAATCTCTCTAGTGACATAGAAATCCCTCTAGGGACATAGAAATCTCTCTCTCTAGGGACCTAGAAATCCCTCTAGGGAACTAGAAATCCCTCTAGCGACATAGAAATCCCTCTAGCGACATAGAAATCCCTCTAGGGACCTAGAAATCCCTCTAGGGACATAGAAATCCCTCTAGGGACATAGAAATCCCTCTAGGGACCTAGAAATCCCTCTAGGGACCTAGAAATCTATCCCTCTAGGGACCTAGAAATCCCTCTAGAGACATTGAAATCCCTCTAGGGACATAGAAATCCCTCTAGGGACCTAGAAATCCCTCTAGGGACATAGAAATCCCTCTAGGGACATAGAAATCCCTCTAGGGACATTGAAATCCCTCTAGGGACATATAAATCTATCCCTCTAGGGACATAGAAATCCCTCTAGGGACATAGAAATCCCTCTAGGGACCTAGAAATCCCTCTAGGGACCTAGAAATCCCTCTAGGGACATTGAAATCCCTCTAGGGACATTGAAATCCCTCTAGGGACATAGAAATCTATCCCTCTAGGGACCTAGAAATCCCTCTAGGGACATTGAAATCCCTCTAGGGACCTAGAAATCTCTCTAGTGACATAGAAATCCCTCTAGGGACATAGAAATCTCTCTCTCTAGGGACCTAGAAATCCCTCTAGGGACCTAGAAATCCCTCTAGCGACATAGAAATCCCTCTAGCGACATAGAAATCCCTCTAGGGACCTAGAAATCCTTCTAGGGACATAGAAATCCCTCAAGGGACATAGAAATCCCTCTAGGGACCTAGAAATCCCTCTAGGGACCTAGAAATCTATCCCTCTAGGGACCTAGAAATCCCTCTAGAGACATTGAAATCCCTCTAGGGACCTAGAAATCTCTCTAGTGACATAGAAATCCCTCTAGGGACATAGAAATCTATCCCTCTAGGGACATAGAAATCCCTCTTGGGACATAGAAATCTATCCCTCTAGGGACCTAGAAATCCCTCTAGCGACATAGAAATCCCTCTAGCGACATAGAAATCCCTCTAGGGACATAGAAATCTCTCTCTCTAGGGACCTAGAAATCCCTCTAGGGACATAGAAATCCCTCTAGGGACATAGAAATCCCTCTAGGGACCTAGAAATCCCTCTAGGGACATAGAAATCCCTCTAGGGACATAGAAATCCCTCTAGGGACATAGAAATCCCTCTAGGGACCTAGAAATCCCTCTAGGGACCTAGAAATCTATCCCTCTAGGGACCTAGAAATCCCTCTAGGGACATTGAAATCCCTCTAGGGACCTAGAAATCTCTCTAGTGACATAGAAATCCCTCTAGGGACATAGAAATCTATCCCTCTAGGGACCTAGAAATCCCTCTAGGGACATAGAAATCCCTCTAGGGACCTAGAAATCTCTCTAGGGACCTAGAAATCCCTCTAGGGACATAGAAATCTCTCTAGGGACATAGAAATCCCTCTAGGGACATAGAAATCTATCCCTCTAGGGACCTAGAAATCCCTCTAGGGACCTAGAAATCCCTCTAGGGACCTAGAAATCCCTCTAGGGACCTAGAAATCCCTCTAGCGACATAGAAATCCCTCTAGGGACATAGAAATCTCTCTAGGGACATAGAAATCCCTCTAGGGACATAGAAATCTATCCCTCTAGGGACCTAGAAATCCCTCTAGCGACATAGAAATCTCTCTAGGGACATAGAAATCCCTCTAGGGACATAGAAATCTATCCCTCTAGGGACCTAGAAATCCCTCTAGCGACATAGAAATCCCTCTAGCGACATAGAAATCCCTCTAGGGACATAGAAATCCCTCTAGGGACATAGAAATCCCTCTAGGGACCTAGAAATCCCTCTAGGGACAGAGAAATCCCTCTAGGGACATAGAAATCCCTCTAGGGACATAGAAATCCCTCTAGGGACATAGAAATCTATCCCTCTAGGGACATAGAAATCCCTCTAGGGACCTAGAAATCCCTCTAGGGACCTAGAAATCTATCCCTCTAGGGACCTAGAAATCTATCCCTCTAGGGACCTAGAAATCCCTCTAGGGACATAGAAATCCCTCTAGGGACCTAGAAATCCCTCTAGGGACATAGAAATCCCTCTAGGGACATAGAAATCCCTCTAGGGACATAGAAATCCCTCTAGGGACATAGAAATCCCTCTAGGGACATAGAAATCTCTCTAGGGACATAGAAATCTCTCTAGGGACATAGAAATCCCTCTAGGGACATAGAAATCTATCCCTCTAGGGACCTAGAAATCCCTCTAGGGACCTAGAAATCCCTCTAGGGACCTAGAAATCCCTCTAGCGACATAGAAATCCCTCTAGGGACATAGAAATCTCTCTAGGGACATAGAAATCCCTCTAGGGACATAGAAATCTATCCCTCTAGGGACCTAGAAATCCCTCTAGCGACATAGAAATCTCTCTAGGGACATAGAAATCCCTCTAGGGACATAGAAATCTATCCCTCTAGGGACCTAGAAATCCCTCTAGCGACATAGAAATCCCTCTAGCGACATAGAAATCCCTCTAGGGACATAGAAATCCCTCTAGGGACATAGAAATCCCTCTAGGGACCTAGAAATCCCTCTAGGGACATAGAAATCCCTCTAGGGACATAGAAATCCCTCTAGGGACATAGAAATCCCTCTAGGGACATAGAAATCTATCCCTCTAGGGACATAGAAATCCCTCTAGGGACCTAGAAATCCCTCTAGGGACCTAGAAATCTATCCCTCTAGGGACCTAGAAATCTATCCCTCTAGGGACCTAGAAATCCCTCTAGGGACATAGAAATCCCTCTAGGGACCTAGAAATCCCTCTAGGGACATAGAAATCCCTCTAGGGACATAGAAATCCCTCTAGGGACATAGAAATCCCTCTAGGGACATAGAAATCCCTCTAGGGACATAGAAATCTATCCCTCTAGGGACATAGAAATCCCTCTAGCGACATAGAAATCCCTCTAGCGACATAGAAATCCCTCTAGGGACATAGAAATCTCTCTCTCTAGGGACATAGAAATCCCTCTAGGGACATAGAAATCTATCCCTCTAGAGACCTAGAAATCCCTCTAGGGACCTAGAAATCCCTCTAGGGACATAGAAATCCCTCTAGGGACCTAGAAATCCCTCTAGGGACATAGAAATCCCTCTAGGGACATAGAAATCCCTCTAGGGACCTAGAAATCCCTCTAGGGACATAGAAATCCCTCTAGGGACATAGAAATCCCTCTAGGGACATAGAAATCTCTCTAGGGACATAGAAATCTATCCCTCTAGGGACCTAGAAATCCCTCTAGGGACCTAGAAATCCCTCTAGCGACATAGAAATCCCTCTAGCGACATAGAAATCTATCCCTCTAGGGACCTAGAAATCCCTCTAGGGACATAGAAATCCCTCTAGGGACCTAGAAATCCCTCTAGGGACATAGAAATCCCTCTAGGGACATAGAAATCCCTCTAGGGACATAGAAATCCCTCTAGGGACATAGAAATCTATCCCTCTAGGGACATAGAAATCCCTCTAGCGACATAGAAATCCCTCTAGGGACATAGAAATCTCTCTCTCTAGGGACCTAGAAATCCCTCTAGGGACATAGAAATCCCTCTAGGGACATAGAAATCCCTCTAGGGACCTAGAAATCCCTCTAGGGACATAGAAATCCCTCTAGGGACATAGAAATCCCTCTAGGGACATAGAAATCCCTCTAGGGACCTAGAAATCCCTCTAGGGACCTAGAAATCTATCCCTCTAGGGACCTAGAAATCCCTCTAGGGACATTGAAATCCCTCTAGGGACCTAGAAATCTCTCTAGTGACATAGAAATCCCTCTAGGGACATAGAAATCTATCCCTCTAGGGACCTAGAAATCCCTCTAGGGACATAGAAATCCCTCTAGGGACCTAGAAATCTCTCTAGGGACCTAGAAATCTCTCTAGGGACATAGAAATCTCTCTAGGGACATAGAAATCCCTCTAGGGACATAGAAATCTATCCCTCTAGGGACCTAGAAATCCCTCTAGGGACCTAGAAATCCCTCTAGGGACCTAGAAATCCCTCTAGGGACCTAGAAATCCCTCTAGGGACATAGAAATCCCTCTAGGGACCTAGAAATCCCTCTAGGGACATAGAAATCCCTCTAGGGACATAGAAATCCCTCTAGGGACATAGAAATCCCTCTAGGGACATAGAAATCTATCCCTCTAGGGACATAGAAATCCCTCTAGGGACCTAGAAATCCCTCTAGGGACATTGAAATCCCTCTAAGACATATAAATCTATCCCTCTAGGGACCTAGAAATCCCTCTAGGGACATTGAAATCCCTCTAGGGACCTAGAAATCTCTCTAGTGACATAGAAATCCCTCTAGGGACATAGAAATCTATCCCTCTAGGGACCTAGAAATCCCTCTAGGGACATAGAAGTCCCTCTAGGGACCTAGAAATCTCTCTAGGGACCTAGAAATCTCTCTAGGGACATAGAAATCTCTCTAGGGACATAGAAATCCCTCTAGGGACATAGAAATCCCTCTAGGGACCTAGAAATCCCTCTAGGGACCTAGAAATCTATCCCTCTAGGGACCTAGAAATCCCTCTAGGGACATTGAAATCCCTCTAGGGACCTAGAAATCTCTCTAGTGACATAGAAATCCCTCTAGGGACATAGAAATCTATCCCTCTAGGGACCTAGAAATCCCTCTAGGGACATAGAAATCCCTCTAGGGACCTAGAAATCTCTCTAGGGACCTAGAAATCTCTCTAGGGACCTAGAAATCTCTCTAGGGACATAGAAATCTCTCTAGGGACATAGAAATCCCTCTAGGGACATAGAAATCTATCCCTCTAGGGACCTAGAAATCCCTCTAGCGACAAAGAAATCCCTCTAGGGACATAGAAATCTCTCTAGGGACATAGAAATCCCTCTAGGGACATAGAAATCTATCCCTCTAGGGACCTAGAAATCCCTCTAGCGACATAGAAATCCCTCTAGCGACATAGAAATCCCTCTAGGGACATAGAAATCCCTCTAGGGACATAGAAATCCCTCTAGGGACCTAGAAATCTCTCTAGGGACATAGAAATCCCTCTAGGGACATAGAAATCCCTCTAGGGACATAGAAATCCCTCTAGGGACATAGAAATCTATCCCTCTAGGGACATAGAAATCCCTCTAGGGACCTAGAAATCCCTCTAGGGACCTAGAAATCTATCCCTCTAGGGACCTAGAAATCTATCCCTCTAGGGACCTAGAAATCCCTCTAGGGACATAGAAATCCCTCTAGGGACCTAGAAATCTCTCTAGGGACCTAGAAATCTCTCTAGGGACCTAGAAATCCTTCTAGGGACCTAGAAATCCCTCTAGCGACATAGAAATCCCTCTAGGGACATAGAAATCTCTCTAGGGACATAGAAATCCCTCTAGGGACATAGAAATCTATCCCTCTAGGGACCTAGAAATCCCTCTAGCGACATAGAAATCCCTCTAGCGACATAGAAATCCCTCTAGGGACATAGAAATCCCTCTAGGGACATAGAAATCCCTCTAGGGACCTAGAAATCCCTCTAGGGACATAGAAATCCCTCTAGGGACATAGAAATCCCTCTAGGGACATAGAAATCCCTCTAGGGACATAGAAATCCCTCTAGGGACATAGAAATCTATCCCTCTAGGGACATAGAAATCCCTCTAGGGACATAGAAATCCCTCTAGGGACATAGAAATCCCTCTAGGGACCTAGAAATCCCTCTAGGGACATAGAAATCCCTCTAGGGACATAGAAATCCCTCTAAGGACATAGAAATCCCTCTAGGGACATAGAAATCTATCCCTCTAGGGACATAGAAATCCCTCTAGGGACCTAGAAATCCCTCTAGGGACCTAGAAATCCCTCTAGGGACATAGAAATCTATCCCTCTAGGGACCTAGAAATCCCTCTAGCGACATAGAAATCCCTCTAGGGACATAGAAATCTCTCTCTCTAGGGACCTAGAAATCCCTCTAGGGACATAGAAATCCCTCTAGGGACATAGAAATCCCTCTAGGGACCTAGAAATCCCTCTAGGGACATAGAAATCCCTCTAGGGACATAGAAATCCCTCTAGGGACATAGAAATCCCTCTAGGGACCTAGAAATCCCTCTAGGGACCTAGAAATCTATCCCTCTAGGGACCTAGAAATCCCTCTAGGGACATTGAAATCCCTCTAGGGACCTAGAAATCTCCCTAGTGACATAGAAATCCCTCTAGGGACATAGAAATCTATCCCTCTAGGGACCTAGAAATCCCTCTAGGGACATAGAAATCCCTCTAGGGACCTAGAAATCTCTCTAGGGACCTAGAAATCTCTCTAGGGACATAGAAATCTCTCTAGGGACATAGAAATCCCTCTAGAGACATAGAAATCTATCCCTCTAGGGACCTAGAAATCCCTCTAGGGACCTAGAAATCCCTCTAGGGACCTAGAAATCCCTCTAGGGACCTAGAAATCCCTCTAGCGACATAGAAATCCCTCTAGGGACATAGAAATCTATCCCTCTAGGGACATAGAAATCCCTCTAGGGACCTAGAAATCCCTCTAGGGACCTAGAAATCTATCCCTCTAGGGACCTAGAAATCTATCCCTCTAGGGACCTAGAAATCCCTCTAGGGACATAGAAATCCCTCTAGGGACCTAGAAATCTCTCTAGGGACCTAGAAATCTCTCTAGGGACCTAGAAATCCTTCTAGGGACCTAGAAATCCCTCTAGCGACATAGAAATCCCTCTAGGGACATAGAAATCTCTCTAGGGACATAGAAATCCCTCTAGGGACATAGAAATCTATCCCTCTAGGGACCTAGAAATCCCTCTAGCGACATAGAAATCCCTCTAGCGACATAGAAATCCCTCTAGGGACATAGAAATCCCTCTAGGGACATAGAAATCCCTCTAGGGACCTAGAAATCCCTCTAGGGACATAGAAATCCATCTAGGGACATAGAAATCCCTCTAGGGACATAGAAATCCCTCTAGGGACATAGAAATCCCTCTAGGGACATAGAAATCTATCCCTCTAGGGACATAGAAATCCCTCTAGGGACATAGAAATCCCTCTAGGGACATAGAAATCCCTCTAGGGACCTAGAAATCCCTCTAGGGACATAGAAATCCCTCTAGGGACATAGAAATCCCTCTAAGGACATAGAAATCCCTCTAGGGACATAGAAATCTATCCCTCTAGGGACATAGAAATCCCTCTAGGGACCTAGAAATCCCTCTAGGGACCTAGAAATCCCTCTAGGGACATAGAAATCTATCCCTCTAGGGACCTAGAAATCCCTCTAGCGACATAGAAATCCCTCTAGGGACATAGAAATCTCTCTCTCTAGGGACCTAGAAATCCCTCTAGGGACATAGAAATCCCTCTAGGGACATAGAAATCCCTCTAGGGACCTAGAAATCCCTCTAGGGACATAGAAATCCCTCTAGGGACATAGAAATCCCTCTAGGGACATAGAAATCCCTCTAGGGACCTAGAAATCCCTCTAGGGACCTAGAAATCTATCCCTCTAGGGACCTAGAAATCCCTCTAGGGACATTGAAATCCCTCTAGGGACCTAGAAATCTCTCTAGTGACATAGAAATCCCTCTAGGGACATAGAAATCTATCCCTCTAGGGACCTAGAAATCCCTCTAGGGACATAGAAATCCCTCTAGGGACCTAGAAATCTCTCTAGGGACCTAGAAATCTCTCTAGGGACATAGAAATCTCTCTAGGGACATAGAAATCCCTCTAGAGACATAGAAATCTATCCCTCTAGGGACCTAGAAATCCCTCTAGGGACCTAGAAATCCCTCTAGGGACCTAGAAATCCCTCTAGGGACCTAGAAATCCCTCTAGCGACATAGAAATCCCTCTAGGGACATAGAAATCTCTCTAGGGACATAGAAATCCCTCTAGGGACATAGAAATCTATCCCTCTAGGGACCTAGAAATCTATCCCTCTAGGGACCTAGAAATCCCTCTAGCGACATAGAAATCCCTCTAGCGACATAGAAATCCCTCTAGGGACATAGAAATCCCTCTAGGGACATAGAAATCCCTCTAGGGACCTAGAAATCCCTCTAGGGACCTAGAAATCCCTCTAGGGACATAGAAATCCCTCTAGGGACATAGAAATCCCTCTAGGGACATAGAAATCCCTCTAGGGACATAGAAATCTATCCCTCTAGGGACATAGAAATCCCTCTAGGGACCTAGAAATCCCTCTAGGGACCTAGAAATCTATCCCTCTAGGGACCTAGAAATCTATCCCTCTAGGGACCTAGAAATCCCTCTAGGGACATAGAAATCCCTCTAGGGACCTAGAAATCTCTCTAGGGACCTAGAAATCTCTCTAGGGACATAGAAATCTCTCTAGGGACATAGAAATCCCTCTAGGTACATAGAAATCTATCCCTCTAGGGACCTAGAAATCCCTCTAGCGACATAGAAATCCCTCTAGCGACATAGAAATCCCTCTAGGGACATAGAAATCCCTCTAGGGACATAGAAATCTCTCTAGGGACCTAGAAATCCCTCTAGGGACATAGAAATCCCTCTAGGGACATAGAAATCCCTCTAGGGACATAGAAATCCCTCTAGGGACATAGAAATATATCCCTCTAGGGACCTAGAAATTCCTCTAGGGACCTAGAAATCCCTCTAGGGACCTAGAAATCCCTCTAGGGACCTAGAAATCCCTCTAGCGACATAGAAATCCCTCTAGGGACATAGAAATCTCTCTAGGGACATAGAAATCCCTCTAGGGAAATAGAAATCTATCCCTCTAGGGACCTAGAAATCCCTCTAGCGACATAGAAATCCCTCTAGCGACATAGAAATCCCTCTAGGGACATAGAAATCCCTCTAGGGACATAGAAATCCCTCTAGGGACCTAGAAATCCCTCTAGGGACATAGAAATCCCTCTAGGGACATAGAAATCCCTCTAGGGACATAGAAATCCCTCTAGGGACATAGAAATCTATCCCTCTAGGGACATAGAAATCTATCCCTCTAGGGACATAGAAATTCCTCTAGGGACATAGAAATCCCTCTAGGGACATAGAAATCCCTCTAGGGACCTAGAAATCCCTCTAGGGACATAGAAATCCCTCTAGGGACATAGAAATCCCTCTAAGGACATAGAAATCCCTCTAGGGACATAGAAATCTATCCCTCTAGGGACATAGAAATCCCTCTAGGGACCTAGAAATCCCTCTAGGGACCTAGAAATCCCTCTAGGGACATAGAAATCTATCCCTCTAGGGACCTAGAAATCCCTCTAGCGACATAGAAATCCCTCTAGGGACATAGAAATCTCTCTCTCTAGGGACCTAGAAATCCCTCTAGGGACATAGAAATCCCTCTAGGGACATAGAAATCCCTCTAGGGACCTAGAAATCCCTCTAGGGACATAGAAATCCCTCTAGGGACATAGAAATCCCTCTAGGGACATAGAAATCCCTCTAGGGACCTAGAAATCCCTCTAGGGACCTAGAAATCTATCCCTCTAGGGACCTAGAAATCCCTCTAGGGACATTGAAATCCCTCTAGGGACCTAGAAATCTCTCTAGTGACATAGAAATCCCTCTAGGGACATAGAAATCTATCCCTCTAGGGACCTAGAAATCCCTCTAGGGACATAGAAATCCCTCTAGGGACCTAGAAATCTCTCTAGGGACCTAGAAATCTCTCTAGGGACATAGAAATCTCTCTAGGGACATAGAAATCCCTCTAGAGACATAGAAATCTATCCCTCTAGGGACCTAGAAATCCCTCTAGGGACCTAGAAATCCCTCTAGGGACCTAGAAATCCCTCTAGGGACCTAGAAATCCCTCTAGCGACATAGAAATCCCTCTAGGGACATAGAAATCTCTCTAGGGACATAGAAATCCCTCTAGGGACATAGAAATCTATCCCTCTAGGGACCTAGAAATCCCTCTAGCGACATAGAAATCCCTCTAGCGACATAGAAATCCCTCTAGGGACATAGAAATCCCTCTAGGGACATAGAAATCCCTCTAGGGACCTAGAAATCCCTCTAGGGACCTAGAAATCCCTCTAGGGACATAGAAATCCCTCTAGGGACATAGAAATCCCTCTAGGGACATAGAAATCCCTCTAGGGACATAGAAATCTATCCCTCTAGGGACATAGAAATCCCTCTAGGGACCTAGAAATCCCTCTAGGGACCTAGAAATCTATCCCTCTAGGGACCTAGAAATCTATCCCTCTAGGGACCTAGAAATCCCTCTAGGGACATAGAAATCCCTCTAGGGACCTAGAAATCTCTCTAGGGACCTAGAAATCTCTCTAGGGACATAGAAATCTCTCTAGGGACATAGAAATCCCTCTAGGGACATAGAAATCTATCCCTCTAGGGACCTAGAAATCCCTCTAGGGACCTAGAAATCCCTCTAGGGACCTAGAAATCCCTCTAGGGACCTGGAAATCCCTCTAGGGACCTAGAAATCCCTCTAGCGACATAGAAATCCCTCTAGGGACATAGAAATCTCTCTAGGGACATAGAAATCCCTCTAGGGACATAGAAATCTATCCCTCTAGGGACCTAGAAATCCCTCTAGCGACATAGAAATCCCTCTAGCGACATAGAAATCCCTCTAGGGACATAGAAATCCCTCTAGGGACATAGAAATCCCTCTAGGGACCTAGAAATCCCTCTAGGGACATAGAAATCCCTCTAGGGACATAGAAATCCCTCTAGGGACATAGAAATCCCTCTAGGGACATAGAAATATATCCTTCTAGGGACCTAGAAATTCCTCTAGGGACCTAGAAATCCCTCTAGGGACCTAGAAATCCCTCTAGGGACCTAGAAATCCCTCTAGCGACATAGAAATCCCTCTAGGGACATAGAAATCTCTCTAGGGACATAGAAATCCCTCTAGGGACATAGAAATCTATCCCTCTAGGGACCTAGGAATCCCTCTAGCGACATAGAAATCCCTCTAGCGACATAGAAATCCCTCTAGGGACATAGAAATCCCTCTAGGGACATAGAAATCCCTCTAGGGACCTAGAAATCCCTCTAGGGACATAGAAATCCCTCTAGGGACATAGAAATCCCTCTAGGGACATAGAAATCCCTCTAGGGACATAGAAATCTATCCCTCTAGGGACATAGAAATCCCTCTAGGGACCTAGAAATCCCTCTAGGGACCTAGAAATCCCTCTAGGGACATTGAAATCCCTCTAGGGACATATAAATCTATCCCTCTAGGGACATAGAAATCCCTCTAGGGACATAGAAATCCCTCTAGGGACCTAGAAATCCCTCTAGGGACCTAGAAATCCCTCTAGGGACATTGAAATCCCTCTAGGGACATTGAAATCCCTCTAGGGACATAGAAATCTATCCCTCTAGGGACCTAGAAATCCCTCTAGGGACATTGAAATCCCTCTAGGGACCTAGAAATCTCTCTAGTGACATAGAAATCCCTCTAGGGACATAGAAATCTCTCTCTCTAGGGACCTAGAAATCCCTCTAGGGACCTAGAAATCCCTCTAGCGACATAGAAATCCCTCTAGCGACATAGAAATCCCTCTAGGGACCTAGAAATCCCTCTAGGGACATAGAAATCCCTCTAGGGACATAGAAATCCCTCTAGCGACATAGAAATCCCTCTAGGGACATAGAAATCTCTCTAGGGACATAGAAATCCCTCTAGGGACATAGAAATCTATCCCTCTAGGGACCTAGAAATCCCTCTAGCGACATAGAAATCCCTCTAGCGACATAGAAATCCCTCTAGGGACATAGAAATCCCTCTAGGGACATAGAAATCTATCCCTCTAGGGACATAGAAATCCCTCTAGGGACCTAGAAATCCCTCTAGGGACCTAGAAATCCCTCTAGGGACATAGAAATCCCTCTAGGGACATAGAAATCCCTCTAGGGACATAGAAATCCCTCTAGGGACCTAGAAATCCCTCTAGGGACCTAGAAATCTATCCCTCTAGGGACCTAGAAATCCCTCTAGGGACATTGAAATCCCTCTAGGGACCTAGAAATCTCTCTAGTGACATAGAAATCCCTCTAGGGACATAGAAATCTATCCCTCTAGGGACATAGAAATCCCTCTAGGGACATAGAAATCTATCCCTCTAGGGACCTAGAAATCCCTCTAGGGACCTAGAAATCCCTCTAGGGACCTAGAAATCCCTCTAGGGACCTAGAAATCCCTCTAGCGACATAGAAATCCCTCTAGGGACCTAGAAATCCCTCTAGGGACCTAGAAATCTATCCCTCTAGGGACCTAGAAATCCCTCTAGGGACATTGAAATCCCTCTAGGGACCTAGAAATCTCTCTAGTGACATAGAAATCCCTCTAGGGACATAGAAATCTATCCCTCTAGGGACATAGAAATCCCTCTAGGGACATAGAAATCTATCCCTCTAGGGACCTAGAAATCCCTCTAGGGACCTAGAAATCCCTCTAGGGACCTAGAAATCCCTCTAGGGACCTAGAAATCCCTCTAGCGACATAGAAATCCCTCTAGGGACATAGAAATCTCTCTAGGGACATAGAAATCCCTCTAGGGACATAGAAATCTATCCCTCTAGGGACCTAGAAATCCCTCTAGCGACATAGAAATCTCTCTAGGGACATAGAAATCCCTCTAGGGACATAGAAATCTATCCCTCTAGGGACCTAGAAATCCCTCTAGCGACATAGAAATCTCTCTAGCGACATAGAAATCCCTCTAGGGACATAGAAATCCCTCTAGGGACATAGAAATCCCTCTAGGGACCTAGAAATCCCTCTAGGGACATAGAAATCCCTCTAGGGACATAGAAATCCCTCTAGGGACATAGAAATTCCTCTAGGGACATAGAAATCTATCCCTCTAGGGACATAGAAATCCCTCTAGGGACCTAGAAATCCCTCTAGGGACCTAGAAATCTATCCCTCTAGGGACCTAGAAATCTATCCCTCTAGGGACCTAGAAATCCCTCTAGGGACATAGAAATCCCTCTAGGGACCTAGAAATCCCTCTAGGGACATAGAAATCCCTCTAGGGACATAGAAATCCCTCTAGGGACATAGAAATCCCTCTAGGGACATAGAAATCCCTCTAGGGACATAGAAATCTATCCCTCTAGGGACATAGAAATCCCTCTAGCGACATAGAAATCCCTCTAGCGACATAGAAATCCCTCTAGGGACATAGAAATCTCTCTCTCTAGGGACATAGAAATCCCTCTAGGGACATAGAAATCTATCCCTCTAGGGACCTAGAAATCCCTCTAGGGACCTAGAAATCCCTCTAGGGACATAGAAATCCCTCTAGGGACCTAGAAATCCCTCTAGGGACATAGAAATCCCTCTAGGGACATAGAAATCCCTCTAGGGACCTAGAAATCCCTCTAGGGACATAGAAATCCCTCTAGGGACATAGAAATCCCTCTAGGGACATAGAAATCTCTCTAGGGACATAGAAATCTATCCCTCTAGGGACATAGAAATCCCTCTAGGGACCTAGAAATCCCTCTAGGGACCTAGAAATCTATCCCTCTAGGGACCTAGAAATCTATCCCTCTAGGGACCTAGAAATCCCTCTAGGGACATAGAAATCCCTCTAGGGACCTAGAAATCCCTCTAGGGACATAGAAATCCCTCTAGGGACATAGAAATCCCTCTAGGGACATAGAAATCCCTCTAGGGACATAGAAATCTATCCCTCTAGGGACATAGAAATCCCTCTAGCGACATAGAAATCCCTCTAGGGACATAGAAATCTCTCTCTCTAGGGACCTAGAAATCCCTCTAGGGACATAGAAATCCCTCTAGGGACATAGAAATCCCTCTAGGGACCTAGAAATCCCTCTAGGGACATAGAAATCCCTCTAGGGACATAGAAATCCCTCTAGGGACATAGAAATCCCTCTAGGGACCTAGAAATCCCTCTAGGGACCTAGAAATCTATCCCTCTAGGGACCTAGAAATCCCTCTAGGGACATTGAAATCCCTCTAGGGACCTAGAAATCTCTCTAGTGACATAGAAATCCCTCTAGGGACATAGAAATCTATCCCTCTAGGGACCTAGAAATCCCTCTAGGGACATAGAAATCCCTCTAGGGACCTAGAAATCTCTCTAGGGACCTAGAAATCTCTCTAGGGACATAGAAATCTCTCTAGGGACATAGAAATCCCTCTAGGGACATAGAAATCTATCCCTCTAGGGACCTAGAAATCCCTCTAGGGACCTAGAAATCCCTCTAGGGACCTTGAAATCCCTCTAGGGACCTAGAAATCCCTCTAGGGACATAGAAATCCCTCTAGGGACCTAGAAATCCCTCTAGGGACATAGAAATCCCTCTAGGGACATAGAAATCCCTCTAGGGACATAGAAATCCCTCTAGGGACATAGAAATCTATCCCTCTAGGGACATAGAAATCCCTCTAGGGACCTAGAAATCCCTCTAGGGACATTGAAATCCCTCTAAGACATATAAATCTATCCCTCTAGGGACCTAGAAATCCCTCTAGGGACATTGAAATCCCTCTAGGGACCTAGAAATCTCTCTAGTGACATAGAAATCCCTCTAGGGACATAGAAATCTATCCCTCTAGGGACCTAGAAATCCCTCTAGGGACATAGAAGTCCCTCTAGGGACCTAGAAATCTCTCTAGGGACCTAGAAATCTCTCTAGGGACATAGAAATCTCTCTAGGGACATAGAAATCCCTCTAGGGACATAGAAATCCCTCTAGGGACCTAGAAATCCCTCTAGGGACCTAGAAATCTATCCCTCTAGGGACCTAGAAATCCCTCTAGGGACATTGAAATCCCTCTAGGGACCTAGAAATCTCTCTAGTGACATAGAAATCCCTCTAGGGACATAGAAATCTATCCCTCTAGGGACCTAGAAATCCCTCTAGGGACATAGAAATCCCTCTAGGGACCTAGAAATCTCTCTAGGGACCTAGAAATCTCTCTAGGGACATAGAAATCTCTCTAGGGACATAGAAATCCCTCTAGGGACATAGAAATCTATCCCTCTAGGGACCTAGAAATCCCTCTAGCGACAAAGAAATCCCTCTAGGGACATAGAAATCTCTCTAGGGACATAGAAATCCCTCTAGGGACATAGAAATCTATCCCTCTAGGGACCTAGAAATCCCTCTAGCGACATAGAAATCCCTCTAGCGACATAGAAATCCCTCTAGGGACATAGAAATCCCTCTAGGGACATAGAAATCCCTCTAGGGACCTAGAAATCCCTCTAGGGACATAGAAATCCCTCTAGGGACATAGAAATCCCTCTAGGGACATAGAAATCCCTCTAGGGACATAGAAATCTATCCCTCTAGGGACATAGAAATCCCTCTAGGGACCTAGAAATCCCTCTAGGGACCTAGAAATCTATCCCTCTAGGGACCTAGAAATCTATCCCTCTAGGGACCTAGAAATCCCTCTAGGGACATAGAAATCCCTCTAGGGACCTAGAAATCTCTCTAGGGACCTAGAAATCTCTCTAGGGACCTAGAAATCCTTCTAGGGACCTAGAAATCCCTCTAGCGACATAGAAATCCCTCTAGGGACATAGAAATCTCTCTAGGGACATAGAAATCCCTCTAGGGACATAGAAATCTATCCCTCTAGGGACCTAGAAATCCCTCTAGCGACATAGAAATCCCTCTAGCGACATAGAAATCCCTCTAGGGACATAGAAATCCCTCTAGGGACATAGAAATCCCTCTAGGGACCTAGAAATCCCTCTAGGGACATAGAAATCCCTCTAGGGACATAGAAATCCCTCTAGGGACATAGAAATCCCTCTAGGGACATAGAAATCCCTCTAGGGACATAGAAATCTATCCCTCTAGGGACATAGAAATCCCTCTAGGGACATAGAAATCCCTCTAGGGACATAGAAATCCCTCTAGGGACCTAGAAATCCCTCTAGGGACATAGAAATCCCTCTAGGGACATAGAAATCCCTCTAAGGACATAGAAATCCCTCTAGGGACATAGAAATCTATCCCTCTAGGGACATAGAAATCCCTCTAGGGACCTAGAAATCCCTCTAGGGACCTAGAAATCCCTCTAGGGACATAGAAATCTATCCCTCTAGGGACCTAGAAATCCCTCTAGCGACATAGAAATCCCTCTAGGGACATAGAAATCTCTCTCTCTAGGGACCTAGAAATCCCTCTAGGGACATAGAAATCCCTCTAGGGACATAGAAATCCCTCTAGGGACCTAGAAATCCCTCTAGGGACATAGAAATCCCTCTAGGGACATAGAAATCCCTCTAGGGACATAGAAATCCCTCTAGGGACATAGAAATCCCTCTAGGGACCTAGAAATCCCTCTAGGGACCTAGAAATCTATCCCTCTAGGGACCTAGAAATCCCTCTAGGGACATTGAAATCCCTCTAGGGACCTAGAAATCTCTCTAGTGACATAGAAATCCCTCTAGGGACATAGAAATCTATCCCTCTAGGGACCTAGAAATCCCTCTAGGGACATAGAAATCCCTCTAGGGACCTAGAAATCTCTCTAGGGAAATAGAAATCTCTCTAAGGACATAGAAATCTCTCTAGGGACATAGAAATCCCTCTAGAGACATAGAAATCTATCCCTCTAGGGACCTAGAAATCCCTCTAGGGACCTAGAAATCCCTCTAGCGACATAGAAATCCCTCTAGGGACATAGAAATCTATCCCTCTAGGGACATAGAAATCCCTCTAGGGACCTAGAAATCCCTCTAGGGACCTAGAAATCTATCCCTCTAGGGACCTAGAAATCTATCCCTCTAGGGACCTAGAAATCCCTCTAGGGACATAGAAATCCCTCTAGGGACCTAGAAATCTCTCTAGGGACCTAGAAATCTCTCTAGGGACCTAGAAATCCCTCTAGGGACCTAGAAATCCCTCTAGCGACATAGAAATCCCTCTAGGGACATAGAAATCTCTCTAGGGACATAGAAATCCCTCTAGGGACATAGAAATCTATCCCTCTAGGGACCTAGAAATCCCTCTAGCGACATAGAAATCCCTCTAGCGACATAGAAATCCCTCTAGGGACATAGAAATCCCTCTAGGGACATAGAAATCCCTCTAGGGACCTAGAAATCCCTCTAGGGACATAGAAATCCCTCTAGGGACATAGAAATCCCTCTAGGGACATAGAAATCCCTCTAGGGACATAGAAATCCCTCTAGGGACATAGAAATCTATCCCTCTAGGGACATAGAAATCCCTCTAGGGACATAGAAATCCCTCTAGGGACCTAGAAATCCCTCTAGGGACATAGAAATCTCTCTAGGGACATAGAAATCCCTCTAGAGACATAGAAATCTATCCCTCTAGGGACCTAGAAATCCCTCTAGGGACCTAGAAATCCCTCTAGGGACCTAGAAATCCCTCTAGGGACCTAGAAATCCCTCTAGCGACATAGAAATCCCTCTAGGGACATAGAAATCTATCCCTCTAGGGACATAGAAATCCCTCTAGGGACCTAGAAATCCCTCTAGGGACCTAGAAATCTATCCCTCTAGGGACATAGAAATCTATCCCTCTAGGGACCTAGAAATCCCTCTAGGGACATAGAAATCCCTCTAGGGACCTAGAAATCTCTCTAGGGACCTAGAAATCTCTCTAGGGACCTAGAAATCCCTCTAGGGACCTAGAAATCCCTCTAGCGACATAGAAATCCCTCTAGGGACATAGAAATCTCTCTAGGGACATAGAAATCCCTCTAGGGACATAGAAATCTATCCCTCTAGGGACCTAGAAATCCCTCTAGCGACATAGAAATCCCTCTAGCGACATAGAAATCCCTCTAGGGACATAGAAATCCCTCTAGGGACATAGAAATCCCTCTAGGGACCTAGAAATCCCTCTAGGGACATAGAAATCCCTCTAGGGACATAGAAATCCCTCTAGGGACATAGAAATCCCTCTAGGGACATAGAAATCCCTCTAGGGACATAGAAATCTATCCCTCTAGGGACATAGAAATCCCTCTAGGGACATAGAAATCCCTCTAGGGACCTAGAAATCCCTCTAGGGACATAGAAATCCCTCTAGGGACATAGAAATCCCTCTAGGGACATAGAAATCCCTCTAGGGACATAGAAATCCCTCTAGGGACATAGAAATCTATCCCTCTAGGGACATAGAAATCCCTCTAGCGACATAGAAATCCCTCTAGCGACATAGAAATCCCTCTAGGGACATAGAAATCTCTCTCTCTAGGGACATAGAAATCCCTCTAGGGACATAGAAATCTATCCCTCTAGGGACCTAGAAATCCCTCTAGGGACCTAGAAATCCCTCTAGGGACATAGAAATCCCTCTAGGGACCTAGAAATCCCTCTAGGGACATAGAAATCCCTCTAGGGACATAGAAATCCCTCTAGGGACCTAGAAATCCCTCTAGGGACATAGAAATCCCTCTAGGGACATAGAAATCCCTCTAGGGACATAGAAATCTCTCTAGGGACATAGAAATCTATCCCTCTAGGGACATAGAAATCCCTCTAGGGACCTAGAAATCCCTCTAGGGACCTAGAAATCTATCCCTCTAGGGACCTAGAAATCTATCCCTCTAGGGACCTAGAAATCCCTCTAGGGACATAGAAATCCCTCTAGGGACCTAGAAATCCCTCTAGGGACATAGAAATCCCTCTAGGGACATAGAAATCCCTCTAGGGACATAGAAATCCCTCTAGGGACATAGAAATCTATCCCTCTAGGGACATAGAAATCCCTCTAGCGACATAGAAATCCCTCTAGGGACATAGAAATCTCTCTCTCTAGGGACCTAGAAATCCCTCTAGGGACATAGAAATCCCTCTAGGGACATAGAAATCCCTCTAGGGACCTAGAAATCCCTCTAGGGACATAGAAATCCCTCTAGGGACATAGAAATCCCTCTAGGGACATAGAAATCCCTCTAGGGACCTAGAAATCCCTCTAGGGACCTAGAAATCTATCCCTCTAGGGACCTAGAAATCCCTCTAGGGACATTGAAATCCCTCTAGGGACCTAGAAATCTCTCTAGTGACATAGAAATCCCTCTAGGGACATAGAAATCTATCCCTCTAGGGACCTAGAAATCCCTCTAGGGACATAGAAATCCCTCTAGGGACCTAGAAATCTCTCTAGGGACCTAGAAATCTCTCTAGGGACATAGAAATCTCTCTAGGGACATAGAAATCCCTCTAGGGACATAGAAATCTATCCCTCTAGGGACCTAGAAATCCCTCTAGGGACCTAGAAATCCCTCTAGGGACCTTGAAATCCCTCTAGGGACCTAGAAATCCCTCTAGGGACATAGAAATCCCTCTAGGGACCTAGAAATCCCTCTAGGGACATAGAAATCCCTCTAGGGACATAGAAATCCCTCTAGGGACATAGAAATCCCTCTAGGGACATAGAAATCTATCCCTCTAGGGACATAGAAATCCCTCTAGGGACCTAGAAATCCCTCTAGGGACATTGAAATCCCTCTAAGACATATAAATCTATCCCTCTAGGGACCTAGAAATCCCTCTAGGGACATTGAAATCCCTCTAGGGACCTAGAAATCTCTCTAGTGACATAGAAATCCCTCTAGGGACATAGAAATCTATCCCTCTAGGGACCTAGAAATCCCTCTAGGGACATAGAAGTCCCTCTAGGGACCTAGAAATCTCTCTAGGGACCTAGAAATCTCTCTAGGGACATAGAAATCTCTCTAGGGACATAGAAATCCCTCTAGGGACATAGAAATCCCTCTAGGGACCTAGAAATCCCTCTAGGGACCTAGAAATCTATCCCTCTAGGGACCTAGAAATCCCTCTAGGGACATTGAAATCCCTCTAGGGACCTAGAAATCTCTCTAGTGACATAGAAATCCCTCTAGGGACATAGAAATCTATCCCTCTAGGGACCTAGAAATCCCTCTAGGGACATAGAAATCCCTCTAGGGACCTAGAAATCTCTCTAGGGACCTAGAAATCTCTCTAGGGACATAGAAATCTCTCTAGGGACATAGAAATCCCTCTAGGGACATAGAAATCTATCCCTCTAGGGACCTAGAAATCCCTCTAGCGACAAAGAAATCCCTCTAGGGACATAGAAATCTCTCTAGGGACATAGAAATCCCTCTAGGGACATAGAAATCTATCCCTCTAGGGACCTAGAAATCCCTCTAGCGACATAGAAATCCCTCTAGCGACATAGAAATCCCTCTAGGGACATAGAAATCCCTCTAGGGACATAGAAATCCCTCTAGGGACCTAGAAATCCCTCTAGGGACATAGAAATCCCTCTAGGGACATAGAAATCCCTCTAGGGACATAGAAATCCCTCTAGGGACATAGAAATCTATCCCTCTAGGGACATAGAAATCCCTCTAGGGACCTAGAAATCCCTCTAGGGACCTAGAAATCTATCCCTCTAGGGACCTAGAAATCCCTCTAGGGACATAGAAATCCCTCTAGGGACCTAGAAATCTCTCTAGGGACCTAGAAATCTCTCTAGGGACCTAGAAATCCTTCTAGGGACCTAGAAATCCCTCTAGCGACATAGAAATCCCTCTAGGGACATAGAAATCTCTCTAGGGACATAGAAATCCCTCTAGGGACATAGAAATCTATCCCTCTAGGGACCTAGAAATCCCTCTAGCGACATAGAAATCCCTCTAGCGACATAGAAATCCCTCTAGGGACATAGAAATCCCTCTAGGGACATAGAAATCCCTCTAGGGACCTAGAAATCCCTCTAGGGACATAGAAATCCCTCTAGGGACATAGAAATCCCTCTAGGGACATAGAAATCCCTCTAGGGACATAGAAATCCCTCTAGGGACATAGAAATCTATCCCTCTAGGGACATAGAAATCCCTCTAGGGACATAGAAATCCCTCTAGGGACATAGAAATCCCTCTAGGGACCTAGAAATCCCTCTAGGGACATAGAAATCCCTCTAGGGACATAGAAATCCCTCTAAGGACATAGAAATCCCTCTAGGGACATAGAAATCTATCCCTCTAGGGACATAGAAATCCCTCTAGGGACCTAGAAATCCCTCTAGGGACCTAGAAATCCCTCTAGGGACCTAGAAATCCCTCTAGGGACATAGAAATCTATCCCTCTAGGGACCTAGAAATCCCTCTAGCGACATAGAAATCCCTCTAGGGACATAGAAATCTCTCTCTCTAGGGACCTAGAAATCCCTCTAGGGACATAGAAATCCCTCTAGGGACATAGAAATCCCTCTAGGGACCTAGAAATCCCTCTAGGGACATAGAAATCCCTCTAGGGACATAGAAATCCCTCTAGGGACATAGAAATCCCTCTAGGGACATAGAAATCCCTCTAGGGACCTAGAAATCCCTCTAGGGACCTAGAAATCTATCCCTCTAGGGACCTAGAAATCCCTCTAGGGACATTGAAATCCCTCTAGGGACCTAGAAATCTCTCTAGTGACATAGAAATCCCTCTAGGGACATAGAAATCTATCCCTCTAGGGACCTAGAAATCCCTCTAGGGACATAGAAATCCCTCTAGGGACCTAGAAATCTCTCTAGGGAAATAGAAATCTCTCTAGGGACATAGAAATCTCTCTAGGGACATAGAAATCCCTCTAGAGACATAGAAATCTATCCCTCTAGGGACCTAGAAATCCCTCTAGGGACCTAGAAATCCCTCTAGCGACATAGAAATCCCTCTAGGGACATAGAAATCTATCCCTCTAGGGACATAGAAATCCCTCTAGGGACCTAGAAATCCCTCTAGGGACCTAGAAATCTATCCCTCTAGGGACCTAGAAATCTATCCCTCTAGGGACCTAGAAATCCCTCTAGGGACATAGAAATCCCTCTAGGGACCTAGAAATCTCTCTAGGGACCTAGAAATCTCTCTAGGGACCTAGAAATCCCTCTAGGGACCTAGAAATCCCTCTAGCGACATAGAAATCCCTCTAGGGACATAGAAATCTCTCTAGGGACATAGAAATCCCTCTAGGGACATAGAAATCTATCCCTCTAGGGACCTAGAAATCCCTCTAGCGACATAGAAATCCCTCTAGCGACATAGAAATCCCTCTAGGGACATAGAAATCCCTCTAGGGACATAGAAATCCCTCTAGGGACCTAGAAATCCCTCTAGGGACATAGAAATCCCTCTAGGGACATAGAAATCCCTCTAGGGACATAGAAATCCCTCTAGGGACATAGAAATCCCTCTAGGGACATAGAAATCTATCCCTCTAGGGACATAGAAATCCCTCTAGGGACATAGAAATCCCTCTAGGGACCTAGAAATCCCTCTAGGGACATAGAAATCCCTCTAGGGACCTAGAAATCTCTCTAGGGACCTAGAAATCTCTCTAGGGACATAGAAATCTCTCTAGGGACATAGAAATCCCTCTAGGGACATAGAAATCTATCCCTCTAGGGACCTAGAAATCCCTCTAGGGACATAGAAATCCCTCTAGGGACATAGAAATCCCTCTAGGGACCTAGAAATCCCTCTAGGGACATAGAAATCCCTCTAGGGACATAGAAATCCCTCTAAGGACATAGAAATCCCTCTAGGGACATAGAAATCTATCCCTCTAGGGACATAGAAATCCCTCTAGGGACCTAGAAATCCCTCTAGGGACCTAGAAATCCCTCTAGGGACATAGAAATCTATCCCTCTAGGGACCTAGAAATCCCTCTAGCGACATAGAAATCCCTCTAGGGACATAGAAATCTCTCTCTCTAGGGACCTAGAAATCCCTCTAGGGACATAGAAATCCCTCTAGGGACATAGAAATCCCTCTAGGGACCTAGAAATCCCTCTAGGGACATAGAAATCCCTCTAGGGACATAGAAATCCCTCTAGGGACATAGAAATCCCTCTAGGGACCTAGAAATCCCTCTAGGGACCTAGAAATCTATCCCTCTAGGGACCTAGAAATCCCTCTAGGGACATTGAAATCCCTCTAGGGACCTAGAAATCTCTCTAGTGACATAGAAATCCCTCTAGGGACATAGAATTCTATCCCTCTAGGGACCTAGAAATCCCTCTAGGGACATAGAAATCCCTCTAGGGACCTAGAAATCTCTCTAGGGACCTAGAAATCTCTCTAGGGACATAGAAATCTCTCTAGGGACATAGAAATCCCTCTAGAGACATAGAAATCTATCCCTCTAGGGACCTAGAAATCCCTCTAGGGACCTAGAAATCCCTCTAGGGACCTAGAAATCCCTCTAGGGACCTAGAAATCCCTCTAGCGACATAGAAATCCCTCTAGGGACATAGAAATCTATCCCTCTAGGGACATAGAAATCCCTCTAGGGACCTAGAAATCTATCCCTCTAGGGACATAGAAATCTATCCCTCTAGGGACCTAGAAATCCCTCTAGGGACATAGAAATCCCTCTAGGGACCTAGAAATCTCTCTAGGGACCTAGAAATCTCTCTAGGGACCTAGAAATCCCTCTAGGGACCTAGAAATCCCTCTAGCGACATAGAAATCCCTCTAGGGACATAGAAATCTCTCTAGGGACATAGAAATCCCTCTAGGGACATAGAAATCTATCCCTCTAGGGACCTAGAAATCCCTCTAGCGACATAGAAATCCCTCTAGCGACATAGAAATCCCTCTAGGGACATAGAAATCCCTCTAGGGACATAGAAATCCCTCTAGGGACCTAGAAATCCCTCTAGGGACATAGAAATCCCTCTAGGGACATAGAAATCCCTCTAGGGACATAGAAATCCCTCTAGGGACATAGAAATCCCTCTAGGGACATAGAAATCTATCCCTCTAGGGACATAGAAATCCCTCTAGGGACATAGAAATCCCTCTAGGGACCTAGAAATCCCTCTAGGGACATAGAAATCCCTCTAGGGACCTAGAAATCTCTCTAGGGACCTAGAAATCTCTCTAGGGACATAGAAATCTCTCTAGGGACATAGAAATCCCTCTAGGGACATAGAAATCTATCCCTCTAGGGACCTAGAAATCCCTCTAGGGACATAGAAATCCCTCTAGGGACATAGAAATCCCTCTAGGGACCTAGAAATCCCTCTAGGGACATAGAAATCCCTCTAGGGACATAGAAATCCCTCTAAGGACATAGAAATCCCTCTAGGGACATAGAAATCTATCCCTCTAGGGACATAGAAATCCCTCTAGGGACCTAGAAATCCCTCTAGGGACCTAGAAATCCCTCTAGGGACATAGAAATCTATCCCTCTAGGGACCTAGAAATCCCTCTAGCGACATAGAAATCCCTCTAGGGACATAGAAATCTCTCTCTCTAGGGACCTAGAAATCCCTCTAGGGACATAGAAATCCCTCTAGGGACATAGAAATCCCTCTAGGGACCTAGAAATCCCTCTAGGGACATAGAAATCCCTCTAGGGACATAGAAATCCCTCTAGGGACATAGAAATCCCTCTAGGGACCTAGAAATCCCTCTAGGGACCTAGAAATCTATCCCTCTAGGGACCTAGAAATCCCTCTAGGGACATTGAAATCCCTCTAGGGACCTAGAAATCTCTCTAGTGACATAGAAATCCCTCTAGGGACATAGAAATCTATCCCTCTAGGGACCTAGAAATCCCTCTAGGGACATAGAAATCCCTCTAGGGACCTAGAAATCTCTCTAGGGACCTAGAAATCTCTCTAGGGACATAGAAATCTCTCTAGGGACATAGAAATCCCTCTAGAGACATAGAAATCTATCCCTCTAGGGACCTAGAAATCCCTCTAGGGACCTAGAAATCCCTCTAGGGACCTAGAAATCCCTCTAGGGACCTAGAAATCCCTCTAGGGACCTAGAAATCCCTCTAGCGACATAGAAATCCCTCTAGGGACATAGAAATCTCTCTAGGGACATAGAAATCCCTCTAGGGACATAGAAATCTATCCCTCTAGGGACCTAGAAATCCCTCTAGCGACATAGAAATCCCTCTAGCGACATAGAAATCCCTCTAGGGACATAGAAATCCGTCTAGGGACATAGAAATCCCTCTAGGGACCTAGAAATCCCTCTAGGGACCTAGAAATCCCTCTAGGGACATAGAAATCCCTCTAGGGACATAGAAATCCCTCTAGGGACATAGAAATCCCTCTAGGGACATAGAAATCTATCCCTCTAGGGACATAGAAATCCCTCTAGGGACCTAGAAATCCCTCTAGGGACCTAGAAATCTATCCCTCTAGGGACCTAGAAATCTATCCCTCTAGGGACCTAGAAATCCCTCTAGGGACATAGAAATCCCTCTAGGGACCTAGAAATCTCTCTAGGGACCTAGAAATCTCTCTAGGGACATAGAAATCTCTCTAGGGACATAGAAATCCCTCTAGGGACATAGAAATCTATCCCTCTAGGGACCTAGAAATCCCTCTAGGGACATAGAAATCCCTCTAGGGACCTAGAAATCCCTCTAGGGACCTAGAAATCTATCCCTCTAGGGACCTAGAAATCCCTCTAGGGACATAGAAATCCCTCTAGGGACCTAGAAATCTCTCTAGTGACATAGAAATCCCTCTAGGGACATAGAAATCTATCCCTCTAGGGACCTAGAAATCCCTCTAGGGACATAGAAATCCCTCTAGGGACCTAGAAATCTCTCTAGGGACCTAGAAATCTCTCTAGGGACATAGAAATCTCTCTAGGGACATAGAAATCCCTCTAGAGACATAGAAATCTATCCCTCTAGGGACCTAGAAATCCCTCTAGGGACCTAGAAATCCCTCTAGGGACCTAGAAATCCCTCTAGGGACCTAGAAATCCCTCTAGCGACATAGAAATCCCTCTAGGGACATAGAAATCTCTCTAGGGACATAGAAATCCCTCTAGGGACATAGAAATCTATCCCTCTAGGGACCTAGAAATCCCTCTAGCGACATAGAAATCCCTCTAGCGACATAGAAATCCCTCTAGGGACATAGAAATCCCTCTAGGGACATAGAAATCCCTCTAGGGACCTAGAAATCCCTCTAGGGACCTAGAAATCCCTCTAGGGACATAGAAATCCCTCTAGGGACATAGAAATCCCTCTAGGGACATAGAAATCCCTCTAGGGACATAGAAATCTATCCCTCTAGGGACATAGAAATCCCTCTAGGGACCTAGAAATCCCTCTAGGGACCTAGAAATCTATCCCTCTAGGGACCTAGAAATCTATCCCTCTAGGGACCTAGAAATCCCTCTAGGGACATAGAAATCCCTCTAGGGACCTAGAAATCTCTCTAGGGACCTAGAAATCTCTCTAGGGACATAGAAATCTCTCTAGGGACATAGAAATCCCTCTAGGGACATAGAAATCTATCCCTCTAGGGACCTAGAAATCCCTCTAGGGACCTAGAAATCCCTCTAGGGACCTAGAAATCCCTCTAGGGACCTAGAAATCCCTCTAGGGACCTAGAAATCCCTCTAGCGACATAGAAATCCCTCTAGGGACATAGAAATCTCTCTAGGGACATAGAAATCCCTCTAGGGACATAGAAATCTATCCCTCTAGGGACCTAGAAATCCCTCTAGCGACATAGAAATCCCTCTAGCGACATAGAAATCCCTCTAGGGACATAGAAATCCCTCTAGGGACATAGAAATCCCTCTAGGGACCTAGAAATCCCTCTAGGGACATAGAAATCCCTCTAGGGACATAGAAATCCCTCTAGGGACATAGAAATCCCTCTAGGGACATAGAAATATATCCCTCTAGGGACCTAGAAATTCCTCTAGGGACCTAGAAATCCCTCTAGGGACCTAGAAATCCCTCTAGGGACCTAGAAATCCCTCTAGCGACATAGAAATCCCTCTAGGGACATAGAAATCTCTCTAGGGACATAGAAATCCCTCTAGGGACATAGAAATCTATCCCTCTAGGGACCTAGAAATCCCTCTAGCGACATAGAAATCCCTCTAGCGACATAGAAATCCCTCTAGGGACATAGAAATCCCTCTAGGGACATAGAAATCCCTCTAGGGACCTAGAAATCCCTCTAGGGACATAGAAATCCCTCTAGGGACATAGAAATCCCTCTAGGGACATAGAAATCCCTCTAGGGACATAGAAATCTATCCCTCTAGGGACATAGAAATCCCTCTAGGGACCTAGAAATCCCTCTAGGGACCTAGAAATCCCTCTAGGGACATTGAAATCCCTCTAGGGACATATAAATCTATCCCTCTAGGGACATAGAAATCCCTCTAGGGACATAGAAATCCCTCTAGGGACCTAGAAATCCCTCTAGGGACCTAGAAATCCCTCTAGGGACATTGAAATCCCTCTAGGGACATTGAAATCCCTCTAGGGACATAGAAATCTATCCCTCTAGGGACCTAGAAATCCCTCTAGGGACATTGAAATCCCTCTAGGGACCTAGAAATCTCTCTAGTGACATAGAAATCCCTCTAGGGACATAGAAATCTCTCTCTCTAGGGACCTAGAAATCCCTCTAGGGACCTAGAAATCCCTCTAGCGACATAGAAATCCCTCTAGCGACATAGAAATCCCTCTAGGGACCTAGAAATCCCTCTAGGGACATAGAAATCCCTCTAGGGACATAGAAATCCCTCTAGCGACATAGAAATCCCTCTAGGGACCTAGAAATCCCTCTAGGGACATAGAAATCCCTCTAGGGACATAGAAATCTATCCCTCTAGGGACCTAGAAATCCCTCTAGCGACATAGAAATCCCTCTAGCGACATAGAAATCCCTCTAGCGACATAGAAATCCCTCTAGGGACATAGAAATCTCTCTAGGGACATAGAAATCCCTCTAGGGACATAGAAATCTATCCCTCTAGGGACCTAGAAATCCCTCTAGCGACATAGAAATCCCTCTAGCGACATAGAAATCCCTCTAGGGACATAGAAATCCCTCTAGGGACATAGAAATCCCTCTAGGGACCTAGAAATCCCTCTAGGGACATAGAAATCCCTCTAGGGACATAGAAATCCCTCTAGGGACATAGAAATCCCTCTAGGGACATAGAAATCTATCCCTCTAGGGACATAGAAATCCCTCTAGGGACCTAGAAATCCCTCTAGGGACCTAGAAATCCCTCTAGGGACATTGAAATCCCTCTAGGGACATATAAATCTATCCCTCTAGGGACATAGAAATCCCTCTAGGGACATAGAAATCCCTCTAGGGACCTAGAAATCCCTCTAGGGACCTAGAAATCCCTCTAGGGACATTGAAATCCCTCTAGGGACATTGAAATCCCTCTAGGGACATAGAAATCTATCCCTCTAGGGACCTAGAAATCCCTCTAGGGACATTGAAATCCCTCTAGGGACCTAGAAATCTCTCTAGTGACATAGAAATCCCTCTAGGGACATAGAAATCTCTCTCTCTAGGGACCTAGAAATCCCTCTAGGGACCTAGAAATCCCTCTAGCGACATAGAAATCCCTCTAGCGACATAGAAATCCCTCTAGGGACCTAGAAATCCCTCTAGGGACATAGAAATCCCTCTAGGGACATAGAAATCCCTCTAGGGACATAGAAATCCCTCTAGCGACATAGAAATCCCTCTAGGGACCTAGAAATCCCTCTAGGGACATAGAAATCCCTCTAGGGACATAGAAATCCCTCTAGGGACATAGAAATCCCTCTAGGGACATAGAAATATATCCCTCTAGGGACCTAGAAATTCCTCTAGGGACCTAGAAATCCCTCTAGGGACCTAGAAATCCCTCTAGGGACCTAGAAATCCCTCTAGCGACATAGAAATCCCTCTAGGGACATAGAAATCTCTCTAGGGACATAGAAATCCCTCTAGGGACATAGAAATCTATCCCTCTAGGGACCTAGAAATCCCTCTAGCGACATAGAAATCCCTCTAGCGACATAGAAATCCCTCTAGGGACATAGAAATCCCTCTAGGGACATAGAAATCCCTCTAGGGACCTAGAAATCCCTCTAGGGACATAGAAATCCCTCTAGGGACATAGAAATCCCTCTAGGGACATAGAAATCCCTCTAGGGACCTAGAAATCCCTCTAGGGACATTGAAATCCCTCTAGGGACATATAAATCTATCCCTCTAGGGACATAGAAATCCCTCTAGGGACATAGAAATCCCTCTAGGGACCTAGAAATCCCTCTAGGGACCTAGAAATCCATCTAGGGACATTGAAATCCCTCTAGGGACATTGAAATCCCTCTAGGGACATAGAAATCTATCCCTCTAGGGACCTAGAAATCCCTCTAGGGACATTGAAATCCCTCTAGGGACCTAGAAATCTCTCTAGTGACATAGAAATCCCTCTAGGGACATAGAAATCTCTCTCTCTAGGGACCTAGAAATCCCTCTAGGGACCTAGAAATCCCTCTAGCGACATAGAAATCCCTCTAGCGACATAGAAATCCCTCTAGGGACCTAGAAATCCCTCTAGGGACATAGAAATCCCTCTAGGGACATAGAAATCCCTCTAGCGACATAGAAATCCCTCTAGGGACATAGAAATCTCTCTAGGGACATAGAAATCCCTCTAGGGACATAGAAATCTATCCCTCTAGGGACCTAGAAATCCCTCTAGCGACATAGAAATCCCTCTAGCGACATAGAAATCCCTCTAGGGACATAGAAATCCCTCTAGGGACATAGAAATCTATCCCTCTAGGGACATAGAAATCCCTCTAGGGACCTAGAAATCCCTCTAGGGACCTAGAAATCCCTCTAGGGACATTGAAATCCCTCTAGGGACATATAAATCTATCCCTCTAGGGACATAGAAATCCCTCTAGGGACATAGAAATCCCTCTAGGGACCTAGAAATCCCTCTAGGGACCTAGAAATCCCTCTAGGGACATTGAAATCCCTCTAGGGACATATAAATCTATCCCTCTAGGGACATAGAAATCCCTCTAGGGACATAGAAATCCCTCTAGGGACCTAGAAATCCCTCTAGGGACCTAGAAATCCCTCTAGGGACATTGAAATCCCTCTAGGGACATTGAAATCCCTCTAGGGACATAGAAATCTATCCCTCTAGGGACCTAGAAATCCCTCTAGGGACATTGAAATCCCTCTAGGGACCTAGAAATCTCTCTAGTGACATAGAAATCCCTCTAGGGACATAGAAATCTCTCTCTCTAGGGACCTAGAAATCCCTCTAGGGACCTAGAAATCCCTCTAGCGACATAGAAATCCCTCTAGCGACATAGAAATCCCTCTAGGGACCTAGAAATCCCTCTAGGGACATAGAAATCCCTCTAGGGACATAGAAATCCCTCTAGGGACCTAGAAATCCCTCTAGGGACCTAGAAATCTATCCCTTTAGGGACCTAGAAATCCCTCTAGAGACATTGAAATCCCTCTAGGGACATAGAAATCCCTCTAGGGACCTAGAAATCCCTCTAGGGACATAGAAATCCCTCTAGGGACATAGAAATCCCTCTAGGGACATTGAAATCCCTCTAGGGACATATAAATCTATCCCTCTAGGGACATAGAAATCCCTCTAGGGACATAGAAATCCCTCTAGGGACCTAGAAATCCCTCTAGGGACATAGAAATCCCTCTAGGGACATAGAAATCCCTCTAGGGACATAGAAATCCCTCTAGGGACATAGAAATCCCTCTAGGGACATAGAAATCTATCCCTCTAGGGACATAGAAATCCCTCTAGGGACATAGAAATCCCTCTAGGGACATAGAAATCCCTCTAGGGACCTAGAAATCCCTCTAGGGATATAGAAATCCCTCTAGGGACATAGAAATCCCTCTAGGGACATAGAAATCCCTCTAGGGACATAGAAATCTATCCCTCTAGAGACATAGAAATCCCTCTAGGGACCTAGAAATCCCTCTAGGGACCTAGAAATCCCTCTAGGGACATAGAAATCTATCCCTCTAGGGACCTAGAAATCCCTCTAGCGACATAGAAATCCCTCTAGGGACATAGAAATCTCTCTCTCTAGGGACCTAGAAATCCCTCTAGGGACATAGAAATCCCTCTAGGGACATAGAAATCCCTCTAGGGACCTAGAAATCCCTCTAGGGACATAGAAATCCCTCTAGGGACATAGAAATCCCTCTAGGGACATAGAAATCCCTCTAGGGACCTAGAAATCCCTCTAGGGACCTAGAAATCTATCCCTCTAGGGACCTAGAAATCCCTCTAGGGACATTGAAATCCCTCTAGGGACCTAGAAATCTCTCTAGTGACATAGAAATCCCTCTAGGGACATAGAAATCCCTCTAGGGACATAGAAATCCCTCTAGGGACCTAGAAATCCCTCTAGGGACCTAGAAATCCCTCTAGGGACCTAGAAATCCCTCTAGCGACATAGAAATCCCTCTAGGGACATAGAAATCTCTCTAGGGACATAGAAATCCCTCTAGGGGCATAGAAATCTATCCCTCTAGGGACCTAGAAATCCCTCTAGCGACATAGAAATCCCTCTAGCGACATAGAAATCCCTCTAGGGACATAGAAATCCCTCTAGGGACATAGAAATCCCTCTAGGGACCTAGAAATCCCTCTAGGGACATAGAAATCCCTCTAGGGACATAGAAATCCCTCTAGGGACATAGAAATCCCTCTAGGGACATAGAAATCTATCCCTCTAGGGACATAGAAATCCCTCTAGGGACCTAGAAATCCCTCTAGGGACCTAGAAATCCCTCTAGGGACATAGAAATCCCTCTAGGGACCTAGAAATCTCTCTAGGGACCTAGAAATCTCTCTAGGGACATAGAAATCTCTCTAGGGACATAGAAATCCCTCTAGGGACATAGAAATCTATCCCTCTAGGGACCTAGAAATCCCTCTAGGGACCTAGAAATCCCTCTAGGGACCTAGAAATCCCTCTAGGGACCTAGAAATCCCTCTAGGGACCTAGAAATCCCTCTAGCGACATAGAAATCCCTCTAGGGACATAGAAATCTCTCTAGGGACATAGAAATCCCTCTAGGGACATAGAAATCTATCCCTCTAGGGACCTAGAAATCCCTCTAGCGACATAGAAATCCCTCTAGCGACATAGAAATCCCTCTAGGGACATAGAAATCCCTCTAGGGACATAGAAATCCCTCTAGGGACCTAGAAATCCCTCTAGGGACATAGAAATCCCTCTAGGGACATAGAAATCCCTCTAGGGACATAGAAATCCCTCTAGGGACATAGAAATAAATAATGCCAAATATAATGTCAAAAATGCCAATTTTAGTGCCTGAAATGCCAAATATAATGTCACAAATGCCAATTTTAGTGCCTGAAATGCCGATTATAGTGCCTGAAATGCCAAATATAATGTCAAAAATGCCAATTTTAGTGCCTGAAATGCCAAATATAATGTCAAAAATGCCAATTTTAGTGCCTGAAATGCCAAATATTATGTCACAAATGCCAATTTTAGTGCCTGAAATGCTAAATATTATGTCACAAATGCCAATTTTAGTGCCTGAAATGCCAATTATAGTGCCTGAAATGACCAATATTTTGTCTCAAATCCCAATTTTAGTGCCTGAAATGCCAATTATAGTGCCTGAAATGCCATATATAATGTCACAAATGCCAATTTTAGTGCCTGAAATGCCGATTATAGTGCCTAAAATGCCAAATATAATGTCAAAAATGCCAATTTTAGTGCCTGAAATGCCAAATATAATGTCACAAATGCCAATTTTAGTGCCTGAAATACCAAATATTATGTCTCAAATGCCAATTTTAGTGCCTGAAATGCCAAATATAATGTCACAAATGCCAATTTTAGTGATTGAAATGCCAATTTTAGTGCATGAAATGCCAAATATAATGTCACAAATGCCAATTTTAGTGCCTGAAATGCCGATTATAGTGTCTGAAATGCCAAATATAATGTCACAAATGCCAATTATAGTGCCTGAAATGCCAAATATTATGTCTCAAATGCCAATTTTAGTGCCTGAAATGCCAATTATAGTGCCTGAAATGCCAAATATTATGTCTCAAATGCCAATTTTAGTGCCTGAAATGCCAAATATAATGTCACAAATGCCAATTATAGTGCCTGAAATGCCAAATATTATGTCTCAAATGCCAATTTTAGTGCCTGAAATGCCAATTATAGTGCCTGAAATGCCAAATATTATGTCTCAAATGCCAATTTTAGTGCCTGAAATGCCAATTATAGTGCCTGAAATGCCAAATATTATGTCTCAAATGCCAATTTTAGTGCCTGAAATGCCGATTATAGTGCCTGAAATGCCAAATATTATGTCTCAAATGCCAATTTTAGTGCCTGAAATGCCAAATATAATGTCACAAATGCCAATTTTAGTGATTGAAATGCCAATTTTAGTGCCTGAAAGGCCAAATATAATGTCACAAATGCCAATTTTAGTGCCTGAAATGCCGATTATAGTGCCTGAAATGCCAATTTTAGTGCCTGAAATGCCAAATATTATGTCACAAATGCCAATTATAGTGCCTGAAATGACAAATATTATGTCTCAAATGCCAATTTTAGTGCCTGAAATGCCGATTATAGTGCCTGAAATGCCAAATATTATGTCTCAAATGCCAATTTTAGTGCCTGAAATGCCAAATATAATGTCACAAATGCCAATTTTAGTGATTGAAATGCCAATTTTAGTGCCTGAAAGGCCAAATATAATGTCACAAATGCCAATTTTAGTGCCTGAAATGCCGATTATAGTGCCTGAAATGCCAATTTTAGTGCCTGAAATGCCAAATATTATGTCACAAATGCCAATTTTAGTACCTGAAATGCCAAATATAATGTCACAAATGCCTATTTTAATGCCTGAAATGCCGATTATAGTGCCTGAAATGCCAAATATTATGTCTCAAATGCCAATTTTAGTGCCTGAAATGCCAAATATAATTTCACAAATGCCAATTTTAGTGCCTGAAATGCCAATTATAGTGCCTGAAATGCCAAATATTATGTCTCAACAGCCAATTTTAGTGCCCTAAATGCCGACTATAGTGCCTGAAATGCCAAATATTATGTCTCAAATGCCAATTTTAGTGCCTGAAATGCCAAATATAATGTCACAAATGCCAATTTTAGTGCCTGAAATGCCAATTTTAGTGCCTGAAATGCCAAATATAATGTCACAAATGCCAATTTTAGTGCCTGAAATGCCGATTATAGTGCCTGAAATGCCAAATATTATGTCAAAAATGCCAATTTTAGTGCCTGAAATGCCAAATATAATGTCACAAATGCCAATTTTAGTGCCTGAAATGCCAAATATAATGTCACAAATGCCAATTTTAGTGATTGAAATGCCAATTTTAGTGCCTGAAATGCCAAATATAATGCCACAAATGCCAATTTTAGTGCCTGAAATGCCGATTATAGTGCCTGAAATGCCAAATATAATGTCACAAATGCCAATTTTAGTGCCTGAAATGCCGATAATAGTGCCTGAAATGCCAAATATTATGTCTGAAATGCCAATTTTAGTGCCTGAAATGCCAAATATAATGTCACAAATGCCAATTTTAGTGCCTGAAATGCCAATTATAGTGCCTGAAATGCCAAATATTATGTCTCAAAAGCCAATTTTAGTGCCTGAAATGCCGAATATAGTGCCTGAAATGCCTAATATTATGTCTCAAATGCCAATTTTAGTGCCTGAAATGCCAAATATAATGTCACAAATGCCAATTTTAGTGCCTGAAATGCCAATTTTAGTGCCTGAAATGGCAAATATAATGTCACAAATGCCAATTTTAGTGCCTGAAATGCCGATTATAGTGCCTGAAATGCCGAATATAGTGCCTGAAATGCCAAATATTATGTCTCAAATGCCAATTTTAGTGCCTGAAATGCCAAATATAATGTCACAAATGCCAATTTTAGTGCCTGAAATGCCAATTTTAGTGCCTGAAATGGCAAATATAATGTCACAAATGCCAATTTTAGTGCCTGAAATGCCGATTATAGTGCCTGAAATGCCAAATATTATGTCTCAAATGCCAATTTTAGTGCCTGAAATGCCGATAATAGTGCCTGAAATGCCAAATATTATGTCTCAAATGCCAATTTTAGTGCCTGAAATGCCAAATATAATGTCACAAATGCCAATTTTAGTGCCTGAAATGCCAATTATAGTGCCTGAAATGCCAAATATTATGTCTCAAAAGCCAATTTTAGTGCCTGAAATGCCGAATATAGTGCCTGAAATGCCAAATATTATTGCTCAAATGCCAATTTTAGTGCCTGAAATGCCAAATATAATGTCACAAATGCCAATTATAGTGCCTGAAATGCCAATTTTAGTGCCTGAAATGGCAAATATAATGTCACAAATGCCAATTATAGTGCCTGAAATGCCAAATATAATGTCACAAATGCCAATTATAGTGCCTGAAATGCCAATTTTAGTGCCTGAAATGGCAAATATAATGTCACAAATGCCAATTATAGTGCCTGAAATGCCAAATATTATGTCTCAAATGCCAATTTTAGTGTCTGAAATGCCAATTTTAGTGCCTGAAATGCCAAATATTATGTCTCAAATGCCAATTTTAGTGCCTGAATTGCCAAATATAATGTCACAAATGCCAATTTTAGTGCCTGAAATGCCAATTATAGTGCCTGAAATGCCAATTATTATTTCTCAAATGCCAATTTTAGTGCCTGAAAGCCAATTATAGTGCCTGAAATGCCAAATATTATGTCTCAAATGCCAATTTTAGTGCCTGAAATGCCAAATATTACGTCACAAATGCCAATTTTAGTGCCTGAAATGCCAAATATAATGTCACAAATGCAAATTTTTGTGTCTGAAATGCCAATTATAGTGTCTAAAATGCCAAATATTATGTCACAAATGCCAAATATAATGTCACAAATGCCAATTTTAGTGCCTGAAATGCCAAATATAATGTCACAAATGCCAATTATAGTGCCTGAAATGCCAAATATTATGTCTCAGATGCCAATTTTAGTGCCTGAAATGCCAAATATTATGTCTCAGATGCCAATTTTAGTGCCTGAAATGCCAATTTTAGTGCCTGAAATGCCAAATATAATGTCACAAATGCCAATTTTAGTGCCTGAAATGCCAATTTTAGTGCCTGAAATGGCAAATATAATGTCACAAATGCCAATTTTAGTGCCTGAAATGCCGATTATAGTGCCTGAAATGCCGAATATAGTGCCTGAAATGCCAAATATTATGTCTCAAATGCCAATTTTAGTGCCTGAAATGCCAAATATAATGTCACAAATGCCAATTTTAGTGCCTGAAATGCCAATTTTAGTGCCTGAAATGGCAAATATAATGTCACAAATGCCAATTTTAGTGCCTGAAATGCCGATTATAGTGCCTGAAATGCCAAATATTATGTCTCAAATGCCAATTTTAGTGCCTGAAATGCCAAATATTATGTCTCAAATGCTAATTTTAGTGCCTGAAATGCCAAATATAATGTCACAAATGCCAATTTTAGTGCCTGAAATGCCAATTATAGTGCCTGAAATGCCAAATATTATGTCTCAAAAGCCAATTTTAGTGCCTGAAATGCCGAATATAGTGCCTGAAATGCCAAATATTATTGCTCAAATGCCAATTTTAGTGCCTGAAATGCCAAATATAATGTCACAAATGCCAATTATAGTGCCTGAAATGCCAATTTTAGTGCCTGAAATGCCAAATATAATGTCACAAATGCCAATTATAGTGCCTGAAATGCCAAATATTATGTCTCAAATGCCAATTTTAGTGCCTGAAATGCCAATTATAGTGCCTGAAATGCCAAATATTATGTCTCAAATGCCAATTTTAGTGCCTGAAATGCCAAATATAATGTCAAAAATGCCAATTATAGTGCCTGAAATGCCAAATATTATGTCTCAAATGCCAATTTTAGTGCCTGAAATGCCAATTATAGTGCCTGAAATGCCAAATATTATGTCTCAAATGCCAATTTTAGTGCCTGAAATGCCAAATATAATGTCACAAATGCCAATTTTAGTGCCTGAAATGCCAATTATAGTGCCTGAAATGCCAAATATTATGTCTCAAAAGCCAATTTTAGTGCCTGAAATGCCGATTGTAGTGCCTGAAATGCCAAATATTATGTCTCAAATGCCAATTTTAGTGCCTGAAATGCCAAATATAATGTCACAAATGCCAATTTTAGTGCCTGAAATGCCAAATATTATGTCACAAATGCCAATTTTAGTGCCTGAAATGCCAAATATTATGTCTCAAATGCCAATTTTAGTGCCTGAAATGCCAAATATAATGTCACAAATGCCAATTTTAGTGCCTGAAATGCCAATTATAGTGCCTGAAATGCCAATTATTATTTCTCAAATGCCAATTTTAGTGCCTGAAATGCCAATTATAGTGCCTGAAATGCCAAATATTATGTCTCAAATGCCAATTTTAGTGCCTGAAATGCCAAATATTACGTCACAAATGCCAATTTTAGTGCCTGAAATGCCAAATATAATGTCACAAATGCAAATTTTTGTGTCTGAAATGCTAATTATAGTGTCTAAAATGCCAAATATTATGTCACAAATGCCAAATATAATGTCACAAATGCCAATTTTAGTGCCTGAAATGCCAAATATAATGTCACAAATGCCAATTATAGTGCCTGAAATGCCAAATATTATGTCTCAGATGCCAATTTTAGTGCCTGAAATGCCAATTATAGTGCCTGAAATGCCAAATATAATGTCAAAAATGCCAATTTTAGTGCCTGAAATGCCAAATATAATGTCACAAATGCCAATTTTAGTGCCTGAAATGCCAAATATTATGTCTCAAATGCCAATTTTAGTGCCTGAAATGCCAAATATAATGTCAAAAATGCCAATTTTAGTGCCTGAAATGCCAAATATTATGTCACAAATGCCAATTTTAGTGCCTGAAATGCTAAATATTATGTCACAAATGCCAATTTTAGTTCCTGAAATGCCAATTATAGTGCCTGAAATGACAAATATTATGTCTCAAATCCCAATTTTAGTGCCTGAAATGCCAATTATAGTGCCTGAAATGCCAAATATAATGTCACAAATGCCAATTTTAGTGCCTGAAATGCCAAATATTATGTCTCAAATGCCAATTTTAGTGCCTGAAATGCCGATTATAGTGCCTGAAATGCCGAATATAGTGCCTGAAATGCCAAATATTATGTCTCAAATGCCAATTTTAGTGCCTGAAATGCCAAATATAATGTCACAAATGCCAATTTTAGTGCCTGAAATGCCAATTTTAGTGCCTGAAATGGCAAATATAATGTCACAAATGCCAATTTTAGTGCCTGAAATGCCGATTATAGTGCCTGAAATGCCAAATATTATGTCTCAAATGCCAATTTTAGTGCCTGAAATGCCGATAATAGTGCCTGAAATGCCAAATATTATGTCTCAAATGCCAATTTTAGTGCCTGAAATGCCAAATATAATGTCACAAATGCCAATTTTAGTGCCTGAAATGCCAATTATAGTGCCTGAAATGCCAAATATTATGTCTCAAAAGCCAATTTTAGTGCCTGAAATGCCGAATATAGTGCCTGAAATGCCAAATATTATTGCTCAAATGCCAATTTTAGTGCCTGAAATGCCAAATATAATGTCACAAATGCCAATTATAGTGCCTGAAATGCCAATTTTAGTGCCTGAAATGGCAAATATAATGTCACAAATGCCAATTATAGTGCCTGAAATGCCAAATATAATGTCACAAATGCCAATTATAGTGCCTGAAATGCCAATTTTAGTGCCTGAAATGGCAAATATAATGTCACAAATGCCAATTATAGTGCCTGAAATGCCAAATATTATGTCTCAAATGCCAATTTTAGTGTCTGAAATGCCAATTATAGTGCCTGAAATGCCAAATATTATGTCTCAAATGCCAATTTTAGTGCCTGAAATGCCAAATATAATGTCACAAATGCCAATTTTAGTGCCTGAAATGCCAATTATAGTGCCTGAAATGCCAAATATTATGTCTCAAAAGCCAATTTTAGTGCCTGAAATGCCGATTGTAGTGCCTGAAATGCCAAATATTATGTCTCAAATGCCAATTTTAGTGCCTGAAATGCCAAATATTATGTCTCAAATGCCAATTTTAGTGCCTGAATTGCCAAATATAATGTCACAAATGCCAATTTTAGTGCCTGAAATGCCAATTATAGTGCCTGAAATGCCAATTATTATTTCTCAAATGCCAATTTTAGTGCCTGAAAGCCAATTATAGTGCCTGAAATGCCAAATATTATGTCTCAAATGCCAATTTTAGTGCCTGAAATGCCAAATATTACGTCACAAATGCCAATTTTAGTGCCTGAAATGCCAAATATAATGTCACAAATGCAAATTTTTGTGTCTGAAATGCCAATTATAGTGTCTAAAATGCCAAATATTATGTCACAAATGCCAAATATAATGTCACAAATGCCAATTTTAGTGCCTGAAATGCCAAATATAATGTCACAAATGCCAATTATAGTGCCTGAAATGCCAAATATTATGTCTCAGATGCCAATTTTAGTGCCTGAAATGCCAATTATAGTGCCTGAAATGCCAAATATTATGTCTCAAATGCCAATTTTAGTGCCTGAAATGCCAAATATAATGTCACAAATGCCAATTTTAGTGCCTGAAATGCCAATTTTAGTGCCTGAAATGGCAAATATAATGTCACAAATGCCAATTTTAGTGCCTGAAATGCCAATTTTAGTGCCTGAAATGCCGATAATAGTGCCTGAAATGCCAAATATTATGTCTCAAATGCCAATTTTAGTGCCTGAAATGCCAAATATAATGTCACAAATGCCAATTTTAGTGCCTGAAATGCCGATTATAGTGCCTGAAATGCCAAATATTATGTCAAAAATGCCAATTTTAGTGCCTGAAATGCCAAATATAATGTCACAAATGCCAATTTTAGTGCCTGAAATGCCAAATATAATGTCACAAATGCCAATTTTAGTGATTGAAATGCCAATTTTAGTGCCTGAAATGCCAAATATAATGCCACAAATGCCAATTTTAGTGCCTGAAATGCCGATTATAGTGCCTGAAATGCCAAATATAATGTCACAAATGCCAATTTTAGTGCCTGAAATGCCGATAATAGTGCCTGAAATGCCAAATATTATGTCTGAAATGCCAATTTTAGTGCCTGAAATGCCAAATATAATGTCACAAATGCCAATTTTAGTGCCTGAAATGCCAATTATAGTGCCTGAAATGCCAAATATTATGTCTCAAAAGCCAATTTTAGTGCCTGAAATGCCGAATATAGTGCCTGAAATGCCTAATATTATGTCTCAAATGCCAATTTTAGTGCCTGAAATGCCAAATATAATGTCACAAATGCCAATTTTAGTGCCTGAAATGCCAATTTTAGTGCCTGAAATGGCAAATATAATGTCACAAATGCCAATTTTAGTGCCTGAAATGCCGATTATAGTGCCTGAAATGCCGAATATAGTGCCTGAAATGCCAAATATTATGTCTCAAATGCCAATTTTAGTGCCTGAAATGCCAAATATAATGTCACAAATGCCAATTTTAGTGCCTGAAATGCCAATTTTAGTGCCTGAAATGGCAAATATAATGTCACAAATGCCAATTTTAGTGCCTGAAATGCCGATTATAGTGCCTGAAATGCCAAATATTATGTCTCAAATGCCAATTTTAGTGCCTGAAATGCCGATAATAGTGCCTGAAATGCCAAATATTATGTCTCAAATGCCAATTTTAGTGCCTGAAATGCCAAATATAATGTCACAAATGCCAATTTTAGTGCCTGAAATGCCAATTATAGTGCCTGAAATGCCAAATATTATGTCTCAAAAGCCAATTTTAGTGCCTGAAATGCCGAATATAGTGCCTGAAATGCCAAATATTATTGCTCAAATGCCAATTTTAGTGCCTGAAATGCCAAATATAATGTCACAAATGCCAATTATAGTGCCTGAAATGCCAATTTTAGTGCCTGAAATGGCAAATATAATGTCACAAATGCCAATTATAGTGCCTGAAATGCCAAATATAATGTCACAAATGCCAATTATAGTGCCTGAAATGCCAATTTTAGTGCCTGAAATGGCAAATATAATGTCACAAATGCCAATTATAGTGCCTGAAATGCCAAATATTATGTCTCAAATGCCAATTTTAGTGTCTGAAATGCCAATTTTAGTGCCTGAAATGCCAAATATTATGTCTCAAATGCCAATTTTAGTGCCTGAATTGCCAAATATAATGTCACAAATGCCAATTTTAGTGCCTGAAATGCCAATTATAGTGCCTGAAATGCCAATTATTATTTCTCAAATGCCAATTTTAGTGCCTGAAAGCCAATTATAGTGCCTGAAATGCCAAATATTATGTCTCAAATGCCAATTTTAGTGCCTGAAATGCCAAATATTACGTCACAAATGCCAATTTTAGTGCCTGAAATGCCAAATATAATGTCACAAATGCAAATTTTTGTGTCTGAAATGCCAATTATAGTGTCTAAAATGCCAAATATTATGTCACAAATGCCAAATATAATGTCACAAATGCCAATTTTAGTGCCTGAAATGCCAAATATAATGTCACAAATGCCAATTATAGTGCCTGAAATGCCAAATATTATGTCTCAGATGCCAATTTTAGTGCCTGAAATGCCAATTATAGTGCCTGAAATGCCAAATATTATGTCTCAAATGCCAATTTTAGTGCCTGAAATGCCAAATATAATGTCACAAATGCCAATTTTAGTGCCTGAAATGCCAATTTTAGTGCCTGAAATGGCAAATATAATGTCACAAATGCCAATTTTAGTGCCTGAAATGCCGATTATAGTGCCTGAAATGCCGAATATAGTGCCTGAAATGCCAAATATTATGTCTCAAATGCCAATTTTAGTGCCTGAAATGCCAAATATAATGTCACAAATGCCAATTTTAGTGCCTGAAATGCCAATTTTAGTGCCTGAAATGGCAAATATAATGTCACAAATGCCAATTTTAGTGCCTGAAATGCCGATTATAGTGCCTGAAATGCCAAATATTATGTCTCAAATGCCAATTTTAGTGCCTGAAATGCCAAATATTATGTCTCAAATGCTAATTTTAGTGCCTGAAATGCCAAATATAATGTCACAAATGCCAATTTTAGTGCCTGAAATGCCAATTATAGTGCCTGAAATGCCAAATATTATGTCTCAAAAGCCAATTTTAGTGCCTGAAATGCCGAATATAGTGCCTGAAATGCCAAATATTATTGCTCAAATGCCAATTTTAGTGCCTGAAATGCCAAATATAATGTCACAAATGCCAATTATAGTGCCTGAAATGCCAATTTTAGTGCCTGAAATGCCAAATATAATGTCACAAATGCCAATTATAGTGCCTGAAATGCCAAATATTATGTCTCAAATGCCAATTTTAGTGCCTGAAATGCCAATTATAGTGCCTGAAATGCCAAATATTATGTCTCAAATGCCAATTTTAGTGCCTGAAATGCCAAATATAATGTCAAAAATGCCAATTATAGTGCCTGAAATGCCAAATATTATGTCTCAAATGCCAATTTTAGTGCCTGAAATGCCAATTATAGTGCCTGAAATGCCAAATATTATGTCTCAAATGCCAATTTTAGTGCCTGAAATGCCAAATATAATGTCACAAATGCCAATTTTAGTGCCTGAAATGCCAATTATAGTGCCTGAAATGCCAAATATTATGTCTCAAAAGCCAATTTTAGTGCCTGAAATGCCGATTGTAGTGCCTGAAATGCCAAATATTATGTCTCAAATGCCAATTTTAGTGCCTGAAATGCCAAATATAATGTCACAAATGCCAATTTTAGTGCCTGAAATGCCAAATATTATGTCACAAATGCCAATTTTAGTGCCTGAAATGCCAAATATTATGTCTCAAATGCCAATTTTAGTGCCTGAAATGCCAAATATAATGTCACAAATGCCAATTTTAGTGCCTGAAATGCCAATTATAGTGCCTGAAATGCCAATTATTATTTCTCAAATGCCAATTTTAGTGCCTGAAATGCCAATTATAGTGCCTGAAATGCCAAATATTATGTCTCAAATGCCAATTTTAGTGCCTGAAATGCCAAATATTACGTCACAAATGCCAATTTTAGTGCCTGAAATGCCAAATATAATGTCACAAATGCAAATTTTTGTGTCTGAAATGCTAATTATAGTGTCTAAAATGCCAAATATTATGTCACAAATGCCAAATATAATGTCACAAATGCCAATTTTAGTGCCTGAAATGCCAAATATAATGTCACAAATGCCAATTATAGTGCCTGAAATGCCAAATATTATGTCTCAGATGCCAATTTTAGTGCCTGAAATGCCAATTATAGTGCCTGAAATGCCAAATATAATGTCAAAAATGCCAATTTTAGTGCCTGAAATGCCAAATATAATGTCACAAATGCCAATTTTAGTGCCTGAAATGCCAAATATTATGTCTCAAATGCCAATTTTAGTGCCTGAAATGCCAAATATAATGTCAAAAATGCCAATTTTAGTGCCTGAAATGCCAAATATTATGTCACAAATGCCAATTTTAGTGCCTGAAATGCTAAATATTATGTCACAAATGCCAATTTTAGTTCCTGAAATGCCAATTATAGTGCCTGAAATGACAAATATTATGTCTCAAATCCCAATTTTAGTGCCTGAAATGCCAATTATAGTGCCTGAAATGCCAAATATAATGTCACAAATGCCAATTTTAGTGCCTGAAATGCCAAATATTATGTCTCAAATGCCAATTTTAGTGCCTGAAATGCCGATTATAGTGCCTGAAATGCCGAATATAGTGCCTGAAATGCCAAATATTATGTCTCAAATGCCAATTTTAGTGCCTGAAATGCCAAATATAATGTCACAAATGCCAATTTTAGTGCCTGAAATGCCAATTTTAGTGCCTGAAATGGCAAATATAATGTCACAAATGCCAATTTTAGTGCCTGAAATGCCGATTATAGTGCCTGAAATGCCAAATATTATGTCTCAAATGCCAATTTTAGTGCCTGAAATGCCGATAATAGTGCCTGAAATGCCAAATATTATGTCTCAAATGCCAATTTTAGTGCCTGAAATGCCAAATATAATGTCACAAATGCCAATTTTAGTGCCTGAAATGCCAATTATAGTGCCTGAAATGCCAAATATTATGTCTCAAAAGCCAATTTTAGTGCCTGAAATGCCGAATATAGTGCCTGAAATGCCAAATATTATTGCTCAAATGCCAATTTTAGTGCCTGAAATGCCAAATATAATGTCACAAATGCCAATTATAGTGCCTGAAATGCCAATTTTAGTGCCTGAAATGGCAAATATAATGTCACAAATGCCAATTATAGTGCCTGAAATGCCAAATATAATGTCACAAATGCCAATTATAGTGCCTGAAATGCCAATTTTAGTGCCTGAAATGGCAAATATAATGTCACAAATGCCAATTATAGTGCCTGAAATGCCAAATATTATGTCTCAAATGCCAATTTTAGTGTCTGAAATGCCAATTATAGTGCCTGAAATGCCAAATATTATGTCTCAAATGCCAATTTTAGTGCCTGAAATGCCAAATATAATGTCACAAATGCCAATTTTAGTGCCTGAAATGCCAATTATAGTGCCTGAAATGCCAAATATTATGTCTCAAAAGCCAATTTTAGTGCCTGAAATGCCGATTGTAGTGCCTGAAATGCCAAATATTATGTCTCAAATGCCAATTTTAGTGCCTGAAATGCCAAATATTATGTCTCAAATGCCAATTTTAGTGCCTGAATTGCCAAATATAATGTCACAAATGCCAATTTTAGTGCCTGAAATGCCAATTATAGTGCCTGAAATGCCAATTATTATTTCTCAAATGCCAATTTTAGTGCCTGAAAGCCAATTATAGTGCCTGAAATGCCAAATATTATGTCTCAAATGCCAATTTTAGTGCCTGAAATGCCAAATATTACGTCACAAATGCCAATTTTAGTGCCTGAAATGCCAAATATAATGTCACAAATGCAAATTTTTGTGTCTGAAATGCCAATTATAGTGTCTAAAATGCCAAATATTATGTCACAAATGCCAAATATAATGTCACAAATGCCAATTTTAGTGCCTGAAATGCCAAATATAATGTCACAAATGCCAATTATAGTGCCTGAAATGCCAAATATTATGTCTCAGATGCCAATTTTAGTGCCTGAAATGCCAATTATAGTGCCTGAAATGCCAAATATTATGTCTCAAATGCCAATTTTAGTGCCTGAAATGCCAAATATAATGTCACAAATGCCAATTTTAGTGCCTGAAATGCCAATTTTAGTGCCTGAAATGGCAAATATAATGTCACAAATGCCAATTTTAGTGCCTGAAATGCCGATTATAGTGCCTGAAATGCCGAATATAGTGCCTGAAATGCCAAATATTATGTCTCAAATGCCAATTTTAGTGCCTGAAATGCCAAATATAATGTCACAAATGCCAATTTTAGTGCCTGAAATGCCAATTTTAGTGCCTGAAATGGCAAATATAATGTCACAAATGCCAATTTTAGTGCCTGAAATGCCGATTATAGTGCCTGAAATGCCAAATATTATGTCTCAAATGCCAATTTTAGTGCCTGAAATGCCAAATATTATGTCTCAAATGCTAATTTTAGTGCCTGAAATGCCAAATATAATGTCACAAATGCCAATTTTAGTGCCTGAAATGCCAATTATAGTGCCTGAAATGCCAAATATTATGTCTCAAAAGCCAATTTTAGTGCCTGAAATGCCGAATATAGTGCCTGAAATGCCAAATATTATTGCTCAAATGCCAATTTTAGTGCCTGAAATGCCAAATATAATGTCACAAATGCCAATTATAGTGCCTGAAATGCCAATTTTAGTGCCTGAAATGCCAAATATAATGTCACAAATGCCAATTATAGTGCCTGAAATGCCAAATATTATGTCTCAAATGCCAATTTTAGTGCCTGAAATGCCAATTATAGTGCCTGAAATGCCAAATATTATGTCTCAAATGCCAATTTTAGTGCCTGAAATGCCAAATATAATGTCAAAAATGCCAAATATTATGTCTCAAATGCCAATTTTAGTGCCTGAAATGCCGAATATAGTGCCTGAAATGCCAAATATTATGTCTCAAATGCCAATTTTAGTGCCTGAAATGCCAAATATAATGTCACAAATGCCAATTTTAGTGCCTGAAATGCCAATTTTAGTGCCTGAAATGGCAAATATAATGTCACAAATGCCAATTTTAGTGCCTGAAATGCCGATTATAGTGCCTGAAATGCCAAATATTATGTCTCAAATGCCAATTTTAGTGCCTGAAATGCCGATAATAGTGCCTGAAATGCCAAATATTATGTCTCAAATGCCAATTTTAGTGCCTGAAATGCCAAATATAATGTCACAAATGCCAATTTTAGTGCCTGAAATGCCAATTATAGTGCCTGAAATGCCAAATATTATGTCTCAAAAGCCAATTTTAGTGCCTGAAATGCCGAATATAGTGCCTGAAATGCCAAATATTATTGCTCAAATGCCAATTTTAGTGCCTGAAATGCCAAATATAATGTCACAAATGCCAATTATAGTGCCTGAAATGCCAATTTTAGTGCCTGAAATGGCAAATATAATGTCACAAATGCCAATTATAGTGCCTGAAATGCCAAATATAATGTCACAAATGCCAATTATAGTGCCTGAAATGCCAATTTTAGTGCCTGAAATGGCAAATATAATGTCACAAATGCCAATTATAGTGCCTGAAATGCCAAATATTATGTCTCAAATGCCAATTTTAGTGTCTGAAATGCCAATTATAGTGCCTGAAATGCCAAATATTATGTCTCAAATGCCAATTTTAGTGCCTGAAATGCCAAATATAATGTCACAAATGCCAATTTTAGTGCCTGAAATGCCAATTATAGTGCCTGAAATGCCAAATATTATGTCTCAAAAGCCAATTTTAGTGCCTGAAATGCCGATTGTAGTGCCTGAAATGCCAAATATTATGTCTCAAATGCCAATTTTAGTGCCTGAAATGCCAAATATTATGTCTCAAATGCCAATTTTAGTGCCTGAATTGCCAAATATAATGTCACAAATGCCAATTTTAGTGCCTGAAATGCCAATTATAGTGCCTGAAATGCCAATTATTATTTCTCAAATGCCAATTTTAGTGCCTGAAAGCCAATTATAGTGCCTGAAATGCCAAATATTATGTCTCAAATGCCAATTTTAGTGCCTGAAATGCCAAATATTACGTCACAAATGCCAATTTTAGTGCCTGAAATGCCAAATATAATGTCACAAATGCAAATTTTTTTTGTCTGAAATGCCAATTATAGTGTCTAAAATGCCAAATATTATGTCACAAATGCCAAATATAATGTCACAAATGCCAATTTTAGTGCCTGAAATGCCAAATATAATGTCACAAATGCCAATTATAGTGCCTGAAATGCCAAATATTATGTCTCAGATGCCAATTTTAGTGCCTGAAATGCCAATTATAGTGCCTGAAATGCCAAATATTATGTCTCAAATGCCAATTTTAGTGCCTGAAATGCCAAATATAATGTCACAAATGCCAATTTTAGTGCCTGAAATGCCAATTTTAGTGCCTGAAATGGCAAATATAATGTCACAAATGCCAATTTTAGTGCCTGAAATGCCGATTATAGTGCCTGAAATGCCGAATATAGTGCCTGAAATGCCAAATATTATGTCTCAAATGCCAATTTTAGTGCCTGAAATGCCAAATATAATGTCACAAATGCCAATTTTAGTGCCTGAAATGCCAATTTTAGTGCCTGAAATGGCAAATATAATGTCACAAATGCCAATTTTAGTGCCTGAAATGCCGATTATAGTGCCTGAAATGCCAAATATTATGTCTCAAATGCCAATTTTAGTGCCTGAAATGCCAAATATTATGTCTCAAATGCTAATTTTAGTGCCTGAAATGCCAAATATAATGTCACAAATGCCAATTTTAGTGCCTGAAATGCCAATTATAGTGCCTGAAATGCCAAATATTATGTCTCAAAAGCCAATTTTAGTGCCTGAAATGCCGAATATAGTGCCTGAAATGCCAAATATTATTGCTCAAATGCCAATTTTAGTGCCTGAAATGCCAAATATAATGTCACAAATGCCAATTATAGTGCCTGAAATGCCAATTTTAGTGCCTGAAATGCCAAATATAATGTCACAAATGCCAATTATAGTGCCTGAAATGCCAAATATTATGTCTCAAATGCCAATTTTAGTGCCTGAAATGCCAATTATAGTGCCTGAAATGCCAAATATTATGTCTCAAATGCCAATTTTAGTGCCTGAAATGCCAAATATAATGTCAAAAATGCCAATTATAGTGCCTGAAATGCCAAATATTATGTCTCAAATGCCAATTTTAGTGCCTGAAATGCCAATTATAGTGCCTGAAATGCCAAATATTATGTCTCAAATGCCAATTTTAGTGCCTGAAATGCCAAATATAATGTCACAAATGCCAATTTTAGTGCCTGAAATGCCAATTATAGTGCCTGAAATGCCAAATATTATGTCTCAAAAGCCAATTTTAGTGCCTGAAATGCCGATTGTAGTGCCTGAAATGCCAAATATTATGTCTCAAATGCCAATTTTAGTGCCTGAAATGCCAAATATAATGTCACAAATGCCAATTTTAGTGCCTGAAATGCCAAATATTATGTCACAAATGCCAATTTTAGTGCCTGAAATGCCAAATATTATGTCTCAAATGCCAATTTTAGTGCCTGAAATGCCAAATATAATGTCACAAATGCCAATTTTAGTGCCTGAAATGCCAATTATAGTGCCTGAAATGCCAATTATTATTTCTCAAATGCCAATTTTAGTGCCTGAAATGCCAATTATAGTGCCTGAAATGCCAAATATTATGTCTCAAATGCCAATTTTAGTGCCTGAAATGCCAAATATTACGTCACAAATGCCAATTTTAGTGCCTGAAATGCCAAATATAATGTCACAAATGCAAATTTTTGTGTCTGAAATGCTAATTATAGTGTCTAAAATGCCAAATATTATGTCACAAATGCCAAATATAATGTCACAAATGCCAATTTTAGTGCCTGAAATGCCAAATATAATGTCACAAATGCCAATTATAGTGCCTGAAATGCCAAATATTATGTCTCAGATGCCAATTTTAGTGCCTGAAATGCCAATTATAGTGCCTGAAATGCCAAATATAATGTCAAAAATGCCAATTTTAGTGCCTGAAATGCCAAATATAATGTCACAAATGCCAATTTTAGTGCCTGAAATGCCAAATATTATGTCTCAAATGCCAATTTTAGTGCCTGAAATGCCAAATATAATGTCAAAAATGCCAATTTTAGTGCCTGAAATGCCAAATATTATGTCACAAATGCCAATTTTAGTGCCTGAAATGCTAAATATTATGTCACAAATGCCAATTTTAGTGCCTGAAATGCCAATTATAGTGCCTGAAATGACAAATATTATGTCTCAAATCCCAATTTTAGTGCCTGAAATGCCAATTATAGTGCCTGAAATGCCAAATATAATGTCACAAATGCCAATTTTAGTGCCTGAAATGCCAAATATTATGTCTCAAATGCCAATTTTAGTGCCTGAAATGCCAAATATAATGTCACAAATGCCAATTTTAGTGCCTGAAATGCCAATTATAGTGCCTGAAATGCCAATTATTATTTCTCAAATGCCAATTTTAGTGCCTGAAATGCCAATTATAGTGCCTGAAATGCCAAATATTATGTCTCAAATGCCAATTTTAGTGCCTGAAATGCCAAATATTACGTCACAAATGCCAATTTTAGTGCCTGAAATGCCAAATATAATGTCACAAATGCAAATTTTTGTGTCTGAAATGCCAATTATAGTGTCTAAAATGCCAAATATTATGTCACAAATGCCAAATATAATGTCACAAATGCCAATTTTAGTGCCTGAAATGCCAAATATAATGTCACAAATGCCAATTATAGTGCCTGAAATGCCAAATATTATGTCTCAGATGCCAATTTTAGTGCCTGAAATGCCAATTATAGTGCCTGAAATGCCAAATATTATGTCTCAAATGCCAATTTTAGTGCCTGAAATGTCAAATATAATGTCACAAATGCCAATTTTAGTGCCTGAAATGCCAATTTTAGTGCCTGAAATGGCAAATATAATGTCACAAATGCCAATTTTAGTGCCTGAAATGCCGATTATAGTGCCTGAAATGCCGAATATAGTGCCTGAAATGCCAAATATTATGTCTCAAATGCCAATTTTAGTGCCTGAAATGCCAAATATAATGTCACAAATGCCAATTTTAGTGCCTGAAATGCCAATTTTAGTGCCTGAAATGGCAAATATAATGTCACAAATGCCAATTTTAGTGCCTGAAATGCCGATTATAGTGCCTGAAATGCCAAATATTATGTCTCAAATGCCAATTTTAGTGCCTGAAATGCCGATAATAGTGCCTGAAATGCCAAATATTATGTCTCAAATGCCAATTTTAGTGCCTGAAATGCCAAATATAATGTCAAAAATGCCAATTTTAGTGCCTGAAATGCCAATTATAGTGCCTGAAATGCCAAATATTATGTCTCAAAAGCCAGTTTTAGTGCCTGAAATGCCGAATATAGTGCCTGAAATGCCAAATATTAGTGCTCAAATGCCAATTTTAGTGCCTGAAATGCCAAATATAATGTCACAAATGCCAATTATAGTGCCTGAAATGCCAATTTTAGTGCCTGAAATGGCAAATATAATGTCACAAATGCCAATTATAGTGCCTGAAATGGCAAATATAATGTCAAAAATGCCAATTTTAGTGCCTGAAACGGCAAATATAATGTCACAAATGCCAATTTTAGTGCCTGAAATGGCAAATATAATGTCAAAAATGCCAATTTTAGTGCCTGAAATGCCAAATATTATGTCACAAATGCCAATTTTAGTGCCTGAAATGCTAAATATTATGTCACAAATGCCAATTTTAGTGCCTGAAATGCCAATTATAGTGCCTGAAATGACAAATATTATGTCTCAAATCCCAATTTTAGTGCCTGAAATGCCAATTATAGTGCCTGAAATGCCAAATATAATGTCACAAATGCCAATTTTAGTGCCTGAAATGGCAAATATAATGTCACAAATGCCAATTATAGTGCCTGAAATGGCAAATATAATGTCAAAAATGCCAATTATAGTGCCTGAAATGCCAAATATTATGTCTCAAATGCCAATTTTAGTGCCTGAAATGCCAAATATAATGTCACAAATGCCAATTTTAGTGCCTGAAATGCCAATTATAGTGCCTGAAATGCCAAATATTATGTCTCAAAAGCCAATTTTAGTGCCTGAAATGCCGATTGTAGTGCCTGAAATGCCAAATATTATGTCTCAAATGCCAATTTTAGTGCCTGAAATGCCAAATATTATGTCTCAAATGCCAATTTTAGTGCCTGAATTGCCAAATATAATGTCACAAATGCCAATTTTAGTGCCTGAAATGCCAATTATAGTGCCTGAAATGCCAATTATTATTTCTCAAATGCCAATTTTAGTGCCTGAAAGCCAATTATAGTGCCTGAAATGCCAAATATTATGTCTCAAATGCCAATTTTAGTGCCTGAAATGCCAAATATTACGTCACAAATGCCAATTTTAGTGCCTGAAATGCCAAATATAATGTCACAAATGCAAATTATAGTGCCTGAAATGGCAAATATAATGTCAAAAATGCCAATTTTAGTGCCTGAAATGCCAATTATAGTGCCTGAAATGCCAAATATTATGTCACAAATGCCAATTATAGTGCCTGAAATGCCAATTTTAGTGCCTGAAATGGCAAATATAATGTCACAAATGCCAATTTTAGTGCCTGAAATGGCAAATATAATGTCAAAAATGCCAATTTTAGTGCCTGAAATGGCAAATATAATGTCACAAATGCCAATTTTAGTGCCTGAAATGGCAAATATTATGTCACAAATGCCAATTTTAGTGCCTGAAATGCCAATTATAGTGCCTGAAATGACAAATATTATGTCTCAAATCCCAATTTTAGTGCCTGAAATGCCAATTATAGTGCCTGAAATGCCAAATATAATGTCACAAATGCCAATTTTAGTGCCTGAAATGGCAAATATAATGTCACAAATGCCAATTATAGTGCCTGAAATGGCAAATATAATGTCAAAAATGCCAATTTTAGTGCCTGAAATGCCAATTATAGTGCCTGAAATGCCAAATATTATGTCTCAAAAGCCAGTTTTAGTGCCTGAAATGCCGAATATAGTGCCTGAAATGCCAAATATTAGTGCTCAAATGCCAATTTTAGTGCCTGAAATGCCAAATATAATGTCACAAATGCCAATTATAGTGCCTGAAATGCCAATTTTAGTGCCTGAAATGGCAAATATAATGTCACAAATGCCAATTATAGTGCCTGAAATGGCAAATATAATGTCAAAAATGCCAATTTTAGTGCCTGAAATGGCAAATATAATGTCACAAATGCCAATTTTAGTGCCTGAAATGGCAAATATAATGTCAAAAATGCCAATTTTAGTGCCTGAAATGCCAAATATTATGTCACAAATGCCAATTTTAGTGCCTGAAATGCTAAATATTATGTCACAAATGCCAATTTTAGTGCCTGAAATGCCAATTATAGTGCCTGAAATGACAAATATTATGTCTCAAATCCCAATTTTAGTGCCTGAAATGCAAATTATAGTGCCTGAAATGCCAAATATAATGTCACAAATGCCAATTTTAGTGCCTGAAATGCCGATTATAGTGCCTGAAATGCCAAATATAATGTCAAAAATGCCAATTTTAGTGCCTGAAATGCCAAATATAATGTCACAAATGCCAATTTTAGTGCCTGAAATACCAAATATTATGTCTCAAATGCCAATTTTAGTGCCTGAAATGCCAAATATAATGTCACAAATGCCAATTTTAGTGATTGAAATGCCAATTTTAGTGCATGAAATGCCAAATATTATGTCTCAAATGCCAATTTTAGTGCCTAAAATGCCAATTATAGTGCCTGAAATGCCAAATATTATGTCTCAAATGCCAATTTTAGTGCCTGAAATGCCAAATATAATGTCACAAATGCCAATTATAGTGCCTGAAATGCCAAATATTATGTCTCAAATGCCAATTTTAGTGCCTGAAATGCCAAATATAATGTCACAAATGCCAATTTTAGTGCCTGAAATGCCAATTTTAGTGCCTGAAATGGCAAATATAATGTCACAAATGCCAATTTTAGTGCCTGAAATGCCGAATATAGTGCCTGAAATGCCTAATATTATGTCTCAAATGCCAATTTTAGTGCCTGAAATGCCAAATATAATGTCACAAATGCCAATTTTAGTGCCTGAAATGCCAATTTTAGTGCCTGAAATGGCAAATATAATGTCACAAATGCCAATTTTAGTGCCTGAAATGCCGATTATAGTGCCTGAAATGCCGAATATAGTGCCTGAAATGCCAAATATTATGTCTCAAATGCCAATTTTAGTGCCTGAAATGCCAAATATAATGTCACAAATGCCAATTTTAGTGCCTGAAATGCCAATTTTAGTGCCTGAAATGGCAAATATAATGTCACAAATGCCAATTTTAGTGCCTGAAATGCCGATTATAGTGCCTGAAATGCCAAATATTATGTCTCAAATGCCAATTTTAGTGCCTGAAATGCCGATAATAGTGCCTGAAATGCCAAATATTATGTCTCAAATGCCAATTTTAGTGCCTGAAATGCCAAATATAATGTCACAAATGCCAATTTTAGTGCCTGAAATGCCAATTATAGTGCCTGAAATGCCAAATATTATGTCTCAAAAGCCAATTTTAGTGCCTGAAATGCCGAATATAGTGCCTGAAATGCCAAATATTATTGCTCAAATGCCAATTTTAGTGCCTGAAATGCCAAATATAATGTCACAAATGCCAATTATAGTGCCTGAAATGCCAATTTTAGTGCCTGAAATGGCAAATATAATGTCACAAATGCCAATTATAGTGCCTGAAATGCCAAATATAATGTCACAAATGCCAATTATAGTGCCTGAAATGCCAATTTTAGTGCCTGAAATGGCAAATATAATGTCACAAATGCCAATTATAGTGCCTGAAATGCCAAATATTATGTCTCAAATGCCAATTTTAGTGTCTGAAATGCCAATTATAGTGCCTGAAATGCCAAATATTATGTCTCAAATGCCAATTTTAGTGCCTGAAATGCCAAATATAATGTCACAAATGCCAATTTTAGTGCCTGAAATGCCAATTATAGTGCCTGAAATGCCAAATATTATGTCTCAAAAGCCAATTTTAGTGCCTGAAATGCCGATTGTAGTGCCTGAAATGCCAAATATTATGTCTCAAATGCCAATTTTAGTGCCTGAAATGCCAAATATTATGTCTCAAATGCCAATTTTAGTGCCTGAATTGCCAAATATAATGTCACAAATGCCAATTTTAGTGCCTGAAATGCCAATTATAGTGCCTGAAATGCCAATTATTATTTCTCAAATGCCAATTTTAGTGCCTGAAAGCCAATTATAGTGCCTGAAATGCCAAATATTATGTCTCAAATGCCAATTTTAGTGCCTGAAATGCCAAATATTACGTCACAAATGCCAATTTTAGTGCCTGAAATGCCAAATATAATGTCACAAATGCAAATTTTTGTGTCTGAAATGCCAATTATAGTGTCTAAAATGCCAAATATTATGTCACAAATGCCAAATATAATGTCACAAATGCCAATTTTAGTGCCTGAAATGCCAAATATAATGTCACAAATGCCAATTATAGTGCCTGAAATGCCAAATATTATGTCTCAGATGCCAATTTTAGTGCCTGAAATGCCAATTATAGTGCCTGAAATGCCAAATATTATGTCTCAAATGCCAATTTTAGTGCCTGAAATGCCAAATATAATGTCACAAATGCCAATTTTAGTGCCTGAAATGCCAATTTTAGTGCCTGAAATGGCAAATATAATGTCACAAATGCCAATTTTAGTGCCTGAAATGCCGATTATAGTGCCTGAAATGCCGAATATAGTGCCTGAAATGCCAAATATTATGTCTCAAATGCCAATTTTAGTGCCTGAAATGCCAAATATAATGTCACAAATGCCAATTTTAGTGCCTGAAATGCCAATTTTAGTGCCTGAAATGGCAAATATAATGTCACAAATGCCAATTTTAGTGCCTGAAATGCCGATTATAGTGCCTGAAATGCCAAATATTATGTCTCAAATGCCAATTTTAGTGCCTGAAATGCCAAATATTATGTCTCAAATGCTAATTTTAGTGCCTGAAATGCCAAATATAATGTCACAAATGCCAATTTTAGTGCCTGAAATGCCAATTATAGTGCCTGAAATGCCAAATATTATGTCTCAAAAGCCAATTTTAGTGCCTGAAATGCCGAATATAGTGCCTGAAATGCCAAATATTATTGCTCAAATGCCAATTTTAGTGCCTGAAATGCCAAATATAATGTCACAAATGCCAATTATAGAGCCTGAAATGCCAATTTTAGTGCCTGAAATGCCAAATATAATGTCACAAATGCCAATTATAGTGCCTGAAATGCCAAATATTATGTCTCAAATGCCAATTTTAGTGCCTGAAATGCCAATTATAGTGCCTGAAATGCCAAATATTATGTCTCAAATGCCAATTTTAGTGCCTGAAATGCCAAATATAATGTCAAAAATGCCAATTATAGTGCCTGAAATGCCAAATATTATGTCTCAAATGCCAATTTTAGTGCCTGAAATGCCAATTATAGTGCCTGAAATGCCAAATATTATGTCTCAAATGCCAATTTTAGTGCCTGAAATGCGAAATATAATGTCACAAATGCCAATTTTAGTGCCTGAAATGCCAATTATAGTGCCTGAAATGCCAAATATTATGTCTCAAAAGCCAATTTTAGTGCCTGAAATGCCGATTGTAGTGCCTGAAATGCCAAATATTATGTCTCAAATGCCAATTTTAGTGCCTGAAATGCCAAATATAATGTCACAAATGCCAATTTTAGTGCCTGAAATGCCAAATATTATGTCACAAATGCCAATTTTAGTGCCTGAAATGCCAAATATTATGTCTCAAATGCCAATTTTAGTGCCTGAAATGCCAAATATAATGTCACAAATGCCAATTTTAGTGCCTGAAATGCCAATTATAGTGCCTGAAATGCCAATTATTATTTCTCAAATGCCAATTTTAGTGCCTGAAATGCCAATTATAGTGCCTGAAATGCCAAATATTATGTCTCAAATGCCAATTTTAGTGCCTGAAATGCCAAATATTACGTCACAAATGCCAATTTTAGTGCCTGAAATGCCAAATATAATGTCACAAATGCAAATTTTTGTGTCTGAAATGCTAATTATAGTGTCTAAAATGCCAAATATTATGTCACAAATGCCAAATATAATGTCACAAATGCCAATTTTAGTGCCTGAAATGCCAAATATAATGTCACAAATGCCAATTATAGTGCCTGAAATGCCAAATATTATGTCTCAGATGCCAATTTTAGTGCCTGAAATGCCAATTATAGTGCCTGAAATGCCAAATATAATGTCAAAAATGCCAATTTTAGTGCCTGAAATGCCAAATATAATGTCACAAATGCCAATTTTAGTGCCTGAAATGCCAAATATTATGTCTCAAATGCCAATTTTAGTGCCTGAAATGCCAAATATAATGTCAAAAATGCCAATTTTAGTGCCTGAAATGCCAAATATTATGTCACAAATGCCAATTTTAGTGCCTGAAATGCTAAATATTATGTCACAAATGCCAATTTTAGTGCCTGAAATGCCAATTATAGTGCCTGAAATGACAAATATTATGTCTCAAATCCCAATTTTAGTGCCTGAAATGCCAATTATAGTGCCTGAAATGCCAAATATAATGTCACAAATGCCAATTTTAGTGCCTGAAATGCCAAATATTATGTCTCAAATGCCAATTTTAGTGCCTGAAATGCCGATTATAGTGCCTGAAATGCCGAATATAGTGCCTGAAATGCCAAATATTATGTCTCAAATGCCAATTTTAGTGCCTGAAATGCCAAATATAATGTCACAAATGCCAATTTTAGTGCCTGAAATGCCAATTTTAGTGCCTGAAATGGCAAATATAATGTCACAAATGCCAATTTTAGTGCCTGAAATGCCGATTATAGTGCCTGAAATGCCAAATATTATGTCTCAAATGCCAATTTTAGTGCCTGAAATGCCGATAATAGTGCCTGAAATGCCAAATATTATGTCTCAAATGCCAATTTTAGTGCCTGAAATGCCAAATATAATGTCACAAATGCCAATTTTAGTGCCTGAAATGCCAATTATAGTGCCTGAAATGCCAAATATTATGTCTCAAAAGCCAATTTTAGTGCCTGAAATGCCGAATATAGTGCCTGAAATGCCAAATATTATTGCTCAAATGCCAATTTTAGTGCCTGAAATGCCAAATATAATGTCACAAATGCCAATTATAGTGCCTGAAATGCCAATTTTAGTGCCTGAAATGGCAAATATAATGTCACAAATGCCAATTATAGTGCCTGAAATGCCAAATATAATGTCACAAATGCCAATTATAGTGCCTGAAATGCCAATTTTAGTGCCTGAAATGGCAAATATAATGTCACAAATGCCAATTATAGTGCCTGAAATGCCAAATATTATGTCTCAAATGCCAATTTTAGTGTCTGAAATGCCAATTATAGTGCCTGAAATGCCAAATATTATGTCTCAAATGCCAATTTTAGTGCCTGAAATGCCAAATATAATGTCACAAATGCCAATTTTAGTGCCTGAAATGCCAATTATAGTGCCTGAAATGCCAAATATTATGTCTCAAAAGCCAATTTTAGTGCCTGAAATGCCGATTGTAGTGCCTGAAATGCCAAATATTATGTCTCAAATGCCAATTTTAGTGCCTGAAATGCCAAATATTATGTCTCAAATGCCAATTTTAGTGCCTGAATTGCCAAATATAATGTCACAAATGCCAATTTTAGTGCCTGAAATGCCAATTATAGTGCCTGAAATGCCAATTATTATTTCTCAAATGCCAATTTTAGTGCCTGAAAGCCAATTATAGTGCCTGAAATGCCAAATATTATGTCTCAAATGCCAATTTTAGTGCCTGAAATGCCAAATATTACGTCACAAATGCCAATTTTAGTGCCTGAAATGCCAAATATAATGTCACAAATGCAAATTTTTGTGTCTGAAATGCCAATTATAGTGTCTAAAATGCCAAATATTATGTCACAAATGCCAAATATAATGTCACAAATGCCAATTTTAGTGCCTGAAATGCCAAATATAATGTCACAAATGCCAATTATAGTGCCTGAAATGCCAAATATTATGTCTCAGATGCCAATTTTAGTGCCTGAAATGCCAATTATAGTGCCTGAAATGCCAAATATTATGTCTCAAATGCCAATTTTAGTGCCTGAAATGCCAAATATAATGTCACAAATGCCAATTTTAGTGCCTGAAATGCCAATTTTAGTGCCTGAAATGGCAAATATAATGTCACAAATGCCAATTTTAGTGCCTGAAATGCCAATTTTAGTGCCTGAAATGCCGATAATAGTGCCTGAAATGCCAAATATTATGTCTCAAATGCCAATTTTAGTGCCTGAAATGCCAAATATAATGTCACAAATGCCAATTTTAGTGCCTGAAATGCCGATTATAGTGCCTGAAATGCCAAATATTATGTCAAAAATGCCAATTTTAGTGCCTGAAATGCCAAATATAATGTCACAAATGCCAATTTTAGTGCCTGAAATGCCAAATATAATGTCACAAATGCCAATTTTAGTGATTGAAATGCCAATTTTAGTGCCTGAAATGCCAAATATAATGCCACAAATGCCAATTTTAGTGCCTGAAATGCCAATTATAGTGCCTGAAATGCCAAATATTATGTCTCAAAAGCCAGTTTTAGTGCCTGAAATGCCGAATATAGTGCCTGAAATGCCAAATATTAGTGCTCAAATGCCAATTTTAGTGCCTGAAATGCCAAATATAATGTCACAAATGCCAATTATAGTGCCTGAAATGCCAATTTTAGTGCCTGAAATGGCAAATATAATGTCACAAATGCCAATTTTAGTGCCTGAAATGCCGATTATAGTGCCTGAAATGCCGAATATAGTGCCTGAAATGCCAAATATTATGTCTCAAATGCCAATTTTAGTGCCTGAAATGCCAAATATAATGTCACAAATGCCAATTTTAGTGCCTGAAATGCCAATTTTAGTGCCTGAAATGGCAAATATAATGTCACAAATGCCAATTTTAGTGCCTGAAATGCCGATTATAGTGCCTGAAATGCCAAATATTATGTCTCAAATGCCAATTTTAGTGCCTGAAATGCCAAATATTATGTCTCAAATGCTAATTTTAGTGCCTGAAATGCCAAATATAATGTCACAAATGCCAATTTTAGTGCCTGAAATGCCAATTATAGTGCCTGAAATGCCAAATATTATGTCTCAAAAGCCAATTTTAGTGCCTGAAATGCCGAATATAGTGCCTGAAATGCCAAATATTATTGCTCAAATGCCAATTTTAGTGCCTGAAATGCCAAATATAATGTCACAAATGCCAATTATAGTGCCTGAAATGCCAATTTTAGTGCCTGAAATGCCAAATATAATGTCACAAATGCCAATTATAGTGCCTGAAATGCCAAATATTATGTCTCAAATGCCAATTTTAGTGCCTGAAATGCCAATTATAGTGCCTGAAATGCCAAATATTATGTCTCAAATGCCAATTTTAGTGCCTGAAATGCCAAATATAATGTCAAAAATGCCAATTATAGTGCCTGAAATGCCAAATATTATGTCTCAAATGCCAATTTTAGTGCCTGAAATGCCAATTATAGTGCCTGAAATGCCAAATATTATGTCTCAAATGCCAATTTTAGTGCCTGAAATGCCAAATATAATGTCACAAATGCCAATTTTAGTGCCTGAAATGCCAATTATAGTGCCTGAAATGCCAAATATTATGTCTCAAAAGCCAATTTTAGTGCCTGAAATGCCGATTGTAGTGCCTGAAATGCCAAATATTATGTCTCAAATGCCAATTTTAGTGCCTGAAATGCCAAATATAATGTCACAAATGCCAATTTTAGTGCCTGAAATGCCAAATATTATGTCACAAATGCCAATTTTAGTGCCTGAAATGCCAAATATTATGTCTCAAATGCCAATTTTAGTGCCTGAAATGCCAAATATAATGTCACAAATGCCAATTTTAGTGCCTGAAATGCCAATTATAGTGCCTGAAATGCCAATTATTATTTCTCAAATGCCAATTTTAGTGCCTGAAATGCCAATTATAGTGCCTGAAATGCCAAATATTATGTCTCAAATGCCAATTTTAGTGCCTGAAATGCCAAATATTACGTCACAAATGCCAATTTTAGTGCCTGAAATGCCAAATATAATGTCACAAATGCAAATTTTTGTGTCTGAAATGCTAATTATAGTGTCTAAAATGCCAAATATTATGTCACAAATGCCAAATATAATGTCACAAATGCCAATTTTAGTGCCTGAAATGCCAAATATAATGTCACAAATGCCAATTATAGTGCCTGAAATGCCAAATATTATGTCTCAGATGCCAATTTTAGTGCCTGAAATGCCAATTATAGTGCCTGAAATGCCAAATATAATGTCAAAAATGCCAATTTTAGTGCCTGAAATGCCAAATATAATGTCACAAATGCCAATTTTAGTGCCTGAAATGCCAAATATTATGTCTCAAATGCCAATTTTAGTGCCTGAAATGCCAAATATAATGTCAAAAATGCCAATTTTAGTGCCTGAAATGCCAAATATTATGTCACAAATGCCAATTTTAGTGCCTGAAATGCTAAATATTATGTCACAAATGCCAATTTTAGTGCCTGAAATGCCAATTATAGTGCCTGAAATGACAAATATTATGTCTCAAATCCCAATTTTAGTGCCTGAAATGCCAATTATAGTGCCTGAAATGCCAAATATAATGTCACAAATGCCAATTATAGTGCCTGAAATGCCAAATATTATGTCTCAAATGCCAATTTTAGTGCCTGAAATGCCAAATATAATGTCACAAATGCCAATTTTAGTGCCTGAAATGCCAATTATAGTGCCTGAAATGCCAATTATTATTTCTCAAATGCCAATTTTAGTGCCTGAAATGCCAATTATAGTGCCTGAAATGCCAAATATTATGTCTCAAATGCCAATTTTAGTGCCTGAAATGCCAAATATTACGTCACAAATGCCAATTTTAGTGCCTGAAATGCCAAATATAATGTCACAAATGCAAATTTTTGTGTCTGAAATGCCAATTATAGTGTCTAAAATGCCAAATATTATGTCACAAATGCCAAATATAATGTCACAAATGCCAATTTTAGTGCCTGAAATGCCAAATATAATGTCACAAATGCCAATTATAGTGCCTGAAATGCCAAATATTATGTCTCAGATGCCAATTTTAGTGCCTGAAATGCCAATTATAGTGCCTGAAATGCCAAATATTATGTCTCAAATGCCAATTTTAGTGCCTGAAATGTCAAATATAATGTCACAAATGCCAATTTTAGTGCCTGAAATGCCAATTTTAGTGCCTGAAATGGCAAATATAATGTCACAAATGCCAATTTTAGTGCCTGAAATGCCGATTATAGTGCCTGAAATGCCGAATATAGTGCCTGAAATGCCAAATATTATGTCTCAAATGCCAATTTTAGTGCCTGAAATGCCAAATATAATGTCACAAATGCCAATTTTAGTGCCTGAAATGCCAATTTTAGTGCCTGAAATGGCAAATATAATGTCACAAATGCCAATTTTAGTGCCTGAAATGCCGATTATAGTGCCTGAAATGCCAAATATTATGTCTCAAATGCCAATTTTAGTGCCTGAAATGCCGATAATAGTGCCTGAAATGCCAAATATTATGTCTCAAATGCCAATTTTAGTGCCTGAAATGCCAAATATAATGTCAAAAATGCCAATTTTAGTGCCTGAAATGCCAATTATAGTGCCTGAAATGCCAAATATTATGTCTCAAAAGCCAGTTTTAGTGCCTGAAATGCCGAATATAGTGCCTGAAATGCCAAATATTAGTGCTCAAATGCCAATTTTAGTGCCTGAAATGCCAAATATAATGTCACAAATGCCAATTATAGTGCCTGAAATGCCAATTTTAGTGCCTGAAATGGCAAATATAATGTCACAAATGCCAATTATAGTGCCTGAAATGGCAAATATAATGTCAAAAATGCCAATTTTAGTGCCTGAAATGGCAAATATAATGTCACAAATGCCAATTTTAGTGCCTGAAATGGCAAATATAATGCCAAAAATGCCAATTTTAGTGCCTGAAATGCCAAATATTATGTCACAAATGCCAATTTTAGTGCCTGAAATGCTAAATATTATGTCACAAATGCCAATTTTAGTGCCTGAAATGCCAATTATAGTGCCTGAAATGACAAATATTATGTCTCAAATCCCAATTTTAGTGCCTGAAATGCCAATTATAGTGCCTGAAATGCCAAATATAATGTCACAAATGCCAATTTTAGTGCCTGAAATGGCAAATATAATGTCACAAATGCCAATTATAGTGCCTGAAATGGCAAATATAATGTCAAAAATGCCAATTATAGTGCCTGAAATGCCAAATATTATGTCTCAAATGCCAATTTTAGTGCCTGAAATGCCAAATATAATGTCACAAATGCCAATTTTAGTGCCTGAAATGCCAATTATAGTGCCTGAAATGCCAAATATTATGTCTCAAAAGCCAATTTTAGTGCCTGAAATGCCGATTGTAGTGCCTGAAATGCCAAATATTATGTCTCAAATGCCAATTTTAGTGCCTGAAATGCCAAATATTATGTCTCAAATGCCAATTTTAGTGCCTGAATTGCCAAATATAATGTCACAAATGCCAATTTTAGTGCCTGAAATGCCAATTATAGTGCCTGAAATGCCAATTATTATTTCTCAAATGCCAATTTTAGTGCCTGAAAGCCAATTATAGTGCCTGAAATGCCAAATATTATGTCTCAAATGCCAATTTTAGTGCCTGAAATGCCAAATATTACGTCACAAATGCCAATTTTAGTGCCTGAAATGCCAAATATAATGTCACAAATGCAAATTATAGTGCCTGAAATGGCAAATATAATGTCAAAAATGCCAATTTTAGTGCCTGAAATGCCAATTATAGTGCCTGAAATGCCAAATATTATGTCACAAATGCCAATTATAGTGCCTGAAATGCCAATTTTAGTGCCTGAAATGGCAAATATAATGTCACAAATGCCAATTTTAGTGCCTGAAATGGCAAATATAATGTCAAAAATGCCAATTTTAGTGCCTGAAATGGCAAATATAATGTCACAAATGCCAATTTTAGTGCCTGAAATGGCAAATATTATGTCACAAATGCCAATTTTAGTGCCTGAAATGCCAATTATAGTGCCTGAAATGACAAATATTATGTCTCAAATCCCAATTTTAGTGCCTGAAATGCCAATTATAGTGCCTGAAATGCCAAATATAATGTCACAAATGCCAATTTTAGTGCCTGAAATGGCAAATATAATGTCACAAATGCCAATTATAGTGCCTGAAATGGCAAATATAATGTCAAAAATGCCAATTTTAGTGCCTGAAATGCCAATTATAGTGCCTGAAATGCCAAATATTATGTCTCAAAAGCCAGTTTTAGTGCCTGAAATGCCGAATATAGTGCCTGAAATGCCAAATATTAGTGCTCAAATGCCAATTTTAGTGCCTGAAATGCCAAATATAATGTCACAAATGCCAATTATAGTGCCTGAAATGCCAATTTTAGTGCCTGAAATGGCAAATATAATGTCACAAATGCCAATTATAGTGCCTGAAATGGCAAATATAATGTCAAAAATGCCAATTTTAGTGCCTGAAATGGCAAATATAATGTCACAAATGCCAATTTTAGTGCCTGAAATGGCAAATATAATGTCAAAAATGCCAATTTTAGTGCCTGAAATGCCAAATATTATGTCACAAATGCCAATTTTAGTGCCTGAAATGCTAAATATTATGTCACAAATGCCAATTTTAGTGCCTGAAATGCCAATTATAGTGCCTGAAATGACAAATATTATGTCTCAAATCCCAATTTTAGTGCCTGAAATGCCAATTATAGTGCCTGAAATGCCAAATATAATGTCACAAATGCCAATTTTAGTGCCTGAAATGCCGATTATAGTGCCTGAAATGCCAAATATAATGTCAAAAATGCCAATTTTAGTGCCTGAAATGCCAAATATAATGTCACAAATGCCAATTTTAGTGCCTGAAATACCAAATATTATGTCTCAAATGCCAATTTTAGTGCCTGAAATGCCAAATATAATGTCACAAATGCCAATTTTAGTGATTGAAATGCCAATTTTAGTGCATGAAATGCCAAATATTATGTCTCAAATGCCAATTTTAGTGCCTAAAATGCCAATTATAGTGCCTGAAATGCCAAATATTATGTCTCAAATGCCAATTTTAGTGCCTGAAATGCCAAATATAATGTCACAAATGCCAATTATAGTGCCTGAAATGCCAAATATTATGTCTCAAATGCCAATCTTAGTGCCTGAAATGCCAATTATAGTGCCTGAAATGCCAAATATTATGTCTCAAATGCCAATTTTAGTGCCTGAAATGCCGAATATAGTGCCTGAAATGCCAAATATTATGTCTCAAATGCCAAATATTATGTCTCAAATGCCAATTTTAGTGCCTGAAATGCCAAATATAATGTCACAAATGCCAATTTTAGTGCCTGAAATGCCAATTTTAGTGCCTGAAATGGCAAATATAATGTCACAAATGCCAATTTTAGTGCCTGAAATGCCGATTATAGTGCCTGAAATGCCAAATATTATGTCTCAAATGCCAATTTTAGTGCCTGAAATGCCGATAATAGTGCCTGAAATGCCAAATATTATGTCTCAAATGCCAATTTTAGTGCCTGAAATGCCAAATATAATGTCACAAATGCCAATTTTAGTGCCTGAAATGCCAATTATAGTGCCTGAAATGCCAAATATTATGTCTCAAAAGCCAATTTTAGTGCCTGAAATGCCGAATATAGTGCCTGAAATGCCAAATATTATTGCTCAAATGCCAATTTTAGTGCCTGAAATGCCGATTATAGTGTCTGAAATGCCAAATATAATGTCACAAATGCCAATTATAGTGCCTGAAATGCCAAATATTATGTCTCAAATGCCAATTTTAGTGCCTGAAATGCCAATTATAGTGCCTGAAATGCCAAATATTAAGTCTCAAATGCCAATTTTAGTGCCTGAAATGCCAAATATAATGTCACAAATGCCAATTATAGTGCCTGAAATAGCAAATATAATGTCACAAATGCCAATTTTAGTGCCTGAAATGCCGATTATAGTGCCTGAAATGCCAAATATAATGTCAAAAATGCCAATTTTAGTGCCTGAAATGCCAAATATAATGTCACAAATGCCAATTTTAGTGCCTGAAATGCCGATTATAGTGCCTGAAATGCCAAATATAATGTCAAAAATGCAAATTTTAGTGCCTGAAATGCCAAATATAATGTCAAAAATGCCAATTTTAGTGCCTGAAATGCCAAATATTATGTCACAAATGCCAATTTTAGTGCCTGAAATGCTAAATATTATGTCACAAATGCCAATTTTAGTGCCTGAAATGCCAATTATAGTGCCTGAAATGACAAATATTATGTCTCAAATCCCAATTATAATGCCTGAAATGCCAATTATAGTGCCTGAAATGGCAAATATAATGTCAAAAATGCCAATTTTAGTGCCTGAAATGGCAAATATAATGTCACAAATGCCAATTTTAGTGCCTGAAATGGCAAATATAATGTCAAAAATGCCAATTTTAGTGCCTGAAATGCCAAATATTATGTCACAAATGCCAATTTTAGTGCCTGAAATGCTAAATATTATGTCACAAATGCCAATTTTAGTGCCTGAAATGCCAATTTTAGTGCCTGAAATGTCAAATATAATGTCACAAATGCCAATTTTAGTGCCTGAAATGCCAAATATAATGTCACAAATGCCAATTTTAGTGCCTGAAATACCAAATATTATGTCTCAAATGCCAATTTTAGTGCCTGAAATGCCAAATATAATGTCACAAATGCCAATTTTAGTGATTGAAAAGCCAATTTTAGTGCATGAAATGCCAAATATTATGTCTCAAATGCCAATTTTAGTGCCTAAAATGCCAATTATAGTGCCTGAAATGCCAAATATTATGTCTCAAATGCCAATTTTAGTGCCTGAAATGCCAAATATAATGTCACAAATGCCAATTATAGTGCCTGAAATGCCAAATATTATGTCTCAAATGCCAATCTTAGTGCCTGAAATGCCAATTATAGTGCCTGAAATGCCAAATATTATGTCTCAAATGCCAATTTTAGTGCCTGAAATGCCGAATATAGTGCCTGAAATGCCAAATATTATGTCTCAAATGCCAAATATTATGTCTCAAATGCCAATTTTAGTGCCTGAAATGCCAAATATAATGTCACAAATGCCAATTTTAGTGCCTGAAATGCCAATTTTAGTGCCTGAAATGGCAAATATAATGTCACAAATGCCAATTTTAGTGCCTGAAATGCCGATTATAGTGCCTGAAATGCCAAATATTATGTCTCAAATGCCAATTTTAGTGCCTGAAATGCCGATAATAGTGCCTGAAATGCCAAATATTATGTCTCAAATGCCAATTTTAGTGCCTGAAATGCCAAATATAATGTCACAAATGCCAATTTTAGTGCCTGAAATGCCAATTATAGTGCCTGAAATGCCAAATATTATGTCTCAAAAGCCAATTTTAGTGCCTGAAATGCCGAATATAGTGCCTGAAATGCCAAATATTATTGCTCAAATGCCAATTTTAGTGCCTGAAATGCCAAATATAATGTCACAAATGCCAATTATAGTGCCTGAAATAGCAAATATAATGTCACAAATGCCAATTTTAGTGCCTGAAATGCCGATTATAGTGCCTGAAATGCCAAATATAATGTCAAAAATGCCAATTTTAGTGCCTGAAATGCCAAATATAATGTCACAAATGCCAATTTTAGTGCCTGAAATGCCGATTATAGTGCCTGAAATGCCAAATATAATGTCAAAAATGCAAATTTTAGTGCCTGAAATGCCAAATATAATGTCAAAAATGCCAATTTTAGTGCCTGAAATGCCAAATATTATGTCACAAATGCCAATTTTAGTGCCTGAAATGCTAAATATTATGTCACAAATGCCAATTTTAGTGCCTGAAATGCCAATTATAGTGCCTGAAATGACAAATATTATGTCTCAAATCCCAATTTTAGTGCCTGAAATGCCAATTATAGTGCCTGAAATGCCAAATATAATGTCACAAATGCCAATTTTAGTGCCTGAAATGCCGATTATAGTGCCTGAAATGCCAAATATAATGTCAAAAATGCCAATTTTAGTGCCTGAAATGCCAAATATAATGTCACAAATGCCAATTTTAGTGCCTGAAATACCAAATATTATGTCTCAAATGCCAATTTTAGTGCCTGAAATGCCAAATATAATGTCACAAATGCCAATTTTAGTGATTGAAATGCCAATTTTAGTGCATGAAATGCCAAATATAATGTCACAAATGCCAATTTTAGTGCCTGAAATGCCGATTATAGGGTCTGAAATGCCAAATATAATGTCACAAATGCCAATTATAGTGCCTGAAATGCCAAATATTATGTCTCAAATGCCAATTTTAGTGCCTGAAATGCCAATTATAGTGCCTGAAATGCCAAATATTATGTCTCAAATGCCAATTTTAGTGCCTGAAATGCCAATTATAGTGCCTGAAATGCCAAATATTATGTCTCAAATGCCAATTTTAGTGCCTGAAATGCCAATTATAGTGCCTGAAATGCCAAATATTATGTCTCAAATGCTATTTTAGTGCCTGAAATGCCAAATATAATGTCACAAATGCCAATTATAGTGCCTGAAATGCCAAATATTATGTCTCAAATGCCAATTTTAGTGCCTGAAATGCCGATTATAGTGCCTGAAATGCCAAATATAATGTCACAAATGCCAATTATAGTGCCTGAAATGCCAAATATTATGTCTCAAATGCCAATTTTAGTGCCTGAAATGCCAAATATAATGTCACAAATGCCAATTTTAGTGCCTGAAATGCCGATTATAGTGCCTGAAATGCCAAATATAATGTCAAAAATGCAAATTTTAGTGCCTGAAATGCCAAATATAATGTCAAAAATGCCAATTTTAGTGCCTGAAATGCCAAATATTATGTCACAAATGCCAATTTTAGTGCCTGAAATGCTAAATATTATGTCACAAATGCCAATTTTAGTGCCTGAAATGCCAATTATAGTGCCTGAAATGACAAATATTATGTCTCAAATCCCAATTTTAGTGCCTGAAATGCCAATTATAGTGCCTGAAATGCCAAATATAATGTCACAAATGCCAATTTTAGTGCCTGAAATGCCGATTATAGTGCCTGAAATGCCAAATATAATGTCAAAAATGCCAATTTTAGTGCCTGAAATGCCAAATATAATGTCACAAATGCCAATTTTAGTGCCTGAAATACCAAATATTATGTCTCAAATGCCAATTTTAGTGCCTGAAATGCCAAATATAATGTCACAAATGCCAATTTTAGTGATTGAAATGCCAATTTTAGTGCATGAAATGCCAAATATAATGTCACAAATGCCAATTTTAGTGCCTGAAATGCCGATTATAGTGTCTGAAATGCCAAATATAATGTCACAAATGCCAATTATAGTGCCTGAAATGCCAAATATTATGTCTCAAATGCCAATTTTAGTGCCTGAAATGCCAATTATAGTGCCTGAAATGCCAAATATTAAGTCTCAAATGCCAATTTTAGTGCCTGAAATGCCAAATATAATGTCACAAATGCCAATTATAGTGCCTGAAATGCCAAATATTATGTCTCAAATGCCAATTTTAGTGCCTGAAATGCCAATTATAGTGCCTGAAATGCCAAATATTATGTCTCAAATGCCAATTTTAGTGCCTGAAATGCCAAATATAATGTCACAAATGCCAATTTTAGTGCCTGAAATGCCAATTATAGTGCCTGAAATGCCAAATATTATGTCTCAAATGCCAATTTTAGTGCCTGAAATGCCGATTATAGTGCCTGAAATGCCAAATATTATGTCTCAAATGCCAATTTTAGTGCCTGAAATGCCAAATATAATGTCACAAATGCCAATTTTAGTGATTGAAATGCCAATTTTAGTGCCTGAAAGGCCAAATATAATGTCACAAATGCCAATTTTAGTGCCTGAAATGCCGATTATAGTGCCTGAAATGCCAATTTTAGTGCCTGAAATGCCAAATATTATGTCACAAATGCCAATTATAGTGCCTGAAATGCCAAATATTATGTCTCAAATGCCAATTTTAGTGCCTGAAATGCCGATTATAGTGCCTGAAATGCCAAATATTATGTCTCAAATGCCAATTTTAGTGCCTGAAATGCCAAATATAATGTCACAAATGCCAATTTTAGTGATTGAAATGCCAATTTTAGTACCTGAAAGGCCAAATATAATGTCACAAATGCCAATTTTAGTGCCTGAAATGCCGATTATAGTGCCTGAAATGCCAATTTTAGTGCCTGAAATGCCAAATATTATGTCACAAATGCCAATTTTAGTACCTGAAATGCCAAATATAATGTCACAAATGCCAATTTTAGTGCCTGAAATGCCGATTATAGTGCCTGAAATGCCAAATATTATGTCTCAAATGCCAATTTTAGTGCCTGAAATGCCAAATATAATGTCACAAATGCCAATTTTAGTGCCTGAAATGCCAATTATAGTGCCTGAAATGCCAAATATTATGTCTCAACAGCCAATTTTAGTGCCAGAAATGCCAAATATAATGTCACAAATGCCAATTATAGTGCCTGAAATGCCAAATATAATGTCACAAATGCCAATTATAGTGCCTGAAATAGCAAATATAATGTCACAAATGCCAATTTTAGTGCCTGAAATGCCAAATATAATGTCAAAAATGCCAATTTTAGTGCCTGAAATGCCAAATATAATGTCACAAATGCCAATTTTAGTGCCTGAAATACCAAATATTATGTCTCAAATGCCAATTTTAGTGCCTGAAATGCCAAATATAATGTCACAAATGCCAATTTTAGTGATTGAAATGCCAATTTTAGTGCATGAAATGCCAAATATAATGTCACAAATGCCAATTTTAGTGCCTGAAATGCCGATTATAGTGTCTGAAATGCCAAATATAATGTCACAAATGCCAATTATAGTGCCTGAAATGCCAAATATTATGTCTCAAATGCCAATTTTAGTGCCTGAAATGCCAATTATAGTGCCTGAAATGCCAAATATTATGTCTCAAATGCCAATTTTAGTGCCTGAAATGCCAAATATAATGTCACAAATGCCAATTATAGTGCCTGAAATGCCAAATATTATGTCTCAAATGCCAATTTTAGTGCCTGAAATGCCAATTATAGTGCCTGAAATGCCAAATATTATGTCTCAAATGCCAATTTTAGTGCCTGAAATGCCAAATATAATGTCACAAATGCCAATTTTAGTGCCTGAAATGCCAATTATAGTGCCTGAAATGCCAAATATTATGTCTCAAATGCCAATTTTAGTGCCTGAAATGCCGATTATAGTGCCTGAAATGCCAAATATTATGTCTCAAATGCCAATTTTAGTGCCTGAAATGCCAAATATAATGTCACAAATGCCAATTTTAGTGATTGAAATGCCAATTTTAGTGCCTGAAAGGCCAAATATAATGTCACAAATGCCAATTTTAGTGCCTGAAATGCCGATTATAGTGCCTGAAATGCCAATTTTAGTGCCTGAAATGCCAAATATTATGTCACAAATGCCAATTATAGTGCCTGAAATGCCAAATATTATGTCTCAAATGCCAATTTTAGTGCCTGAAATGCCGATTATAGTGCCTGAAATGCCAAATATTATGTCTCAAATGCCAATTTTAGTGCCTGAAATGCCAAATATAATGTCACAAATGCCAATTTTAGTGATTGAAATGCCAATTTTAGTACCTGAAAGGCCAAATATAATGTCACAAATGCCAATTTTAGTGCCTGAAATGCCGATTATAGTGCCTGAAATGCCAATTTTAGTGCCTGAAATGCCAAATATTATGTCACAAATGCCAATTTTAGTACCTGAAATGCCAAATATAATGTCACAAATGCCAATTTTAGTGCCTGAAATGCCGATTATAGTGCCTGAAATGCCAAATATTATGTCTCAAATGCCAATTTTAGTGCCTGAAATGCCAAATATAATGTCACAAATGCCAATTTTAGTGCCTGAAATGCCAATTATAGTGCCTGAAATGCCAAATATTATGTCTCAACAGCCAATTTTAGTGCCTGAAATGCCAAATATAATGTCACAAATGCCAATTATAGTGCCTGAAATGCCAAATATAATGTCACAAATGCCAATTATAGTGCCTGAAATAGCAAATATAATGTCACAAATGCCAATTTTAGTGCCTGAAATGCCGATTATAGTGCCTGAAATGCCAAATATAATGTCAAAAATGCCAATTTTAGTGCCTGAAATGCCAAATATAATGTCACAAATGCCAATTTTAGTGCCTGAAATGCCGATTATAGTGCCTGAAATGCCAAATATAATGTCAAAAATGCAAATTTTAGTGCCTGAAATGCCAAATATAATGTCAAAAATGCCAATTTTAGTGCCTGAAATGCCAAATATTATGTCACAAATGCCAATTTTAGTGCCTGAAATGCTAAATATTATGTCACAAATGCCAATTTTAGTGCCTGAAATGCCAAATATAATGTCACAAATGCCAATTTTAGTGCCTGAAATGCCAATTATAGTGCCTGAAATGCCAAATATTATGTCTCAAAAGCCAATTTTAGTGCCTGAAATGCCGAATATAGTGCCTGAAATGCCAAATATTATGTCTCAAATGCCAATTTTAGTGCCTGAAATGCCAAATATAATGTCACAAATGCCAATTTTAGTGCCTGAAATGCCGATTATAGTGCCTGAAATGCCAATTTTAGTGCCTGAAATGCCAAATATTATGTCACAAATGCCAATTTTAGTGCCTGAAATGCCAATTATAGTGCCTGAAATGCCAAATATTATGTCTCAAAAGCCAATTTTAGTGCCTGAAATGCCGAATATAGTGCCTGAAATGCCAAATATTATGTCTCAAATGCCAATTTTAGTGCCTGAAATGCCAAATATAATGTCACAAATGCCAATTTTAGTGCCTGAAATGCCAATTTTAGTGCCTGAAATGGCAAATATAATGTCACAAATGCCAATTTTAGTGCCTGAAATGCCGATTATAGTGCCTGAAATGCCAAATATTATGTCTCAAATGCCAATTTTAGTGCCTGAAATGCCGATAATAGTGCCTGAAATGCCAAATATTATGTCTCAAATGCCAATTTTAGTGCCTGAAATGCCAAATATAATGTCACAAATGCCAATTTTAGTGCCTGAAATGCCAATTATAGTGCCTGAAATGCCAAATATTATGTCTCAAAAGCCAATTTTAGTGCCTGAAATGCCGAATATAGTGCCTGAAATGCCAAATATTATTGCTCAAATGCCAATTTTAGTGCCTGAAATGCCAAATATAATGTCACAAATGCCAATTATAGTGCCTGAAATGCCAATTTTAGTGCCTGAAATGGCAAATATAATGTCACAAATGCCAATTATAGTGCCTGAAATGCCAAATATAATGTCACAAATGCCAATTATAGTGCCTGAAATGCCAATTTTAGTGCCTGAAATGGCAAATATAATGTCACAAATGCCAATTATAGTGCCTGAAATGCCAAATATTATGTCTCAAATGCCAATTTTAGTGCCTGAAATGCCAATTATAGTGCCTGAAATGCCAAATATTATGTCTCAAATGCCAATTTTAGTGCCTGAAATGCCAAATATAATGTCAAAAATGCCAATTATAGTGCCTGAAATGCCAATTATAGTGCCTGAAATGCCAAATATTATGTCTCAAATGCCAATTTTAGTGCCTGAAATGCCAAATATAATGTCACAAATGCCAATTTTAGTGCCTGAAATGCCAATTATAGTGCCTGAAATGCCAAATATTATGTCTCAAAAGCCAATTTTAGTGCCTGAAATGCCGATTGTAGTGCCTGAAATGCCAAATATTATGTCTCAAATGCCAATTTTAGTGCCTGAAATGCCAAATATTATGTCTCAAATGCCAATTTTAGTGCCTGAAATGCCAAATATAATGTCACAAATGCCAATTTTAGTGCCTGAAATGCCAATTATAGTGCCTGAAATGCCAATTATTATTTCTCAAATGCCAATTTTAGTGCCTGAAATGCCAATTATAGTGCCTGAAATGCCAAATATTATGTCTCAAATGCCAATTTTAGTGCCTGAAATGCCAAATATTACGTCACAAATGCCAATTATAGTGCCTGAAATGCCAAATATAATGTCACAAATGCCAATTTTAGTGCCTGAAATGCCAATTATAGTGCCTGAAATGCCAATTATTATTTCTCAAATGCCAATTTTAGTGCCTGAAATGCCAATTATAGTGCCTGAAATGCCAAATATTATGTCTCAAATGCCAATTTTAGTGCCTGAAATGCCAAATATTACGTCACAAATGCCAATTATAGTGCCTGAAATGCCAAATATAATGTCACAAATGCAAATTTTTGTGTCTGAAATGCCAATTATAGTGTCTAAAATGCCAAATATTATGTCACAAATGCCAAATATAATGTCACAAATGCCAATTTTAGTGCCTGAAATGCCAAATATAATGTCACAAATGCCAATTATAGTGATTGAAATGCCAATTTTAGTGCCTGAAAGGCCAAATATAATGTCACAAATGCCAATTTTAGTGCCTGAAATGCCGATTATAGTGCCTGAAATGCCAATTTTAGTGCCTGAAATGCCAAATATTATGTCACAAATGCCAATTTTAGTACCTGAAATGCCAAATATAATGTCACAAATGCCAATTTTAGTGCCTGAAATGCCGATTATAGTGCCTGAAATGCCAAATATTATGTCTCAAATGCCAATTTTAGTGCCTGAAATGCCAAATATAATGTCACAAATGCCAATTTTAGTGCCTGAAATGCCAATTATAGTACCTGAAATGCCAAATATTATGTCTCAACAGCCAATTTTAGTGCCTGAAATGCCGACTATAGTGCCTGAAATGCCAAATATTATGTCTCAAATGCCAATTTTAGTGCCTGAAATGCCAAATATAATGTCACAAATGCCAATTTTAGTGCCTGAAATGCCAATTTTAGTGCCTGAAATGCCAATTTTAGTGCCTGAAATGCCAAATATAATGTCACAAATGCCAATTTTAGTGCCTGAAATGCCGATTATAGTGCCTGAAATGCAAAATATTATGTCAAAAATGCCAATTTTAGTGCCTGAAATGCCAAATATAATGTCACAAATGCCAATTTTAGTGCCTGAAATGCCAAATATAATGTCACAAATGCCAATTTTAGTGCCTTAAATGCCAAATATAATGCCACAAATGCCAATTTTAGTGCCTGAAATGCCGATTATAGTGCCTGAAATGCCAAATATAATGTCACAAATGCCAATTTTAGTGCCTGAAATGCCGATAATAGTGCCTGAAATGCCAAATATTATGTCTGAAATGCCAATTTTAGTGCCTGAAATGCCAAATATAATGTCACAAATGCCAATTTTAGTGCCTGAAATGCCAATTATAGTGCCTGAAATGCCAAATATTATGTCTCAAAAGCCAATTTTAGTGCCTGAAATGCCGAATATAGTGCCTGAAATGCCAAATATTATGTCTCAAATGCCAATTTTAGTGCCTGAAATGCCAAATATAATGTCACAAATGCCAATTTTAGTGCCTGAAATGCCAATTTTAGTGCCTGAAATGGCAAATATAATGTCACAAATGCCAATTTTAGTGCCTGAAATGCCGATTATAGTGCCTGAAATGCCGAATATAGTGCCTGAAATGCCAAATATTATGTCTCAAATGCCAATTTTAGTGCCTGAAATGCCAAATATAATGTCACAAATGCCAATTTTAGTGCCTGAAATGCCAATTTTAGTGCCTGAAATGGCAAATATAATGTCACAAATGCCAATTTTAGTGCCTGAAATGCCGATTATAGTGCCTGAAATGCCAAATATTATGTCTCAAATGCCAATTTTAGTGCCTGAAATGCCGATAATAGTGCCTGAAATGCCAAATATTATGTCTCAAATGCCAATTTTAGTGCCTGAAATGCCAAATATAATGTCACAAATGCCAATTTTAGTGCCTGAAATGCCAATTATAGTGCCTGAAATGCCAAATATTATGTCTCAAAAGCCAATTTTAGTGCCTGAAATGCCGAATATAGTGCCTGAAATGCCAAATATTATTGCTCAAATGCCAATTTTAGTGCCTGAAATGCCAAATATAATGTCACAAATGCCAATTATAGTGCCTGAAATGCCAATTTTAGTGCCTGAAATGGCAAATATAATGTCACAAATGCCAATTATAGTGCCTGAAATGCCAAATATAATGTCACAAATGCCAATTATAGTGCCTGAAATGCCAATTTTAGTGCCTGAAATGGCAAATATAATGTCACAAATGCCAATTATAGTGCCTGAAATGCCAAATATTATGTCTCAAATGCCAATTTTAGTGCCTGAAATGCCAATTATAGTGCCTGAAATGCCAAATATTATGTCTCAAATGCCAATTTTAGTGCCTGAAATGCCAAATATAATGTCAAAAATGCCAATTATAGTGCCTGAAATGCCAATTATAGTGCCTGAAATGCCAAATATTATGTCTCAAATGCCAATTTTAGTGCCTGAAATGCCAAATATAATGTCACAAATGCCAATTTTAGTGCCTGAAATGCCAATTATAGTGCCTGAAATGCCAAATATTATGTCTCAAAAGCCAATTTTAGTGCCTGAAATGCCGATTGTAGTGCCTGAAATGCCAAATATTATGTCTCAAATGCCAATTTTAGTGCCTGAAATGCCAAATATTATGTCTCAAATGCCAATTTTAGTGCCTGAAATGCCAAATATAATGTCACAAATGCCAATTTTAGTGCCTGAAATGCCAATTATAGTGCCTGAAATGCCAATTATTATTTCTCAAATGCCAATTTTAGTGCCTGAAATGCCAATTATAGTGCCTGAAATGCCAAATATTATGACTCAAATGCCAATTTTAGTGCCTGAAATGCCAAATATTACGTCACAAATGCCAATTATAGTGCCTGAAATGCCAAATATAATGTCACAAATGCAAATTTTTGTGTCTGAAATGCCAATGTTAGTGTCTAAAATGCCAAATATTATGTCACAAATGCCAAATATAATGTCACAAATGCCAATTTTAGTGCCTGAAATGCCAAATATAATGTCACAAATGCCAATTATAGTGCCTGAAATGCCAAATATTATGTCTCAGATGCCAATTTTAGTGCCTGAAATGCCAATTATAGTGCCTGAAATGCCAAATATTATGTCTCAAATGCCAATTTTAGTGCCTGAAATGCCAAATATAATGTCACAAATGCCAATTTTAGTGCCTGAAATGCCGATTATAGTGCCTGAAATGCCGAATATAGTGCCTGAAATGCCAATTATTATGTCTCAAATGCCAATTTTAGTGCCTGAAATGCCAAATATAATGTCACAAATGCCAATTATAGTGCCTGAAATGCCAAATATTATGTCTCAAATGCCAATTTTAGTGCCTGAAATGCCAATTATAGTGCCTGAAATGCCAAATATTATGTCTCAAATGCCAATTTTAGTGCCTGAAATGCCAAATATAATGTCACAAATGCCAATTTTAGTGCCTGAAATGCCAATTATAGTGCCTGAAATGCCAAATATTATGTCTCAAAAGCCAATTTTAGTGCCTGAAATGCCGATTGTAGTGCCTGAAATGCCAAATATTATGTCTCAAATGCCAATTTTAGTGCCTGAAATGCCAAATATTATGTCTCAAATGCCAATTTTAGTGCCTGAAATGCCAAATATAATGTCACAAATGCCAATTTTAGTGCCTGAAATGCCAATTATAGTGCCTGAAATGCCAATTATTATTTCTCAAATGCCAATTTTAGTGCCTGAAATGCCAATTATAGTGCCTGAAATGCCAAATATTATGTCTCAAATGCCAATTTTAGTGCCTGAAATGCCAAATATTACGTCACAAATGCCAATTTTAGTTCCTGAAATGACAAATATAATGTCACAAATGCAAATTTTTGTGTCTGAAATGCCAATTATAGTGTCTAAAATGCCAAATATTATGTCACAAATGCCAAATATAATGTCACAAATGCCAATTTTAGTGCCTGAAATGCCAAATATAATGTCACAAATGCCAATTATAGTGCCTGAAATGCCAAATATTATGTCTCAGATGCCAATTTTAGTGCCTGAAATGCCAATTATAGTGCCTGAAATGCCAAATATTATGTCTCAAATGCCAATTTTAGTGCCTGAAATGCCAAATATAATGTCACAAATGCCAATTTTAGTGCCTGAAATGCCAATTTTAGTGCCTGAAATGGCAAATATAATGTCACAAATGCCAATTTTAGTGCCTGAAATGCCGATTATAGTGCCTGAAATGACGAATATAGTGCCTGAAATGCCAAATATTATGTCTCAAATGCCAATTTTAGTGGCTGAAATGCCAAATATAATGTCACAAATGCCAATTTTAGTGCCTGAAATGCCAATTTTAGTGCCTGAAATGGCAAATATAATGTCACAAATGCCAATTTTAGTGCCTGAAATGCCGATTATAGTGCCTGAAATGCCAAATATTATGTCTCAAATGCCAATTTTAGTGCCTGAAATGCCGATAATAGTGCCTGAAATGCCAAATATTATGTCTCAAATGCCAATTTTAGTGCCTGAAATGCCAAATATAATGTCACAAATGCCAATTTTAGTGCCTGAAATGCCAATTATAGTGCCTGAAATGCCAAATATTATGTCTCAAAAGCCAATTTTAGTGCCTGAAATGCCGAATATAGTGCCTGAAATGCCAAATATTAGTGCTCAAATGCCAATTTTAGTGCCTGAAATGCCAAATATAATGTCACAAATGCCAATTATAGTGCCTGAAATGCCAATTTTAGTGCCTGAAATGGCAAATATAATGTCACAAATGCCAATTATAGTGCCTGAAATGCCAAATATTATGTCTCAAATGCCAATTTTAGTGCCTGAAATGCCAATTATAGTGCCTGAAATGCCAAATATTATGTCTCAAATGCCAATTTTAGTGCCTGAAATGCCAAATATAATGTCACAAATGCCAATTTTAGTGCCTGAAATGCCAATTATAGTGCCTGAAATGCCAAATATTATGTCTCAAAAGCCAATTTTAGTGCCTGAAATGCCGATTGTAGTGCCTGAAATGCCAAATATTATGTCTCAAATGCCAATTTTAGTGCCTGAAATGCCAAATATTATGTCTCAAATGCCAATTTTAGTGCCTGAAATGCCAAATATAATGTCACAAATGCCAATTTTAGTGCCTGAAATGCCAATTATAGTGCCTGAAATGCCAATTATTATTTCTCAAATGCCAATTTTAGTGCCTGAAATGCCAATTATAGTGCCTGAAATGCCAAATATTATGTCTCAAATGCCAATTTTAGTGCCTGAAATGCCAAATATTACGTCACAAATGCCAATTTTAGTGCCTGAAATGCCAAATATAATGTCACAAATGCAAATTTTTGTGTCTGAAATGCCAATTATAGTGTCTAAAATGCCAAATATTATGTCACAAATGCCAAATATAATGTCACAAATGCCAATTTTAGTGCCTGAAATGCCAAATATAATGTCACAAATGCCAATTATAGTGCCTGAAATGCCAAATATTATATCTCAGATGCCAATTTTAGTGCCTGAAATGCCAATTATAGTGCCTGAAATGCCAAATATTATGTCTCAAATGCCAATTTTAGTGCCTGAAATGCCAAATATAATGTCACAAATGCCAATTTTAGTGCCTGAAATGCCAATTTTAGTGCCTGAAATGGCAAATATAATGTCACAAATGCCAATTTTAGTGCCTGAAATGCCGATTATAGTGCCTGAAATGCCGAATATAGTGCCTGAAATGCCAAATATTATGTCTCAAATGCCAATTTTAGTGCCTGAAATGCCAAATATTATGTCTCAAATGCCAATTTTAGTGCCTGAAATGCCAAATATAATGTCACAAATGCCAATTTTAGTGCCTGAAATGCCAATTATAGTGCCTGAAATGCCAAATATTATGTCTCAAAAGCCAATTTTAGTGCCTGAAATGCCGATTGTAGTGCCTGAAATGCCAAATATTATGTCTCAAATGCCAATTTTAGTGCCTGAAATGCCAAATATTATGTCTCAAATGCCAATTTTAGTGCCTGAAATGCCAAATATAATGTCACAAATGCCAATTTTAGTGCCTGAAATGCCAATTATAGTGCCTGAAATGCCAATTATTATTTCTCAAATGCCAATTTTAGTGCCTGAAATGCCAATTATAGTGCCTGAAATGCCAAATATTATGTCTCAAATGCCAATTTTAGTGCCTGAAATGCCAAATATTACGTCACAAATGCCAATTTTAGTGCCTGAAATGGCAAATATAATGTCACAAATGCCAATTTTAGTGCCTGAAATGCCGATTATAGTGCCTGAAATGCCGAATATAGTGCCTGAAATGCCAAATATTATGTCTGAAATGCCAATTTTAGTGCCTGAAATGCCAAATATAATGTCACAAATGCCAATTTTAGTGCCTGAAATGCCAATTTTAGTGCCTGAAATGGCAAATATAATGTCACAAATGCCAATTTTAGTGCCTGAAATGCCGATTATAGTGCCTGAAATGCCAAATATTATGTCTCAAATGCCAATTTTAGTGCCTGAAATGCCGATAATAGTGCCTGAAATGCCAAATATTATGTCTCAAATGCCAATTTTAGTGCCTGAAATGCCAAATATAATGTCACAAATGCCAATTTTAGTGCCTGAAATGCCAATTATAGTGCCTGAAATGCCAAATATTATGTCTCAAAAGCCAATTTTAGTGCCTGAAATGCCGAATATAGTGCCTGAAATGCCAAATATTAGTGCTCAAATGCCAATTTTAGTGCCTGAAATGCCAAATATAATGTCACAAATGCCAATTATAGTGCCTGAAATGCCAATTTTAGTGCCTGAAATGGCAAATATAATGTCACAAATGCCAATTATAGTGCCTGAAATGCCAAATATTATGTCTCAAATGCCAATTTTAGTGCCTGAAATGCCAATTATAGTGCCTGAAATGCCAAATATTATGTCTCAAATGCCAATTTTAGTGCCTGAAATGCCAAATATAATGTCACAAATGCCAATTTTAGTGCCTGAAATGCCAATTATAGTGCCTGAAATGCCAAATATTATGTCTCAAAAGCCAATTTTAGTGCCTGAAATGCCGATTGTAGTGCCTGAAATGCCAAATATTATGTCTCAAATGCCAATTTTAGTGCCTGAAATGCCAAATATTATGTCTCAAATGCCAATTTTAGTGCCTGAAATGCCAAATATAATGTCACAAATGCCAATTTTAGTGCCTGAAATGCCAATTATAGTGCCTGAAATGCCAATTATTATTTCTCAAATGCCAATTTTAGTGCCTGAAATGCCAATTATAGTGCCTGAAATGCCAAATATTATGTCTCAAATGCCAATTTTAGTGCCTGAAATGCCAAATATTACGTCACACATGCCAATTTTAGTGCCTGAAATGCCAAATATAATGTCACAAATGCAAATTTTTGTGTCTGAAATGCCAATTATAGTGTCTAAAATGCCAAATATTATGTCACAAATGCCAAATATAATGTCACAAATGCCAATTTTAGTGCCTGAAATGCCAAATATAATGTCACAAATGCCAATTATAGTGCCTGAAATGCCAAATATTATGTCTCAGATGCCAATTTTAGTGCCTGAAATGCCAATTATAGTGCCTGAAATGCCAAATATTATGTCTCAAATGCCAATTTTAGTGCCTGAAATGCCAAATATAATGTCACAAATGCCAATTTTAGTGCCTGAAATGCCAATTTTAGTGCCTGAAATGGCAAATATAATGTCACAAATGCCAATTTTAGTGCCTGAAATGCCGATTATAGTGCCTGAAATGCCGAATATAGTGCCTGAAATGCCAAATATTATGTCTCAAATGCCAATTTTAGTGCCTGAAATGCCAAATATAATGTCACAAATGCCAATTTTAGTGCCTGAAATGCCAATTTTAGTGCCTGAAATGGCAAATATAATGTCACAAATGCCAATTTTAGTGCCTGAAATGCCGATTATAGTGCCTGAAATGCCAAATATTATGTCTCAAATGCCAATTTTAGTGCCTGAAATGCCGATAATAGTGCCTGAAATGCCAAATATTATGTCTCAAATGCCAATTTTAGTGCCTGAAATGCCAAATATAATGTCAAAAATGCCAATTTTAGTGCCTGAAATGCCAATTATAGTGCCTGAAATGCCAAATATAATGTCAAAAATGCCAATTTTAGTGCCTGAAATGCCAATTATAGTGCCTGAAATGCCAAATATAATGTCACAAATGCCAATTATAGTGCCTGAAATGCCAATTTTAGTGCCTGAAATGGCAAATATAATGTCACAAATGCCAATTATAGTGCCTGAAATGCCAAATATTATGTCTCAAATGCCAATTTTAGTGCCTGAAATGCCAATTATAGTGCCTGAAATGCCAAATGTTATGTCTCAAATGCCAATTTTAGTGCCTGAAATGCCAAATATAATGTCAAAAATGCCAATTATAGTGCCTGAAATGCCAAATATTATGTCTCAAATGCCAATTTTAGTGCCTGAAATGCCAATTATAGTGCCTGAAATGCCAAATATTATGTCTCAAATGCCAATTTTAGTGCCTGAAATGCCAAATATAATGTCACAAATCCAATTTTAGTGCCTGAAATGCCAATTATAGTGCCTGAAATGCCAAATATTATGTCTCAAAAGCCAATTTTAGTGCCTGAAATGCCGATTGTAGTGCCTGAAATGCCAAATATTATGTCTCAAATGCCAATTTTAGTGCCTGAAATGCCAAATATAATGTCACAAATGCCAATTTTAGTGCCTGAAATGCCAAATATTATGTCACAAATGCCAATTTTAGTGCTTGAAATGCCAAATATTATGTCTCAAATGCCAATTTTAGTGCCTGAAATGCCAAATATAATGTCACAAATGCCAATTTTAGTGCCTGAAATGCCAATTATAGTGCCTGAAATGCCAATTATTATTTCTCAAATGCCAATTTTAGTGCCTGAAATGCCAATTATAGTGCCTGAAATGCCAAATATTATGTCTCAAATGCCAATTTTAGTGCCTGAAATGCCAAATATTACGTCACAAATGCCAATTTTAGTGCCTGAAATGCCAAATATAATGTCACAAATGCAAATTTTTGTGTCTGAAATGCTAATTATAGTGTCTAAAATGCCAAATATTATGTCACAAATGCCAAATATAATGTCACAAATGCCAATTTTAGTGCCTGAAATGCCAAATATAATGTCACAAATGCCAATTATAGTGCCTGAAATGCCAAATATTATGTCTCAGATGCCTATTTTAGTGCCTGAAATGCCAATTATAGTGCCTGAAATGCCAAATATTATGTCTCAAATGCCAATTTTAGTGCCTGAAATGCCAAATATAATGTCACAAATGCCAATTATAGTGCCTGAAATGCCAAATATTATGTCTCAAATGCCAATTTTAGTGCCTGAAATGCCAATTTTAGTGCCTGAAATGCCAATTTTAGTGCCTGAAATGGCAAATATAATGTCACAAATGCCAATTTTAGTGCCTGAAATGCCAAATATTATGTCTCAAATGCCAATTTTAGTGCCTGAAATGCCAAATATTATGTCTCAAATGCCAATTTTAGTGCCTGAAATGCCGATAATAGTGCCTGAAATGCCAAATATTATGTCTGAAATGCCAATTTTAGTGCCTGAAATGCCAAATATAATGTCACAAATGCCAATTTTAGTGCCTGAAATGCCAATTTTAGTGCCTGAAATGCCAAATATTATGTCTCAAAAGCCAATTTTAGTGCCTGAAATGCCGAATATAGTGCCTGAAATGCCAAATATTATGTCTCAAATGCCAATTTTAGTGCCTGAAATGCCAAATATAATGTCACAAATGCCAATTTTAGTGCCTGAAATGCCAATTTTAGTGCCTGAAATGGCAAATATAATGTCACAAATGCCAATTTTAGTGCCTGAAATGCCGATTATAGTGCCTGAAATGCCGAATATAGTGCCTGAAATGCCAAATATTATGTCTCAAATGCCAATTTTAGTGCCTGAAATGCCAAATATAATGTCACAAATGCCAATTTTAGTGCCTGAAATGCCAATTTTAGTGCCTGAAATGGCAAATATAATGTCACAAATGCCAATTTTAGTGCCTGAAATGCCGATTATAGTGCCTGAAATGCCAAATATTATGTCTCAAATGCCAATTTTAGATCCTGAAATGCCGATAATAGTGCCTGAAATGCCAAATATTATGTCTCAAATGCCAATTTTAGTGCCTGAAATGCCAAATATAATGTCACAAATGCCAATTTTAGTGCCTGAAATGCCAATTATAGTGCCTGAAATGCCAAATATTATGTCTCAAAAGCCAATTTTAGTGCCTGAAATGCCGAATATAGTGCCTGAAATGCCAAATATTATTGCTCAAATGCCAATTATAGTGTCTAAAATGCCAAATATTATGTCACAAATGCCAAATATAATGTCACAAATGCCAATTTTAGTGCCTGAAATGCCAAATATAATGTCACAAATGCCAATTATAGTGCCTGAAATGCCAAATATTATGTCTCAGATGCCAATTTTAGTGCCTGAAATGCCAATTATAGTGCCTGAAATGCCAAATATTATGTCTCAAATGCCAATTTTAGTGCCTGAAATGCCAAATATAATGTCACAAATGCCAATTATAGTGCCTGAAATGCCAAATATTATGTCTCAAATGCCAATTTTAGTGCCTGAAATGCCAATTATAGTGCCTGAAATGCCAAATATTATGTCTCAAATGCCAATTTTAGTGTCTGAAATGCCAAATATAATGTCACAAATGCCAATTTTAGTTCCTGAAATGCCAATTATAGTGCCTGAAATGCCAAATATTATGTCTCAAATGCCAATTTTAGTGCCTGAAATGCCGATAATAGTGCCTGAAATGCCAAATATTATGTCTGAAATGCCAATTTTAGTGCCTGAAATGCCAAATATAATGTCACAAATGCCAATTTTAGTGCCTGAAATGCCAATTATAGTGCCTGAAATGCCAAATATTATGTCTCAAAAGCCAATTTTAGTGCCTGAAATGCCGAATATAGTGCCTGAAATGCCAAATATTATGTCTCAAATGCCAATTTTAGTGCCTGAAATGCCAAATATAATATCACAAATGCCAATTTTAGTGCCTGAAATGCCAATTTTAGTGCCTGAAATGGCAAATATAATGTCACAAATGCCAATTTTAGTGCCTGAAATGCCGATTATAGTGCCTGAAATGCCGAATATAGTGCCTGAAATGCCAAATATTATGTCTCAAATGCCAATTTTAGTGCCTGAAATGCCAAAAATAATGTCACAAATGCCAATTTTAGTGCCTGAAATGCCAATTTTAGTGCCTGAAATGGCAAATATAATGTCACAAATGCCAATTTTAGTGCCTGAAATGCCGATTATAGTGCCTGAAATGCCAAATATTATGTCTCAAATGCCAATTTTAGATCCTGAAATGCCGATAATAGTGCCTGAAATGCCAAATATTATGTCTCAAAAGCCAATTTTAGTGCCTGAAATGCCGAATATAGTGCCTGAAATGCCGATTATAGTGCCTGAAATGCCGAATATAGTGCCTGAAATGCCAAATATTATGTCTCAAATGCCAATTTTAGTGCCTGAAATGCCAAATATAATGTCACAAATGCCAATTTTAGTGCCTGAAATGCCAATTTTAGTGCCTGAAATGGCAAATATAATGTCACAAATGCCAATTTTAGTGCCTGAAATGCCGATTATAGTGCCTGAAATGCCAAATATAATGTCACAAATGCCAATTTTAGTGCCTGAAATGCCAATTATAGTGCCTGAAATGCCAAATATTATGTCTCAAAAGCCAATTTTAGTGCCTGAAATGCCGAATATAGTGCCTGAAATGCCAAATATTATTGCTCAAATGCCAATTTTAGTGCCTGAAATGCCAAATATAATGTCACAAATGCCAATTATAGTGCCTGAAATGCCAATTTTAGTGCCTGAAATGGCAAATATAATGTCATAAATGCCAATTTTAGTGCCTGAAATGCCGATTATAGTGCCTGAAATGCCAAATATAATGTCAAAAATGCCAATTTTAGTGCCTGATATGCCAAATATTATGTCTCAAATGCCAATTTTAGTGCCTGAAATGCCAAATATAATGTCAAAAATGCCAATTTTAGTGCCTGAAATGCCAAATATTATGTCACAAATGCCAATTTTAGTGCCTGAAATGCTAAATATTATGTCACAAATGCCAATTTTAGTGCCTGAAATGCCAATTATAGTGCCTGAAATGACAAATATTATGTCTCAAATCCCAATTTTAGTGCCTGAAATGCCAATTATAGTGCCTGAAATGCCAAATATAATGTCACAAATGCCAATTTTAGTGCCTGAAATGCCGATTATAGTGCCTGAAATGCCAAATATAATGTCACAAATGCCAATTTTAGTGCCTGAAATACCAAATATTATTTCTCAAATGCCAATTTTAGTGATTGAAATGCCAATTTTAGTGCATGAAATGCCAAATATTATGTCTCAAATGCCAATTTTAGTGCCTGAAATGCCAATTTTAGTGCCTGAAATGGCAAATATAATGTCACAAATGCCAATTTTAGTGCCTGAAATGCCGATTATAGTGCCTGAAATGCCGAATATAGTGCCTGAAATGCCAAATATTATGTCTCAAATGCCAATTTTAGTGCCTGAAATGCCAAATATAATGTCACAAATGCCAATTTTAGTGCCTGAAATGCCAATTTTAGTGCCTGAAATGGCAAATATAATGTCACAAATGCCAATTTTAGTGCCTGAAATGCCGATTATAGTGCCTGAAATGCCAAATATTATGTCTCAAATGCCAATTTTAGATCCTGAAATGCCGATAATAGTGCCTGAAATGCCAAATATTATGTCTCAAATGCCAATTTTAGTGCCTGAAATGCCAATTATAGTGCCTGAAATGCCAAATATTATGTCTCAAAAGCCAATTTTAGTGCCTGAAATGCCGAATATAGTGCCTGAAATGCCAAATATTATTGCTCAAATGCCAATTTTAGTGCCTGAAATGCCAAATATAATGTCACAAATGCCAATTATAGTGCCTGAAATGCCAATTTTAGTGCCTGAAATGGCAAATATAATGTCACAAATGCCAATTTTAGTGCCTGAAATGCCGATTATAGTGCCTGAAATGCCAAATATAATGTCAAAAATGCCAATTTTAGTGCCTGAAATGCCAAATATAATGTCACAAATGCCAATTTTAGTGCCTGAAATGCCAAATATTATGTCTCAAATGCCAATTTTAGTGCCTGAAATGCCAAATATAATGTCAAAAATGCCAATTTTAGTGCCTGAAATGCCAAATATTATGTCACAAATGCCAATTTTAGTGCCTGAAATGCTAAATATTATGTCACAAATGCCAATTTTAGTGCCTGAAATGCCAATTATAGTGCCTGAAATGACAAATATTATGTCTCAAATCCCAATTTTAGTGCCTGAAATGCCAATTATAGTGCCTGAAATGCCAAATATAATGTCACAAATGCCAATTTTAGTGCCTGAAATGCCGATTATAGTGCCTGAAATGCCAAATATAATGTCAAAAATGCCAATTTTAGTGCCTGAAATGCCAAATATAATGTCACAAATGCCAATTTTAGTGCCTGAAATACCAAATATTATGTCTCAAATGCCAATTTTAGTGATTGAAATGCCAATTTTAGTGCATGAAATGCCAAATATTATGTCTCAAATGCCAATTTTAGTGCCTAAAATGCCAATTATAGTGCCTGAAATGCCAAATATTATGTCTCAAATGCCAATTTTAGTGCCTGAAATGCCAAATATAATGTCACAAATGCCAATTATAGTGCCTGAAATGCCAAATATTATGTCTCAAATGCCAATCTTAGTGCCTGAAATGCCAATTATAGTGCCTGAAATGCCAAATATTATGTCTCAAATGCCAATTTTAGTGCCTGAAATGCCGAATATAGTGCCTGAAATGCCAAATATTATGTCTCAAATGCCAATTTTAGTGCCTGAAATGCCAAATATAATGTCACAAATGCCAATTTTAGTGCCTGAAATGGCAAATATAATGTCACAAATGCCAATTTTAGTGCCTGAAATGCCGATTATAGTGCCTGAAATGGCGAATATAGTGCCTGAAATGCCAAATATTATGTCTCAAATGCCAATTTTAGTGCCTGAAATGCCAAATATAATGTCACAAATGCCAATTTTAGTGCCTGAAATGGCAAATATAATGTCACAAATGCCAATTTTAGTGCCTGAAATGCCAATTATAGTGCCTGAAATGCCAATTATTATTTCTCAAATGCCAATTTTAGTGCCTGAAATGCCAATTATAGTGCCTGAAATGCCAAATATTATGTCTCAAATGCCAATTTTAGTGCCTGAAATGCCAAATATTACGTCACAAATGCCAATTTTAGTGCCTGAAATGCCAAATATAATGTCACAAATGCAAATTTTTGTGTCTGAAATGCTAATTATAGTGTCTAAAATGCCAAATATTATGTCACAAATGCCAAATATAATGTCACAAATGCCAATTTTAGTGCCTGAAATGCCAAATATAATGTCACAAATGCCAATTATAGTGCCTGAAATGCCAAATATTATGTCTCAGATGCCAATTTTAGTGCCTGAAATGCCAATTATAGTGCCTGAAATGCCAAATATTATGTCTCAAATGCCAATTTTAGTGCCTGAAATGCCAAATATAATGTCACAAATGCCAATTATAGTGCCTGAAATGCCAAATATTATGTCTCAAATGCCAATTTTAGTGCCTGAAATGCCAATTTTAGTGCCTGAAATGCCAATTTTAGTGCCTGAAATGGCAAATATAATGTCACAAATGCCAATTTTAGTGCCTGAAATGCCAAATATTATGTCTCAAATGCCAATTTTAGTGCCTGAAATGCCAAATATTATGTCTCAAATGCCAATTTTTGTGCCTGAAATGCCGATAATAGTGCCTGAAATGCCAAATATTATGTCTGAAATGCCAATTTTAGTGCCTGAAATGCCAAATATAATGTCACAAATGCCAATTTTAGTGCCTGAAATGCCAATTTTAGTGCCTGAAATGCCAAATATTATGTCTCAAAAGCCAATTTTAGTGCCTGAAATGCCGAATATAGTGCCTGAAATGCCAAATATTATGTCTCAAATGCCAATTTTAGTGCCTGAAATGCCAAATATAATGTCACAAATGCCAATTTTAGTGCCTGAAATGCCAATTTTAGTGCCTGAAATGGCAAATATAATGTCACAAATGCCAATTTTAGTGCCTGAAATGCCGATTATAGTGCCTGAAATGCCGAATATAGTGCCTGAAATGCCAAATATTATGTCTCAAATGCCAATTTTAGTGCCTGAAATGCCAAATATAATGTCACAAATGCCAATTTTAGTGCCTGAAATGCCAATTTTAGTGCCTGAAATGGCAAATATAATGTCACAAATGCCAATTTTAGTGCCTGAAATGCCGATTATAGTGCCTGAAATGCCAAATATTATGTCTCAAATGCCAATTTTAGATCCTGAAATGCCGATAATAGTGCCTGAAATGCCAAATATTATGTCTCAAATGCCAATTTTAGTGCCTGAAATGCCAAATATAATGTCACAAATGCCAATTTTAGTGCCTGAAATGCCAATTATAGTGCCTGAAATGCCAAATATTATGTCTCAAAAGCCAATTTTAGTGCCTGAAATGCCGAATATAGTGCCTGAAATGCCAAATATTATTGCTCAAATGCCAATTATAGTGTCTAAAATGCCAAATATTATGTCACAAATGCCAAATATAATGTCACAAATGCCAATTTTATTGCCTGAAATGCCAAATATAATGTCACAAATGCCAATTATAGTGCCTGAAATGCCAAATATTATGTCTCAAATGCCAATTTTAGTGCCTGAAATGCCAAATATAATGTCACAAATGCCAATTATAGTGCCTGAAATGCCAAATATTATGTCTCAAATGCCAATTTTAGTGCCTGAAATGCCAATTATAGTGCCTGAAATGCCAAATATTATGTCTCAAATGCCAATTTTAGTGTCTGAAATGCCAAATATAATGTCACAAATGCCAATTTTAGTTCCTGAAATGCCAATTATAGTGCCTGAAATGCCAAATATTATGTCTCAAATGCCAATTTTAGATCCTGAAATGCCGATAATAGTGCCTGAAATGCCAAATATTATGTCTCAAAAGCCAATTTTAGTGCCTGAAATGCCGAATATAGTGCCTGAAATGCCGATTATAGTGCCTGAAATGCCGAATATAGTGCCTGAAATGCCAAATATTATGTCTCAAATGCCAATTTTAGTGCCTGAAATGCCAAATATAATGTCACAAATGCCAATTTTAGTGCCTGAAATGCCAATTTTAGTGCCTGAAATGGCAAATATAATGTCACAAATGCCAATTTTAGTGCCTGAAATGCCGATTATAGTGCCTGAAATGCCAAATATAATGTCACAAATGCCAATTTTAGTGCCTGAAATGCCAATTATAGTGCCTGAAATGCCAAATATTATGTCTCAAAAGCCAATTTTAGTGCCTGAAATGCCGAATATAGTGCCTGAAATGCCAAATATTATTGCTCAAATGCCAATTTTAGTGCCTGAAATGCCAAATATAATGTCACAAATGCCAATTATAGTGCCTGAAATGCCAATTTTAGTGCCTGAAATGGCAAATATAATGTCATAAATGCCAATTTTAGTGCCTGAAATGCCGATTATAGTGCCTGAAATGCCAAATATAATGTCAAAAATGCCAATTTTAGTGCCTGAAATGCCAAATATTATGTCTCAAATGCCAATTTTAGTGCCTGAAATGCCAAATATAATGTCAAAAATGCCAATTTTAGTGCCTGAAATGCCAAATATTATGTCACAAATGCCAATTTTAGTGCCTGAAATGCTAAATATTATGTCACAAATGCCAATTTTAGTGCCTGAAATGCCAATTATAGTGCCTGAAATGACAAATATTATGTCTCAAATCCCAATTTTAGTGCCTGAAATGCCAATTATAGTGCCTGAAATGCCAAATATAATGTCACAAATGCCAATTTTAGTGCCTGAAATGCCGATTATAGTGCCTGAAATGCCAAATATAATGTCACAAATGCCAATTTTAGTGCCTGAAATACCAAATATTATTTCTCAAATGCCAATTTTAGTGATTGAAATGCCAATTTTAGTGCATGAAATGCCAAATATTATGTCTCAAATGCCAATTTTAGTGCCTGAAATGCCAATTTTAGTGCCTGAAATGGCAAATATAATGTCACAAATGCCAATTTTAGTGCCTGAAATGCCGATTATAGTGCCTGAAATGCCGAATATAGTGCCTGAAATGCCAAATATTATGTCTCAAATGCCAATTTTAGTGCCTGAAATGCCAAATATAATGTCACAAATGCCAATTTTAGTGCCTGAAATGCCAATTTTAGTGCCTGAAATGGCAAATATAATGTCACAAATGCCAATTTTAGTGCCTGAAATGCCGATTATAGTGCCTGAAATGCCAAATATTATGTCTCAAATGCCAATTTTAGATCCTGAAATGCCGATAATAGTGCCTGAAATGCCAAATATTATGTCTCAAATGCCAATTTTAGTGCCTGAAATGCCAAATATAATGTCACAAATGCCAATTTTAGTGCCTGAAATGCCAATTATAGTGCCTGAAATGCCAAATATTATGTCTCAAAAGCCAATTTTAGTGCCTGAAATGCCGAATATAGTGCCTGAAATGCCAAATATTATTGCTCAAATGCCAATTTTAGTGCCTGAAATGCCAAATATAATGTCACAAATGCCAATTATAGTGCCTGAAATGCCAATTTTAGTGCCTGAAATGGCAAATATAATGTCACAAATGCCAATTTTAGTGCCTGAAATGCCGATTATAGTGCCTGAAATGCCAAATATAATGTCAAAAATGCCAATTTTAGTGCCTGAAATGCCAAATATAATGTCACAAATGCCAATTTTAGTGCCTGAAATGCCAAATATTATGTCTCAAATGCCAATTTTAGTGCCTGAAATGCCAAATATAATGTCAAAAATGCCAATTTTAGTGCCTGAAATGCCAAATATTATGTCACAAATGCCAATTTTAGTGCCTGAAATGCTAAATATTATGTCACAAATGCCAATTTTAGTGCCTGAAATGCCAATTATAGTGCCTGAAATGACAAATATTATGTCTCAAATCCCAATTTTAGTGCCTGAAATGCCAATTATAGTGCCTGAAATGCCAAATATAATGTCACAAATGCCAATTTTAGTGCCTGAAATGCCGATTATAGTGCCTGAAATGCCAAATATAATGTCAAAAATGCCAATTTTAGTGCCTGAAATGCCAAATATAATGTCACAAATGCCAATTTTAGTGCCTGAAATACCAAATATTATGTCTCAAATGCCAATTTTAGTGATTGAAATGCCAATTTTAGTGCATGAAATGCCAAATATTATGTCTCAAATGCCAATTTTAGTGCCTAAAATGCCAATTATAGTGCCTGAAATGCCAAATATTATGTCTCAAATGCCCATTTTAGTGCCTGAAATGCCAAATATAATGTCACAAATGCCAATTATAGTGCCTGAAATGCCAAATATTATGTCTCAAATGCCAATCTTAGTGCCTGAAATGCCAATTATAGTGCCTGAAATGCCAAATATTATGTCTCAAATGCCAATTTTAGTGCCTGAAATGCCGAATATAGTGCCTGAAATGCCAAATATTATGTCTCAAATGCCAATTTTAGTGCCTGAAATGCCAAATATAATGTCACAAATGCCAATTTTAGTGCCTGAAATGGCAAATATAATGTCACAAATGCCAATTTTAGTGCCTGAAATGCCGATTATAGTGCCTGAAATGGCGAATATAGTGCCTGAAATGCCAAATATTATGTCTCAAATGCCAATTTTAGTGCCTGAAATGCCAAATATAATGTCACAAATGCCAATTTTAGTGCCTGAAATGGCAAATATAATGTCACAAATGCCAATTTTAGTGCCTGAAATGCCAATTATAGTGCCTGAAATGCCAATTATTATTTCTCAAATGCCAATTTTAGTGCCTGAAATGCCAATTATAGTGCCTGAAATGCCAAATATTATGTCTCAAATGCCAATTTTAGTGCCTGAAATGCCAAATATTACGTCACAAATGCCAATTTTAGTGCCTGAAATGCCAAATATAATGTCACAAATGCAAATTTTTGTGTCTGAAATGCTAATTATAGTGTCTAAAATGCCAAATATTATGTCACAAATGCCAAATATAATGTCACAAATGCCAATTTTAGTGCCTGAAATGCCAAATATAATGTCAAAAATGCCAATTATAGTGCCTGAAATGCCAAATATTATGTCTCAGATGCCAATTTTAGTGCCTGAAATGCCAATTATAGTGCCTGAAATGCCAAATATTATGTCTCAAATGCCAATTTTAGTGCCTGAAATGCCAAATATAATGTCACAAATGCCAATTATAGTGCCTGAAATGCCAAATATTATGTCTCAAATGCCAATTTTAGTGCCTGAAATGCCAATTTTAGTGCCTGAAATGCCAATTTTAGTGCCTGAAATGGCAAATATAATGTCACAAATGCCAATTTTAGTGCCTGAAATGCCAAATATTATGTCTCAAATGCCAATTTTAGTGCCTGAAATGCCAATTATAGTGCCTGAAATGACAAATATTATGTCTCAAATCCCAATTTTAGTGCCTGAAATGCCAATTATAGTGCCTGAAATGCCAAATATAATGTCACAAATGCCAATTTTAGTGCCTGAAATGCCGATTATAGTGCCTGAAATGCCAAATATAATGTCACAAATGCCAATTTTAGTGCCTGAAATACCAAATATTATTTCTCAAATGCCAATTTTAGTGATTGAAATGCCAATTTTAGTGCATGAAATGCCAAATATTATGTCTCAAATGCCAATTTTAGTGCCTGAAATGCCAATTTTAGTGCCTGAAATGGCAAATATAATGTCACAAATGCCAATTTTAGTGCCTGAAATGCCGATTATAGTGCCTGAAATGCCGAATATAGTGCCTGAAATGCCAAATATTATGTCTCAAATGCCAATTTTAGTGCCTGAAATGCCAAATATAATGTCACAAATGCCAATTTTAGTGCCTGAAATGCCAATTTTAGTGCCTGAAATGGCAAATATAATGTCACAAATGCCAATTTTAGTGCCTGAAATGCCGATTATAGTGCCTGAAATGCCAAATATTATGTCTCAAATGCCAATTTTAGATCCTGAAATGCCGATAATAGTGCCTGAAATGCCAAATATTATGTCTCAAATGCCAATTTTAGTGCCTGAAATGCCAAATATAATGTCACAAATGCCAATTTTAGTGCCTGAAATGCCAATTATAGTGCCTGAAATGCCAAATATTATGTCTCAAAAGCCAATTTTAGTGCCTGAAATGCCGAATATAGTGCCTGAAATGCCAAATATTATTGCTCAAATGCCAATTTTAGTGCCTGAAATGCCAAATATAATGTCACAAATGCCAATTATAGTGCCTGAAATGCCAATTTTAGTGCCTGAAATGGCAAATATAATGTCACAAATGCCAATTTTAGTGCCTGAAATGCCGATTATAGTGCCTGAAATGCCAAATATAATGTCAAAAATGCCAATTTTAGTGCCTGAAATGCCAAATATAATGTCACAAATGCCAATTTTAGTGCCTGAAATGCCAAATATTATGTCTCAAATGCCAATTTTAGTGCCTGAAATGCCAAATATAATGTCAAAAATGCCAATTTTAGTGCCTGAAATGCCAAATATTATGTCACAAATGCCAATTTTAGTGCCTGAAATGCTAAATATTATGTCACAAATGCCAATTTTAGTGCCTGAAATGCCAATTATAGTGCCTGAAATGACAAATATTATGTCTCAAATCCCAATTTTAGTGCCTGAAATGCCAATTATAGTGCCTGAAATGCCAAATATAATGTCACAAATGCCAATTTTAGTGCCTGAAATGCCGATTATAGTGCCTGAAATGCCAAATATAATGTCAAAAATGCCAATTTTAGTGCCTGAAATGCCAAATATAATGTCACAAATGCCAATTTTAGTGCCTGAAATACCAAATATTATGTCTCAAATGCCAATTTTAGTGATTGAAATGCCAATTTTAGTGCATGAAATGCCAAATATTATGTCTCAAATGCCAATTTTAGTGCCTAAAATGCCAATTATAGTGCCTGAAATGCCAAATATTATGTCTCAAATGCCCATTTTAGTGCCTGAAATGCCAAATATAATGTCACAAATGCCAATTATAGTGCCTGAAATGCCAAATATTATGTCTCAAATGCCAATCTTAGTGCCTGAAATGCCAATTATAGTGCCTGAAATGCCAAATATTATGTCTCAAATGCCAATTTTAGTGCCTGAAATGCCGAATATAGTGCCTGAAATGCCAAATATTATGTCTCAAATGCCAATTTTAGTGCCTGAAATGCCAAATATAATGTCACAAATGCCAATTTTAGTGCCTGAAATGGCAAATATAATGTCACAAATGCCAATTTTAGTGCCTGAAATGCCGATTATAGTGCCTGAAATGGCGAATATAGTGCCTGAAATGCCAAATATTATGTCTCAAATGCCAATTTTAGTGCCTGAAATGCCAAATATAATGTCACAAATGCCAATTTTAGTGCCTGAAATGGCAAATATAATGTCACAAATGCCAATTTTAGTGCCTGAAATGCCAATTATAGTGCCTGAAATGCCAATTATTATTTCTCAAATGCCAATTTTAGTGCCTGAAATGCCAATTATAGTGCCTGAAATGCCAAATATTATGTCAAAAATGCCAATTTTAGTGCCTGAAATGCCAAATATAATGTCACAAATGCCAATTTTAGTGCCTGAAATGCCAAATATTATGTCTCAAATGCCAATTTTAGTGCCTGAAATGCCAAATATAATGTCAAAAATGCCAATTTTAGTGCCTGAAATGCCAAATATTATGTCACAAATGCCAATTTTAGTGCCTGAAATGCCAAATATAATGTCAAAAATGCCAATTATAGTGCCTGAAATGCCAAATATTATGTCTCAGATGCCAATTTTAGTGCCTGAAATGCCAATTATAGTGCCTGAAATGCCAAATATTATGTCTCAAATGCCAATTTTAGTGCCTGAAATGCCAAATATAATGTCACAAATGCCAATTATAGTGCCTGAAATGCCAAATATTATGTCTCAAATGCCAATTTTAGTGCCTGAAATGCCAATTTTAGTGCCTGAAATGCCAATTTTAGTGCCTGAAATGGCAAATATAATGTCACAAATGCCAATTTTAGTGCCTGAAATGCCAAATATTATGTCTCAAATGCCAATTTTAGTGCCTGAAATGCCAAATATTATGTCTCAAATGCCAATTTTAGTGCCTGAAATGCCGATAATAGTGCCTGAAATGCCAAATATTATGTCTGAAATGCCAATTTTAGTGCCTGAAATGCCAAATATAATGTCACAAATGCCAATTTTAGTGCCTGAAATGCCAATTTTAGTGCCTGAAATGCCAAATATTATGTCTCAAAAGCCAATTTTAGTGCCTGAAATGCCGAATATAGTGCCTGAAATGCCAAATATTATGTCTCAAATGCCAATTTTAGTGCCTGAAATGCCAAATATAATGTCACAAATGCCAATTTTAGTGCCTGAAATGCCAATTTTAGTGCCTGAAATGGCAAATATAATGTCACAAATGCCAATTTTAGTGCCTGAAATGCCGATTATAGTGCCTGAAATGCCGAATATAGTGCCTGAAATGCCAAATATTATGTCTCAAATGCCAATTTTAGTGCCTGAAATGCCAAATATAATGTCACAAATGCCAATTTTAGTGCCTGAAATGCCAATTTTAGTGCCTGAAATGGCAAATATAATGTCACAAATGCCAATTTTAGTGCCTGAAATGCCGATTATAGTGCCTGAAATGCCAAATATTATGTCTCAAATGCCAATTTTAGATCCTGAAATGCCGATAATAGTGCCTGAAATGCCAAATATTATGTCTCAAATGCCAATTTTAGTGCCTGAAATGCCAAATATAATGTCACAAATGCCAATTTTAGTGCCTGAAATGCCAATTTTAGTGCCTGAAATGGCAAATATAATGTCACAAATGCCAATTTTAGTGCCTGAAATGCCGATTATAGTGCCTGAAATGCCAAATATAATGTCACAAATGCCAATTTTAGTGCCTGAAATGCCAATTATAGTGCCTGAAATGCCAAATATTATGTCTCAAAAGCCAATTTTAGTGCCTGAAATGCCGAATATAGTGCCTGAAATGCCAAATATTATTGCTCAAATGCCAATTTTAGTGCCTGAAATGCCAAATATAATGTCACAAATGCCAATTATAGTGCCTGAAATGCCAATTTTAGTGCCTGAAATGGCAAATATAATGTCATAAATGCCAATTTTAGTGCCTGAAATGCCGATTATAGTGCCTGAAATGCCAAATATAATGTCAAAAATGCCAATTTTAGTGCCTGAAATGCCAAATATTATGTCTCAAATGCCAATTTTAGTGCCTGAAATGCCAAATATAATGTCAAAAATGCCAATTTTAGTGCCTGAAATGCCAAATATTATGTCACAAATGCCAATTTTAGTGCCTGAAATGCTAAATATTATGTCACAAATGCCAATTTTAGTGCCTGAAATGCCAATTATAGTGCCTGAAATGACAAATATTATGTCTCAAATCCCAATTTTAGTGCCTGAAATGCCAATTATAGTGCCTGAAATGCCAAATATAATGTCACAAATGCCAATTTTAGTGCCTGAAATGCCGATTATAGTGCCTGAAATGCCAAATATAATGTCACAAATGCCAATTTTAGTGCCTGAAATACCAAATATTATTTCTCAAATGCCAATTTTAGTGATTGAAATGCCAATTTTAGTGCATGAAATGCCAAATATTATGTCTCAAATGCCAATTTTAGTGCCTGAAATGCCAATTTTAGTGCCTGAAATGCCAATTTTAGTGCCTGAAATGGCAAATATAATGTCACAAATGCCAATTTTAGTGCCTGAAATGCCGATTATAGTGCCTGAAATGCCGAATATAGTGCCTGAAATGCCAAATATTATGTCTCAAATGCCAATTTTAGTGCCTGAAATGCCAAATATAATGTCACAAATGCCAATTTTAGTGCCTGAAATGCCAATTTTAGTGCCTGAAATGGCAAATATAATGTCACAAATGCCAATTTTAGTGCCTGAAATGCCGATTATAGTGCCTGAAATGCCAAATATTATGTCTCAAATGCCAATTTTAGATCCTGAAATGCCGATAATAGTGCCTGAAATGCCAAATATTATGTCTCAAATGCCAATTTTAGTGCCTGAAATGCCAAATATAATGTCACAAATGCCAATTTTAGTGCCTGAAATGCCAATTATAGTGCCTGAAATGCCAAATATTATGTCTCAAAAGCCAATTTTAGTGCCTGAAATGCCGAATATAGTGCCTGAAATGCCAAATATTATTGCTCAAATGCCAATTTTAGTGCCTGAAATGCCAAATATAATGTCACAAATGCCAATTATAGTGCCTGAAATGCCAATTTTAGTGCCTGAAATGGCAAATATAATGTCACAAATGCCAATTTTAGTGCCTGAAATGCCGATTATAGTGCCTGAAATGCCAAATATAATGTCAAAAATGCCAATTTTAGTGCCTGAAATGCCAAATATAATGTCACAAATGCCAATTTTAGTGCCTGAAATGCCAAATATTATGTCTCAAATGCCAATTTTAGTGCCTGAAATGCCAAATATAATGTCAAAAATGCCAATTTTAGTGCCTGAAATGCCAAATATTATGTCACAAATGCCAATTTTAGTGCCTGAAATGCTAAATATTATGTCACAAATGCCAATTTTAGTGCCTGAAATGCCAATTATAGTGCCTGAAATGACAAATATTATGTCTCAAATCCCAATTTTAGTGCCTGAAATGCCAATTATAGTGCCTGAAATGACAAATATAATGTCACAAATGCCAATTTTAGTGTCTGAAATGCCGATTATAGTGCCTGAAATGCCAAATATAATGTCAAAAATGCCAATTTTAGTGCCTGAAATGCCAAATATAATGTCACAAATGCCAATTTTAGTGCCTGAAATACCAAATATTATGTCTCAAATGCCAATTTTAGTGATTGAAATGCCAATTTTAGTGCATGAAATGCCAAATATTATGTCTCAAATGCCAATTTTAGTGCCTAAAATGCCAATTATAGTGCCTGAAATGCCAAATATTATGTCTCAAATGCCAATTTTAGTGCCTGAAATGCCAAATATAATGTCACAAATGCCAATTATAGTGCCTGAAATGCCAAATATTATGTCTCAAATGCCAATCTTAGTGCCTGAAATGCCAATTATAGTGCCTGAAATGCCAAATATTATGTCTCAAATGCCAATTTTAGTGCCTGAAATGCCGAATATAGTGCCTGAAATGCCAAATATTATGTCTCAAATGCCAATTTTAGTGCCTGAAATGCCAAATATAATGTCACAAATGCCAATTTTAGTGCCTGAAATGGCAAATATAATGTCACAAATGCCAATTTTAGTGCCTGAAATGCCGATTATAGTGCCTGAAATGGCGAATATAGTGCCTGAAATGCCAAATATTATGTCTCAAATGCCAATTTTAGTGCCTGAAATGCCAAATATAATGTCACAAATGCCAATTTTAGTGCCTGAAATGGCAAATATAATGTCACAAATGCCAATTTTAGTGCCTGAAATGCCAATTATAGTGCCTGAAATGCCAATTATTATTTCTCAAATGCCAATTTTAGTGCCTGAAATGCCAATTATAGTGCCTGAAATGCCAAATATTATGTCTCAAATGCCAATTTTAGTGCCTGAAATGCCAAATATTACGTCACAAATGCCAATTTTAGTGCCTGAAATGCCAAATATAATGTCACAAATGCAAATTTTTGTGTCTGAAATGCTAATTATAGTGTCTAAAATGCCAAATATTATGTCACAAATGCCAAATATAATGTCACAAATGCCAATTTTAGTGCCTGAAATGCCAAATATAATGTCACAAATGCCAATTATAGTGCCTGAAATGCCAAATATTATGTCTCAGATGCCAATTTTAGTGCCTGAAATGCCAATTATAGTGCCTGAAATGCCAAATATTATGTCTCAAATGCCAATTTTAGTGCCTGAAATGCCAAATATAATGTCACAAATGCCAATTATAGTGCCTGAAATGCCAAATATTATGTCTCAAATGCCAATTTTAGTGCCTGAAATGCCAATTTTAGTGCCTGAAATGCCAATTTTAGTGCCTGAAATGGCAAATATAATGTCACAAATGCCAATTTTAGTGCCTGAAATGCCAAATATTATGTCTCAAATGCCAATTTTAGTGCCTGAAATGCCAAATATTATGTCTCAAATGCCAATTTTAGTGCCTGAAATGCCGATAATAGTGCCTGAAATGCCAAATATTATGTCTGAAATGCCAATTTTAGTGCCTGAAATGCCAAATATAATGTCACAAATGCCAATTTTAGTGCCTGAAATGCCAATTTTAGTGCCTGAAATGCCAAATATTATGTCTCAAAAGCCAATTTTAGTGCCTGAAATGCCGAATATAGTGCCTGAAATGCCAAATATTATGTCTCAAATGCCAATTTTAGTGCCTGAAATGCCAAATATAATGTCACAAATGCCAATTTTAGTGCCTGAAATGCCAATTTTAGTGCCTGAAATGGCAAATATAATGTCACAAATGCCAATTTTAGTGCCTGAAATGCCGATTATAGTGCCTGAAATGCCGAATATAGTGCCTGAAATGCCAAATATTATGTCTCAAATGCCAATTTTAGTGCCTGAAATGCCAAATATAATGTCACAAATGCCAATTTTAGTGCCTGAAATGCCAATTTTAGTGCCTGAAATGGCAAATATAATGTCACAAATGCCAATTTTAGTGCCTGAAATGCCGATTATAGTGCCTGAAATGCCAAATATTATGTCTCAAATGCCAATTTTAGATCCTGAAATGCCGATAATAGTGCCTGAAATGCCAAATATTATGTCTCAAATGCCAATTTTAGTGCCTGAAATGCCAAATATAATGTCACAAATGCCAATTTTAGTGCCTGAAATGCCAATTATAGTGCCTGAAATGCCAAATATTATGTCTCAAAAGCCAATTTTAGTGCCTGAAATGCCGAATATAGTGCCTGAAATGCCAAATATTATTGCTCAAATGCCAATTATAGTGTCTAAAATGCCAAATATTATGTCACAAATGCCAAATATAATGTCACAAATGCCAATTTTAGTGCCTGAAATGCCAAATATAATGTCACAAATGCCAATTATAGTGCCTGAAATGCCAAATATTATGTCTCAGATGCCAATTTTAGTGCCTGAAATGCCAATTATAGTGCCTGAAATGCCAAATATTATGTCTCAAATGCCAATTTTAGTGCCTGAAATGCCAAATATAATGTCACAAATGCCAATTATAGTGCCTGAAATGCCAAATATTATGTCTCAAATGCCAATTTTAGTGCCTGAAATGCCAATTATAGTGCCTGAAATGCCAAATATTATGTCTCAAATGCCAATTTTAGTGTCTGAAATGCCAAATATAATGTCACAAATGCCAATTTTAGTTCCTGAAATGCCAATTATAGTGCCTGAAATGCCAAATATTATGTCTCAAATGCCAATTTTAGTGCCTGAAATGCCGATAATAGTGCCTGAAATGCCAAATATTATGTCTGAAATGCCAATTTTAGTGCCTGAAATGCCAAATATAATGTCACAAATGCCAATTTTAGTGCCTGAAATGCCAATTATAGTGCCTGAAATGCCAAATATTATGTCTCAAAAGCCAATTTTAGTGCCTGAAATGCCGAATATAGTGCCTGAAATGCCAAATATTATGTCTCAAATGCCAATTTTAGTGCCTGAAATGCCAAATATAATGTCACAAATGCATATTTTAGTGCCTGAAATGCCAATTTTAGTGCCTGAAATGGCAAATATAATGTCACAAATGCCAATTTTAGTGCCTGAAATGCCGATTATAGTGCCTGAAATGCCGAATATAGTGCCTGAAATGCCAAATATTATGTCTCAAATGCCAATTTTAGTGCCTGAAATGCCAAAAATAATGTCACAAATGCCAATTTTAGTGCCTAAAATGCCAATTTTAGTGCCTGAAATGGCAAATATAATGTCACAAATGCCAATTTTAGTGCCTGAAATGCCGATTATAGTGCCTGAAATGCCAAATATTATGTCTCAAATGCCAAATTTAGATCCTGAAATGCCGATAATAGTGCCTGAAATGCCAAATATTATGTCTCAAAAGCCAATTTTAGTGCCTGAAATGCCGAATATAGTGCCTGAAATGCCGATTATAGTGCCTGAAATGCCGAATATAGTGCCTGAAATGCCAAATATTATGTCTCAAATGCCAATTTTAGTGCCTGAAATGCCAAATATAATGTCACAAATGCCAATTTTAGTGCCTGAAATGCCAATTTTAGTGCCTGAAATGGCAAATATAATGTCACAAATGCCAATTTTAGTGCCTGAAATGCCGATTATAGTGCCTGAAATGCCAAATATAATGTCACAAATGCCAATTTTAGTGCCTGAAATGCCAATTATAGTGCCTGAAATGCCAAATATTATGTCTCAAAAGCCAATTTTAGTGCCTGAAATGCCGAATATAGTGCCTGAAATGCCAAATATTATTGCTCAAATGCCAATTTTAGTGCCTGAAATGCCAAATATAATGTCACAAATGCCAATTATAGTGCCTGAAATGCCAATTTTAGTGCCTGAAATGGCAAATATAATGTCATAAATGCCAATTTTAGTGCCTGAAATGCCGATTATAGTGCCTGAAATGCCAAATATAATGTCAAAAATGCCAATTTTAGTGCCTGAAATGCCAAATATTATGTCTCAAATGCCAATTTTAGTGCCTGAAATGCCAAATATAATGTCAAAAATGCCAATTTTAGTGCCTGAAATGCCAAATATTATGTCACAAATGCCAATTTTAGTGCCTGAAATGCTAAATATTATGTCACAAATGCCAATTTTAGTGCCTGAAATGCCAATTATAGTGCCTGAAATGACAAATATTATGTCTCAAATCCCAATTTTAGTGCCTGAAATGCCAATTATAGTGCCTGAAATGCCAAATATAATGTCACAAATGCCAATTTTAGTGCCTGAAATGCCGATTATAGTGCCTGAAATGCCAAATATAATGTCAAAAATGCCAATTTTAGTGCCTGAAATGCCAAATATAATGTCACAAATGCCAATTTTAGTGCCTGAAATACCAAATATTATTTCTCAAATGCCAATTTTAGTGATTGAAATGCCAATTTTAGTGCATGAAATGCCAAATATTATGTCTCAAATGCCAATTTTAGTGCCTGAAATGCCAATTTTAGTGCCTGAAATGGCAAATATAATGTCACAAATGCCAATTTTAGTGCCTGAAATGCCGATTATAGTGCCTGAAATGCCGAATATAGTGCCTGAAATGCCAAATATTATGTCTCAAATGCCAATTTTAGTGCCTGAAATGCCAAATATAATGTCACAAATGCCAATTTTAGTGCCTGAAATGCCAATTTTAGTGCCTGAAATGGCAAATATAATGTCACAAATGCCAATTTTAGTGCCTGAAATGCCGATTATAGTGCCTGAAATGCCAAATATTATGTCTCAAATGCCAATTTTAGATCCTGAAATGCCGATAATAGTGCCTGAAATGCCAAATATTATGTCTCAAATGCCAATTTTAGTGCCTGAAATGCCAAATATAATGTCACAAATGCCAATTTTAGTGCCTGAAATGCCAATTATAGTGCCTGAAATGCCAAATATTATGTCTCAAAAGCCAATTTTAGTGCCTGAAATGCCGAATATAGTGCCTGAAATGCCAAATATTATTGCTCAAATGCCAATTTTAGTGCCTGAAATGCCAAATATAATGTCACAAATGCCAATTATAGTGCCTGAAATGCCAATTTTAGTGCCTGAAATGGCAAATATAATGTCACAAATGCCAATTTTAGTGCCTGAAATGCCGATTATAGTGCCTGAAATGCCAAATATAATGTCAAAAATGCCAATTTTAGTGCCTGAAATGCCAAATATAATGTCACAAATGCCAATTTTAGTGCCTGAAATGCCAAATATTATGTCTCAAATGCCAATTTTAGTGCCTGAAATGCCAAATATAATGTCAAAAATGCCAATTTTAGTGCCTGAAATGCCAAATATTATGTCACAAATGCCAATTTTAGTGCCTGAAATGCTAAATATTATGTCACAAATGCCAATTTTAGTGCCTGAAATGCCAATTATAGTGCCTGAAATGACAAATATTATGTCAAAAATGCCAATTTTAGTGCCTGAAATGCCAAATATTATGTCACAAATGCCAATTTTAGTGCCTGAAATGCTAAATATTATGTCACAAATGCCAATTTTAGTGCCTGAAATGCCAATTATAGTGCCTGAAATGACAAATATTATGTCTCAAATCCCAATTTTAGTGCCTGAAATGCCAATTATAGTGCCTGAAATGCCAAATATAATGTCACAAATGCCAATTTTAGTGCCTGAAATGCCGATTATAGTGCCTGAAATGCCAAATATAATGTCAAAAATGCCAATTTTAGTGCCTGAAATGCCAAATATAATGTCACAAATGCCAATTTTAGTGCCTGAAATACCAAATATTATGTCTCAAATGCCAATTTTAGTGATTGAAATGCCAATTTTAGTGCATGAAATGCCAAATATTATGTCTCAAATGCCAATTTTAGTGCCTAAAATGCCAATTATAGTGCCTGAAATGCCAAATATTATGTCTCAAATGCCAATTTTAGTGCCTGAAATGCCAAATATAATGTCACAAATGCCAATTATAGTGCCTGAAATGCCAAATATTATGTCTCAAATGCCAATCTTAGTGCCTGAAATGCCAATTATAGTGCCTGAAATGCCAAATATTATGTCTCAAATGCCAATTTTAGTGCCTGAAATGCCGAATATAGTGCCTGAAATGCCAAATATTATGTCTCAAATGCCAATTTTAGTGCCTGAAATGCCAAATATAATGTCACAAATGCCAATTTTGGTGCCTGAAATGGCAAATATAATGTCACAAATGCCAATTTTAGTGCCTGAAATGCCGATTATAGTGCCTGAAATGGCGAATATAGTGCCTGAAATGCCAAATATTATGTCTCAAATGCCAATTTTAGTGCCTGAAATGCCAAATATAATGTCACAAATGCCAATTTTAGTGCCTGAAATGGCAAATATAATGTCACAAATGCCAATTTTAGTGCCTGAAATGCCGATTATAGTGCCTGAAATGCCAAATATTATGTCTCAAATGCCAATTTTAGTGCCTGAAATGCCGATAATAGTGCCTGAAATGCCAAATATTATGTCTCAAATGCCAATTTTAGTGCCTGAAATGCCAAATATAATGTCACAAATGCCAATTTTAGTGCCTGAAATGCCAAATATTATGTCTCAAAAGCCAATTTTAGTGCCTGAAATGCCGAATATAGTGCCTGAAATGCCAAATATTATTGCTCAAATGCCAATTTTAGTGCCTGAAATGCCAAATATAATGTCACAAATGCCAATTATAGTGCCTGAAATGCCAATTTTAGTGCCTGAAATGGCAAATATAATGTCACAAATGCCAATTTTAGTGCCTGAAATGCCGATTATAGTGCCTGAAATGCCAAATATAATGTCAAAAATGCCAATTTTAGTGCCTGAAATGCCAAATATAATGTCACAAATGCCAATTTTAGTGCCTGAAATGCCGATTATAGTGCCTGAAATGCCAAATATAATGTCAAAAATGCCAATTTTAGTGCCTGAAATGCCAAATATAATGTCAAAAATGCCAATTTTAGTGCCTGAAATGCCAAATATTATGTCACAAATGCCAATTTTAGTGCCTGAAATGCTAAATATTATGTCACAAATGCCAATTTTAGTGCCTGAAATGCCAATTATAGTGCCTGAAATGACAAATATTATGTCTCAAATCCCAATTTTAGTGCCTGAAATGCCAATTATAGTGCCTGAAATGCCAAATATAATGTCACAAATGCCAATTTTAGTGCCTGAAATGCCGATTATAGTGCCTGAAATGCCAAATATAATGTCAAAAATGCCAATTTTAGTGCCTGAAATGCCAAATATAATGTCACAAATGCCAATTTTAGTGCCTGAAATACCAAATATTATGTCTCAAATGCCAATTTTAGTGCCTGAAATGCCAAATATAATGTCACAAATGCCAATTTTAGTGATTGAAATGCCAATTTTAGTGCATGAAATGCCAAATATAATGTCACAAATGCCAATTTTAGTGCCTGAAATGCCGATTATAGTGTCTGAAATGCCAAATATAATGTCACAAATGCCAATTATAGTGCCTGAAATGCCAAATATTATGTCTCAAATGCCAATTTTAGTGCCTGAAATGCCAATTATAGTGCCTGAAATGCCAAATATTATGTCTCAAATGCCAATTTTAGTGCCTGAAATGCCAAATATAATGTCACAAATGCCAATTATAGTGCCTGAAATAAAGCGTTTCTAAAGCGTTATCTTGGGTTTTGAGAGGGATATCTGGAGTTTTAGGAGGGATTTCTTGGTCCGTAGAGGGATTTCTTGGTCCCTAGAGGGATTTCTAGGTCCCCAGAGGGATTTCTAGGTCCCCAGAGGGATTTCTAGGTCCCTAGAGGGATTTCTAGGTCCCTAGAGCGATTTCTAGGTCCCTAGAGGGATTTCTTGGTCCCTAGAGGGATTTCTTGGTCCCTAGAGAGATTTCTAGAGCGTGTTACAGGGTTTTGAGAGGGATATCATGGGTTTTTAGAGTGATTTCAAGGGTTTCTAAAGCGTTATCTTGGGTTTTGAGAGGGATATCTGGAGTTTTAGGAGGGATTTCTATGTCCCTAGAGGGATTTCTAGGTCCCCAGAGGGATTTCTAGGTCCCTAGAGGGATTTCTATGTCCCTAGAGGGATTTTTATGTCCCTACAGGGATTTCTAGGTCCCTTGAGGGATTTCTAGGTCCCTAGAGGGATTTCTATGTCCCTAGAGAGATTTCTAGAGCGTGTTACAGGGTTTTGAGAGGGATATCATGGGTTTTTAGAGTGATTTCAAGGGTTTCTAAAGCGTTATCTTGGGTTTTGAGAGGGATATCTGGAGTTTTAGGAGGGATTTCTTGGTCCCTAGAGGGATTTCTTTGTCCCTAGAGGGATTTCTAGGTCCCTAGAGGGATTTCTAGGTCCCCAGAGGGATTTCTAGGTCCCTAGAGCGATTTCTAGGTCCCTAGAGGGATTTCTTGGTCCCTAGAGGGATGTCTTGGTCCCTAGAGAGATTTCTAGGTCCCTAGAGGGATTTCTAGGTCCCTAGAGGGATTTCTAGGTCCCTAGAGGGATTTCTAGGTCCCTAGAGGGATTTCTATGTCCCTAGAGGGATTTCTAGGTCCCCAGAGGGATTTCTAGGTCCCTAGAGGGATTTCTAGGTCCCTAGAGGGATTTCTAGGTCCCCAGAGGGATTTCTAGGTCCCTAGAGGGATTTCTAGGTCCCTAGAGGGATTTCTAGGTCCCTAGAGGGATTTCTAGGTCCCTAGAGGGATTTCTAGGTCCCTAGAGGGATTTCTAGGTCCCTAGGGGGATTTCTAGGTCCCTAGAGGGATTTCTAGGTCCCTAGAGGGATTTCTAGGTCCCTAGAGGGATTTCTTGGTCCCTAGAGGGATTTCTAGGTCCGTAGAGGGAGTTGTAGGGATTCTAGAGCGTGTTACAGGGTTTTGAGAGGGATATCTAGGGTTTTTTCAGTGATTTCTAGCTTCCTATAGAGATTTCTAGGTCCCTAGAGGGATTTCTAGGTCCCTAGAGGGATTTCTATGTCCCTAGAGGGATTTTTATGTCCCTACAGGGATTTCTAGGTCCCTTGAGGGATTTCTAGGTCCCTAGAGGGATTTCTAGGTCCCTAGAGGGATTTCTATGTCCCTAGAGAGATTTCTAGAGCGTGTTACAGGGTTTTGAGAGGGATATCATGGGTTTTTAGAGTGATTTCAAGGGTTTCTAAAGCGTTATCTTGGGTTTTGAGAGGGATATCTGGAGTTTTAGGAGGGATTTCTTGGTCCCTAGAGGGATTTCTTGGTCCCTAGAGGGATTTCTTGGTCCCTAGAGGGATTTCTTGGTCCCTAGAGGGATTTCTAGGTCCCTAGAGGGATTTCTAGGTCCCCAGAGGGATTTCTAGGTCCCCAGAGGGATTTCTAGGTCCCTAGAGGGATTTCTAGGTCCCTAGAGGGATTTCTAGGTCCCTAGAGGGATTTCTTGGTCCCTAGAGGGATTTCTATGTCCCTAGAGGGATTTCTAGGTCCCTAGAGGGATTTCTAGGTCCCTAGAGGGATTTCTAGGTCCCTAGAGGGATTTCTAGGTCCCTAGAGGGATTTCTAGGTCCCTAGAGGGATTTCTTGGTCCCTAGAGGGATTTCTAGGTCCGTAGAGGGAGTTGTAGGGATTCTAGAGCGTGTTACAGGGTTTTGAGAGGGATATCTAGGGTTTTTTCAGTGATTTCTAGCTTCCTATAGAGATTTCTAGGTCCCTAGAGGGATTTCTAGGTCCCTAGAGGGATTTCTATGTCCCTAGAGGGATTTTTATGTCCCTACAGGGATTTCTAGGTCCCTTGAGGGATTTCTAGGTCCCTAGAGGGATTTCTAGGTCCCTAGAGGGATTTCTATGTCCCTAGAGAGATTTCTAGAGCGTGTTACAGGGTTTTGAGAGGGATATCATGGGTTTTTAGAGTGATTTCAAGGGTTTCTAAAGCGTTATCTTGGGTTTTGAGAGGGATATCTGGAGTTTTAGGAGGGATTTCTTGGTCCCTAGAGGGATTTCTTGGTCCCTAGAGGGATTTCTTGGTCCCTAGAGGGATTTCTAGGTCCCTAGAGGGATTTCTAGGTCCCCAGAGGGATTTCTAGGTCCCCAGAGGGATTTCTAGGTCCCTAGAGGGATTTCTAGGTCCCTAGAGGGATTTCTAGGTCCCTAGAGGGATTTCTTGGTCCCTAGAGGGATTTCTATGTCCCTAGAGGGATTTCTAGGTCCCCAGAGGGATTTCTAGGTCCCTAGAGGGATTTCTAGGTCCCTAGAGGGATTTCTATGTCCCTAGAGGGATTTCTAGGTCCCCAGAGGGATTTCTAGGTCCCTAGAGGGATTTCTATGTCCCTAGAGGGATTTTTATGTCCCTACAGGGATTTCTAGGTCCCTTGAGGGATTTCTAGGTCCCTAGAGGGATTTCTAGGTCCCTAGAGGGATTTCTAGGTCCCTAGAGGGATTTCTAGGTCCCTAGAGGGATTTCTAGGTCCCCAGAGGGATTTCTAGGTCCCTAGAGGGATTTCTAGGTCCCTAGAGGGATTTCTAGGTCCCTAGAGGGATTTCTAGGTCCCTAGAGGGATTTCTAGGTCCCTAGAGGGATTTCTAGGTCCCTAGAGGGATTTCTAGGTCCCTAGGGGGATTTCTAGGTCCCTAGAGGGATTTCTAGGTCCCTAGAGGGATTTCTAGGTCCCTAGAGGGATTTCTAGGTCCCTAGAGGGATTTCTAGGTCCCTAGAGGGATTTCTTGGTCCCTAGAGGGATTTCTAGGTCCGTAGAGGGAGTTGTAGGGATTCTAGAGCGTGTTACAGGGTTTTGAGAGGGATATCTAGGGTTTTTTCAGTGATTTCTAGCTTCCTATAGAGATTTCTAGGTCCCTAGAGGGATTTCTAGGTCCCTAGAGGGATTTCTATGTCCCTAGAGGGATTTTTATGTCCCTACAGGGATTTCTAGGTCCCTTGAGGGATTTCTAGGTCCCTAGAGGGATTTCTAGGTCCCTAGAGGGATTTCTATGTCCCTAGAGAGATTTCTAGAGCGTGTTACAGGGTTTTGAGAGGGATATCATGGGTTTTTAGAGTGATTTCAAGGGTTTCTAAAGCGTTATCTTGGGTTTTGAGAGGGATATCTGGAGTTTTAGGAGGGATTTCTTGGTCCCTAGAGGGATTTCTTGGTCCCTAGAGGGATTTCTTGGTCCCTAGAGGGATTTCTAGGTCCCTAGAGGGATTTCTAGGTCCCCAGAGGGATTTCTAGGTCCCCAGAGGGATTTCTAGGTCCCTAGAGGGATTTCTAGGTCCCTAGAGGGATTTCTAGGTCCCTAGAGGGATTTCTTGGTCCCTAGAGGGATTTCTATGTCCCTAGAGGGATTTCTAGGTCCCCAGAGGGATTTCTAGGTCCCTAGAGGGATTTCTAGGTCCCTAGAGGGATTTCTATGTCCCTAGAGGGATTTCTAGGTCCCCAGAGGGATTTCTAGGTCCCTAGAGGGATTTCTATGTCCCTAGAGGGATTTTTATGTCCCTACAGGGATTTCTAGGTCCCTTGAGGGATTTCTAGGTCCCTAGAGGGATTTCTAGGTCCCTAGAGGGATTTCTAGGTCCCTAGAGGGATTTCTAGGTCCCCAGAGGGATTTCTAGGTCCCTAGAGGGATTTCTAGGTCCCTAGAGGGATTTCTAGGTCCCTAGAGGGATTTCTAGGTCCCTAGAGGGATTTCTAGGTCCCTAGAGGGATTTCTAGGTCCCTAGAGGGATTTCTAGGTCCCTAGGGGGATTTCTAGGTCCCTAGAGGGATTTCTAGGTCCCTAGAGGGATTTCTAGGTCCCTAGAGGGATTTCTTGGTCCCTAGAGGGATTTCTAGGTCCGTAGAGGGAGTTGTAGGGATTCTAGAGCGTGTTACAGGGTTTTGAGAGGGATATCTAGGGTTTTTTCAGTGATTTCTAGCTTCCTATAGAGATTTCTAGGTCCCTTGAGGGATTTCTAGGTCCCTAGAGGGATTTCTAGGTCCCTAGAGGGATTTCTATGTCCCTAGAGAGATTTCTAGAGCGTGTTACAGGGTTTTGAGAGGGATATCATGGGTTTTTAGAGTGATTTCAAGGGTTTCTAAAGCGTTATCTTGGGTTTTGAGAGGGATATCTGGAGTTTTAGGAGGGATTTCTTGGTCCCTAGAGGGATTTCTTGGTCCCTAGAGGGATTTCTTGGTCCCTAGAGGGATTTCTTGGTCCCTAGAGGGATTTCTAGGTCCCTAGAGGGATTTCTAGGTCCCCAGAGGGATTTCTAGGTCCCCAGAGGGATTTCTAGGTCCCTAGAGGGATTTCTAGGTCCCTAGAGGGATTTCTAGGTCCCTAGAGGGATTTCTTGGTCCCTAGAGGGATTTCTATGTCCCTAGAGGGATTTCTAGGTCCCTAGAGGGATTTCTAGGTCCCTAGAGGGATTTCTAGGTCCCTAGAGGGATTTCTATGTCCCTAGAGGGATTTCTAGGTCCCCAGAGGGATTTCTAGGTCCCTAGAGGGATTTCTAGGTCCCTAGAGGGATTTCTATGTCCCTAGAGGGATTTCTAGGTCCCCAGAGGGATTTCTAGGTCCCTAGAGGGATTTCTATGTCCCTAGAGGGATTTTTATGTCCCTACAGGGATTTCTAGGTCCCTTGAGGGATTTCTATGTCCCTACAGGGATTTCTAGGTCCCTTGAGGGATTTCTAGGTCCCTAGAGGGATTTCTATGTCCCTAGAGAGATTTCTAGAGCGTGTTACAGGGTTTTGAGAGGGATATCATGGGTTTTTAGAGTGATTTCAAGGGTTTCTAAAGCGTTATCTTGGGTTTTGAGAGGGATATCTGGAGTTTTAGGAGGGATTTCTTGGTCCCTAGAGGGATTTCTTGGTCCCTAGAGGGATTTCTTGGTCCCTAGAGGGATTTCTTGGTCCCTAGAGGGATTTCTAGGTCCCTAGAGGGATTTCTAGGTCCCCAGAGGGATTTCTAGGTCCCCAGAGGGATTTCTAGGTCCCTAGAGGGATTTCTAGGTCCCTAGAGGGATTTCTAGGTCCCTAGAGGGATTTCTTGGTCCCTAGAGGGATTTCTATGTCCCTAGAGGGATTTCTAGGTCCCTAGAGGGATTTCTAGGTCCCTAGAGGGATTTCTAGGTCCCTAGAGGGATTTCTATGTCCCTAGAGGGATTTCTAGGTCCCCAGAGGGATTTCTAGGTCCCTAGAGGGATTTCTAGGTCCCTAGAGGGATTTCTAGGTCCCTAGAGGGATTTCTAGGTCCCTAGAGGGATTTCTAGGTCCCTAGAGGGATTTCTAGGTCCCTAGAGGGATTTCTTGGTCCCTAGAGGGATTTCTAGGTCCGTAGAGGGAGTTGTAGGGATTCTAGAGCGTGTTACAGGGTTTTGAGAGGGATATCTAGGGTTTTTTCAGTGATTTCTAGCTTCCTATAGAGATTTCTAGGTCCCTAGAGGGATTTCTAGGTCCCTAGAGGGATTTCTATGTCCCTAGAGGGATTTTTATGTCCCTACAGGGATTTCTAGGTCCCTTGAGGGATTTCTAGGTCCCTAGAGGGATTTCTAGGTCCCTAGAGGGATTTCTATGTCCCTAGAGAGATTTCTAGAGCGTGTTACAGGGTTTTGAGAGGGATATCATGGGTTTTTAGAGTGATTTCAAGGGTTTCTAAAGCGTTATCTTGGGTTTTGAGAGGGATATCTGGAGTTTTAGGAGGGATTTCTTGGTCCCTAGAGGGATTTCTTGGTCCCTAGAGGGATTTCTTGGTCCCTAGAGGGATTTCTAGGTCCCTAGAGGGATTTCTAGGTCCCCAGAGGGATTTCTAGGTCCCCAGAGGGATTTCTAGGTCCCTAGAGGGATTTCTAGGTCCCTAGAGGGATTTCTAGGTCCCTAGAGGGATTTCTTGGTCCCTAGAGGGATTTCTATGTCCCTAGAGGGATTTCTAGGTCCCCAGAGGGATTTCTAGGTCCCTAGAGGGATTTCTAGGTCCCTAGAGGGATTTCTATGTCCCTAGAGGGATTTCTAGGTCCCCAGAGGGATTTCTAGGTCCCTAGAGGGATTTCTATGTCCCTAGAGGGATTTTTATGTCCCTACAGGGATTTCTAGGTCCCTTGAGGGATTTCTAGGTCCCTAGAGGGATTTCTAGGTCCCTAGAGGGATTTCTAGGTCCCTAGAGGGATTTCTAGGTCCCCAGAGGGATTTCTAGGTCCCTAGAGGGATTTCTAGGTCCCTAGAGGGATTTCTAGGTCCCTAGAGGGATTTCTAGGTCCCTAGAGGGATTTCTAGGTCCCTAGAGGGATTTCTAGGTCCCTAGAGGGATTTCTAGGTCCCTAGGGGGATTTCTAGGTCCCTAGAGGGATTTCTAGGTCCCTAGAGGGATTTCTAGGTCCCTAGAGGGATTTCTTGGTCCCTAGAGGGATTTCTAGGTCCGTAGAGGGAGTTGTAGGGATTCTAGAGCGTGTTACAGGGTTTTGAGAGGGATATCTAGGGTTTTTTCAGTGATTTCTAGCTTCCTATAGAGATTTCTAGGTCCCTTGAGGGATTTCTAGGTCCCTAGAGGGATTTCTAGGTCCCTAGAGGGATTTCTATGTCCCTAGAGAGATTTCTAGAGCGTGTTACAGGGTTTTGAGAGGGATATCATGGGTTTTTAGAGTGATTTCAAGGGTTTCTAAAGCGTTATCTTGGGTTTTGAGAGGGATATCTGGAGTTTTAGGAGGGATTTCTTGGTCCCTAGAGGGATTTCTTGGTCCCTAGAGGGATTTCTTGGTCCCTAGAGGGATTTCTTGGTCCCTAGAGGGATTTCTAGGTCCCTAGAGGGATTTCTAGGTCCCCAGAGGGATTTCTAGGTCCCCAGAGGGATTTCTAGGTCCCTAGAGGGATTTCTAGGTCCCTAGAGGGATTTCTAGGTCCCTAGAGGGATTTCTTGGTCCCTAGAGGGATTTCTATGTCCCTAGAGGGATTTCTAGGTCCCTAGAGGGATTTCTAGGTCCCTAGAGGGATTTCTAGGTCCCTAGAGGGATTTCTATGTCCCTAGAGGGATTTCTAGGTCCCCAGAGGGATTTCTAGGTCCCTAGAGGGATTTCTAGGTCCCTAGAGGGATTTCTATGTCCCTAGAGGGATTTCTAGGTCCCCAGAGGGATTTCTAGGTCCCTAGAGGGATTTCTATGTCCCTAGAGGGATTTTTATGTCCCTACAGGGATTTCTAGGTCCCTTGAGGGATTTCTATGTCCCTACAGGGATTTCTAGGTCCCTTGAGGGATTTCTAGGTCCCTAGAGGGATTTCTATGTCCCTAGAGAGATTTCTAGAGCGTGTTACAGGGTTTTGAGAGGGATATCATGGGTTTTTAGAGTGATTTCAAGGGTTTCTAAAGCGTTATCTTGGGTTTTGAGAGGGATATCTGGAGTTTTAGGAGGGATTTCTTGGTCCCTAGAGGGATTTCTTGGTCCCTAGAGGGATTTCTTGGTCCCTAGAGGGATTTCTAGGTCCCCAGAGGGTTTACTAGGTCCCCAGAGGGATTTCTAGGTCCCCAGAGGGATTTCTAGGTCCCTAGAGGGATTTCTAGGTCCCTAGAGGGATTTCTATGTCCCTAGAGGGATTTCTAGGTCCCTAGAGGGATTTTTATGTCCCTACAGGGATTTCTAGGTCCCTTGAGGGATTTCTATGTCCCTACAGGGATTTCTAGGTCCCTTGAGGGATTTCTAGGTCCCTAGAGGGATTTCTATGTCCCTAGAGAGATTTCTAGAGCGTGTTACAGGGTTTTGAGAGGGATATCATGGGTTTTTAGAGTGATTTCAAGGGTTTCTAAAGCGTTATCTTGGGTTTTGAGAGGGATATCTGGAGTTTTAGGAGGGATTTCTTGGTCCCTAGAGGGATTTCTTGGTCCCTAGAGGGATTTCTTGGTCCCTAGAGGGATTTCTAGGTCCCCAGAGGGTTTACTAGGTCCCCAGAGGGATTTCTAGGTCCCCAGAGGGATTTCTAGGTCCCTAGAGGGATTTCTAGGTCCCTAGAGGGATTTCTATGTCCCTAGAGGGATTTCTAGGTCCCTTGAGGGATTTCTAGGTCCCTAGAGGGATTTCTAGGTCCCTAGAGGGATTTCTAGGTCCCTAGAGGGATTTCTATGTCCCTAGAGAGATTTCTAGAGCGTGTTACAGGGTTTTGAGAGGGATATCATGGGTTTTTAGAGTGATTTCAAGGGTTTCTAAAGCGTTATCTTGGGTTTTGAGAGGGATATCTGGAGTTTTAGGAGGGATTTCTAGGTCCCCAGAGGGATTTCTAGGTCCCTAGAGGGATTTCTATGTCCCTAGAGGGATTTTTATGTCCCTACAGGGATTTCTAGGTCCCTAGAGGGATTTCTTGGTCCCTAGAGGGATTTCTAGGTCCCTAGAGGGATTTCTAGGTCCCCAGAGGGATTTCTAGGTCCCTAGAGGGATTTCTAGGTCCCTAGAGGGATTTCTTGGTCCCTAGAGGGATTTCTATGTCCCTAGAGGGATTTCTAGGTCCCTAGAGGGATTTCTAGGTCCCTAGAGGGATTTCTAGGTCCCTAGAGGGATTTCTAGGTCCCTAGAGGGATTTCTAGGTCCCTAGAGGGATTTCTTGGTCCCTAGAGGGATTTCTAGGTCCGTAGAGGGAGTTGTAGGGATTCTAGAGCGTGTTACAGGGTTTTGAGAGGGATATCTAGGGTTTTTTCAGTGATTTCTAGCTTCCTATAGAGATTTCTAGGTCCCTAGAGGGATTTCTAGGTCCCTAGAGGGATTTCTATGTCCCTAGAGGGATTTTTATGTCCCTACAGGGATTTCTAGGTCCCTTGAGGGATTTCTAGGTCCCTAGAGGGATTTCTAGGTCCCTAGAGGGATTTCTATGTCCCTAGAGAGATTTCTAGAGCGTGTTACAGGGTTTTGAGAGGGATATCATGGGTTTTTAGAGTGATTTCAAGGGTTTCTAAAGCGTTATCTTGGGTTTTGAGAGGGATATCTGGAGTTTTAGGAGGGATTTCTTGGTCCCTAGAGGGATTTCTTGGTCCCTAGAGGGATTTCTTGGTCCCTAGAGGGATTTCTAGGTCCCTAGAGGGATTTCTAGGTCCCCAGAGGGATTTCTAGGTCCCCAGAGGGATTTCTAGGTCCCTAGAGGGATTTCTAGGTCCCTAGAGGGATTTCTAGGTCCCTAGAGGGATTTCTTGGTCCCTAGAGGGATTTCTATGTCCCTAGAGGGATTTCTAGGTCCCCAGAGGGATTTCTAGGTCCCTAGAGGGATTTCTAGGTCCCTAGAGGGATTTCTATGTCCCTAGAGGGATTTCTAGGTCCCCAGAGGGATTTCTAGGTCCCTAGAGGGATTTCTATGTCCCTAGAGGGATTTTTATGTCCCTACAGGGATTTCTAGGTCCCTTGAGGGATTTCTAGGTCCCTAGAGGGATTTCTAGGTCCCTAGAGGGATTTCTAGGTCCCTAGAGGGATTTCTAGGTCCCTAGAGGGATTTCTAGGTCCCCAGAGGGATTTCTAGGTCCCTAGAGGGATTTCTAGGTCCCCAATGTATAAGGATGCCAATTATAGTGCCTGAAATGCCAAATATTATGTCTCAAATGCCAATTTTAGTGCCTGAAATGCCAATTATAGTGCCTGAAATGCCAAATATTATGTCTCAAATGCCAATTTTAGTGCCTGAAATGCCAAATATTATGTCACAAATTTCAATTTTAGTGCCTGAAATGCCAAATATAATGTCACAAATGCCAATTTTATTGCCTGAAATGCCGATTATAGTGCCTGAAATGCCAGATATTATGTCTCAAATGCCAATTTTAGTGCCTGAAATGCCAAATATAATGTCACAAATGCCAATTTTAGTGCCTGAAATGCCAATTATAGTGCCTGAAATGCCAAATATAATGTCACAAATGCCAATTTTAGTGCCTGAAATACCAAATATTATGTCTCAAATGCCAATATTAGTGCCTGAAATGCCAAATATAATGTCACAAATGCCAATTTTAGTGATTGAAATGCCAATTTTAGTGTCTGAAATGCCAAATATAATGTCACAAATGCCAATTTTAGTGCCTGAAATGCCGATTATAGTGCCTGAAATGCCAAATATTATGTCACAAATGCCAATTTTAGTGCCTGAAATGCCAAATATTATGTCTCAAATGCCAATTTTAGTGCCTGAAATGCCAATTATAGTGCCTGAAATGCCAAATATTATGTCTCAAATGCCAATTTTAGTGCCTGAAATGCCAAATATAATGTCACAAATGCCAATTTTAGTGCCTGAAATGCCGATTATAGTGCCTGAAATGCCAGATATTATGTCTCAAATGCCAATTTTAGTGCCTGAAATGCCAAATATAATGTCACAAATGCCAATTTTAGTGCCTGAAATGCCAATTTTAGTGCCTGAAATGCCAAATATTATGTCACAAATGCCAATTTTAGTGCCTGAAATGCCAAATATTATGTCTCAAATGCCAATTTTAGTGCCTGAAATGCCAAATATAATGTCACAAATGCCAATTTTAGTGCCTGAAATGCCAATTATAGTGCCTGAAATGCCAATTATTATTTCTCAAATGCCAATTTTAGTGCCTGAAATGCCAATTATAGTGCCTGAAATGCCAAATATTATGTCTCAAATGCCAATTTTAGTGCCTGAAATGCCAAATATTACGTCACAAATGCCAATTTTAGTGCCTGAAATGCCAAATATAATGTCACAAATGCAAATTTTTGTGTCTGAAATGCCAATTATAGTGTCTAAAATGCCAAATATTATGTCACAAATGCCAAATATAATGTCACAAATGCCAATTTTAGTGCCTGAAATGCCAAATATAATGTCACAAATGCCAATTATAGTGCCTGAAATGCCAAATATTATGTCTCAAATGCCAATTTTAGTGCCTGAAATGCCAATTATAGTGCCTGAAATGCCAAATATTATGTCTCAAATGCCAATTTTAGTGCCTGAAATGCCAAATATAATGTCACAAATGCCAATTATAGTGCCTGAAATGCCAAATATTATGTCTCAAATGCAAATTTTAGTGCCTGAAATGCCAATTATAGTGCCTGAAATGCCAAATATTATGTCTCAAATGCCAATTTTAGTGTCTGAAATGCCAAATATAATGTCACAAATGCCAATTTTAGTGCCTGAAATGCCAATTATAGTGCCTGAAATGCCAAATATTATGTCTCAAATGCCAATTTTAGTGCCTGAAATGCCGATAATAGTGCCTGAAATGCCAAATATTATGTCTCAAATGCCAATTTTAGTGCCTGAAATGCCAAATTTAATGTCAAAAATGCCAATTTTAGTGCCTGAAATGCCAAATATTATGTCACAAATGCCAATTTTAGTGCCTGAAATGCCAAATATTATGTCTCAAATGCCAATTTTAGTGCCTGAAATGCCAATTATAGTGCCTGAAATGCCAAATATTATGTCTCAAATGCCAATTTTAGTGCCTGAAATGCCAAATATAATGTCACAAATGCCAATTTTAGTGCCTGAAATGCCAATTATAGTGCCTGAAATGCCAAATATTATGTCTCAAATGCCAATTTTAGTGCCTGAAATGCCAATTATAGTGCCTGAAATGCCAAATATTATGTCTCAAATGCCAATTTTAGTGCCTGAAATGCCAAATATTATGTCACAAATTTCAATTTTAGTGCCTGAAATGCCAAATATAATGTCACAAATGCCAATTTTATTGCCTGAAATGCCGATTATAGTGCCTGAAATGCCAGATATTATGTCTCAAATGCCAATTTTAGTGCCTGAAATGCCAAATATAATGTCACAAATGCCAATTTTAGTGCCTGAAATGCCAATTATAGTGCCTGAAATGCCAAATATAATGTCACAAATGCCAATTTTAGTGCCTGAAATACCAAATATTATGTCTCAAATGCCAATATTAGTGCCTGAAATGCCAAATATAATGTCACAAATGCCAATTTTAGTGATTGAAATGCCAATTTTAGTGTCTGAAATGCCAAATATAATGTCACAAATGCCAATTTTAGTGCCTGAAATGCCGATTATAGTGCCTGAAATGCCAAATATAATGTCACAAATGCCAATTTTAGAGCCTGAAATGCCAAATATAATGTCAAAAATGCCAATTTTAGTGCCTGAAATGCCAAATATTATGTCACAAATGCCAATTTTAGTGCCTGAAATGCCAAATATTATGTCACAAATGCCAATTTTAGTGCCTGAATTGCCAATTATAGTGCCTGAAATGACAAATATTATGTCTCAAATCCCAATTTTAGTGCCTGAAATGCCAATTATAGTGTCTAAAATGCCAAATATTATGTCACAAATGCCAATTGTAGTGCCTGAAATGCCAAATATAATGTCACAAATGCCAATTTTAGTGCATGAAATGCCAAATATAATGTCACAAATGCCAATTATAGTGCCTGAAATGCCAAATATTATGTTTCAAATGCCAATTTTAGTGCCTGAAATGCCAATTATAGTGCCTGAAATGCCAAATATTATGTCTCAAATGCTATTTTAGTGCCTGAAATGCCAAATATAATGTCACAAATGCCAATTATAGTGCCTGAAATGCCTAATATTATGTCTCAAATGCCAATTTTAGTGCCTGAAATGCCGATTATAGTGCCTGAAATGCCAAATATAATGTCACAAATGCCAATTATAGTGCCTGAAATGCCAAATATTATGTCTCAAATGCCAATTTTAGTGCCTGAAATGCCAATTATAGTGCCTGAAATGCCAAATATTATGTCTCAAATGCCAATTTTAGTGTCTGAAATGCCAAATATAATGTCACAAATGCCAATTTTAGTGCCTGAAATGCCAATTATAGTGCCTGAAATGCCAAATATTATGTCTCAAATGCCAATTTTAGTGCCTGAAATGCCGATAATAGTGCCTGAAATGCCAAATATTATGTCTCAAATGCCAATTTTAGTGCCTGAAATGCCAAATTTAATGTCAAAAATGCCAATTTTAGTGCCTGAAATGCCAAATATTATGTCACAAATGCCAATTTTAGTGCCTGAAATGCCAAATATTATGTCTCAAATGCCAATTTTAGTGCCTGAAATGCCAATTATAGTGCCTGAAATGCCAAATATTATGTCTCAAATGCCAATTTTAGTGCCTGAAATGCCAAATATAATGTCACAAATGCCAATTTTAGTGCCTGAAATGCCAATTATAGTGCCTGAAATGCCAAATATTATGTCTCAAATGCCAATTTTAGTGCCTGAAATGCCAATTATAGTGCCTGAAATGCCAAATATTATGTCTCAAATGCCAATTTTAGTGCCTGAAATGCCAAATATAATGTCACAAATGCCAATTATAGTGCCTGAAATGCCAATTATAATGTCACAAATGCCAATTTTATTGCCTGAAATGCCGATTATAGTGCCTGAAATGCCAGATATTATGTCTCAAATGCCAATTTTAGTGCCTGAAATGCCAAATATAATGTCACAAATGCCAATTTTAGTGCCTGAAATGCCAATTATAGTGCCTGAAATGCCAAATATTATGTCTCAAAAGCCAATTTTAGTGCCTGAAAACCGATTATAGTGCCTGAAATGCCAAATATTATGTCTCAAATGCCAATTTTAGTGCCTGAAATGCCAAATATAATGTCACAAATGCCAATTTTAGTGCCTGAAATGCCAATTTTAGTGCCTGAAATGCCAAATATAATGTCACAAATGCCAATTTTAGTGCCTGAAATGCCAAATATAATGTCAAAAATGCCAATTTTAGTGCCTGAAATGCCAAATATAATGTCACAAATGCCAATTTTAGTGCCTGAAATACCAAATATTATGTCTCAAATGCCAATATTAGTGCCTGAAATGCCAAATATAATGTCACAAATGCCAATTTTAGTGATTGAAATGCCAATTTTAGTGTCTGAAATGACAAATATAATGTCACAAATGCCAATTTTAGTGCCTGAAATGCCGATTATAGTGCCTGAAATGCCAAATATAATGTCACAAATGCCAATTTTAGAGCCTGAAATGCCAAATATAATGTCAAAAATGCCAATTTTAGTGCCTGAAATGCCAAATATTATGTCACAAATGCCAATTTTAGTGCCTGAAATGCCAAATATTATGTCACAAATGCCAATTTTAGTGCCTGAATTGCCAATTATAGTGCCTGAAATGACAAATATTATGTCTCAAATCCCAATTTTAGTGCCTGAAATGCCAATTATAGTGTCTAAAATGCCAAATATTATGTCACAAATGCCAATTGTAGTGCCTGAAATGCCAAATATAATGTCACAAATGCCAATTTTAGTGCATGAAATGCCAAATATAATGTCACAAATGCCAATTATAGTGCCTGAAATGCCAAATATTATGTCTCAAATGCCAATTTTAGTGCCTGAAATGCCAATTATAGTGCCTGAAATGCCAAATATTATGTCTCAAATGCTATTTTAGTGCCTGAAATGCCAAATATAATGTCACAAATGCCAATTATAGTGCCTGAAATGCCAAATATTATGTCTCAAATGCCAATTTTAGTGCCTGAAATGCCGATTATAGTGCCTGAAATGCCAAATATAATGTCACAAATGCCAATTATAGTGCCTGAAATGCCAAATATTATGTCTCAAATGCCAATTTTAGTGCCTGAAATGCCAATTATAGTGCCTGAAATGCCAAATATTATGTCTCAAATGCCAATTTTAGTGCCTGAAATGCCAAATATAATGTCACAAATGCCAATTATAGTGCCTGAAATGCCAAATATTATGTCTCAAATGCCAATTTTAGTGCCTGAAATGCCAATTATAGTGCCTGAAATGCCAAATATTATGTCTCAAATGCCCATTTTAGTGCCTGAAATGCCAAATATAATGTCACAAATGCCAATTTTAGTGCCTGAAATGCCAATTATAGTGCCTGAAATGCCAAATATTATGTCTCAAATGCCAATTTTAGTGCCTGAAATGCCGATTATAGTGCCTGAAATGCCAAATATTATGTCTCAAATGCCAATTTTAGTGCCTGAAATGCCAAATATAATGTCACAAATGCCAATTTTAGTGATTGAAATGCCAATTTTAGTGCCTGAAATGCCAAATATAATGTCACAAATGCCAATTTTAGTGCCTGAAATGCCGATTATAGTGCCTGAAATGCCAAATATTATGTCACATATGCCAATTTTAGTACCTGAAATGCCAAATATAATGTCACAAATGCCAATTTTAGTGCCTGAAATGCCGATTATAGTGCCTGAAATGCCAAATATTATGTCTCAAATGCCAATTTTAGTGCCTGAAATGCCAAATATAATGTCACAAATGCCAATTTTAGTGCCTGAAATGCCAATTATAGTGCCTGAAATGCCAAATATTATGTCTCAACAGCCAATTTTAGTGCCTGAAATGCCGACTATAGTGCCTGAAATGCCAAATATTATGTCTCAAATGCCAATTTTAGTGCCTGAAATGCCAAATATAATGTCACAAATGCCAATTTTAGTGCCTGAAATGCCAATTTTAGTGCCTGAAATGCCAAATATAATGTCACAAATGCCAATTTTAGTGCCTGAAATGCCGATTATAGTGCCTGAAATGCCAAATATTATGTCAAAAATGCCATTTTTAGTGCCTGAAATGCCAAATATAATGTCACAAATGCCAATTTTAGTGCCTGAAATACCAAATATTATGTCTCAAATGCCAATTTTAGTGCCTGAAATGCCAAATATAATGTCACAAATGCCAATTTTAGTGATTGAAATGCCAATTTTAGTGCCTGAAATGCCAAATATAATGTCACAAATGCCAATTTTAGTGCCTGAAATGCCAAATATAATGTCAAAAATGCCAATTTTAGTGCCTGAAATGCCAAATATTATGTCACAAATGCCAATTTTAGTGCCTGAAATGCCAAATATTATGTCACAAATGCCAATTTTAGTGCCTGAAATGACAAATATTATGTCTCAAATCCCAATTTTAGTGCCTGAAATGCCAATTATAGTGTCTAAAGTGCCAAATATTATGTCACAAATGCCAATTATAGTGCCTGAAATGCCAAATATTATGTCTCAAATGCCAATTGTAGTGCCTGAAATGCCAAATATAATGTCACAAATGCCAATTTTAGTGCCTGAAATGCCAAATATAATGTCACAAATGCCAATTATAGTGCCTGAAATGCCAAATATTATGTCTCAAATGCCAATTTTAGTGCCTGAAATGCCAATTATAGTGCCTGAAATGCCAAATATTATGTCTCAAATGCCAATTTTAGTGCCTGAAATGCCAAATATAATGTCACAAATGCCAATTATAGTGCCTGAAATGCTAAATATTATGTCTCAAATGCCAATTTTAGTGCCTGAAATGCCAATTATAGTGCCTGAAATGCCAAATATTATGTCTCAAATGCCAATTTTAGTGCCTGAAATGCCAAATATAATGTCACAAATGCCAATTTTAGTGCCTGAAATGCCAATTATAGTGCCTGAAATGCCAAATATTATGTCTCAAAAGCCAATTTTAGTGCCTGAAATGCCGATTATAGTGCCTGAAATGCCAAATATTATGTCTCAAATGCCAATTTTAGTGCCTGAAATGCCAAATATAATGTCACAAATGCCAATTTTAGTGCCTGAAATGCCAAATATTATGTCAGAAATGCCAATTTTAGTGCCTGAAATGCCAAATATTATGTCTCAAATGCCAATTTTAGTGCCTGAAATGCCAAATATAATGTCACAAATGCCAATTTTAGTGCCTGAAATGCCAATTATAGTGCCTGAAATGCCAAATATTATTTCTAAAATGCCAATTTTAGTGCCTGAAATGCCAAATATTACGTCACAAATGCCAATTTTAGTGCCTGAAATGCCAAATATAATGTCACAAATGCAAATTTTTGTGTCTGAAATGCCAATTATAGTGTCTAAAATGCCAAATATTATGTCACAAATGCCAAATATAATGTCACAAATGCCAATTTTAGTGCCTGAAATGCCAAATATAATGTCACAAATGCCAATTATAGTGCCTGAAATGCCAAATATTATGTCTCAAATGCCAATTTTAGTGCCTGAAATGCCAATTATAGTGCCTGAAATGCCAAATATTATGTCTCAAATGCCAATTTTAGTGCCTGAAATGCCAAATATAATGTCACAAATGCCAATTATAGTGCCTGAAATGCCAAATATTATGTCTCAAATGCCAATTTTAGTGCCTGAAATGCCAATTATAGTGCCTGAAATGCCAAATATTATGTCTCAAATGCCAATTTTAGTGTCTGAAATGCCAAATATAATGTCACAAATGCCAATTTTAGTGCCTGAAATGCCAATTATAGTGCCTGTAATGCCAAATATTATGTCTCAAATGCCAATTTTAGTGCCTGAAATGCCGATAATAGTGCCTGAAATGCCAAATATTATGTCTCAAAAGCCAATTTTAGTGCCTGAAATGCCGATTATAGTGCCTGAAATGCCAAATATTATGTCTCAAATGCCAATTTTAGTGCCTGAAATGCCAAATATAATGTCACAAATGCCAATTTTAGTGCCTGAAATGCCAAATATTATGTCACAAATGCCAATTTTAGTGCCTGAAATGCCAAATATTATGTCTCAAATGCCAATTTTAGTGCCTGAAATGCCAAATATAATGTCACAAATGCCAATTTTAGTGCCTGAAATGCCAATTATAGTGCCTGAAATGCCAAATATTATTTCTAAAATGCCAATTTTAGTGCCTGAAATGCCAAATATTACGTCACAAATGCCAATTTTAGTGCCTGAAATGCCAAATATAATGTCACAAATGCAAATTTTTGTGTCTGAAATGCCAATTATAGTGTCTAAAATGCCAAATATTATGTCACAAATGCCAAATATAATGTCACAAATGCCAATTTTAGTGCCTGAAATGCCAAATATAATGTCACAAATGCCAATTATAGTGCCTGAAATGCCAAATATTATGTCTCAAATGCCAATTTTAGTGCCTGAAATGCCAATTATAGTGCCTGAAATGCCAAATATTATGTCTCAAATGCCAATTTTAGTGCCTGAAATGCCAAATATAATGTCACAAATGCCAATTATAGTGCCTGAAATGCCAAATATTATGTCTCAAATGCCAATTTTAGTGCCTGAAATGCCAATTATAGTGCCTGAAATGCCAAATATTATGTCTCAAATGCCAATTTTAGTGTCTGAAATGCCAAATATAATGTCACAAATGCCAATTTTAGTGCCTGAAATGCCAATTATAGTGCCTGAAATGCCAAATATTATGTCTCAAATGCCAATTTTAGTGCCTGAAATGCCGATAATAGTGCCTGAAATGCCAAATATTATGTCTCAAATGCCAATTTTAGTGCCTGAAATGCCAAATTTAATGTCAAAAATGCCAATTTTAGTGCCTGAAATGCCAAATATTATGTCACAAATGCCAATTTTAGTGCCTGAAATGCCAAATATTATGTCTCAAATGCCAATTTTAGTGCCTGAAATGCCAATTATAGTGCCTGAAATGCCAAATATTATGTCTCAAATGCCAATTTCAGTGCCTGAAATGCCAAATATAATGTCACAAATGCCAATTTTAGTGCCTGAAATGCCAATTATAGTGCCTGAAATGCCAAATATTATGTCTCAAATGCCAATTTTAGTGCCTGAAATGCCAATTATAGTGCCTGAAATGCCAAATATTATGTCTCAAATGCTAATTTTAGTGCCTGAAATGCCAAATATTATGTCACAAATTTCAATTTTAGTGCCTGAAATGCCAAATATAATGTCACAAATGCCAATTTTATTGCCTGAAATGCCGATTATAGTGCCTGAAATGCCAGATATTATGTCTCAAATGCCAATTTTAGTGCCTGAAATGCCAAATATAATGTCACAAATGCCAATTTTAGTGCCTGAAATGCCAATTATAGTGCCTGAAATGCCAAATATTATGTCTCAAAAGCCAATTTTAGTGCCTGAAAACCGATTATAGTGCCTGAAATGCCAAATATTATGTCTCTAATGCCAATTTTAGTGCCTGAAATGCCAAATATAATGTCACAAATGCCAATTTTAGTGCCTGAAATGCCAATTATAGTGCCTGAAATGCCAAATATAATGTCACAAATGCCAATTTTAGTGCCTGAAATGCCGATTATAGTGCCTAAAATGCCAAATATAATGTCAAAAATGCCAATTTTAGTGCCTGAAATGCCAAATATAATGTCACAAATGCCAATTTTAGTGCCTGAAATACCAAATATTATGTCTCAAATGCCAATATTAGTGCCTGAAATGCCAAATATAATGTCACAAATGCCAATTTTAGTGATTGAAATGCCAATTTTAGTGTCTGAAATGCCAAATATAATGTCACAAATGCCAATTTTAGTGCCTGAAATGCCGATTATAGTGCCTGAAATGCCAAATATAATGTCACAAATGCCAATTTTAGTGCCTGAAATGCCAAATATAATGTCAAAAATGCCAATTTTAGTGCCTGAAATGCCAAATATTATGTCACAAATGCCAATTTTAGTGCCTGAAATGCCAAATATTATGTCACAAATGCCAATTTTAGTGCCTGAATTGCCAATTATAGTGCCTGAAATGACAAATATTATGTCTCAAATGCCAATTTTAGTGCCTGAAATGCCAAATATAATGTCACAAATGCCAATTTTAGTGCCTGAAATGCCAATTATAGTGCCTGAAATGCCAAATATTATGTCTCAACAGCCAATTTTAGTGCCTGAAATGCCGACTATAGTGCCTGAAATGCCAAATATTATGTCTCAAATGCCAATTTTAGTGCCTGAAATGCCAAATATAATGTCACAAATGCCAATTTTAGTGCCTGAAATGCCAATTTTAGTGCCTGAAATGCCAATTTTAGTGCCTGAAATGCCGATTATAGTGCCTGAAATGCCAAATATAATGTCACAAATGCCAATTTTAGTGCCTGAAATGCCAAATATAATGTCAAAAATGCCAATTTTAGTGCCTGAAATGCCAAATATTATGTCACAAATGCCAATTTTAGTGCCTGAAATGCCAAATATTATGTCACAAATGCCAATTTTAGTGCCTGAAATGACAAATATTATGTCTCAAATCCCAATTTTAGTGCCTGAAATGCCAATTATAGTGTCTAAAGTGCCAAATATTATGTCACAAATGCCAATTATAGTGCCTGAAATGCCAAATATTATGTCTCAAATGCCAATTGTAGTGCCTGAAATGCCAAATATAATGTCACAAATGCCAATTTTAGTGCCTGAAATGCCAAATATAATGTCACAAATGCCAATTATAGTGCCTGAAATGCCAAATATTATGTCTCAAATGCCAATTTTAGTGCCTGAAATGCCAATTATAGTGCCTGAAATGCCAAATATTATGTCTCAAATGCCAATTTTAGTGCCTGAAATGCCAAATATAATGTCACAAATGCCAATTATAGTGCCTGAAATGCTAAATATTATGTCTCAAATGCCAATTTTAGTGCCTGAAATGCCAATTATAGTGTCTAAAGTGCCAAATATTATGTCACAAATGCCAATTATAGTGCCTGAAATGCCAAATATAATGTCACAAATGCCAATTTTAGTGCCTGAAATGCCAAATATAATGTCACAAATGCCAATTATAGTGCCTGAAATGCCAAATATTATGTCTCAAATGCCAATTTTAGTGCCTGAACTGCCAATTATAGTGCCTGAAATGCCAAATATTATGTCTCAAATGCCAATTTTAGTGCCTGAAATGCCAAATATAATGTCACAAATGCCAATTATAGTGCCTGAAATGCTAAATATTATGTCTCAAATGCCAATTTTAGTGCCTGAAATGCCAATTATAGTGCCTGAAATGCCAATTATTATGTCTCAAATGCCAATTTTAGTGCCTGAAATGCCAAATATAATGTCACAAATGCCAATTTTAGTGCCTGAAATGCCAATTATAGTGCCTGAAATGCCAAATATTATGTCTCAAAAGCCAATTTTAGTGCATGAAATGCCGATTATAGTGCCTGAAATGCCAAATATTATGTCTCAAATGCCAATTTTAGTGCCTGAAATGCCAAATATAATGTCACAAATGCCAATTTTAGTGCCTGAAATGCCAAATATTATGTCACAAATGCCAATTTTAGTGCCTGAAATGCCAATTATAGTGCCTGAAATGCCAAATATTATTTCTAAAATGCCAATTTTAGTGCCTGAAATGCCAAATATTACGTCACAAATGCCAATTTTAGTGCCTGAAATGCCAAATATAATGTCACAAATGCAAATTTTTGTGTCTGAAATGCCAATTATAGTGTCTAAAATGCCAAATATTATGTCACAAATGCCAAATATAATGTCACAAATGCCAATTTTAGTGCCTGAAATGCCAAATATAATGTCACAAATGCCAATTATAGTGCCTGAAATGCCAAATATTATGTCTCAAATGCCAATTTTAGTGCCTGAAATGCCAATTATAGTGCCTGAAATGCCAAATATTATGTCTCAAATGCCAATTTTAGTGCCTGAAATGCCAAATATAATGTCACAAATGCCAATTATAGTGCCTGAAATGCCAAATATTATGTCTCAAATGCCAATTTTAGTGCCTGAAATGCCAATTATAGTGCCTGAAATGCCAAATATTATGTCTCAAATGCCAATTTTAGTGTCTGAAATGCCAAATATAATGTCACAAATGCCAATTTTAGTGCCTGAAATGCCAATTATAGTGCCTGAAATGCCAAATATTATGTCTCAAATGCCAATTTTAGTGCCTGAAATGCCGATAATAGTGCCTGAAATGCCAAATATTATGTCTCAAATGCCAATTTTAGTGCCTGAAATGCCAAATTTAATGTCAAAAATGCCAATTTTAGTGCCTGAAATGCCAAATATTATGTCACAAATGCCAATTTTAGTGCCTGAAATGCCAAATATTATGTCTCAAATGCCAATTTTAGTGCCTGAAATGCCAATTATAGTGCCTGAAATGCCAAATATTATGTCTCAAATGCCAATTTCAGTGCCTGAAATGCCAAATATAATGTCACAAATGCCAATTTTAGTGCCTGAAATGCCAATTATAGTGCCTGAAATGCCAAATATTATGTCTCAAATGCCAATTTTAGTGCCTGAAATGCCAATTATAGTGCCTGAAATGCCAAATATTATGTCTCAAATGCCAATTTTAGTGCCTGAAATGCCAAATATTATGTCACAAATTTCAATTTTAGTGCCTGAAATGCCAAATTTAATGTCACAAATGCCAATTTTATTGCCTGAAATGCCGATTATAGTGCCTGAAATGCCAGATATTATGTCTCAAATGCCAATTTTAGTGCCTGAAATGCCAAATATAATGTCACAAATGCCAATTTTAGTGCCTGAAATGCCAATTATAGTGCCTGAAATGCCAAATATTATGTCTCAAAAGCCAATTTTAGTGCCTGAAAACCGATTATAGTGCCTGAAATGCCAAATATTATGTCTCAAATGCCAATTTTAGTGCCTGAAATGCCAAATATTATGTCTCAAATGCCAATTTTAGTGCCTGAAATGCCAATTATAGTGCCTGAAATGCCAAATATTATGTCTCAAATGCCAATTTTAGTGTCTGAAATGCCAAATATAATGTCACAAATGCCAATTTTAGTGCCTGAAATGCCAATTATAGTGCCTGAAATGCCAAATATTATGTCTCAAATGCCAATTTTAGTGCCTGAAATGCCGATAATAGTGCCTGAAATGCCAAATATTATGTCTCAAATGCCAATTTTAGTGCCTGAAATGCCAAATTTAATGTCAAAAATGCCAATTTTAGTGCCTGAAATGCCAAATATTATGTCACAAATGCCAATTTTAGTGCCTGAAATGCCAAATATTATGTCTCAAATGCCAATTTTAGTGCCTGAAATGCCAATTATAGTGCCTGAAATGCCAAATATTATGTCTCAAATGCCAATTTCAGTGCCTGAAATGCCAAATATAATGTCACAAATGCCAATTTTAGTGCCTGAAATGCCAATTATAGTGCCTGAAATGCCAAATATTATGTCTCAAATGCCAATTTTAGTGCCTGAAATGCCAATTATAGTGCCTGAAATGCCAAATATTATGTCTCAAATGCCAATTTTAGTGCCTGAAATGCCAAATATTATGTCACAAATTTCAATTTTAGTGCCTGAAATGCCAAATATAATGTCACAAATGCCAATTTTATTGCCTGAAATGCCGATTATAGTGCCTGAAATGCCAGATATTATGTCTCAAATGCCAATTTTAGTGCCTGAAATGCCAAATATAATGTCACAAATGCCAATTTTAGTGCCTGAAATGCCAATTATAGTGCCTGAAATGCCAAATATTATGTCTCAAAAGCCAATTTTAGTGCCTGAAAACCGATTATAGTGCCTGAAATGCCAAATATTATGTCTCAAATGCCAATTTTAGTGCCTGAAATGCCAAATATAATGTCACAAATGCCAATTTTAGTGCCTGAAATGCCGATTATAGTGCCTGAAATGCCAAATATAATGTCAAAAATGCCAATTTTAGTGCCTGAAATGCCAAATATAATGTCACAAATGCCAATTTTAGTGCCTGAAATACCAAATATTATGTCTCAAATGCCAATATTAGTGCCTGAAATGCCAAATATAATGTCACAAATGCCAATTTTAGTGATTGAAATGCCAATTTTAGTGTCTGAAATGCCAAATATAATGTCACAAATGCCAATTTTAGTGCCTGAAATGCCGATTATAGTGCCTGAAATGCCAAATATAATGTCACAAATGCCAATTTTAGTGCCTGAAATGCCAAATATAATGTCAAAAATGCCAATTTTAGTGCCTGAAATGCCAAATATTATGTCACAAATGCCAATTTTAGTGCCTGAAATGCCAAATATTATGTCACAAATGCCAATTTTAGTGCCTGAATTGCCAATTATAGTGCCTGAAATGACAAATATTATGTCTCAAATGCCAATTTTAGTGCCTGAAATGCCAAATATAATGTCACAAATGCCAATTTTAGTGCCTGAAATGCCAATTATAGTGCCTGAAATGCCAAATATTATGTCTCAACAGGCAATTTTAGTGCCTGAAATGCCGACTATAGTGCCTGAAATGCCAAATATTATGTCTCAAATGCCAATTTTAGTGCCTGAAATGCCAAATATAATGTCACAAATGCCAATTTTAGTGCCTGAAATGCCAATTTTAGTGCCTGAAATGCCAAATATAATGTCACAAATGCCAATTTTAGTGCCTGAAATGCCGATTATAGTGCCTGAAATGCCAAATATTATGTCAAAAATGCCAATTTTAGTGCCTGAAATGCCAAATATAATGTCACAAATGCCAATTTTAGTGCCTGAAATACCAAATATTATGTCTCAAATGCCAATTTTAGTGCCTGAAATGCCAAATATAATGTCACAAATGCCAATTTTAGTGATTGAAATGCCAATTTTAGTGCCTGAAATGCCAAATATAATGTCACAAATGCCAATTTTAGTGCCTGAAATGCCGATTATAGTGCCTGAAATGCCAAATATAATGTCACAAATGCCAATTTTAGTGCCTGAAATGCCAAATATAATGTCAAAAATGCCAATTTTAGTGCCTGAAATGCCAAATATTATGTCACAAATGCCAATTTTAGTGCCTGAAATGCCAAATATTATGTCACAAATGCCAATTTTAGTGCCTGAAATGACAAATATTATGTCTCAAATCCCAATTTTAGTGCCTGAAATGCCAATTATAGTGTCTAAAGTGCCAAATATTATGTCACAAATGCCAATTATAGTGCCTGAAATGCCAAATATTATGTCTCAAATGCCAATTGTAGTGCCTGAAATGCCAAATATAATGTCACAAATGCCAATTTTAGTGCCTGAAATGCCAAATATAATGTCACAAATGCCAATTATAGTGCCTGAAATGCCAAATATTATGTCTCAAATGCCAATTTTAGTGCCTGAAATGCCAATTATAGTGCCTGAAATGCCAAATATTATGTCTCAAATGCCAATTTTAGTGCCTGAAATGCCAAATATAATGTCACAAATGCCAATTATAGTGCCTGAAATGCTAAATATTATGTCTCAAATGCCAATTTTAGTGCCTGAAATGCCAATTATAGTGCCTGAAATGCCAAATATTATGTCTCAAATGCCAATTTTAGTGCCTGAAATGCCAAATATAATGTCACAAATGCCAATTTTAGTGCCTGAAATGCCAATTATAGTGCCTGAAATGCCAAATATTATGTCTCAAAAGCCAATTTTAGTGCCTGAAATGCCGATTATAGTGCCTGAAATGCCAAATATTATGTCTCAAATGCCAATTTTAGTGCCTGAAATGCCAAATATAATGTCACAAATGCCAATTTTAGTGCCTGAAATGCCAAATATTATGTCACAAATGCCAATTTTAGTGCCTGAAATGCCAAATATTATGTCTTAAATGCCAATTTTAGTGCTTGAAATGCCAAATATAATGTCACAAATGCCAATTTTAGTGCCTGAAATGCCAATTATAGTGCCTGAAATGCCAAATATTATTTCTAAAATGCCAATTTTAGTGCCTGAAATGCCAAATATTACGTCACAAATGCCAATTTTAGTGCCTGAAATGCCAAATATAATGTCACAAATGCAAATTTTTGTGTCTGAAATGCCAATTATAGTGTCTAAAATGCCAAATATTATGTCACAAATGCCAATTTTAGTGCCTGAAATGCCAAATATTATGTCTCAAATGCCAATTTTAGTGCCTGAAATGCCAATTATAGTGCCTGAAATGCCAAATATTATGTCTCAAATGCCAATTTTAGTGCCTGAAATGCCAAATATAATGTCACAAATGCCAATTTTAGTGCCTGAAATGCCAATTATAGTGCCTGAAATGCCAAATATTATGTCTCAAATGCCAATTTTAGTGCCTGAAATGCCAATTATAGTGCCTGAAATGCCAAATATTATGTCTCAAATGCCAATTTTAGTGCCTGAAATGCCAAATATAATGTCACAAATGCCAATTATAGTGCCTGAAATGCCAATTATAATGTCACAAATGCCAATTTTATTGCCTGAAATGCCGATTATAGTGCCTGAAATGCCAGATATTATGTCTCAAATGCCAATTTTAGTGCCTGAAATGCCAAATATAATGTCACAAATGCCAATTTTAGTGCCTGAAATGCCAATTATAGTGCCTGAAATGCCAAATATTATGTCTCAAAAGCCAATTTTAGTGCCTGAAAACCGATTATAGTGCCTGAAATGCCAAATATTATGTCTCAAATGCCAATTTTAGTGCCTGAAATGTCAAATATAATGTCACAAATGCCAATTTTAGTGCCTGAAATGCCAATTTTAGTGCCTGAAATGCCAAATATAATGTCACAAATGCCAATTTTAGTGCCTGAAATGCCAAATATAATGTCAAAAATGCCAATTTTAGTGCCTGAAATGCCAAATATAATGTCACAAATGCCAATTTTAGTGCCTGAAATACCAAATATTATGTCTCAAATGCCAATATTAGTGCCTGAAATGCCAAATATAATGTCACAAATGCCAATTTTAGTGCCTGAAATGCCGATTATAGTGCCTGAAATGCCAAATATAATGTCACAAATGCCAATTTTAGAGCCTGAAATGCCAAATATAATGTCAAAAATGCCAATTTTAGTGCCTGAAATGCCAAATATTATGTCACAAATGCCAATTTTAGTGCCTGAAATGCCAAATATTATGTCACAAATGCCAATTTTAGTGCCTGAATTGCCAATTATAGTGCCTGAAATGACAAATATTATGTCTCAAATCCCAATTTTAGTGCCTGAAATGCCAATTATAGTGTCTAAAATGCCAAATATTATGTCACAAATGCCAATTGTAGTGCCTGAAATGCAAAATATAATGTCACAAATGCCAATTTTAGTGCATGAAATGCCAAATATAATGTCACAAATGCCAATTATAGTGCCTGAAATGCCAAATATTATGTCTCAAATGCCAATTTTAGTGCCTGAAATGCCAATTATAGTGCCTGAAATGCCAAATATTATGTCTCAAATGCTATTTTAGTGCCTGAAATGCCAAATATAATGTCACAAATGCCAATTATAGTGCCTGAAATGCCAAATATTATGTCTCAAATGCCAATTTTAGTGCCTGAAATGCCGATTATAGTGCCTGAAATGCCAAATATAATGTCACAAATGCCAATTATAGTGCCTGAAATGCCAAATATTATGTCTCAAATGCCAATTTTAGTGCCTGAAATGCCGATTATAGTGCCTGAAATGCCAAATATTATGTCTCAAATGCCAATTTTAGTGCCTGAAATGCCAAATATAATGTCACAAATGCCAATTTTAGTGCCTGAAATGCCAATTATAGTGCCTGAAATGCCAAATATTATGTCTCAACAGCCAATTTTAGTGCCTAAAATGCCGACTATAGTGCCTGAAATGCCAAATATTATGTCTCAAATGCCAATTTTAGTGCCTGAAATGCCAAATATAATGTCACAAATGCCAATTTTAGTGCCTGAAATGCCAATTTTAGTGCCTGAAATGCCAAATATAATGTCACAAATGCCAATTTTAGTGCCTGAAATGCCGATTATAGTGCCTGAAATGCCAAATATTATGTCAAAAATGCCATTTTTAGTGCCTGGAATGCCAAATATAATGTCACAAATGCCAATTTTAGTGCCTGAAATACCAAATATTATGTCTCAAATGCCAATTTTAGTGCCTGAAATGCCAAATATAATGTCACAAATGCCAATTTTAGTGATTGAAATGCCAATTTTAGTGCCTGAAATGCCAAATATAATGTCACAAATGCCAATTTTAGTGCCTGAAATGCCAAATATAATGTCAAAAATGCCAATTTTAGTGCCTGAAATGCCAAATATTATGTCACAAATGCCAATTTTAGTGCCTGAAATGCCAAATATTATGTCACAAATGCCAATTTTAGTGCCTGAAATGACAAATATTATGTCTCAAATCCCAATTTTAGTGCCTGAAATGCCAATTATAGTGTCTAAAGTGCCAAATATTATGTCACAAATGCCAATTATAGTGCCTGAAATGCCAAATATTATGTCTCAAATGCCAATTGTAGTGCCTGAAATGCCAAATATAATGTCACAAATGCCAATTTTAGTGCCTGAAATGCCAAATATAATGTCACAAATGCCAATTATAGTGCCTAAAATGCCAAATATTATGTCTCAAATGCCAATTTTAGTGCCTGAAATGCCAATTATAGTGCCTGAAATGCCAAATATTATGTCTCAAATGCCAATTTTAGTGCCTGAAATGCCAAATATAATGTCACAAATGCCAATTATAGTGCCTGAAATGCTAAATATTATGTCTCAAATGCCAATTTTAGTGCCTGAAATGCCAATTATAGTGCCTGAAATGCCAAATATTATGTCTCAAATGCCAATTTTAGTGCCTGAAATGCCAAATATAATGTCACAAATGCCAATTTTAGTGCCTGAAATGCCAATTATAGTGCCTGAAATGCCAAATATTATGTCTCAAAAGCCAATTTTAGTGCCTGAAATGCCGATTATAGTGCCTGAAATGCCAAATATTATGTCTCAAATGCCAATTTTAGTGCCTGAAATGCCAAATATAATGTCACAAATGCCAATTTTAGTGCCTGAAATGCCAAATATTATGTCACAAATGCCAATTTTAGTGCCTGAAATGCCAAATATTATGTCTCAAATGCCAATTTTAGTGCCTGAAATGCCAAATATAATGTCACAAATGCCAATTTTAGTGCCTGAAATGCCAATTATAGTGCCTGAAATGCCAAATATTATTTCTAAAATGCCAATTTTAGTGCCTGAAATGCCAAATATTACGTCACAAATGCCAATTTTAGTGCCTGAAATGCCAAATATAATGTCACAAATGCAAATTTTTGTGTCTGAAATGCCAATTATAGTGTCTAAAATGCCAAATATTATGTCACAAATGCCAAATATAATGTCACAAATGCCAATTTTAGTGCCTGAAATGCCAAATATAATGTCACAAATGCCAATTATAGTGCCTGAAATGCCAAATATTATGTCTCAAATGCCAATTTTAGTGCCTGAAATGCCAATTATAGTGCCTGAAATGCCAAATATTATGTCTCAAATGCCAATTTTAGTGCCTGAAATGCCAAATATAATGTCACAAATGCCAATTATAGTGCCTGAAATGCCAAATATTATGTCTCAAATGCCAATTTTAGTGCCTGAAATGCCAATTATAGTGCCTGAAATGCCAAATATTATGTCTCAAATGCCAATTTTAGTGTCTGAAATGCCAAATATAATGTCACAAATGCCAATTTTAGTGCCTGAAATGCCAATTATAGTGCCTGAAATGCCAAATATTATGTCTCAAATGCCAATTTTAGTGCCTGAAATGCCGATAATAGTGCCTGAAATGCCAAATATTATGTCTCAAAAGCCAATTTTAGTGCCTGAAATGCCGATTATAGTGCCTGAAATGCCAAATATTATGTCTCAAATGCCAATTTTAGTGCCTGAAATGCCAAATATAATGTCACAAATGCCAATTTTAGTGCCTGAAATGCCAAATATTATGTCACAAATGCCAATTTTAGTGCCTGAAATGCCAAATATTATGTCTCAAATGCCAATTTTAGTGCCTGAAATGCCAAATATAATGTCACAAATGCCAATTTTAGTGCCTGAAATGCCAATTATAGTGCCTGAAATGCCAAATATTATTTCTAAAATGCCAATTTTAGTGCCTGAAATGCCAAATATTACGTCACAAATGCCAATTTTAGTGCCTGAAATGCCAAATATAATGTCACAAATGCAAATTTTTGTGTCTGAAATGCCAATTATAGTGTCTAAAATGCCAAATATTATGTCACAAATGCCAAATATAATGTCACAAATGCCAATTTTAGTGCCTGAAATGCCAAATATAATGTCACAAATGCCAATTATAGTGCCTGAAATGCCAAATATTATGTCTCAAATGCCAATTTTAGTGCCTGAAATGCCAAATATAATGTCACAAATGCCAAATATTATGTCTCAAATGCCAATTTTAGTGCCTGAAATGCCAAATATAATGTCACAAATGCCAATTATAGTGCCTGAAATGCCAAATATTATGTCTCAAATGCCAATTTTAGTGCCTGAAATGCCAATTATAGTGCCTGAAATGCCAAATATTATGTCTCAAATGCCAATTTTAGTGTCTGAAATGCCAAATATAATGTCACAAATGCCAATTTTAGTGCCTGAAATGCCAATTATAGTGCCTGAAATGCCAAATATTATGTCTCAAATGCCAATTTTAGTGCCTGAAATGCCGATAATAGTGCCTGAAATGCCAAATATTATGTCTCAAATGCCAATTTTAGTGCCTGAAATGCCAAATTTAATGTCAAAAATGCCAATTTTAGTGCCTGAAATGCCAAATATTATGTCACAAATGCCAATTTTAGTGCCTGAAATGCCAAATATTATGTCTCAAATGCCAATTTTAGTGCCTGAAATGCCAATTATAGTGCCTGAAATGCCAAATATTATGTCTCAAATGCCAATTTCAGTGCCTGAAATGCCAAATATAATGTCACAAATGCCAATTTTAGTGCCTGAAATGCCAATTATAGTGCCTGAAATGCCAAATATTATGTCTCAAATGCCAATTTTAGTGCCTGAAATGCCAATTATAGTGCCTGAAATGCCAAATATTATGTCTCAAATGCCAATTTTAGTGCCTGAAATGCCAAATATTATGTCACAAATTTCAATTTTAGTGCCTGAAATGCCAAATATAATGTCACAAATGCCAATTTTATTGCCTGAAATGCCGATTATAGTGCCTGAAATGCCAGATATTATGTCTCAAATGCCAATTTTAGTGCCTGAAATGCCAAATATAATGTCACAAATGCCAATTTTAGTGCCTGAAATGCCAATTATAGTGCCTGAAATGCCAAATATTATGTCTCAAAAGCCAATTTTAGTGCCTGAAAACCGATTATAGTGCCTGAAATGCCAAATATTATGTCTCAAATGCCAATTTTAGTGCCTGAAATGCCAAATATAATGTCACAAATGCCAATTTTAGTGCCTGAAATGCCAATTATAGTGCCTGAAATGCCAAATATAATGTCACAAATGCCAATTTTAGTGCCTGAAATGCCGATTATAGTGCCTAAAATGCCAAATATAATGTCAAAAATGCCAATTTTAGTGCCTGAAATGCCAAATATAATGTCACAAATGCCAATTTTAGTGCCTGAAATACCAAATATTATGTCTCAAATGCCAATATTAGTGCCTGAAATGCCAAATATATTGTCACAAATGCCAATTTTAGTGATTGAAATGCCAATTTTAGTGTCTGAAATGCCAAATATAATGTCACAAATGCCAATTTTAGTGCCTGAAATGCCGATTATAGTGCCTGAAATGCCAAATATAATGTCACAAATGCCAATTTTAGTGCCTGAAATGCCAAATATAATGTCAAAAATGCCAATTTTAGTGCCTGAAATGCCAAATATTATGTCACAAATGCCAATTTTAGTGCCTGAAATGCCAAATATTATGTCACAAATGCCAATTTTAGTGCCTGAATTGCCAATTATAGTGCCTGAAATGACAAATATTATGTCTCAAATGCCAATTTTAGTGCCTGAAATGCCAAATATAATGTCACAAAGTCCAATTTTAGTGCCTGAAATGCCAATTATAGTGCCTGAAATGCCAAATATTATGTCTCAACAGCCAATTTTAGTGCCTGAAATGCCGACTATAGTGCCTGAAATGCCAAATATTATGTCTCAAATGCCAATTTTAGTGCCTGAAATGCCAAATATAATGTCACAAATGCCAATTTTAGTGCCTGAAATGCCAATTTTAGTGCCTGAAATGCCAAATATAATGTCACAAATGCCAATTTTAGTGCCTGAAATGCCGATTATAGTGCCTGAAATGCCAAATATTATGTCAAAAATGCCAATTTTAGTGCCTGAAATGCCAAATATAATGTCACAAATGCCAATTTTAGTGCCTGAAATACCAAATATTATGTCTCAAATGCCAATTTTAGTGCCTGAAATGCCAAATATAATGTCACAAATGCCAATTTTAGTGATTGAAATGCCAATTTTAGTGCCTGAAATGCCAAATATAATGTCACAAATGCCAATTTTAGTGCCTGAAATGCCGATTATAGTGCCTGAAATGCCAAATATAATGTCACAAATGCCAATTTTAGTGCCTGAAATGCCAAATATAATGTCAAAAATGCCAATTTTAGTGCCTGAAATGCCAAATATTATGTCACAAATGCCAATTTTAGTGCCTGAAATGCCAAATATTATGTCACAAATGCCAATTTTAGTGCCTGAAATGACAAATATTATGTCTCAAATCCCAATTTTAGTGCCTGAAATGCCAATTATAGTGTCTAAAGTGCCAAATATTATGTCACAAATGCCAATTATAGTGCCTGAAATGCCAAATATTATGTCTCAAATGCCAATTGTAGTGCCTGAAATGCCAAATATAATGTCACAAATGCCAATTTTAGTGCCTGAAATGCCAAATATAATGTCACAAATGCCAATTATAGTGCCTGAAATGCCAAATATTATGTCTCAAATGCCAATTTTAGTGCCTGAAATGCCAATTATAGTGCCTGAAATGCCAAATATTATGTCTCAAATGCCAATTTTAGTGCCTGAAATGCCAAATATAATGTCACAAATGCCAATTTTAGTGCCTGAAATGCCAATTATAGTGCCTGAAATGCCAAATATTATGTCTCAAAAGCCAATTTTAGTGCCTGAAATGCCGATTATAGTGCCTGAAATGCCAAATATTATGTCTCAAATGCCAATTTTAGTGCCTGAAATGCCAAATATAATGTCACAAATGCCAATTTTAGTGCCTGAAATGCCAAATATTATGTCACAAATGCCAATTTTAGTGCCTGAAATGCCAAATATTATGTCTTAAATGCCAATTTTAGTGCCTGAAATGCCAAATATAATGTCACAAATGCCAATTTTAGTGCCTGAAATGCCAATTATAGTGCCTGAAATGCCAAATATTATTTCTAAAATGCCAATTTTAGTGCCTGAAATGCCAAATATTACGTCACAAATGCCAATTTTAGTGCCTGAAATGCCAAATATTATGTCACAAATGCCAATTTTAGTGCCTGAAATGCCAAATATTATGTCTTAAATGCCAATTTTAGTGCCTGAAATGCCAAATATAATGTCACAAATGCCAATTTTAGTGCCTGAAATGCCAATTTTAGTGCCTGAAATGCCAAATATAATGTCACAAATGCCAATTTTAGTGCCTGAAATGCCGATTATAGTGCCTGAAATGCCAAATATTATGTCAAAAATGCCAATTTTAGTGCCTGAAATGCCAAATATAATGTCACAAATGCCAATTTTAGTGCCTGAAATACCAAATATTATGTCTCAAATGCCAATTTTAGTGCCTGAAATGCCAAATATAATGTCACAAATGCCAATTTTAGTGATTGAAATGCCAATTTTAGTGCCTGAAATGCCAAATATAATGTCACAAATGCCAATTTTAGTGCCTGAAATGCCGATTATAGTGCCTGAAATGCCAAATATAATGTCACAAATGCCAATTTTAGTGCCTGAAATGCCAAATATAATGTCAAAAATGCCAATTTTAGTGCCTGAAATGCCAAATATTATGTCACAAATGCCAATTTTAGTGCCTGAAATGCCAAATATTATGTCACAAATGCCAATTTTAGTGCCTGAAATGACAAATATTATGTCTCAAATCCCAATTTTAGTGCCTGAAATGCCAATTATAGTGTCTAAAGTGCCAAATATTATGTCACAAATGCCAATTATAGTGCCTGAAATGCCAAATATTATGTCTCAAATGCCAATTGTAGTGCCTGAAATGCCAAATATAATGTCACAAATGCCAATTTTAGTGCCTGAAATGCCAAATATAATGTCACAAATGCCAATTATAGTGCCTGAAATGCCAAATATTATGTCTCAAATGCCAATTTTAGTGCCTGAAATGCCAATTATAGTGCCTGAAATGCCAAATATTATGTCTCAAATGCCAATTTTAGTGCCTGAAATGCCAAATATAATGTCACAAATGCCAATTATAGTGCCTGAAATGCTAAATATTATGTCTCAAATGCCAATTTTAGTGCCTGAAATGCCAATTATAGTGCCTGAAATGCCAAATATTATGTCTCAAATGCCAATTTTAGTGCCTGAAATGCCAAATATAATGTCACAAATGCCAATTTTAGTGCCTGAAATGCCAATTATAGTGCCTGAAATGCCAAATATTATGTCTCAAAAGCCAATTTTAGTGCCTGAAATGCCGATTATAGTGCCTGAAATGCCAAATATTATGTCTCAAATGCCAATTTTAGTGCCTGAAATGCCAAATATAATGTCACAAATGCCAATTTTAGTGCCTGAAATGCCAAATATTATGTCACAAATGCCAATTTTAGTGCCTGAAATGCCAAATATTATGTCTTAAATGCCAATTTTAGTGCCTGAAATGCCAAATATAATGTCACAAATGCCAATTTTAGTGCCTGAAATGCCAATTATAGTGCCTGAAATGCCAAATATTATTTCTAAAATGCCAATTTTAGTGCCTGAAATGCCAAATATTACGTCACAAATGCCAATTTTAGTGCCTGAAATGCCAAATATAATGTCACAAATGCAAATTTTTGTGTCTGAAATGCCAATTATAGTGTCTAAAATGCCAAATATTATGTCACAAATGCCAAATATAATGTCACAAATGCCAATTTTAGTGCCTGAAATGCCAAATATAATGTCACAAATGCCAATTATAGTGCCTGAAATGCCAAATATTATGTCTCAAATGCCAATTTTAGTGCCTGAAATGCCAATTATAGTGCCTGAAATGCCAAATATTATGTCTCAAATGCCAATTTTAGTGCCTGAAATGCCAAATATAATGTCACAAATGCCAATTATAGTGCCTGAAATGCCAAATATTATGTCTCAAATGCCAATTTTAGTGCCTGAAATGCCAATTATAGTGCCTGAAATGCCAAATATTATGTCTCAAATGCCAATTTTAGTGTCTGAAAGGCCAAATATAATGTCACAAATGCCAATTTTAGTGCCTGAAATGCCAATTATAGTGCCTGAAATGCCAAATATAATGTCACAAATGCCAATTTTAGTGCCTGAAATGCCAATTATAGTGCCTGAAATGCCAAATATTATTTCTAAAATGCCAATTTTAGTGCCTGAAATGCCAAATATTACGTCACAAATGCCAATTTTAGTGCCTGAAATGCCAAATATAATGTCACAAATGCAAATTTTTGTGTCTGAAATGCCAATTATAGTGTCTAAAATGCCAAATATTATGTCACAAATGCCAAATATAATGTCACAAATGCCAATTTTAGTGCCTGAAATGCCAAATATAATGTCACAAATGCCAATTATAGTGCCTGAAATGCCAAATATTATGTCTCAAATGCCAATTTTAGTGCCTGAAATGCCAATTATAGTGCCTGAAATGCCAAATATTATGTCTCAAATGCCAATTTTAGTGCCTGAAATGCCAAATATAATGTCACAAATGCCAATTATAGTGCCTGAAATGCCAAAAATTATGTCTCAAATGCCAATTTTAGTGCCTGAAATGCCAATTATAGTGCCTGAAATGCCAAATATTATGTCTCAAATGCCAATTTTAGTGTCTGAAATGCCAAATATAATGTCACAAATGCCAATTTTAGTGCCTGAAATGCCAATTATAGTGCCTGAAATGCCAAATATTATGTCTCAAATGCCAATTTTAGTGCCTGAAATGCCGATAATAGTGCCTGAAATGCCAAATATTATGTCTCAAATGCCAATTTTAGTGCCTGAAATGCCAAATTTAATGTCAAAAATGCCAATTTTAGTGCCTGAAATGCCATATATTATGTCACAAATGCCAATTTTAGTGCCTGAAATGCCAAATATTATGTCTCAAATGCCAATTTTAGTGCCTGAAATGCCAATTATAGTGCCTGAAATGCCAAATATTATGTCTCAAATGCCAATTTCAGTGCCTGAAATGCCAAATATAATGTCACAAATGCCAATTTTAGTGCCTGAAATGCCAATTATAGTGCCTGAAATGCCAAATATTATGTCTCAAATGCCAATTTTAGTGCCTGAAATGCCAATTATAGTGCCTGAAATGCCAAATATTATGTCTCAAATGCCAATTTTAGTGCCTGAAATGCCAAATATTATGTCACAAATTTCAATTTTAGTGCCTGAAATGCCAAATATAATGTCACAAATGCCAATTTTATTGCCTGAAATGCCGATTATAGTGCCTGAAATGCCAGATATTATGTCTCAAATGCCAATTTTAGTGCCTGAAATGCCAAATATAATGTCACAAATGCCAATTTTAGTGCCTGAAATGCCAATTATAGTGCCTGAAATGGCAAATATTATGTCTCAAAAGCCAATTTTAGTGCCTGAAAACCGATTATAGTGCCTGAAATGCCAAATATTATGTCTCAAATGCCAATTTTAGTGCCTGAAATGCCAAATATTATGTCTCAAATGCCAATTTTAGTGCCTGAAATGCCAATTATAGTGCCTGAAATGCCAAATATTATGTCTCAAATGCCAATTTTAGTGTCTGAAATGCCAAATATAATGTCACAAATGCCAATTTTAGTGCCTGAAATGCCAATTATAGTGCCTGAAATGCCAAATATTATGTCTCAAATGCCAATTTTAGTGCCTGAAATGCCGATAATAGTGCCTGAAATGCCAAATATTATGTCTCAAATGCCAATTTTAGTGCCTGAAATGCCAAATTTAATGTCAAAAATGCCAATTTTAGTGCCTGAAATGCCAAATATTATGTCACAAATGCCAATTTTAGTGCCTGAAATGCCAAATATTATGTCTCAAATGCCAATTTTAGTGCCTGAAATGCCAATTATAGTGCCTGAAATGCCAAATATTATGTCTCAAATGCCAATTTCAGTGCCTGAAATGCCAAATATAATGTCACAAATGCCAATTTTAGTGCCTGAAATGCCAATTATAGTGCCTGAAATGCCAAATATTATGTCTCAAATGCCAATTTTAGTGCCTGAAATGCCAAATATAATGTCACAAATGCCAATTATAGTGCCTGAAATGCCAAAAATTATGTCTCAAATGCCAATTTTAGTGCCTGAAATGCCAATTATAGTGCCTGAAATGCCAAATATTATGTCTCAAATGCCAATTTTAGTGTCTGAAATGCCAAATATAATGTCACAAATGCCAATTTTAGTGCCTGAAATGCCAATTATAGTGCCTGAAATGCCAAATATTATGTCTCAAATGCCAATTTTAGTGCCTGAAATGCCGATAATAGTGCCTGAAATGCCAAATATTATGTCTCAAATGCCAATTTTAGTGCCTGAAATGCCAAATTTAATGTCAAAAATGCCAATTTTAGTGCCTGAAATGCCATATATTATGTCACAAATGCCAATTTTAGTGCCTGAAATGCCAAATATTATGTCTCAAATGCCAATTTTAGTGCCTGAAATGCCAATTATAGTGCCTGAAATGCCAAATATTATGTCTCAAATGCCAATTTCAGTGCCTGAAATGCCAAATATAATGTCACAAATGCCAATTTTAGTGCCTGAAATGCCAATTATAGTGCCTGAAATGCCAAATATTATGTCTCAAATGCCAATTTTAGTGCCTGAAATGCCAATTATAGTGCCTGAAATGCCAAATATTATGTCTCAAATGCCAATTTTAGTGCCTGAAATGCCAAATATTATGTCACAAATTTCAATTTTAGTGCCTGAAATGCCAAATATAATGTCACAAATGCCAATTTTATTGCCTGAAATGCCGATTATAGTGCCTGAAATGCCAGATATTATGTCTCAAATGCCAATTTTAGTGCCTGAAATGCCAAATATAATGTCACAAATGCCAATTTTAGTGCCTGAAATGCCAATTATAGTGCCTGAAATGGCAAATATTATGTCTCAAAAGCCAATTTTAGTGCCTGAAAACCGATTATAGTGCCTGAAATGCCAAATATTATGTCTCAAATGCCAATTTTAGTGCCTGAAATGCCAAATATTATGTCTCAAATGCCAATTTTAGTGCCTGAAATGCCAATTATAGTGCCTGAAATGCCAAATATTATGTCTCAAATGCCAATTTTAGTGTCTGAAATGCCAAATATAATGTCACAAATGCCAATTTTAGTGCCTGAAATGCCAATTATAGTGCCTGAAATGCCAAATATTATGTCTCAAATGCCAATTTTAGTGCCTGAAATGCCGATAATAGTGCCTGAAATGCCAAATATTATGTCTCAAATGCCAATTTTAGTGCCTGAAATGCCAAATTTAATGTCAAAAATGCCAATTTTAGTGCCTGAAATGCCAAATATTATGTCACAAATGCCAATTTTAGTGCCTGAAATGCCAAATATTATGTCTCAAATGCCAATTTTAGTGCCTGAAATGCCAATTATAGTGCCTGAAATGCCAAATATTATGTCTCAAATGCCAATTTCAGTGCCTGAAATGCCAAATATAATGTCACAAATGCCAATTTTAGTGCCTGAAATGCCAATTATAGTGCCTGAAATGCCAAATATTATGTCTCAAATGCCAATTTTAGTGCCTGAAATGCCAATTATAGTGCCTGAAATGCCAAATATTATGTCTCAAATGCCAATTTTAGTGCCTGAAATGCCAAATATTATGTCACAAATTTCAATTTTAGTGCCTGAAATGCCAAATATAATGTCACAAATGCCAATTTTATTGCCTGAAATGCCGATTATAGTGCCTGAAATGCCAGATATTATGTCTCAAATGCCAATTTTAGTGCCTGAAATGCCAAATATAATGTCACAAATGCCAATTTTAGTGCCTGAAATGCCGATTATAGTGCCTGAAATGCCAAATATAATGTCAAAAATGCCAATTTTAGTGCCTGAAATGCCAAATATAATGTCACAAATGCCAATTTTAGTGCCTGAAATACCAAATATTATGTCTCAAATGCCAATATTAGTGCCTGAAATGCCAAATATAATGTCACAAATGCCAATTTTAGTGATTGAAATGCCAATTTTAGTGTCTGAAATGCCAAATATAATGTCACAAATGCCAATTTTAGTGCCTGAAATGCCGATTATAGTGCCTGAAATGCCAAATATAATGTCACAAATGCCAATTTTAGTGCCTGAAATGCCAAATATAATGTCAAAAATGCCAATTTTAGTGCCTGAAATGCCAAATATTATGTCACAAATGCCAATTTTAGTGCCTGAAATACCAAATATTATGTCTCAAATGCCAATTTTAGTGCCTGAAATGCCAAATATAATGTCACAAATGCCAATTTTAGTGATTGAAATGCCAATTTTAGTGCCTGAAATGCCAAATATAATGTCACAAATGCCAATTTTAGTGCCTGAAATGCCGATTATAGTGCCTGAAATGCCAAATATAATGTCACAAATGCCAATTTTAGTGCCTGAAATGCCAAATATAATGTCACAAATGCCAATTTTATTGCCTGAAATGCCGATTATAGTGCCTGAAATGCCAGATATTATGTCTCAAATGCCAATTTTAGTGCCTGAAATGCCAAATATAATGTCACAAATGCCAATTTTAGTGCCTGAAATGCCAATTATAGTGCCTGAAATGGCAAATATTATGTCTCAAAAGCCAATTTTAGTGCCTGAAAACCGATTATAGTGCCTGAAATGCCAAATATTATGTCTCAAATGCCAATTTTAGTGCCTGAAATGCCAAATATTATGTCTCAAATGCCAATTTTAGTGCCTGAAATGCCAATTATAGTGCCTGAAATGCCAAATATTATGTCTCAAATGCCAATTTTAGTGTCTGAAATGCCAAATATAATGTCACAAATGCCAATTTTAGTGCCTGAAATGCCAATTATAGTGCCTGAAATGCCAAATATTATGTCTCAAATGCCAATTTTAGTGCCTGAAATGCCGATAATAGTGCCTGAAATGCCAAATATTATGTCTCAAATGCCAATTTTAGTGCCTGAAATGCCAAATTTAATGTCAAAAATGCCAATTTTAGTGCCTGAAATGCCAAATATTATGTCACAAATGCCAATTTTAGTGCCTGAAATGCCAAATATTATGTCTCAAATGCCAATTTTAGTGCCTGAAATGCCAATTATAGTGCCTGAAATGCCAAATATTATGTCTCAAATGCCAATTTCAGTGCCTGAAATGCCAAATATAATGTCACAAATGCCAATTTTAGTGCCTGAAATGCCAATTATAGTGCCTGAAATGCCAAATATTATGTCTCAAATGCCAATTTTAGTGCCTGAAATGCCAATTATAGTGCCTGAAATGCCAAATATTATGTCTCAAATGCCAATTTTAGTGCCTGAAATGCCAAATATTATGTCACAAATTTCAATTTTAGTGCCTGAAATGCCAAATATAATGTCACAAATGCCAATTTTATTGCCTGAAATGCCGATTATAGTGCCTGAAATGCCAAATATTATGTCTCAAAAGCCAATTTTAGTGCCTGAAAACCGATTATAGTGCCTGAAATGCCAAATATTATGTCTCAAATGCCAATTTTAGTGCCTGAAATGCCAAATATAATGTCACAAATGCCAATTTTAGTGCCTGAAATGCCAATTATAGTGCCTGAAATGCCAAATATAATGTCACAAATGCCAATTTTAGTGCCTGAAATGCCGATTATAGTGCCTGAAATGCCAAATATAATGTCAAAAATGCCAATTTTAGTGCCTGAAATGCCAAATATAATGTCACAAATGCCAATTTTAGTGCCTGAAATACCAAATATTATGTCTCAAATGCCAATATTAGTGCCTGAAATGCCAAATATAATGTCACAAATGCCAATTTTAGTGATTGAAATGCCAATTTTAGTGTCTGAAATGCCAAATATAATGTCACAAATGCCAATTTTAGTGCCTGAAATGCCGATTATAGTGCCTGAAATGCCAAATATAATGTCACAAATGCCAATTTTAGTGCCTGAAATGCCAAATATAATGTCAAAAATGCCAATTTTAGTGCCTGAAATGCCAAATATTATGTCACAAATGCCAATTTTAGTGCCTGAAATGCCAAATATTATGTCACAAATGCCAATTTTAGTGCCTGAATTGCCAATTATAGTGCCTGAAATGACAAATATTATGTCTCAAATGCCAATTTTAGTGCCTGAAATGCCAAATATAATGTCACAAATGCCAATTTTAGTGCCTGAAATGCCAATTATAGTGCCTGAAATGCCAAATATTATGTCTCAACAGCCAATTTTAGTGCCTGAAATGCCGACTATAGTGCCTGAAATGCCAAATATTATGTCTCAAATGCCAATTTTAGTGCCTGAAATGCCAAATATAATGTCACAAATGCCAATTTTAGTGCCTGAAATGCCAATTTTAGTGCCTGAAATGCCAAATATAATGTCACAAATGCCAATTTTAGTGCCTGAAATGCCGATTATAGTGCCTGAAATGCCAAATATTATGTCAAAAATGCCAATTTTAGTGCCTGAAATGCCAAATATAATGTCACAAATGCCAATTTTAGTGCCTGAAATGCCAATTATAGTGCCTGAAATGCCAAATATTATGTCTCAAATGCCAATTTTAGTGCCTGAAATGCCGATAATAGTGCCTGAAATGCCAAATATTATGTCTCAAATGCCAATTTTAGTGCCTGAAATGCCAAATTTAATGTCAAAAATGCCAATTTTAGTGCCTGAAATGCCAAATATTATGTCACAAATGCCAATTTTAGTGCCTGAAATGCCAAATATTATGTCACAAATTTCAATTTTAGTGCCTGAAATGCCAAATATAATGTCACAAATGCCAATTTTATTGCCTGAAATGCCGATTATAGTGCCTGAAATGCCAGATATTATGTCTCAAATGCCAATTTTAGTGCCTGAAATGCCAAATATAATGTCACAAATGCCAATTTTAGTGCCTGAAATGCCAATTATAGTGCCTGAAATGGCAAATATTATGTCTCAAAAGCCAATTTTAGTGCCTGAAAACCGATTATAGTGCCTGAAATGCCAAATATTATGTCTCAAATGCCAATTTTAGTGCCTGAAATGCCAAATATTATGTCTCAAATGCCAATTTTAGTGCCTGAAATGCCAATTATAGTGCCTGAAATGCCAAATATTATGTCTCAAATGCCAATTTTAGTGTCTGAAATGCCAAATATAATGTCACAAATGCCAATTTTAGTGCCTGAAATGCCAATTATAGTGCCTGAAATGCCAAATATTATGTCTCAAATGCCAATTTTAGTGCCTGAAATGCCGATAATAGTGCCTGAAATGCCAAATATTATGTCTCAAATGCCAATTTTAGTGCCTGAAATGCCAAATTTAATGTCAAAAATGCCAATTTTAGTGCCTGAAATGCCAAATATTATGTCACAAATGCCAATTTTAGTGCCTGAAATGCCAAATATTATGTCTCAAATGCCAATTTTAGTGCCTGAAATGCCAATTATAGTGCCTGAAATGCCAAATATTATGTCTCAAATGCCAATTTCAGTGCCTGAAATGCCAAATATAATGTCACAAATGCCAATTTTAGTGCCTGAAATGCCAATTATAGTGCCTGAAATGCCAAATATTATGTCTCAAATGCCAATTTTAGTGCCTGAAATGCCAATTATAGTGCCTGAAATGCCAAATATTATGTCTCAAATGCCAATTTTAGTGCCTGAAATGCCAAATATTATGTCACAAATTTCAATTTTAGTGCCTGAAATGCCAAATATAATGTCACAAATGCCAATTTTATTGCCTGAAATGCCGATTATAGTGCCTGAAATGCCAGATATTATGTCTCAAATGCCAATTTTAGTGCCTGAAATGCCAAATATAATGTCACAAATGCCAATTTTAGTGCCTGAAATGCCAATTATAGTGCCTGAAATGCCAAATATTATGTCTCAAAAGCCAATTTTAGTGCCTGAAAACCGATTATAGTGCCTGAAATGCCAAATATTATGTCTCAAATGCCAATTTTAGTGCCTGAAATGCCAAATATAATGTCACAAATGCCAATTTTAGTGCCTGAAATGCCAATTATAGTGCCTGAAATGCCAAATATAATGTCACAAATGCCAATTTTAGTGCCTGAAATGCCGATTATAGTGCCTGAAATGCCAAATATAATGTCAAAAATGCCAATTTTAGTGCCTGAAATGCCAAATATAATGTCACAAATGCCAATTTTAGTGCCTGAAATACCAAATATTATGTCTCAAATGCCAATATTAGTGCCTGAAATGCCAAATATAATGTCACAAATGCCAATTTTAGTGATTGAAATGCCAATTTTAGTGTCTGAAATGCCAAATATAATGTCACAAATGCCAATTTTAGTGCCTGAAATGCCGATTATAGTGCCTGAAATGCCAAATATAATGTCACAAATGCCAATTTTAGTGCCTGAAATGCCAAATATAATGTCAAAAATGCCAATTTTAGTGCCTGAAATGCCAAATATTATGTCACAAATGCCAATTTTAGTGCCTGAAATGCCAAATATTATGTCACAAATGCCAATTTTAGTGCCTGAATTGCCAATTATAGTGCCTGAAATGACAAATATTATGTCTCAAATGCCAATTTTAGTGCCTGAAATGCCAAATATAATGTCTCAACAGCCAATTTTAGTGCCTGAAATGCCGACTATAGTGCCTGAAATGCCAAATATTATGTCTCAAATGCCAATTTTAGTGCCTGAAATGCCAAATATAATGTCACAAATGCCAATTTTAGTGCCTGAAATGCCAATTTTAGTGCCTGAAATGCCAAATATAATGTCACAAATGCCAATTTTAGTGCCTGAAATGCCGATTATAGTGCCTGAAATGCCAAATATTATGTCAAAAATGCCAATTTTAGTGCCTGAAATGCCAAATATAATGTCACAAATGCCAATTTTAGTGCCTGAAATACCAAATATTATGTCTCAAATGCCAATTTTAGTGCCTGAAATGCCAAATATAATGTCACAAATGCCAATTTTAGTGATTGAAATGCCAATTTTAGTGCCTGAAATGCCAAATATAATGTCACAAATGCCAATTTTAGTGCCTGAAATGCCGATTATAGTGCCTGAAATGCCAAATATAATGTCACAAATGCCAATTTTAGTGCCTGAAATGCCAAATATAATGTCAAAAATGCCAATTTTAGTGCCTGAAATGCCAAATATTATGTCACAAATGCCAATTTTAGTGCCTGAAATGCCAAATATTATGTCACAAATGCCAATTTTAGTGCCTGAAATGACAAATATTATGTCTCAAATCCCAATTTTAGTGCCTGAAATGCCAATTATAGTGTCTAAAGTGCCAAATATTATGTCACAAATGCCAATTATAGTGCCTGAAATGCCAAATATTATGTCTCAAATGCCAATTGTAGTGCCTGAAATGCCAAATATAATGTCACAAATGCCAATTTTAGTGCCTGAAATGCCAAATATAATGTCACAAATGCCAATTATAGTGCCTGAAATGCCAAATATTATGTCTCAAATGCCAATTTTAGTGCCTGAAATGCCAATTATAGTGCCTGAAATGCCAAATATTATGTCTCAAATGCCAATTTTAGTGCCTGAAATGCCAAATATAATGTCACAAATGCCAATTATAGTGCCTGAAATGCTAAATATTATGTCTCAAATGCCAATTTTAGTGCCTGAAATGCCAATTATAGTGCCTGAAATGCCAAATATTATGTCTCAAATGCCAATTTTAGTGCCTGAAATGCCAAATATAATGTCACAAATGCCAATTTTAGTGCCTGAAATGCCAATTATAGTGCCTGAAATGCCAAATATTATGTCTCAAAAGCCAATTTTAGTGCCTGAAATGCCGATTATAGTGCCTGAAATGCCAAATATTATGTCTCAAATGCCAATTTTAGTGCCTGAAATGCCAAATATAATGTCACAAATGCCAATTTTAGTGCCTGAAATGCCAAATATTATGTCACAAATGCCAATTTTAGTGCCTGAAATGCCAAATATTATGTCTTAAATGCCAATTTTAGTGCCTGAAATGCCAAATATAATGTCACAAATGCCAATTTTAGTGCCTGAAATGCCAATTATAGTGCCTGAAATGCCAAATATTATTTCTAAAATGCCAATTTTAGTGCCTGAAATGCCAAATATTACGTCACAAATGCCAATTTTAGTGCCTGAAATGCCAAATATAATGTCACAAATGCAAATTTTTGTGTCTGAAATGCCAATTATAGTGTCTAAAATGCCAAATATTATGTCACAAATGCCAAATATAATGTCACAAATGCCAATTTTAGTGCCTGAAATGCCAAATATAATGTCACAAATGCTAATTATAGTGCCTGAAATGCCAAATATTATGTCTCAAATGCCAATTTTAGTGCCTGAAATGCCAATTATAGTGCCTGAAATGCCAAATATTATGTCTCAAATGCCAATTTTAGTGCCTGAAATGCCAAATATAATGTCACAAATGCAAATTATAGTGCCTGAAATGCCAAATATTATGTCTCAAATGCCAATTTTAGGGCCTGAAATGCCAATTATAGTGCCTGAAATGCCAAATATTATGTCTCAAATGCCAATTTTAGTGTCTGAAAGGCCAAATATAATGTCACAAATGCCAATTTTAGTGCCTGAAATGCCAATTATAGTGCCTGAAATGCCAAATATAATGTCACAAATGCCAATTTTAGTGCCTGAAATGCCGATAATAGTGCCTGAAATGCCAAATATTATGTCTCAAATGCCAATTTTAGTGCCTGAAATGCCAAATTTAATGTCAAAAATGCCAATTTTAGTGCCTGAAATGCCAAATATTATGTCACAAATGCCAATTTTAGTGCCTGAAATGCCAAATATTATGTCTCAAATGCCAATTTTAGTGCCTGAAATGCCAATTATAGTGCCTGAAATGCCAAATATTATGTCTCAAATGCCAATTTCAGTGCCTGAAATGCCAAATATAAAGTCACAAATGCCAATTTTAGTGCCTGAAATGCCAATTATAGTGCCTGAAATGCCAAATATTATGTCTCAAATGCCAATTTTAGTGCCTGAAATGCCAATTATAGTGCCTGAAATGCCAAATATTATGTCTCAAATGCCAATTTTAGTGCCTGAAATGCGAAATATAATGTCACAAATGCCAATTTTATTGCCTGAAATGCCGATTATAGTGCCTGAAATGCCAGATATTATGTCTCAAATGCCAATTTTAGTGCCTGAAATGCCAAATATAATGTCACAAATGCCAATTTTAGTGCCTGAAATGCCAATTATAGTGCCTGAAATGCCAAATATTATGTCTCAAAAGCCAATTTTAGTGCCTGAAAACCGATTATAGTGCCTGAAATGCCAAATATTATGTCTCAAATGCCAATTTTAGTGCCTGAAATGCCAAATATAATGTCACAAATGCCAATTTTAGTGCCTGAAATGCCAATTATAGTGCCTGAAATGCCAAATATAATGTCACAAATGCCAATTTTAGTGCCTGAAATGCCGATTATAGTGCCTGAAATGCCAAATATAATGTCAAAAATGCCAATTTTAGTGCCTGAAATGCCAAATATAATGTCACAAATGCCAATTTTAGTGCCTGAAATACCAAATATTATGTCTCAAATGCCAATATTAGTGCCTGAAATGCCAAATATAATGTCACAAATGCCAATTTTAGTGATTGAAATGCCAATTTTAGTGTCTGAAATGCCAAATATAATGTCACAAATGCCAATTTTAGTGCCTGAAATGCCGATTATAGTGCCTGAAATGCCAAATATAATGTCACAAATGCCAATTTTAGTGCCTGAAATGCCAAATATAATGTCAAAAATGCCAATTTTAGTGCCTGAAATGCCAAATATTATGTCACAAATGCCAATTTTAGTGCCTGAAATGCCAAATATTATGTCACAAATGCCAATTTTAGTGCCTGAAATGCCGATTATAGTGCCTGAAATGCCAAATATTATGTCTCAAATGCCAATTTTAGTGCCTGAAATGCCAAATATAATGTCACAAATGCCAATTTTAGTGCCTGAAATGCCAAATATTATGTCACAAATGCCAATTTTAGTGCCTGAAATGCCAAATATTATGTCAAAAATGCCAATTTTAGTGCCTGAAATGCCAAATATAATGTCACAAATGCCAATTTTAGTGCCTGAAATACCAAATATTATGTCTCAAATGCCAATTTTAGTGCCTGAAATGCCAAATATAATGTCACAAATGCCAATTTTAGTGATTGAAATGCCAATTTTAGTGCCTGAAATGCCAAATATAATGTCACAAATGCCAATTTTAGTGCCTGAAATGCCGATTATAGTGCCTGAAATGCCAAATATAATGTCACAAATGCCAATTTTAGTGCCTGAAATGCCAAATATAATGTCAAAAATGCCAATTTTAGTGCCTGAAATGCCAAATATTATGTCACAAATGCCAATTTTAGTGCCTGAAATGCCAAATATTATGTCACAAATGCCAATTTTAGTGCCTGAAATGACAAATATTATGTCTCAAATCCCAATTTTAGTGCCTGAAATGCCAATTATAGTGTCTAAAGTGCCAAATATTATGTCACAAATGCCAATTATAGTGCCTGAAATGCCAAATATTATGTCTCTAATGCCAATTGTAGTGCCTGAAATGCCAAATATAATGTCACAAATGCCAATTTTAGTGCCTGAAATGCCATATATAATGTCACAAATGCCAATTATAGTGCCTGAAATGCCAAATATTATGTCTCAAATGCCAATTTTAGTGCCTGAAATGCCAATTATAGTGCCTGAAATGCCAAATATTATGTCTCAAATGCCAATTTTAGTGCCTGAAATGCCAAATATAATGTCACAAATGCCAATTATAGTGCCTGAAATGCTAAATATTATGTCTCAAATGCCAATTTTAGTGCCTGAAATGCCAATTATAGTGCCTGAAATGCCAAATATTATGTCTCAAATGCCAATTTTAGTGCCTGAAATGCCAAATATAATGTCACAAATGCCAATTTTAGTGCCTGAAATGCCAATTATAGTGCCTGAAATGCCAAATATTATGTCTCAAAAGCCAATTTTAGTGCCTGAAATGCCGATTATAGTGCCTGAAATGCCAAATATTATGTCTCAAATGCCAATTTTAGTGCCTGAAATGCCAAATATAATGTCACAAATGCCAATTTTAGTGCCTGAAATTCCAAATATAATGTCACAAATGCCAATTTTAGTGCCTGAAATGCCAATTATAGTGCCTGAAATGCCAAATATTATTTCTAAAATGCCAATTTTAGTGCCTGAAATGCCAAATATTACGTCACAAATGCCAATTTTAGTGCCTGAAATGCCAAATATAATGTCACAAATGCAAATTTTTGTGTCTGAAATGCCAATTATACTGTCTAAAATGCCAAATATTATGTCACAAATGCCAAATATAATGTCACAAATGCCAATTTTAGTGCCTGAAATGCCAAATATAATGTCACAAATGCCAATTATAGTGCCTGAAATGCCAAATATTATGTCTCAAATGCCAATTTTAGTGCCTGAAATGCCAATTATAGTGCCTGAAATGCCAAATATTATGTCTCAAATGCCAATTTTAGTGCCTGAAATGCCAAATATAATGTCACAAATGCCAATTATAGTGCCTGAAATGCCAAATATTATGTCTCAAATGCCAATTTTAGTGCCTGAAATGCCAATTATAGTGCCTGAAATGCCAAATATTATGTCTCAAATGCCAATTTTAGTGTCTGAAATGCCAAATATAATGTCACAAATGCCAATTTTAGTGCCTGAAATGCCAATTATAGTGCCTGAAATGCCAAATATTATGTCTCAAATGCCAATTTTAGTGCCTGAAATGCCGATAATAGTGCCTGAAATGCCAAATATTATGTCTCAAATGCCAATTTTAGTGCCTGAAATGCCAAATTTAATGTCAAAAATGCCAATTTTAGTGCCTGAAATGCCAAATATTATGTCACAAATGCCAATTTTAGTGCCTGAAATGCCAAATATTATGTCTCAAATGCCAATTTTAGTGCCTGAAATGCCAATTATAGTGCCTGAAATGCCAAATATTATGTCTCAAATGCCAATTTTAGTGCCTGAAATGCCAAATATAATGTCACAAATGCCAATTTTAGTGCCTGAAATGCCAATTATAGTGCCTGAAATGCCAATTATAGTGCCTGAAATGCCAAATATTATTTCTAAAATGCCAATTTTAGTGCCTGAAATGCCAAATATTACGTCACAAATGCCAATTTTAGTGCCTGAAATGCCAAATATAATGTCACAAATGCAAATTTTTGTGTCTGAAATGCCAATTATAGTGTCTAAAATGCCAAATATTATGTCACAAATGCCAAATATAATGTCACAAATGCCAATTTTAGTGCCTGAAATGCCAAATATAATGTCACAAATGCCAATTATAGTGCCTGAAATGCCAAATATTATGTCTCAAATGCCAATTTTAGTGCCTGAAATGCCAATTATAGTGCCTGAAATGCCAAATATTATGTCTCAAATGCCAATTTTAGTGCCTGAAATGCCAAATATAATGTCACAAATGCCAATTATAGTGCCTGAAATGCCAAATATTATGTCTCAAATGCCAATTTTAGTGCCTGAAATGCCAATTATAGTGCCTGAAATGCCAAATATTATGTCTCAAATGCCAATTTTAGTGTCTGAAATGCCAAATATAATGTCACAAATGCCAATTTTAGTGCCTGAAATGCCAATTATAGTGCCTGAAATGCCAAATATTATGTCTCAAATGCCAATTTTAGTGCCTGAAATGCCGATAATAGTGCCTGAAATGCCAAATATTATGTCTCAAAAGCCAATTTTAGTGCCTGAAATGCCGATTATAGTGCCTGAAATGCCAAATATTATGTCTCAAATGCCAATTTTAGTGCCTGAAATGCCAAATATAATGTCACAAATGCCAATTTTAGTGCCTGAAATGCCAAATATTATGTCACAAATGCCAATTTTAGTGCCTGAAATGCCAAATATTATGTCTCAAATGCCAATTTTAGTGCCTGAAATGCCAAATATAATGTCACAAATGCCAATTTTAGTGCCTGAAATGCCAATTATAGTGCCTGAAATGCCAAATATTATTTCTAAAATGCCAATTTTAGTGCCTGAAATGCCAAATATTACGTCACAAATGCCAATTTTAGTGCCTGAAATGCCAAATATAATGTCACAAATGCAAATTTTTGTGTCTGAAATGCCAATTATAGTGTCTAAAATGCCAAATATTATGTCACAAATGCCAAATATAATGTCACAAATGCCAATTTTAGTGCCTGAAATGCCAAATATAATGTCACAAATGCCAATTATAGTGCCTGAAATGCCAAATATTATGTCTCAAATGCCAATTTTAGTGCCTGAAATGCCAATTATAGTGCCTGAAATGCCAAATATTATGTCTCAAATGCCAATTTTAGTGCCTGAAATGCCAAATATAATGTCACAAATGCAAATTTTTGTGTCTGAAATGCCAATTATAGTGTCTAAAATGCCAAATATTATGTCACAAATGCCAAATATAATGTCACAAATGCCAATTTTAGTGCCTGAAATGCCAAATATAATGTCACAAATGCCAATTATAGTGCCTGAAATGCCAAATATTATGTCTCAAATGCCAATTTTAGTGCCTGAAATGCCAATTATAGTGCCTGAAATGCCAAATATTATGTCTCAAATGCCAATTTTAGTGCCTGAAATGCCAAATATAATGTCACAAATGCCAATTATAGTGCCTGAAATGCCAAATATTATGTCTCAAATGCCAATTTTAGTGCCTGAAATGCCAATTATAGTGCCTGAAATGCCAAATATTATGTCACAAATGCCAATTATAGTGCCTGAAATGCCAAATATTATGTCTCAAATGCCAATTTTAGTGCCTGAAATGCCAATTATAGTGCCTGAAATGCCAAATATTATGTCTCAAATGCCAATTTTAGTGTCTGAAATGCCAAATATAATGTCACAAATGCCAATTTTAGTGCCTGAAATGCCAATTATAGTGCCTGAAATGCCAAATATTATGTCTCAAATGCCAATTTTAGTGCCTGAAATGCCGATAATAGTGCCTGAAATGCCAAATATTATGTCTCAAAAGCCAATTTTAGTGCCTGAAATGCCGATTATAGTGCCTGAAATGCCAAATATTATGTCTCAAATGCCAATTTTAGTGCCTGAAATGCCAAATATAATGTCACAAATGCCAATTTTAGTGCCTGAAATGCCAAATATTATGTCACAAATGCCAATTTTAGTGCCTGAAATGCCAAATATTATGTCTCAAATGCCAATTTTAGTGCCTGAAATGCCAAATATAATGTCACAAATGCCAATTTTAGTGCCTGAAATGCCAATTATAGTGCCTGAAATGCCAAATATTATTTCTAAAATGCCAATTTTAGTGCCTGAAATGCCAAATATTACGTCACAAATGCCAATTTTAGTGCCTGAAATGCCAAATATAATGTCACAAATGCAAATTTTTGTGTCTGAAATGCCAATTATAGTGTCTAAAATGCCAAATATTATGTCACAAATGCCAAATATAATGTCACAAATGCCAATTTTAGTGCCTGAAATGCCAAATATAATGTCACAAATGCCAATTATAGTGCCTGAAATGCCAAATATTATGTCTCAAATGCCAATTTTAGTGCCTGAAATGCCAATTATAGTGCCTGAAATGCCAAATATTATGTCTCAAATGCCAATTTTAGTGCCTGAAATGCCAAATATAATGTCACAAATGCCAATTATAGTGCCTGAAATGCCAAATATTATGTCTCAAATGCCAATTTTAGTGCCTGAAATGCCAATTATAGTGCCTGAAATGCCAAATATTATGTCTCAAATGCAAATTTTAGTGTCTGAAATGCCAAATATAATGTCACAAATGCCAATTTTAGTGCCTGAAATGCCAATTATAGTGCCTGAAATGCCAAATATTATGTCTCAAATGCCAATTTTAGTGCCTGAAATGCCGATAATAGTGCCTGAAATGCCAAATATTATGTCTCAAATGCCAATTTTAGTGCCTGAAATGCCAAATTTAATGTCAAAAATGCCAATTTTAGTGCCTGAAATGCCAAATATTATGTCACAAATGCCAATTTTAGTGCCTGAAATGCCAAATATTATGTCTCAAATGCCAATTTTAGTGCCTGAAATGCCAATTATAGTGCCTGAAATGCCAAATATTATGTCTCAAATGCCAATTTCAGTGCCTGAAATGCCAAATATAATGTCACAAATGCCAATTTTAGTGCCTGAAATGCCAATTATAGTGCCTGAAATGCCAAATATTATGTCTCAAATGCCAATTTTAGTGCCTGAAATGCCAATTATAGTGCCTGAAATGCCAAATATTATGTCTCAAATGCCAATTTTAGTGCCTGAAATGCCAAATATTATGTCACAAATTTCAATTTTAGTGCCTGAAATGCCAAATATAATGTCACAAATGCCAATTTTATTGCCTGAAATGCCGATTATAGTGCCTGAAATGCCAGATATTATGTCTCAAATGCCAATTTTAGTGCCTGAAATGCCAAATATAATGTCACAAATGCCAATTTTAGTGCCTGAAATGCCAATTATAGTGCCTGAAATGCCAAATATTATGTCTCAAAAGCCAATTTTAGTGCCTGAAAACCGATTATAGTGCCTGAAATGCCAAATATTATGTCTCAAATGCCAATTTTAGTGCCTGAAATGCCAAATATAATGTCACAAATGCCAATTTTAGTGCCTGAAATGCCAATTATAGTGCCTGAAATGCCAAATATAATGTCACAAATGCCAATTTTAGTGCCTGAAATGCCGATTATAGTGCCTAAAATGCCAAATATAATGTCAAAAATGCCAATTTTAGTGCCTGAAATGCCAAATATAATGTCACAAATGCCAATTTTAGTGCCTGAAATACCAAATATTATGTCTCAAATGCCAATATTAGTGCCTGAAATGCCAAATATATTGTCACAAATGCCAATTTTAGTGATTGAAATGCCAATTTTAGTGTCTGAAATGCCAAATATAATGTCACAAATGCCAATTTTAGTGCCTGAAATGCCGATTATAGTGCCTGAAATGCCAAATATAATGTCACAAATGCCAATTTTAGTGCCTGAAATGCCAAATATAATGTCAAAAATGCCAATTTTAGTGCCTGAAATGCCAAATATTATGTCACAAATGCCAATTTTAGTGCCTGAAATGCCAAATATTATGTCACAAATGCCAATTTTAGTGCCTGAATTGCCAATTATAGTGCCTGAAATGACAAATATTATGTCTCAAATGCCAATTTTAGTGCCTGAAATGCCAAATATAATGTCACAAATGCCAATTTTAGTGCCTGAAATGCCAATTATAGTGCCTGAAATGCCAAATATTATGTCTCAACAGCCAATTTTAGTGCCTGAAATGCCGACTATAGTGCCTGAAATGCCAAATATTATGTCTCAAATGCCAATTTTAGTGCCTGAAATGCCAAATATAATGTCACAAATGCCAATTTTAGTGCCTGAAATGCCAATTTTAGTGCCTGAAATGCCAAATATAATGTCACAAATGCCAATTTTAGTGCCTGAAATGCCGATTATAGTGCCTGAAATGCCAAATATTATGTCAAAAATGCCAATTTTAGTGCCTGAAATGCCAAATATAATGTCACAAATGCCAATTTTAGTGCCTGAAATACCAAATATTATGTCTCAAATGCCAATTTTAGTGCCTGAAATGCCAAATATAATGTCACAAATGCCAATTTTAGTGATTGAAATGCCAATTTTAGTGCCTGAAATGCCAAATATAATGTCACAAATGCCAATTTTAGTGCCTGAAATGCCGATTATAGTGCCTGAAATGCCAAATATAATGTCACAAATGCCAATTTTAGTGCCTGAAATGCCAAATATAATGTCAAAAATGCCAATTTTAGTGCCTGAAATGCCAAATATTATGTCACAAATGCCAATTTTAGTGCCTGAAATGCCAAATATTATGTCACAAATGCCAATTTTAGTGCCTGAAATGACAAATATTATGTCTCAAATCCCAATTTTAGTGCCTGAAATGCCAATTATAGTGTCTAAAGTGCCAAATATTATGTCACAAATGCCAATTATAGTGCCTGAAATGCCAAATATTATGTCTCAAATGCCAATTGTAGTGCCTGAAATGCCAAATATAATGTCACAAATGCCAATTTTAGTGCCTGAAATGCCAAATATAATGTCACAAATGCCAATTATAGTGCCTGAAATGCCAAATATTATGTCTCAAATGCCAATTTTAGTGCCTGAAATGCCAATTATAGTGCCTGAAATGCCAAATATTATGTCTCAAATGCCAATTTTAGTGCCTGAAATGCCAAATATAATGTCACAAATGCCAATTATAGTGCCTGAAATGCTAAATATTATGTCTCAAATGCCAATTTTAGTGCCTGAAATGCCAATTATAGTGCCTGAAATGCCAAATATTATGTCTCAAATGCCAATTTTAGTGCCTGAAATGCCAAATATAATGTCACAAATGCCAATTTTAGTGCCTGAAATGCCAATTATAGTGCCTGAAATGCCAAATATTATGTCTCAAAAGCCAATTTTAGTGCCTGAAATGCCGATTATAGTGCCTGAAATGCCAAATATTATGTCTCAAATGCCAATTTTAGTGCCTGAAATGCCAAATATAATGTCACAAATGCCAATTTTAGTGCCTGAAATGCCAAATATTATGTCACAAATGCCAATTTTAGTGCCTGAAATGCCAAATATTATGTCTTAAATGCCAATTTTAGTGCCTGAAATGCCAAATATAATGTCACAAATGCCAATTTTAGTGCCTGAAATGCCAATTATAGTGCCTGAAATGCCAAATATTATTTCTAAAATGCCAATTTTAGTGCCTGAAATGCCAAATATTACGTCACAAATGCCAATTTTAGTGCCTGAAATGCCAAATATAATGTCACAAATGCAAATTTTTGTGTCTGAAATGCCAATTATAGTGTCTAAAATGCCAAATATTATGTCACAAATGCCAAATATAATGTCACAAATGCCAATTTTAGTGCCTGAAATGCCAAATATAATGTCACAAATGCCAATTTTAGTGCCTGAAATGCCAATTATAGTGCCTGAAATGCCAAATATTATGTCTCAAATGCCAATTTTAGTGCCTGAAATGCCGATAATAGTGCCTGAAATGCCAAATATTATGTCTCAAATGCCAATTTTAGTGCCTGAAATGCCAAATTTAATGTCAAAAATGCCAATTTTAGTGCCTGAAATGCCAAATATTATGTCACAAATGCCAATTTTAGTGCCTGAAATGCCAAATATTATGTCTCAAATGCCAATTTTAGTGCCTGAAATGCCAATTATAGTGCCTGAAATGCCAAATATTATGTCTCAAATGCCAATTTTAGTGCCTGAAATGCCAAATATAATGTCACAAATGCCAATTTTAGTGCCTGAAATGCCAATTATAGTGCCTGAAATGCCAATTATAGTGCCTGAAATGCCAAATATTATTTCTAAAATGCCAATTTTAGTGCCTGAAATGCCAAATATTACGTCACAAATGCCAATTTTAGTGCCTGAAATGCCAAATATAATGTCACAAATGCAAATTTTTGTGTCTGAAATGCCAATTATAGTGTCTAAAATGCCAAATATTATGTCACAAATGCCAAATATAATGTCACAAATGCCAATTTTAGTGCCTGAAATGCCAAATATAATGTCACAAATGCCAATTATAGTGCCTGAAATGCCAAATATTATGTCTCAAATGCCAATTTTAGTGCCTGAAATGCCAATTATAGTGCCTGAAATGCCAAATATTATGTCTCAAATGCCAATTTTAGTGCCTGAAATGCCAAATATAATGTCACAAATGCCAATTATAGTGCCTGAAATGCCAAATATTATGTCTCAAATGCCAATTTTAGTGCCTGAAATGCCAATTATAGTGCCTGAAATGCCAAATATTATGTCAAAAATGCCAATTTTAGTGTCTGAAATGCCAAATATAATGTCACAAATGCCAATTTTAGTGCCTGAAATGCCAATTATAGTGCCTGAAATGCCAAATATTATGTCTCAAATGCCAATTTTAGTGCCTGAAATGCCGATAATAGTGCCTGAAATGCCAAATATTATGTCTCAAAAGCCAATTTTAGTGCCTGAAATGCCGATTATAGTGCCTGAAATGCCAAATATTATGTCTCAAATGCCAATTTTAGTGCCTGAAATGCCAAATATAATGTCACAAATGCCAATTTTAGTGCCTGAAATGCCAAATATTATGTCACAAATGCCAATTTTAGTGCCTGAAATGCCAAATATTATGTCTCAAATGCCAATTTTAGTGCCTGAAATGCCAAATATAATGTCACAAATGCCAATTTTAGTGCCTGAAATGCCAATTATAGTGCCTGAAATGCCAAATATTATTTCTAAAATGCCAATTTTAGTGCCTGAAATGCCAAATATTACGTCACAAATGCCAATTTTAGTGCCTGAAATGCCAAATATAATGTCACAAATGCAAATTTTTGTGTCTGAAATGCCAATTATAGTGTCTAAAATGCCAAATATTATGTCACAAATGCCAAATATAATGTCACAAATGCCAATTTTAGTGCCTGAAATGCCAAATATAATGTCACAAATGCCAATTATAGTGCCTGAAATGCCAAATATTATGTCTCAAATGCCAATTTTAGTGCCTGAAATGCCAATTATAGTGCCTGAAATGCCAAATATTATGTCTCAAATGCCAATTTTAGTGCCTGAAATGCCAAATATAATGTCACAAATGCAAATTTTTGTGTCTGAAATGCCAATTATAGTGTCTAAAATGCCAAATATTATGTCACAAATGCCAAATATAATGTCACAAATGCCAATTTTAGTGCCTGAAATGCCAAATATAATGTCACAAATGCCAATTATAGTGCCTGAAATGCCAAATATTATGTCTCAAATGCCAATTTTAGTGCCTGAAATGCCAATTATAGTGCCTGAAATGCCAAATATTATGTCTCAAATGCCAATTTTAGTGCCTGAAATGCCAAATATAATGTCACAAATGCCAATTATAGTGCCTGAAATGCCAAATATTATGTCTCAAATGCCAATTTTAGTGCCTGAAATGCCAATTATAGTGCCTGAAATGCCAAATATTATGTCACAAATGCCAATTATAGTGCCTGAAATGCCAATTATAGTGCCTGAAATGCCAAATATTATGTCACAAATGCCAATTTTAGTGCCTGAAATGCCAATTATAGTGCCTGAAATGCCAAATATTATGTCTCAAATGCCAATTTTAGTGCCTGAAATGCCGATAATAGTGCCTGAAATGCCAAATATTATGTCTCAAATGCCAATTTTAGTGCCTGAAATGCCAAATTTAATGTCAAAAATGCCAATTTTAGTGCCTGAAATGCCAAATATTATGTCACAAATGCCAATTTTAGTGCCTGAAATGCCAAATATTATGTCTCAAATGCCAATTTTAGTGCCTGAAATGCCAATTATAGTGCCTGAAATGCCAAATATTATGTCTCAAATGCCAATTTTAGTGCCTGAAATGCCAAATATAATGTCACAAATGCCAATTTTAGTGCCTGAAATGCCAATTATAGTGCCTGAAATGCCAATTATAGTGCCTGAAATGCCAAATATTATTTCTAAAATGCCAATTTTAGTGCCTGAAATGCCAAATATTACGTCACAAATGCCAATTTTAGTGCCTGAAATGCCAAATATAATGTCACAAATGCAAATTTTTGTGTCTGAAATGCCAATTATAGTGTCTAAAATGCCAAATATTATGTCACAAATGCCAAATATAATGTCACAAATGCCAATTTTAGTGCCTGAAATGCCAAATATAATGTCACAAATGCCAATTATAGTGCCTGAAATGCCAAATATTATGTCTCAAATGCCAATTTTAGTGCCTGAAATGCCAATTATAGTGCCTGAAATGCCAAATATTATGTCTCAAATGCCAATTTTAGTGCCTGAAATGCCAAATATAATGTCACAAATGCCAATTATAGTGCCTGAAATGCCAAATATTATGTCTCAAATGCCAATTTTAGTGCCTGAAATGCCAATTATAGTGCCTGAAATGCCAAATATTATGTCAAAAATGCCAATTTTAGTGTCTGAAATGCCAAATATAATGTCACAAATGCCAATTTTAGTGCCTGAAATGCCAATTATAGTGCCTGAAATGCCAAATATTATGTCTCAAATGCCAATTTTAGTGCCTGAAATGCCGATAATAGTGCCTGAAATGCCAAATATTATGTCTCAAAAGCCAATTTTAGTGCCTGAAATGCCGATTATAGTGCCTGAAATGCCAAATATTATGTCTCAAATGCCAATTTTAGTGCCTGAAATGCCAAATATAATGTCACAAATGCCAATTTTAGTGCCTGAAATGCCAAATATTATGTCACAAATGCCAATTTTAGTGCCTGAAATGCCAAATATTATGTCTCAAATGCCAATTTTAGTGCCTGAAATGCCAAATATAATGTCACAAATGCCAATTTTAGTGCCTGAAATGCCAATTATAGTGCCTGAAATGCCAAATATTATTTCTAAAATGCCAATTTTAGTGCCTGAAATGCCAAATATTACGTCACAAATGCCAATTTTAGTGCCTGAAATGCCAAATATAATGTCACAAATGCAAATTTTTGTGTCTGAAATGCCAATTATAGTGTCTAAAATGCCAAATATTATGTCACAAATGCCAAATATAATGTCACAAATGCCAATTTTAGTGCCTGAAATGCCAAATATAATGTCACAAATGCCAATTATAGTGCCTGAAATGCCAAATATTATGTCTCAAATGCCAATTTTAGTGCCTGAAATGCCAATTATAGTGCCTGAAATGCCAAATATTATGTCTCAAATGCCAATTTTAGTGCCTGAAATGCCAAATATAATGTCACAAATGCAAATTTTTGTGTCTGAAATGCCAATTATAGTGTCTAAAATGCCAAATATTATGTCACAAATGCCAAATATAATGTCACAAATGCCAATTTTAGTGCCTGAAATGCCAAATATAATGTCACAAATGCCAATTATAGTGCCTGAAATGCCAAATATTATGTCTCAAATGCCAATTTTAGTGCCTGAAATGCCAATTATAGTGCCTGAAATGCCAAATATTATGTCTCAAATGCCAATTTTAGTGCCTGAAATGCCAAATATAATGTCACAAATGCCAATTATAGTGCCTGAAATGCCAAATATTATGTCTCAAATGCCAATTTTAGTGCCTGAAATGCCAATTATAGTGCCTGAAATGCCAAATATTATGTCACAAATGCCAATTATAGTGCCTGAAATGCCAAATATTATGTCTCAAATGCCAATTTTAGTGCCTGAAATGCCAATTATAGTGCCTGAAATGCCAAATATTATGTCTCAAATGCCAATTTTAGTGTCTGAAATGCCAAATATAATGTCACAAATGCCAATTTTAGTGCCTGAAATGCCAATTATAGTGCCTGAAATGCCAAATATTATGTCTCAAATGCCAATTTTAGTGCCTGAAATGCCGATAATAGTGCCTGAAATGCCAAATATTATGTCTCAAAAGCCAATTTTAGTGCCTGAAATGCCGATTATAGTGCCTGAAATGCCAAATATTATGTCTCAAATGCCAATTTTAGTGCCTGAAATGCCAAATATAATGTCACAAATGCCAATTTTAGTGCCTGAAATGCCAAATATTATGTCACAAATGCCAATTTTAGTGCCTGAAATGCCAAATATTATGTCTCAAATGCCAATTTTAGTGCCTGAAATGCCAAATATAATGTCACAAATGCCAATTTTAGTGCCTGAAATGCCAATTATAGTGCCTGAAATGCCAAATATTATTTCTAAAATGCCAATTTTAGTGCCTGAAATGCCAAATATTACGTCACAAATGCCAATTTTAGTGCCTGAAATGCCAAATATAATGTCACAAATGCAAATTTTTGTGTCTGAAATGCCAATTATAGTGTCTAAAATGCCAAATATTATGTCACAAATGCCAAATATAATGTCACAAATGCCAATTTTAGTGCCTGAAATGCCAAATATAATGTCACAAATGCCAATTATAGTGCCTGAAATGCCAAATATTATGTCTCAAATGCCAATTTTAGTGCCTGAAATGCCAATTATAGTGCCTGAAATGCCAAATATTATGTCTCAAATGCCAATTTTAGTGCCTGAAATGCCAAATATAATGTCACAAATGCCAATTATAGTGCCTGAAATGCCAAATATTATGTCTCAAATGCCAATTTTAGTGCCTGAAATGCCAATTATAGTGCCTGAAATGCCAAATATTATGTCTCAAATGCCAATTTTAGTGTCTGAAATGCCAAATATAATGTCACAAATGCCAATTTTAGTGCCTGAAATGCCAATTATAGTGCCTGAAATGCCAAATATTATGTCTCAAATGCCAATTTTAGTGCCTGAAATGCCGATAATAGTGCCTGAAATGCCAAATATTATGTCTCAAATGCCAATTTTAGTGCCTGAAATGCCAAATTTAATGTCAAAAATGCCAATTTTAGTGCCTGAAATGCCAAATATTATGTCACAAATGCCAATTTTAGTGCCTGAAATGCCAAATATTATGTCTCAAATGCCAATTTTAGTGCCTGAAATGCCAATTATAGTGCCTGAAATGCCAAATATTATGTCTCAAATGCCAATTTCAGTGCCTGAAATGCCAAATATAATGTCACAAATGCCAATTTTAGTGCCTGAAATGCCAATTATAGTGCCTGAAATGCCAAATATTATGTCTCAAATGCCAATTTTAGTGCCTGAAATGCCAATTATAGTGCCTGAAATGCCAAATATTATGTCTCAAATGCCAATTTTAGTGCCTGAAATGCCAAATATTATGTCACAAATTTCAATTTTAGTGCCTGAAATGCCAAATATAATGTCACAAATGCCAATTTTATTGCCTGAAATGCCGATTATAGTGCCTGAAATGCCAGATATTATGTCTCAAATGCCAATTTTAGTGCCTGAAATGCCAAATATAATGTCACAAATGCCAATTTTAGTGCCTGAAATGCCAATTATAGTGCCTGAAATGCCAAATATTATGTCTCAAAAGCCAATTTTAGTGCCTGAAAACCGATTATAGTGCCTGAAATGCCAAATATTATGTCTCAAATGCCAATTTTAGTGCCTGAAATGCCAAATATAATGTCACAAATGCCAATTTTAGTGCCTGAAATGCCAATTATAGTGCCTGAAATGCCAAATATAATGTCACAAATGCCAATTTTAGTGCCTGAAATGCCGATTATAGTGCCTAAAATGCCAAATATAATGTCAAAAATGCCAATTTTAGTGCCTGAAATGCCAAATATAATGTCACAAATGCCAATTTTAGTGCCTGAAATACCAAATATTATGTCTCAAATGCCAATATTAGTGCCTGAAATGCCAAATATATTGTCACAAATGCCAATTTTAGTGATTGAAATGCCAATTTTAGTGTCTGAAATGCCAAATATAATGTCACAAATGCCAATTTTAGTGCCTGAAATGCCGATTATAGTGCCTGAAATGCCAAATATAATGTCACAAATGCCAATTTTAGTGCCTGAAATGCCAAATATAATGTCAAAAATGCCAATTTTAGTGCCTGAAATGCCAAATATTATGTCACAAATGCCAATTTTAGTGCCTGAAATGCCAAATATTATGTCACAAATGCCAATTTTAGTGCCTGAATTGCCAATTATAGTGCCTGAAATGACAAATATTATGTCTCAAATGCCAATTTTAGTGCCTGAAATGCCAAATATAATGTCACAAATGCCAATTTTAGTGCCTGAAATGCCAATTATAGTGCCTGAAATGCCAAATATTATGTCTCAACAGCCAATTTTAGTGCCTGAAATGCCGACTATAGTGCCTGAAATGCCAAATATTATGTCTCAAATGCCAATTTTAGTGCCTGAAATGCCAAATATAATGTCACAAATGCCAATTTTAGTGCCTGAAATGCCAATTTTAGTGCCTGAAATGCCAAATATAATGTCACAAATGCCAATTTTAGTGCCTGAAATGCCGATTATAGTGCCTGAAATGCCAAATATTATGTCAAAAATGCCAATTTTAGTGCCTGAAATGCCAAATATAATGTCACAAATGCCAATTTTAGTGCCTGAAATACCAAATATTATGTCTCAAATGCCAATTTTAGTGCCTGAAATGCCAAATATAATGTCACAAATGCCAATTTTAGTGATTGAAATGCCAATTTTAGTGCCTGAAATGCCAAATATAATGTCACAAATGCCAATTTTAGTGCCTGAAATGCCGATTATAGTGCCTGAAATGCCAAATATAATGTCACAAATGCCAATTTTAGTGCCTGAAATGCCAAATATAATGTCAAAAATGCCAATTTTAGTGCCTGAAATGCCAAATATTATGTCACAAATGCCAATTTTAGTGCCTGAAATGCCAAATATTATGTCACAAATGCCAATTTTAGTGCCTGAAATGACAAATATTATGTCTCAAATCCCAATTTTAGTGCCTGAAATGCCAATTATAGTGTCTAAAGTGCCAAATATTATGTCACAAATGCCAATTATAGTGCCTGAAATGCCAAATATTATGTCTCAAATGCCAATTGTAGTGCCTGAAATGCCAAATATAATGTCACAAATGCCAATTTTAGTGCCTGAAATGCCAAATATAATGTCACAAATGCCAATTATAGTGCCTGAAATGCCAAATATTATGTCTCAAATGCCAATTTTAGTGCCTGAAATGCCAATTATAGTGCCTGAAATGCCAAATATTATGTCTCAAATGCCAATTTTAGTGCCTGAAATGCCAAATATAATGTCACAAATGCCAATTATAGTGCCTGAAATGCTAAATATTATGTCTCAAATGCCAATTTTAGTGCCTGAAATGCCAATTATAGTGCCTGAAATGCCAAATATTATGTCTCAAATGCCAATTTTAGTGCCTGAAATGCCAAATATAATGTCACAAATGCCAATTTTAGTGCCTGAAATGCCAATTATAGTGCCTGAAATGCCAAATATTATGTCTCAAAAGCCAATTTTAGTGCCTGAAATGCCGATTATAGTGCCTGAAATGCCAAATATTATGTCTCAAATGCCAATTTTAGTGCCTGAAATGCCAAATATAATGTCACAAATGCCAATTTTAGTGCCTGAAATGCCAAATATTATGTCACAAATGCCAATTTTAGTGCCTGAAATGCCAAATATTATGTCTTAAATGCCAATTTTAGTGCCTGAAATGCCAAATATAATGTCACAAATGCCAATTTTAGTGCCTGAAATGCCAATTATAGTGCCTGAAATGCCAAATATTATTTCTAAAATGCCAATTTTAGTGCCTGAAATGCCAAATATTACGTCACAAATGCCAATTTTAGTGCCTGAAATGCCAAATATAATGTCACAAATGCAAATTTTTGTGTCTGAAATGCCAATTATAGTGTCTAAAATGCCAAATATTATGTCACAAATGCCAAATATAATGTCACAAATGCCAATTTTAGTGCCTGAAATGCCAAATATAATGTCACAAATGCCAATTATAGTGCCTGAAATGCCAAATGTTATGTCTCAAATGCCAATTTCAGTGCCTGAAATGCCAATTATAGTGCCTGAAATGCCAAATATTATGTCTCAAATGCCAATTTTAGTGCCTGAAATGCCAAATATAATGTCACAAATGCCAATTATAGTGCCTGAAATGCCAAATATTATGTCTCAAATGCCAATTTTAGTGCCTGAAATGCCAATTATAGTGCCTGAAATGCCAAATATTATGTCTCAAATGCCAATTTTAGTGTCTGAAAGGCCAAATATAATGTCACAAATGCCAATTTTAGTGCCTGAAATGCCAATTATAGTGCCTGAAATGCCAAATATAATGTCACAAATGCCAATTTTAGTGCCTGAAATGCCAATTATAGTGCCTGAAATGCCAAATATTATTTCTAAAATGCCAATTTTAGTGCCTGAAATGCCAAATATTACGTCACAAATGCCAATTTTAGTGCCTGAAATGCCAAATATAATGTCACAAATGCAAATTTTTGTGTCTGAAATGCCAATTATAGTGTCTAAAATGCCAAATATTATGTCACAAATGCCAAATATAATGTCACAAATGCCAATTTTAGTGCCTGAAATGCCAAATATAATGTCACAAATGCCAATTATAGTGCCTGAAATGCCAAATATTATGTCTCAAATGCCAATTTTAGTGCCTGAAATGCCAATTATAGTGCCTGAAATGCCAAATATTATGTCTCAAATGCCAATTTTAGTGCCTGAAATGCCAAATATAATGTCACAAATGCCAATTATAGTGCCTGAAATGCCAAATATTATGTCTCAAATGCCAATTTTAGTGCCTGAAATGCCAATTATAGTGCCTGAAATGCCAAATATTATGTCTCAAATGCCAATTTTAGTGTCTGAAATGCCAAATATAATGTCACAAATGCCAATTTTAGTGCCTGAAATGCCAATTATAGTGCCTGAAATGCCAAATATTATGTCTCAAATGCCAATTTTAGTGCCTGAAATGCCGATAATAGTGCCTGAAATGCCAAATATTATGTCTCAAATGCCAATTTTAGTGCCTGAAATGCCAAATTTAATGTCAAAAATGCCAATTTTAGTGCCTGAAATGCCAAATATTATGTCACAAATGCCAATTTTAGTGCCTGAAATGCCAAATATTATGTCTCAAATGCCAATTTTAGTGCCTGAAATGCCAAATATAATGTCACAAATGCCAATTTTAGTGCCTGAAATGCCAATTATAGTGCCTGAAATGCCAAATATTATTTCTAAAATGCCAATTTTAGTGCCTGAAATGCCAAATATTACGTCACAAATGCCAATTTTAGTGCCTGAAATGCCAAATATAATGTCACAAATGCAAATTTTTGTGTCTGAAATGCCAATTATAGTGTCTAAAATGCCAAATATTATGTCACAAATGCCAAATATAATGTCACAAATGCCAATTTTAGTGCCTGAAATGCCAAATATAATGTCACAAATGCCAATTATAGTGCCTGAAATGCCAAATATTATGTCTCAAATGCCAATTTTAGTGCCTGAAATGCCAATTATAGTGCCTGAAATGCCAAATATTATGTCTCAAATGCCAATTTTAGTGCCTGAAATGCCAAATATAATGTCACAAATGCAAATTTTTGTGTCTGAAATGCCAATTATAGTGTCTAAAATGCCAAATATTATGTCACAAATGCCAAATATAATGTCACAAATGCCAATTTTAGTGCCTGAAATGCCAAATATAATGTCACAAATGCCAATTATAGTGCCTGAAATGCCAAATATTATGTCTCAAATGCCAATTTTAGTGCCTGAAATGCCAATTATAGTGCCTGAAATGCCAAATATTATGTCTCAAATGCCAATTTTAGTGCCTGAAATGCCAAATATAATGTCACAAATGCCAATTATAGTGCCTGAAATGCCAAATATTATGTCTCAAATGCCAATTTTAGTGCCTGAAATGCCAATTATAGTGCCTGAAATGCCAAATATTATGTCACAAATGCCAATTATAGTGCCTGAAATGCCAAATATTATGTCTCAAATGCCAATTTTAGTGCCTGAAATGCCAATTATAGTGCCTGAAATGCCAAATATTATGTCTCAAATGCCAATTTTAGTGTCTGAAATGCCAAATATAATGTCACAAATGCCAATTTTAGTGCCTGAAATGCCAATTATAGTGCCTGAAATGCCAAATATTATGTCTCAAATGCCAATTTTAGTGCCTGAAATGCCGATAATAGTGCCTGAAATGCCAAATATTATGTCTCAAAAGCCAATTTTAGTGCCTGAAATGCCGATTATAGTGCCTGAAATGCCAAATATTATGTCTCAAATGCCAATTTTAGTGCCTGAAATGCCAAATATAATGTCACAAATGCCAATTTTAGTGCCTGAAATGCCAAATATTATGTCACAAATGCCAATTTTAGTGCCTGAAATGCCAAATATTATGTCTCAAATGCCAATTTTAGTGCCTGAAATGCCAAATATAATGTCACAAATGCCAATTTTAGTGCCTGAAATGCCAATTATAGTGCCTGAAATGCCAAATATTATTTCTAAAATGCCAATTTTAGTGCCTGAAATGCCAAATATTACGTCACAAATGCCAATTTTAGTGCCTGAAATGCCAAATATAATGTCACAAATGCAAATTTTTGTGTCTGAAATGCCAATTATAGTGTCTAAAATGCCAAATATTATGTCACAAATGCCAAATATAATGTCACAAATGCCAATTTTTGTGCCTGAAATGCCAAATATAATGTCACAAATGCCAATTATAGTGCCTGAAATGCCAAATATTATGTCTCAAATGCCAATTTTAGTGCCTGAAATGCCAATTATAGTGCCTGAAATGCCAAATATTATGTCTCAAATGCCAATTTTAGTGCCTGAAATGCCAAATATAATGTCACAAATGCCAATTATAGTGCCTGAAATGCCAAATATTATGTCTCAAATGCCAATTTTAGTGCCTGAAATGCCAATTATAGTGCCTGAAATGCCAAATATTATGTCTCAAATGCCAATTTTAGTGTCTGAAATGCCAAATATAATGTCACAAATGCCAATTTTAGTGCCTGAAATGCCAATTATAGTGCCTGAAATGCCAAATATTATGTCTCAAATGCCAATTTTAGTGCCTGAAATGCCAAATATAATGTCACAAATGCAAATTTTTGTGTCTGAAATGCCAATTATAGTGTCTAAAATGCCAAATATTATGTCACAAATGCCAAATATAATGTCACAAATGCCAATTTTAGTGCCTGAAATGCCAAATATAATGTCACAAATGCCAATTATAGTGCCTGAAATGCCAAATATTATGTCTCAAATGCCAATTTTAGTGCCTGAAATGCCAATTATAGTGCCTGAAATGCCAAATATTATGTCTCAAATGCCAATTTCAGTGCCTGAAATGCCAAATATAATGTCACAAATGCCAATTTTAGTGCCTGAAATGCCAATTATAGTGCCTGAAATGCCAAATATTATGTCTCAAATGCCAATTTTAGTGCCTGAAATGCCAATTATAGTGCCTGAAATGCCAAATATTATGTCTCAAATGCCAATTTTAGTGCCTGAAATGCCAAATATTATGTCACAAATTTCAATTTTAGTGCCTGAAATGCCAAATATAATGTCACAAATGCCAATTTTATTGCCTGAAATGCCGATTATAGTGCCTGAAATGCCAGATATTATGTCTCAAATGCCAATTTTAGTGCCTGAAATGCCAAATATAATGTCACAAATGCCAATTTTAGTGCCTGAAATGCCAATTATAGTGCCTGAAATGCCAAATATTATGTCTCAAAAGCCAATTTTAGTGCCTGAAAACCGATTATAGTGCCTGAAATGCCAAATATTATGTCTCAAATGCCAATTTTAGTGCCTGAAATGCCAAATATAATGTCACAAATGCCAATTTTAGTGCCTGAAATGCCAATTATAGTGCCTGAAATGCCAAATATAATGTCACAAATGCCAATTTTAGTGCCTGAAATGCCGATTATAGTGCCTAAAATGCCAAATATAATGTCAAAAATGCCAATTTTAGTGCCTGAAATGCCAAATATAATGTCACAAATGCCAATTTTAGTGCCTGAAATACCAAATATTATGTCTCAAATGCCAATATTAGTGCCTGAAATGCCAATTTTAGTGATTGAAATGCCAATTTTAGTGTCTGAAATGCCAAATATAATGTCACAAATGCCAATTTTAGTGCCTGAAATGCCGATTATAGTGCCTGAAATGCCAAATATAATGTCACAAATGCCAATTTTAGTGCCTGAAATGCCAAATATAATGTCAAAAATGCCAATTTTAGTGCCTGAAATGCCAAATATTATGTCACAAATGCCAATTTTAGTGCCTGAAATGCCAAATATTATGTCACAAATGCCAATTTTAGTGCCTGAATTGCCAATTATAGTGCCTGAAATGACAAATATTATGTCTCAAATGCCAATTTTAGTGCCTGAAATGCCAAATATAATGTCACAAATGCCAATTTTAGTGCCTGAAATGCCAATTATAGTGCCTGAAATGCCAAATATTATGTCTCAACAGCCAATTTTAGTGCCTGAAATGCCGACTATAGTGCCTGAAATGCCAAATATTATGTCTCAAATGCCAATTTTAGTGCCTGAAATGCCAAATATAATGTCACAAATGCCAATTTTAGTGCCTGAAATGCCAATTTTAGTGCCTGAAATGCCAAATATAATGTCACAAATGCCAATTTTAGTGCCTGAAATGCCGATTATAGTGCCTGAAATGCCAAATATTATGTCAAAAATGCCAATTTTAGTGCCTGAAATGCCAAATATAATGTCACAAATGCCAATTTTAGTGCCTGAAATACCAAATATTATGTCTCAAATGCCAATTTTAGTGCCTGAAATGCCAAATATAATGTCACAAATGCCAATTTTAGTGATTGAAATGCCAATTTTAGTGCCTGAAATGCCAAATATAATGTCACAAATGCCAATTTTAGTGCCTGAAATGCCGATTATAGTGCCTGAAATGCCAAATATAATGTCACAAATGCCAATTTTAGTGCCTGAAATGCCAAATATAATGTCAAAAATGCCAATTTTAGTGCCTGAAATGCCAAATATTATGTCACAAATGCCAATTTTAGTGCCTGAAATGCCAAATATTATGTCACAAATGCCAATTTTAGTGCCTGAAATGACAAATATTATGTCTCAAATCCCAATTTTAGTGCCTGAAATGCCAATTATAGTGTCTAAAGTGCCAAATATTATGTCACAAATGCCAATTATAGTGCCTGAAATGCCAAATATTATGTCTCAAATGCCAATTGTAGTGCCTGAAATGCCAAATATAATGTCACAAATGCCAATTTTAGTGCCTGAAATGCCAAATATAATGTCACAAATGCCAATTATAGTGCCTGAAATGCCAAATATTATGTCTCAAATGCCAATTTTAGTGCCTGAAATGCCAATTATAGTGCCTGAAATGCCAAATATTATGTCTCAAATGCCAATTTTAGTGCCTGAAATGCCAAATATAATGTCACAAATGCCAATTATAGTGCCTGAAATGCTAAATATTATGTCTCAAATGCCAATTTTAGTGCCTGAAATGCCAATTATAGTGCCTGAAATGCCAAATATTATGTCTCAAATGCCAATTTTAGTGCCTGAAATGCCAAATATAATGTCACAAATGCCAATTTTAGTGCCTGAAATGCCAATTATAGTGCCTGAAATGCCAAATATTATGTCTCAAAAGCCAATTTTAGTGCCTGAAATGCCGATTATAGTGCCTGAAATGCCAAATATTATGTCTCAAATGCCAATTTTAGTGCCTGAAATGCCAAATATAATGTCACAAATGCCAATTTTAGTGCCTGAAATGCCAAATATTATGTCACAAATGCCAATTTTAGTGCCTGAAATGCCAAATATTATGTCTTAAATGCCAATTTTAGTGCCTGAAATGCCAAATATAATGTCACAAATGCCAATTTTAGTGCCTGAAATGCCAATTATAGTGCCTGAAATGCCAAATATTATTTCTAAAATGCCAATTTTAGTGCCTGAAATGCCAAATATTACGTCACAAATGCCAATTTTAGTGCCTGAAATGCCAAATATAATGTCACAAATGCAAATTTTTGTGTCTGAAATGCCAATTATAGTGTCTAAAATGCCAAATATTATGTCACAAATGCCAAATATAATGTCACAAATGCCAATTTTAGTGCCTGAAATGCCAAATATAATGTCACAAATGCCAATTATAGTGCCTGAAATGCCAAATGTTATGTCTCAAATGCCAATTTCAGTGCCTGAAATGCCAATTATAGTGCCTGAAATGCCAAATATTATGTCTCAAATGCCAATTTTAGTGCCTGAAATGCCAAATATAATGTCACAAATGCCAATTATAGTGCCTGAAATGCCAAATATTATGTCTCAAATGCCAATTTTAGTGCCTGAAATGCCAATTATAGTGCCTGAAATGCCAAATATTATGTCTCAAATGCCAATTTTAGTGTCTGAAAGGCCAAATATAATGTCACAAATGCCAATTTTAGTGCCTGAAATGCCAATTATAGTGCCTGAAATGCCAAATATAATGTCACAAATGCCAATTTTAGTGCCTGAAATGCCAATTATAGTGCCTGAAATGCCAAATATTATTTCTAAAATGCCAATTTTAGTGCCTGAAATGCCAAATATTACGTCACAAATGCCAATTTTAGTGCCTGAAATGCCAAATATAATGTCACAAATGCAAATTTTTGTGTCTGAAATGCCAATTATAGTGTCTAAAATGCCAAATATTATGTCACAAATGCCAAATATAATGTCACAAATGCCAATTTTAGTGCCTGAAATGCCAAATATAATGTCACAAATGCCAATTATAGTGCCTGAAATGCCAAATATTATGTCTCAAATGCCAATTTTAGTGCCTGAAATGCCAATTATAGTGCCTGAAATGCCAAATATTATGTCTCAAATGCCAATTTTAGTGCCTGAAATGCCAAATATAATGTCACAAATGCCAATTATAGTGCCTGAAATGCCAAATATTATGTCTCAAATGCCAATTTTAGTGCCTGAAATGCCAATTATAGTGCCTGAAATGCCAAATATTATGTCTCAAATGCCAATTTTAGTGTCTGAAATGCCAAATATAATGTCACAAATGCCAATTTTAGTGCCTGAAATGCCAATTATAGTGCCTGAAATGCCAAATATTATGTCTCAAATGCCAATTTTAGTGCCTGAAATGCCGATAATAGTGCCTGAAATGCCAAATATTATGTCTCAAATGCCAATTTTAGTGCCTGAAATGCCAAATTTAATGTCAAAAATGCCAATTTTAGTGCCTGAAATGCCAAATATTATGTCACAAATGCCAATTTTAGTGCCTGAAATGCCAAATATTATGTCTCAAATGCCAATTTTAGTGCCTGAAATGCCAATTATAGTGCCTGAAATGCCAAATATTATGTCTCAAATGCCAATTTCAGTGCCTGAAATGCCAAATATAATGTCACAAATGCCAATTTTAGTGCCTGAAATGCCAATTATAGTGCCTGAAATGCCAAATATTATGTCTCAAATGCCAATTTTAGTGCCTGAAATGCCAATTATAGTGCCTGAAATGCCAAATATTATGTCTCAAATGCCAATTTTAGTGCCTGAAATGCCAAATATTATGTCACAAATTTCAATTTTAGTGCCTGAAATGCCAAATATAATGTCACAAATGCCAATTTTATTGCCTGAAATGCCGATTATAGTGCCTGAAATGCCAGATATTATGTCTCAAATGCCAATTTTAGTGCCAGAAATGCCAAATATAATGTCACAAATGCCAATTTTAGTGCCTGAAATGCCAATTATAGTGCCTGAAATGCCAAATATTATGTCTCAAAAGCCAATTTTAGTGCCTGAAAACCGATTATAGTGCCTGAAATGCCAAATATTATGTCTCAAATGCCAATTTTAGTGCCTGAAATGCCAAATATTATGTCTCAAATGCCAATTTTAGTGCCTGAAATGCCAATTATAGTGCCTGAAATGCCAAATATTATGTCTCAAATGCCAATTTTAGTGTCTGAAATGCCAAATATAATGTCACAAATGCCAATTTTAGTGCCTGAAATGCCAATTATAGTGCCTGAAATGCCAAATATTATGTCTCAAATGCCAATTTTAGTGCCTGAAATGCCGATAATAGTGCCTGAAATGCCAAATATTATGTCTCAAATGCCAATTTTAGTGCCTGAAATGCCAAATTTAATGTCAAAAATGCCAATTTTAGTGCCTGAAATGCCAAATATTATGTCACAAATGCCAATTTTAGTGCCTGAAATGCCAAATATTATGTCTCAAATGCCAATTTTAGTGCCTGAAATGCCAATTATAGTGCCTGAAATGCCAAATATTATGTCTCAAATGCCAATTTCAGTGCCTGAAATGCCAAATATAATGTCACAAATGCCAATTTTAGTGCCTGAAATGCCAATTATAGTGCCTGAAATGCCAAATATTATGTCTCAAATGCCAATTTTAGTGCCTGAAATGCCAATTATAGTGCCTGAAATGCCAAATATTATGTCTCAAATGCCAATTTTAGTGCCTGAAATGCCAAATATTATGTCACAAATTTCAATTTTAGTGCCTGAAATGCCAAATATAATGTCACAAATGCCAATTTTATTGCCTGAAATGCCGATTATAGTGCCTGAAATGCCAGATATTATGTCTCAAATGCCAATTTTAGTGCCTGAAATGCCAAATATAATGTCACAAATGCCAATTTTAGTGCCTGAAATGCCAATTATAGTGTCTAAAGTGCCAAATATTATGTCACAAATGCCAATTATAGTGCCTGAAATGCCAAATATTATGTCTCAAATGCCAATTGTAGTGCCTGAAATGCCAAATATAATGTCACAAATGCCAATTTTAGTGCCTGAAATGCCAAATATAATGTCACAAATGCCAAATATAATGTCACAAATGCCAATTTTAGTGCCTGAAATGCCGATTATAGTGCCTGAAATGCCAAATATAATGTCAAAAATGCCAATTTTAGTGCCTGAAATGCCAAATATAATGTCACAAATGCCAATTTTAGTGCCTGAAATACCAAATATTATGTCTCAAATGCCAATATTAGTGCCTGAAATGCCAAATATAATGTCACAAATGCCAATTTTAGTGATTGAAATGCCAATTTTAGTGTCTGAAATGCCAAATATAATGTCACAAATGCCAATTTTAGTGCCTGAAATGCCGATTATAGTGCCTGAAATGCCAAATATAATGTCACAAATGCCAATTTTAGTGCCTGAAATGCCAAATATAATGTCAAAAATGCCAATTTTAGTGCCTGAAATGCCAAATATTATGTCACAAATGCCAATTTTAGTGCCTGAAATGCCAAATATTATGTCACAAATGCCAATTTTAGTGCCTGAATTGCCAATTATAGTGCCTGAAATGACAAATATTATGTCTCAAATGCCAATTTTAGTGCCTGAAATGCCAAATATAATGTCACAAATGCCAATTTTAGTGCCTGAAATGCCAATTATAGTGCCTGAAATGCCAAATATTATGTCTCAACAGCCAATTTTAGTGCCTGAAATGCCGACTATAGTGCCTGAAATGCCAAATATTATGTCTCAAATGCCAATTTTAGTGCCTGAAATGCCAAATATAATGTCACAAATGCCAATTTTAGTGCCTGAAATGCCAATTTTAGTGCCTGAAATGCCAAATATAATGTCACAAATGCCAATTTTAGTGCCTGAAATGCCGATTATAGTGCCTGAAATGCCAAATATTATGTCAAAAATGCCAATTTTAGTGCCTGAAATGCCAAATATAATGTCACAAATGCCAATTTTAGTGCCTGAAATACCAAATATTATGCCTCAAATGCCAATTTTAGTGCCTGAAATGCCAAATATAATGTCACAAATGCCAATTTTAGTGATTGAAATGCCAATTTTAGTGCCTGAAATGCCAAATATAATGTCACAAATGCCAATTTTAGTGCCTGAAATGCCGATTATAGTGCCTGAAATGCCAAATATAATGTCACAAATGCCAATTTTAGTGCCTGAAATGCCAAATATAATGTCAAAAATGCCAATTTTAGTGCCTGAAATGCCAAATATTATGTCACAAATGCCAATTTTAGTGCCTGAAATGCCAAATATTATGTCACAAATGCCAATTTTAGTGCCTGAAATGACAAATATTATGTCTCAAATCCCAATTTTAGTGCCTGAAATGCCAATTATAGTGTCTAAAGTGCCAAATATTATGTCACAAATGCCAATTATAGTGCCTGAAATGCCAAATATTATGTCTCAAATGCCAATTGTAGTGCCTGAAATGCCAAATATAATGTCACAAATGCCAATTTTAGTGCCTGAAATGCCAAATATAATGTCACAAATGCCAATTATAGTGCCTGAAATGCCAAATATTATGTCTCAAATGCCAATTTTAGTGCCTGAAATGCCAATTATAGTGCCTGAAATGCCAAATATTATGTCTCAAATGCCAATTTTAGTGCCTGAAATGCCAAATATAATGTCACAAATGCCAATTATAGTGCCTGAAATGCTAAATATTATGTCTCAAATGCCAATTTTAGTGCCTGAAATGCCAATTATAGTGCCTGAAATGCCAAATATTATGTCTCAAATGCCAATTTTAGTGCCTGAAATGCCAAATATAATGTCACAAATGCCAATTTTAGTGCCTGAAATGCCAATTATAGTGCCTGAAATGCCAAATATTATGTCTCAAAAGCCAATTTTAGTGCCTGAAATGCCGATTATAGTGCCTGAAATGCCAAATATTATGTCTCAAATGCCAATTTTAGTGCCTGAAATGCCAAATATTATGTCACAAATGCCAATTTTAGTGCCTGAAATGCCAAATATTATGTCTTAAATGCCAATTTTAGTGCCTGAAATGCCAAATATAATGTCACAAATGCCAATTTTAGTGCCTGAAATGCCAATTATAGTGCCTGAAATGCCAAATATTATTTCTAAAATGCCAATTTTAGTGCCTGAAATGCCAAATATTACGTCACAAATGCCAATTTTAGTGCCTGAAATGCCAAATATAATGTCACAAATGCAAATTTTTGTGTCTGAAATGCCAATTATAGTGTCTAAAATGCCAAATATTATGTCACAAATGCCAAATATAATGTCACAAATGCCAATTTTAGTGCCTGAAATGCCAAATATAATGTCACAAATGCCAATTATAGTGCCTGAAATGCCAAATATTATGTCTCAAATGCCAATTTTAGTGCCTGAAATGCCAATTATAGTGCCTGAAATGCCAAATATTATGTCTCAAATGCCAATTTTAGTGCCTGAAATGCCAAATATAATGTCACAAATGCCAATTATAGTGCCTGAAATGCCAAATATTATGTCTCAAATGCCAATTTTAGTGCCTGAAATGCCAATTATAGTGCCTGAAATGTCAAATATTATGTCTCAAATGCCAATTTTAGTGTCTGAAAGGCCAAATATAATGTCACAAATGCCAATTTTAGTGCCTGAAATGCCAATTATAGTGCCTGAAATGCCAAATATAATGTCACAAATGCCAATTTTAGTGCCTGAAATGCCGATAATAGTGCCTGAAATGCCAAATATTATGTCTCAAATGCCAATATTAGTGCCTGAAATGCCAAATTTAATGTCAAAAATGCCTATTTTAGTGCCTGAAATGCCAAATATTATGTCACAAATGCCAATTTTAGTGCCTGAAATGCCAAATATTATGTCTCAAATGCCAATTTTAGTGCCTGAAATGCCAATTATAGTGCCTGAAATGCCAAATATTATGTCTCAAATGCCAATTTCAGTGCCTGAAATGCCAAATATAATGTCACAAATGCCAATTTTAGTGCCTGAAATGCCAATTATAGTGCCTGAAATGCCAAATATTATGTCTCAAATGCCAATTTTAGTGCCTGAAATGCCAAATATAATGTCACAAATGCCAATTTTAGTGCCTGAAATGCCAATTATAGTGCCTGAAATGCCAAATATAATGTCACAAATGCCAATTTTAGTGCCTGAAATGCCGATTATAGTGCCTGAAATGCCAAATATAATGTCAAAAATGCCAATTTTAGTGCCTGAAATGCCAAATATAATGTCACAAATGCCAATTTTAGTGCCTGAAATACCAAATATTATGTCTCAAATGCCAATATTAGTGCCTGAAATGCCAAATATAATGTCACAAATGCCAATTTTAGTGCCTGAAATGCCGATTATAGTGCCTGAAATGCCAAATATAATGTCACAAATGCCAATTTTAGTGCCTGAAATGCCAAATATAATGTCAAAAATGCCAATTTTAGTGCCTGAAATGCCAAATATTATGTCACAAATGCCAATTTTAGTGCCTGAAATGCCAAATATTATGTCACAAATGCCAATTTTAGTGCCTGAAATGCCGATTATAGTGCCTGAAATGCCAAATATTATGTCTCAAATGCCAATTTTAGTGCCTGAAATGCCAAATATAATGTCACAAATGCCAATTTTAGTGCCTGAAATGCCAAATATTATGTCACAAATGCCAATTTTAGTGCCTGAAATGCCAAATATTATGTCAAAAATGCCAATTTTAGTGCCTGAAATGCCAAATATAATGTCACAAATGCCAATTTTAGTGCCTGAAATACCAAATATTATGTCTCAAATGCCAATTTTAGTGCCTGAAATGCCAAATATAATGTCACAAATGCCAATTTTAGTGATTGAAATGCCAATTTTAGTGCCTGAAATGCCAAATATAATGTCACAAATGCCAATTTTAGTGCCTGAAATGCCGATTATAGTGCCTGAAATGCCAAATATAATGTCACAAATGCCAATTTTAGTGCCTGAAATGCCAAATATAATGTCAAAAATGCCAATTTTAGTGCCTGAAATGCCAAATATTATGTCACAAATGCCAATTTTAGTGCCTGAAATGCCAAATATTATGTCACAAATGCCAATTTTAGTGCCTGAAATGACAAATATTATGTCTCAAATGCCAATTTTAGTGCCTGAAATGCCAATTATAGTGCCTGAAATGCCAAATATTATGTCTCAAATGCCAATTTTAGTGTCTGAAAGGCCAAATATAATGTCACAAATGCCAATTTTAGTGCCTGAAATGCCAATTATAGTGCCTGAAATGCCAAATATAATGTCACAAATGCCAATTTTAGTGCCTGAAATGCCGATAATAGTGCCTGAAATGCCAAATATTATGTCTCAAATGCCAATTTTAGTGCCTGAAATGCCAAATATTATTTCTAAAATGCCAATTTTAGTGCCTGAAATGCCAAATATTACGTCACAAATGCCAATTTTAGTGCCTGAAATGCCAAATATAATGTCACAAATGCAAATTTTTGTGTCTGAAATGCCAATTATAGTGTCTAAAATGCCAAATATTATGTCACAAATGCCAAATATAATGTCACAAATGCCAATTTTAGTGCCTGAAATGCCAAATATAATGTCACAAATGCCAATTATAGTGCCTGAAATGCCAAATATTATGTCTCAAATGCCAATTTTAGTGCCTGAAATGCCAATTATAGTGCCTGAAATGCCAAATATTATGTCTAAAATGCCAATTTTAGTGCCTGAAATGCCAAATATAATGTCACAAATGCCAATTATAGTGCCTGAAATGCCAAATATTATGTCTCAAATGCCAATTTTAGTGCCTGAAATGCCAATTATAGTGCCTGAAATGCCAAATATTATGTCTCAAATGCCAATTTTAGTGTCTGAAAGGCCAAATATAATGTCACAAATGCCAATTTTAGTGCCTGAAATGCCAATTATAGTGCCTGAAATGCCAAATATAATGTCACAAATGCCAATTTTAGTGCCTGAAATGCCGATAATAGTGCCTGAAATGCCAAATATTATGTCTCAAATGCCAATTTTAGTGCCTGAAATGCCAAATTTAATGTCAAAAATGCCAATTTTAGTGCCTGAAATGCCAAATATTATGTCACAAATGCCAATTTTAGTGCCTGAAATGCCAAATATTATGTCTCAAATGCCAATTTTAGTGCCTGAAATGCCAATTATAGTGCCTGAAATGCCAAATATTATGTCTCAAATGCCAATTTCAGTGCCTGAAATGCCAAATATAATGTCACAAATGCCAATTTTAGTGCCTGAAATGCCAATTATAGTGCCTGAAATGCCAAATATTATGTCTCAAATGCCAATTTTAGTGCCTGAAATGCCAATTATAGTGCCTGAAATGCCAAATATTATGTCTCAAATGCCAATTTTAGTGCCTGAAATGCGAAATATAATGTCACAAATGCCAATTTTATTGCCTGAAATGCCGATTATAGTGCCTGAAATGCCAGATATTATGTCTCAAATGCCAATTTTAGTGCCTGAAATGCCAAATATAATGTCACAAATGCCAATTTTAGTGCCTGAAATGCCAATTATAGTGCCTGAAATGCCAAATATTATGTCTCAAAAGCCAATTTTAGTGCCTGAAAACCGATTATAGTGCCTGAAATGCCAAATATTATGTCTCAAATGCCAATTTTAGTGCCTGAAATGCCAAATATAATGTCACAAATGCCAATTTTAGTGCCTGAAATGCCAATTATAGTGCCTGAAATGCCAAATATAATGTCACAAATGCCAATTTTAGTGCCTGAAATGCCGATTATAGTGCCTGAAATGCCAAATATAATGTCAAAAATGCCAATTTTAGTGCCTGAAATGCCAAATATAATGTCACAAATGCCAATTTTAGTGCCTGAAATACCAAATATTATGTCTCAAATGCCAATATTAGTGCCTGAAATGCCAAATATAATGTCACAAATGCCAATTTTAGTGATTGAAATGCCAATTTTAGTGTCTGAAATGCCAAATATAATGTCACAAATGCCAATTTTAGTGCCTGAAATGCCGATTATAGTGCCTGAAATGCCAAATATAATGTCACAAATGCCAATTTTAGTGCCTGAAATGCCAAATATAATGTCAAAAATGCCAATTTTAGTGCCTGAAATGCCAAATATTATGTCACAAATGCCAATTTTAGTGCCTGAAATGCCAAATATTATGTCACAAATGCCAATTTTAGTGCCTGAAATGCCGATTATAGTGCCTGAAATGCCAAATATTATGTCTCAAATGCCAATTTTAGTGCCTGAAATGCCAAATATAATGTCACAAATGCCAATTTTAGTGCCTGAAATGCCAAATATTATGTCACAAATGCCAATTTTAGTGCCTGAAATGCCAAATATTATGTCAAAAATGCCAATTTTAGTGCCTGAAATGCCAAATATAATGTCACAAATGCCAATTTTAGTGCCTGAAATACCAAATATTATGTCTCAAATGCCAATTTTAGTGCCTGAAATGCCAAATATAATGTCACAAATGCCAATTTTAGTGATTGAAATGCCAATTTTAGTGCCTGAAATGCCAAATATAATGTCACAAATGCCAATTTTAGTGCCTGAAATGCCGATTATAGTGCCTGAAATGCCAAATATAATGTCACAAATGCCAATTTTAGTGCCTGAAATGCCAAATATAATGTCAAAAATGCCAATTTTAGTGCCTGAAATGCCAAATATTATGTCACAAATGCCAATTTTAGTGCCTGAAATGCCAAATATTATGTCACAAATGCCAATTTTAGTGCCTGAAATGACAAATATTATGTCTCAAATCCCAATTTTAGTGCCTGAAATGCCAATTATAGTGTCTAAAGTGCCAAATATTATGTCACAAATGCCAATTATAGTGCCTGAAATGCCAAATATTATGTCTCAAATGCCAATTGTAGTGCCTGAAATGCCAAATATAATGTCACAAATGCCAATTTTAGTGCCTGAAATGCCATATATAATGTCACAAATGCCAATTATAGTGCCTGAAATGCCAAATATTATGTCTCAAATGCCAATTTTAGTGCCTGAAATGCCAATTATAGTGCCTGAAATGCCAAATATTATGTCTCAAATGCCAATTTTAGTGCCTGAAATGCCAAATATAATGTCACAAATGCCAATTATAGTGCCTGAAATGCTAAATATTATGTCTCAAATGCCAATTTTAGTGCCTGAAATGCCAATTATAGTGCCTGAAATGCCAAATATTATGTCTCAAATGCCAATTTTAGTGCCTGAAATGCCAAATATAATGTCACAAATGCCAATTTTAGTGCCTGAAATGCCAATTATAGTGCCTGAAATGCCAAATATTATGTCTCAAAAGCCAATTTTAGTGCCTGAAATGCCGATTATAGTGCCTGAAATGCCAAATATTATGTCTCAAATGCCAATTTTAGTGCCTGAAATGCCAAATATAATGTCACAAATGCCAATTTTAGTGCCTGAAATGCCAAATATAATGTCACAAATGCCAATTTTAGTGCCTGAAATGCCAATTATAGTGCCTGAAATGCCAAATATTATTTCTAAAATGCCAATTTTAGTGCCTGAAATGCCAAATATTACGTCACAAATGCCAATTTTAGTGCCTGAAATGCCAAATATAATGTCACAAATGCAAATTTTTGTGTCTGAAATGCCAATTATACTGTCTAAAATGCCAAATATTATGTCACAAATGCCAAATATAATGTCACAAATGCCAATTTTAGTGCCTGAAATGCCAAATATAATGTCACAAATGCCAATTATAGTGCCTGAAATGCCAAATATTATGTCTCAAATGCCAATTTTAGTGCCTGAAATGCCAATTATAGTGCCTGAAATGCCAAATATTATGTCTCAAATGCCAATTTTAGTGCCTGAAATGCCAAATATAATGTCACAAATGCCAATTATAGTGCCTGAAATGCCAAATATTATGTCTCAAATGCCAATTTTAGTGCCTGAAATGCCAATTATAGTGCCTGAAATGCCAAATATTATGTCTCAAATGCCAATTTTAGTGTCTGAAATGCCAAATATAATGTCACAAATGCCAATTTTAGTGCCTGAAATGCCAATTATAGTGCCTGAAATGCCAAATATTATGTCTCAAATGCCAATTTTAGTGCCTGAAATGCCGATAATAGTGCCTGAAATGCCAAATATTATGTCTCAAATGCCAATTTTAGTGCCTGAAATGCCAAATTTAATGTCAAAAATGCCAATTTTAGTGCCTGAAATGCCAAATATTATGTCACAAATGCCAATTTTAGTGCCTGAAATGCCAAATATTATGTCTCAAATGCCAATTTTAGTGCCTGAAATGCCAATTATAGTGCCTGAAATGCCAAATATTATGTCAAAAAGGCCAATTTTAGTGCCTGAAATGCCAAATATAATGTCACAAATGCCAATTTTAGTGCCTGAAATGCCAATTATAGTGCCTGAAATGCCAAATATTATGTCTCAAATGCCAATTTTAGTGCCTGAAATGCCAATTATAGTGCCTGAAATGCCAAATATTATGTCTCAAATGCCAATTTTAGTGCCTGAAATGCCAAATATTATGTCACAAATTTCAATTTTAGTGCCTGAAATGCCAAATATAATGTCACAAATGCCAATTTTATTGCCTGAAATGCCGATTATAGTGCCTGAAATGCAGGATATTATGTCTCAAATGCCAATTTTAGTGCCTGAAATGCCAAATATAATGTCACAAATGCCAATTTTAGTGCCTGAAATGCCAATTATAGTGCCTGAAATGCCAAATATTATGTCTCAAAAGCCAATTTTAGTGCCTGAAAACCGATTATAGTGCCTGAAATGCCAAATATTATGTCTCAAATGCCAATTTTAGTGCCTGAAAACCGATTATAGTGCCTGAAATGCCAAATATTATGTCTCTAATGCCAATTTTAGTGCCTGAAATGCCAAATATAATGTCACAAATGCCAATTTTAGTGCCTGAAATGCCAATTATAGTGCCTGAAATGCCAAATATAATGTCACAAATGCCAATTTTAGTGCCTGAAATGCCGATTATAGTGCCTAAAATGCCAAATATAATGTCAAAAATGCCAATTTTAGTGCCTGAAATGCCAAATATAATGTCACAAATGCCAATTTTAGTGCCTGAAATACCAAATATTATGTCTCAAATGCCAATATTAGTGCCTGAAATGCCAAATATATTGTCACAAATGCCAATTTTAGTGATTGAAATGCCAATTTTAGTGTCTGAAATGCCAAATATAATGTCACAAATGCCAATTTTAGTGCCTGAAATGCCGATTATAGTGCCTGAAATGCCAAATATAATGTCACAAATGCCAATTTTAGTGCCTGAAATGCCAAATATAATGTCAAAAATGCCAATTTTAGTGCCTGAAATGCCAAATATTATGTCACAAATGCCAATTTTAGTGCCTGAAATGCCAAATATTATGTCACAAATGCCAATTTTAGTGCCTGAATTGCCAATTATAGTGCCTGAAATGACAAATATTATGTCTCAAATGCCAATTTTAGTGCCTGAAATGCCAAATATAATGTCACAAATGCCAATTTTAGTGCCTGAAATGCCAATTATAGTGCCTGAAATGCCAAATATTATGTCTCAACAGCCAATTTTAGTGCCTGAAATGCCGACTATAGTGCCTGAAATGCCAAATATTATGTCTCAAATGCCAATTTTAGTGCCTGAAATGCCAAATATAATGTCACAAATGCCAATTTTAGTGCCTGAAATGCCAAATATAATGTCACAAATGCCAATTTTAGTGCCTGAAATGCCGATTATAGTGCCTGAAATGCCAAATATTATGTCAAAAATGCCAATTTTAGTGCCTGAAATGCCAAATATAATGTCACAAATGCCAATTTTAGTGCCTGAAATACCAAATATTATGTCTCAAATGCCAATTTTAGTGCCTGAAATGCCAAATATAATGTCACAAATGCCAATTTTAGTGATTGAAATGCCAATTTTAGTGCCTGAAATGCCAAATATAATGTCACAAATGCCAATTTTAGTGCCTGAAATGCCGATTATAGTGCCTGAAATGCCAAATATAATGTCACAAATGCCAATTTTAGTGCCTGAAATGCCAAATATAATGTCAAAAATGCCAATTTTAGTGCCTGAAATGCCAAATATTATGTCACAAATGCCAATTTTAGTGCCTGAAATGCCAAATATTATGTCACAAATGCCAATTTTAGTGCCTGAAATGACAAATATTATGTCTCAAATCCCAATTTTAGTGCCTGAAATGCCAATTATAGTGTCTAAAGTGCCAAATATTATGTCACAAATGCCAATTATAGTGCCTGAAATGCCAAATATTATGTCTCAAATGCCAATTGTAGTGCCTGAAATGCCAAATATAATGTCACAAATGCCAATTTTAGTGCCTGAAATGCCAAATATAATGTCACAAATGCCAATTATAGTGCCTGAAATGCCAAATATTATGTCTCAAATGCCAATTTTAGTGCCTGAAATGCCAATTATAGTGCCTGAAATGCCAAATATTATGTCTCAAATGCCAATTTTAGTGCCTGAAATGCCAAATATAATGTCACAAATGCCAATTATAGTGCCTGAAATGCTAAATATTATGTCTCAAATGCCAATTTTAGTGCCTGAAATGCCAATTTTAGTGTCTAAAGTGCCAAATATTATGTCACAAATGCCAATTATAGTGCCTGAAATGCCAAATATAATGTCACAAATGCCAATTTTAGTGCCTGAAATGCCAAATATAATGTCACAAATGCCAATTATAGTGCCTGAAATGCCAAATATTATGTCTCAAATGCCAATTTTAGTGCCTGAAATGCCAATTATAGTGCCTGAAATGCCAAATATTATGTCACAAATGCCAATTTTAGTGCCTGAAATGACAAATATTATGTCTCAAATCCCAATTTTAGTGCCTGAAATGCCAATTATAGTGTCTAAAGTGCCAAATATTATGTCACAAATGCCAATTATAGTGCCTGAAATGCCAAATATTATGTCTCAAATGCCAATTTTAGTGCCTGAAATGCCAAATATAATGTCACAAATGCCAATTTTAGTGCCTGAAATGCCAATTATAGTGCCTGAAATGCCAAATATTATGTCTCAAAAGCCAATTTTAGTGCCTGAAATGCCGATTATAGTGCCTGAAATGCCAAATATTATGTCTCAAATGCCAATTTTAGTGCCTGAAATGCCAAATATAATGTCACAAATGCCAATTTTAGTGCCTGAAATGCCAAATATTATGTCACAAATGCCAATTTTAGTGCCTGAAATGCCAAATATTATGTCTCAAATGCCAATTTTAGTGCCTGAAATGCCAAATATAATGTCACAAATGCCAATTTTAGTGCCTGAAATGCCAATTATAGTGCCTGAAATGCCAAATATTATTTCTAAAATGCCAATTTTAGTGCCTGAAATGCCAAATATTACGTCACAAATGCCAATTTTAGTGCCTGAAATGCCAAATATAATGTCACAAATGCAAATTTTTGTGTCTGAAATGCCAATTATAGTGTCTAAAATGCCAAATATTATGTCACAAATGCCAAATATAATGTCACAAATGCCAATTTTAGTGCCTGAAATGCCAAATATAATGTCACAAATGCCAATTATAGTGCCTGAAATGCCAAATATTATGTCTCAAATGCCAATTTTAGTGCCTGAAATGCCAATTATAGTGCCTGAAATGCCAAATATTATGTCTCAAATGCCAATTTTAGTGCCTGAAATGCCAAATATAATGTCACAAATGCCAATTATAGTGCCTGAAATGCCAAATATTATGTCTCAAATGCCAATTTTAGTGCCTGAAATGCCAATTATAGTGCCTGAAATGCCAAATATTATGTCTCAAATGCCAATTTTAGTGTCTGAAATGCCAAATATAATGTCACAAATGCCAATTTTAGTGCCTGAAATGCCAATTATAGTGCCTGAAATGCCAAATATTATGTCTCAAATGCCAATTTTAGTGCCTGAAATGCCGATAATAGTGCCTGAAATGCCAAATATTATGTCTCGAATGCCAATTTTAGTGCCTGAAATGCCAAATTTAATGTCAAAAATGCCAATTTTAGTGCCTGAAATGCCAAATATTATGTCACAAATGCCAATTTTAGTGCCTGAAATGCCAAATATTATGTCTCAAATGCCAATTTTAGTGCCTGAAATGCCAATTATAGTGCCTGAAATGCCAAATATTATGTCTCAAATGCCAATTTCAGTGCCTGAAATGCCAAATATAATGTCACAAATGCCAATTTTAGTGCCTGAAATGCCAATTATAGTGCCTGAAATGCCAAATATTATGTCTCAAATGCCAATTTTAGTGCCTGAAATGCCAATTATAGTGCCTGAAATGCCAAATATTATGTCTCAAATGCCAATTTTAGTGCCTGAAATGCCAAATATTATGTCACAAATTTCAATTTTAGTGCCTGAAATGCCAAATATAATGTCACAAATGCCAATTTTATTGCCTGAAATGCCGATTATAGTGCCTGAAATGCCAGATATTATGTCACAAATGCCAATTTTAGTGCCTGAAATGCCAAATATTATGTCACAAATGCCAATTTTAGTGCCTGAAATGCCAAATATTATGTCTCAAATGCCAATTTTAGTGCCTGAAATGCCAAATATAATGTCACAAATGCCAATTTTAGTGCCTGAAATGCCAATTATAGTGCCTGAAATGCCAAATATTATTTCTAAAATGCCAATTTTAGTGCCTGAAATGCCAAATATTACGTCACAAATGCCAATTTTAGTGCCTGAAATGCCAAATATAATGTCACAAATGCAAATTTTTGTGTCTGAAATGCCAATTATAGTGTCTAAAATGCCAAATATTATGTCACAAATGCCAAATATAATGTCACAAATGCCAATTTTAGTGCCTGAAATGCCAAATATAATGTCACAAATGCCAATTATAGTGCCTGAAATGCCAAATATTATGTCTCAAATGCCAATTTTAGTGCCAGAAATGCCAATTATAGTGCCTGAAATGCCAAATATTATGTCTCAAATGCCAATTTTAGTGCCTGAAATGCCAAATATAATGTCACAAATGCCAATTATAGTGCCTGAAATGCCAAATATTATGTCTCAAATGCCAATTTTAGTGCCTGAAATGCCAATTATAGTGCCTGAAATGCCAAATATTATGTCTCAAATGCCAATTTTAGTGTCTGAAATGCCAAATATAATGTCACAAATGCCAATTTTAGTGCCTGAAATGCCAATTATAGTGCCTGAAATGCCAAATATTATGTCTCAAATGCCAATGTTAGTGCCTGAAATGCCGATAATAGTGCCTGAAATGCCAAATATTATGTCTCAAATGCCAATTTTAGTGCCTGAAATGCCAAATTTAATGTCAAAAATGCCAATTTTAGTGCCTGAAATGCCAAATATTATGTCACAAATGCCAATTTTAGTGCCTGAAATGCCAAATATTATGTCTCAAATGCCAATTTTAGTGCCTGAAATGCCAATTATAGTGCCTGAAATGCCAATTATAGTGCCTGAAATGCCAAATATTATGTCTCAAATGCCAATTTTAGTGCCTGAAATGCCAATTATAGTGCCTGAAATGCCAAATATTATGTCTCAAATGCCAATTTTAGTGCCTGAAATGCCAATTATAGTGCCTGAAATGCCAAATATTATGTCTCAAATGCCAATTTTAGTGCCTGAAATGCCAAATATTATGTCACAAATTTCAATTTTAGTGCCTGAAATGCCAAATATAATGTCACAAATGCCAATTTTATTGCCTGAAATGCCGATTATAGTGCCTGAAATGCCAGATATTATGTCACAAATGCCAATTTTAGTGCCTGAAATGCCAATTATAGTGCCTGAAATGCCAAATATTATGTCTCAAATGCCAATGTTAGTGCCTGAAATGCCGATAATAGTGCCTGAAATGCCAAATATTATGTCTCAAATGCCAATTTTAGTGCCTGAAATGCCAAATTTAATGTCAAAAATGCCAATTTTAGTGCCTGAAATGCCAAATATTATGTCACAAATGCCAATTTTAGTGCCTGAAATGCCAAATATTATGTCTCAAATGCCAATTTTAGTGCCTGAAATGCCAATTATAGTGCCTGAAATGCCAATTATAGTGCCTGAAATGCCAAATATTATGTCTCAAATGCCAATTTTAGTGCCTGAAATGCCAATTATAGTGCCTGAAATGCCAAATATTATGTCTCAAATGCCAATTTTAGTGCCTGAAATGCCAATTATAGTGCCTGAAATGCCAAATATTATGTCTCAAATGCCAATTTTAGTGCCTGAAATGCCAAATATTATGTCACAAATTTCAATTTTAGTGCCTGAAATGCCAAATATAATGTCACAAATGCCAATTTTATTGCCTGAAATGCCGATTATAGTGCCTGAAATGCCAGATATTATGTCTCAAATGCCAATTTTAGTGCCTGAAATGCCAAATATAATGTCACAAATGCCAATTTTAGTGCCTGAAATGCCAATTATAGTGCCTGAAATGCCAAATATTATGTCTCAAAAGCCAATTTTAGTGCCTGAAAACCGATTATAGTGCCTGAAATGCCAAATATTATGTCTCAAATGCCAATTTTAGTGCCTGAAATGCCAAATATTATGTCTCAAATGCCAATTTTAGTGCCTGAAATGCCAATTATAGTGCCTGAAATGCCAAATATTATGTCTCAAATGCCAATTTTAGTGTCTGAAATGCCAAATATAATGTCACAAATGCCAATTTTAGTGCCTGAAATGCCAATTATAGTGCCTGAAATGCCAAATATTATGTCTCAAATGCCAATTTTAGTGCCTGAAATGCCGATAATAGTGCCTGAAATGCCAAATATTATGTCTCAAATGCCAATTTTAGTGCCTGAAATGCCAAATTTAATGTCAAAAATGCCAATTTTAGTGCCTGAAATGCCAAATATTATGTCACAAATGCCAATTTTAGTGCCTGAAATGCCAAATATTATGTCTCAAATGCCAATTTTAGTGCCTGAAATGCCAATTATAGTGCCTGAAATGCCAAATATTATGTCTCAAATGCCAATTTCAGTGCCTGAAATGCCAAATATAATGTCACAAATGCCAATTTTAGTGCCTGAAATGCCAATTATAGTGCCTGAAATGCCAAATATTATGTCTCAAATGCCAATTTTAGTGCCTGAAATGCCAATTATAGTGCCTGAAATGCCAAATATTATGTCTCAAATGCCAATTTTAGTGCCTGAAATGCCAAATATTATGTCACAAATTTCAATTTTAGTGCCTGAAATGCCAAATATAATGTCACAAATGCCAATTTTATTGCCTGAAATGCCGATTATAGTGCCTGAAATGCCAGATATTATGTCTCAAATGCCAATTTTAGTGCCTGAAATGCCAAATATAATGTCACAAATGCCAATTTTAGTGCCTGAAATGCCAATTATAGTGCCTGAAATGCCAAATATTATGTCTCAAAAGCCAATTTTAGTGCCTGAAAACCGATTATAGTGCCTGAAATGCCAAATATTATGTCTCAAATGCCAATTTTAGTGCCTGAAATGCCAAATATAATGTCACAAATGCCAATTTTAGTGCCTGAAATGCCAATTATAGTGCCTGAAATGCCAAATATAATGTCACAAATGCCAATTTTAGTGCCTGAAATGCCGATTATAGTGCCTGAAATGCCAAATATAATGTCAAAAATGCCAATTTTAGTGCCTGAAATGCCAAATATAATGTCACAAATGCCAATTTTAGTGCCTGAAATACCAAATATTATGTCTCAAATGCCAATATTAGTGCCTGAAATGCCAAATATAATGTCACAAATGCCAATTTTAGTGATTGAAATGCCAATTTTAGTGTCTGAAATGCCAAATATAATGTCACAAATGCCAATTTTAGTGCCTGAAATGCCGATTATAGTGCCTGAAATGCCAAATATAATGTCACAAATGCCAATTTTAGTGCCTGAAATGCCAAATATAATGTCAAAAATGCCAATTTTAGTGCCTGAAATGCCAAATATTATGTCACAAATGCCAATTATAGTGCCTGAAATGCCAAATATTATGTCTCAAATGCCAATTTTAGTGCCTGAATTGCCAATTATAGTGCCTGAAATGCCAAATATTATGTCTCAAATGCCAATTTTAGTGTCTGAAATGCCAAATATAATGTCACAAATGCCAATTTTAGTGCCTGAAATGCCAATTATAGTGCCTGAAATGCCAAATATTATGTCTCAAATGCCAATTTTAGTGCCTGAAATGCCGATAATAGTGCCTGAAATGCCAAATATTATGTCTCGAATGCCAATTTTAGTGCCTGAAATGCCAAATTTAATGTCAAAAATGCCAATTTTAGTGCCTGAAATGCCGATTATAGTGCCTGAAATGCCAAATATAATGTCACAAATGCCAATTTTAGTGCCTGAAATGCCGATTATAGTGCCTGAAATGCCAAATATTATGTCTCAAATGCCAATTTTAGTGCCTGAAATGCCAAATATAATGTCACAAATGCCAATTATAGTGCCTGAAATACCAAATATTATGTCTCAAATGCCAATTTTAGTGCCTGAAATGCCAAATATAATGTCACAAATGCCAATTTTAGTGATTGAAATGCCAATTTTAGTGCCTGAAATGCCAAATATAATGTCACAAATGCCAATTTTAGTGCCTGAAATGCCGATTATAGTGCCTGAAATGCCAAATATAATGTCACAAATGCCAATTTTAGTGCCTGAAATGCCAAATATAATGTCAAAAATGCCAATTTTAGTGCCTGAAATGCCAAATATTATGTCACAAATGCCAATTTTAGTGCCTGAAATGCCAAATATTATGTCACAAATGCCAATTTTAGTGCCTGAAATGACAAATATTATGTCTCAAATCCCAATTTTAGTGCCTGAAATGCCAATTATAGTGTCTAAAGTGCCAAATATTATGTCACAAATGCCAATTATAGTGCCTGAAATGCCAAATATTATGTCTCAAATGCCAATTGTAGTGCCTGAAATGCCAAATATAATGTCACAAATGCCAATTTTAGTGCCTGAAATGCCAAATATAATGTCACAAATGCCAATTATAGTGCCTGAAATGCCAAATATTATGTCTCAAATGCCAATTTTAGTGCCTGAAATGCCAATTATAGTGCCTGAAATGCCAAATATTATGTCTCAAATGCCAATTTTAGTGCCTGAAATGCCAAATATAATGTCACAAATGCCAATTATAGTGCCTGAAATGCTAAATATTATGTCTCAAATGCCAATTTTAGTGCCTGAAATGCCAATTATAGTGCCTGAAATGCCAAATATTATGTCTCAAATGCCAATTTTAGTGCCTGAAATGCCAAATATAATGTCACAAATGCCAATTTTAGTGCCTGAAATGCCAATTATAGTGCCTGAAATGCCAAATATTATGTCTCAAAAGCCAATTTTAGTGCCTGAAATGCCGATTATAGTGCCTGAAATGCCAAATATTATGTCTCAAATGCCAATTTTAGTGCCTGAAATGCCAAATATAATGTCACAAATGCCAATTTTAGTGCCTGAAATGCCAAATATTATGTCACAAATGCCAATTTTAGTGCCTGAAATGCCAAATATTATGTCTTAAATGCCAATTTTAGTGCCTGAAATGCCAAATATAATGTCACAAATGCCAATTTTAGTGCCTGAAATGCCAATTATAGTGCCTGAAATGCCAAATATTATTTCTAAAATGCCAATTTTAGTGCCTGAAATGCCAAATATTACGTCACAAATGCCAATTTTAGTGCCTGAAATGCCAAATATAATGTCACAAATGCAAATTTTTGTGTCTGAAATGCCAATTATAGTGTCTAACTTGCCAAATATTATGTCACAAATGCCAAATATAATGTCACAAATGCCAATTTTAGTGCCTGAAATGCCAAATATAATGTCACAAATGCCAATTATAGTGCCTGAAATGCCAAATATTATGTCTCAAATGCCAATTTTAGTGCCTGAAATGCCAATTATAGTGCCTGAAATGCCAAATATTATGTCTCAAATGCCAATTTTAGTGCCTGAAATGCCAAATATAATGTCACAAATGCCAATTATAGTGCCTGAAATGCCAAATATTATGTCTCAAATGCCAATTTTAGTGCCTGAAATGCCAATTATAGTGCCTGAAATGCCAAATATTATGTCTCAAATGCCAATTTTAGTGTCTGAAAGGCCAAATATAATGTCACAAATGCCAATTTTAGTGCCTGAAATGCCAATTATAGTGCCTGAAATGCCAAATATAATGTCACAAATGCCAATTTTAGTGCCTGAAATGCCGATAATAGTGCCTGAAATGCCAAATATTATGTCTCAAATGCCAATTTTAGTGCCTGAAATGCCAAATTTAATGTCAAAAATGCCAATTTTAGTGCCTGAAATGCCAAATATTATGTCACAAATGCCAATTTTAGTGCCTGAAATGCCAAATATTATGTCTCAAATGCCAATTTTAGTGCCTGAAATGCCAATTATAGTGCCTGAAATGCCAAATATTATGTCTCAAATGCCAATTTCAGTGCCTGAAATGCCAAATATAATGTCACAAATGCCAATTTTAGTGCCTGAAATGCCAATTATAGTGCCTGAAATGCCAAATATTATGTCTCAAATGCCAATTTTAGTGCCTGAAATGCCAATTATAGTGCCTGAAATGCCAAATATTATGTCTCAAATGCCAATTTTAGTGCCTGAAATGCGAAATATAATGTCACAAATGCCAATTTTATTGCCTGAAATGCCGATTATAGTGCCTGAAATGCCAGATATTATGTCTCAAATGCCAATTTTAGTGCCTGAAATGCCAAATATAATGTCACAAATGCCAATTTTAGTGCCTGAAATGCCAATTATAGTGCCTGAAATGCCAAATATTATGTCTCAAAAGCCAATTTTAGTGCCTGAAAACCGATTATAGTGCCTGAAATGCCAAATATTATGTCTCAAATGCCAATTTTAGTGCCTGAAATGCCAAATATAATGTCACAAATGCCAATTTTAGTGCCTGAAATGCCAATTATAGTGCCTGAAATGCCAAATATAATGTCACAAATGCCAATTTTAGTGCCTGAAATGCCGATTATAGTGCCTGAAATGCCAAATATAATGTCAAAAATGCCAATTTTAGTGCCTGAAATGCCAAATATAATGTCACAAATGCCAATTTTAGTGCCTGAAATACCAAATATTATGTCTCAAATGCCAATATTAGTGCCTGAAATGCCAAATATAATGTCACAAATGCCAATTTTAGTGATTGAAATGCCAATTTTAGTGTCTGAAATGCCAAATATAATGTCACAAATGCCAATTTTAGTGCCTGAAATGCCGATTATAGTGCCTGAAATGCCAAATATAATGTCACAAATGCCAATTTTAGTGCCTGAAATGCCAAATATAATGTCAAAAATGCCAATTTTAGTGCCTGAAATGCCAAATATTATGTCACAAATGCCAATTTTAGTGCCTGAAATGCCAAATATTATGTCACAAATGCCAATTTTAGTGCCTGAAATGCCGATTATAGTGCCTGAAATGCCAAATATTATGTGTCAAATGCCAATTTTAGTGCCTGAAATGCCAAATATAATGTCACAAATGCCAATTTTAGTGCCTGAAATGCCAAATATTATGTCACAAATGCCAATTTTAGTGCCGGAAATGCCAAATATTATGTCAAAAATGCCAATTTTAGTGCCTGAAATGCCAAATATAATGTCACAAATGCCAATTTTAGTGCCTGAAATACCAAATATTATGTCTCAAATGCCAATTTTAGTGCCTGAAATGCCAAATATAATGTCACAAATGCCAATTTTAGTGATTGAAATGCCAATTTTAGTGCCTGAAATGCCAAATATAATGTCACAAATGCCAATTTTAGTGCCTGAAATGCCGATTATAGTGCCTGAAATGCCAAATATAATGTCACAAATGCCAATTTTAGTGCCTGAAATGCCAAATATAATGTCAAAAATGCCAATTTTAGTGCCTGAAATGCCAAATATTATGTCACAAATGCCAATTTTAGTGCCTGAAATGCCAAATATTATGTCACAAATGCCAATTTTAGTGCCTGAAATGACAAATATTATGTCTCAAATCCCAATTTTAGTGCCTGAAATGCCAATTATAGTGTCTAAAGTGCCAAATATTATGTCACAAATGCCAATTATAGTGCCTGAAATGCCAAATATTATGTCTCAAATGCCAATTGTAGTGCCTGAAATGCCAAATATAATGTCACAAATGCCAATTTTAGTGCCTGAAATGCCATATATAATGTCACAAATGCCAATTATAGTGCCTGAAATGCCAAATATTATGTCTCAAATGCCAATTTTAGTGCCTGAAATGCCAATTATAGTGCCTGAAATGCCAAATATTATGTCTCAAATGCCAATTTTAGTGCCTGAAATGCCAAATATAATGTCACAAATGCCAATTATAGTGCCTGAAATGCTAAATATTATGTCTCAAATGCCAATTTTAGTGCCTGAAATGCCAATTATAGTGCCTGAAATGCCAAATATTATGTCTCAAATGCCAATTTTAGTGCCTGAAATGCCAAATATAATGTCACAAATGCCAATTTTAGTGCCTGAAATGCCAATTATAGTGCCTGAAATGCCAAATATTATGTCTCAAAAGCCAATTTTAGTGCCTGAAATGCCGATTATAGTGCCTGAAATGCCAAATATTATGTCTCAAATGCCAATTTTAGTGCCTGAAATGCCAAATATAATGTCACAAATGCCAATTTTAGTGCCTGAAATGCCAAATATAATGTCACAAATGCCAATTTTAGTGCCTGAAATGCCAATTATAGTGCCTGAAATGCCAAATATTATTTCTAAAATGCCAATTTTAGTGCCTGAAATGCCAAATATTACGTCACAAATGCCAATTTTAGTGCCTGAAATGCCAAATATAATGTCACAAATGCAAATTTTTGTGTCTGAAATGCCAATTATACTGTCTAAAATGCCAAATATTATGTCACAAATGCCAAATATAATGTCACAAATGCCAATTTTAGTGCCTGAAATGCCAAATATAATGTCACAAATGCCAATTATAGTGCCTGAAATGCCAAATATTATGTCTCAAATGCCAATTTTAGTGCCTGAAATGCCAATTATAGTGCCTGAAATGCCAAATATTATGTCTCAAATGCCAATTTTAGTGCCTGAAATGCCAAATATAATGTCACAAATGCCAATTATAGTGCCTGAAATGCCAAATATTATGTCTCAAATGCCAATTTTAGTGCCTGAAATGCCAATTATAGTGCCTGAAATGCCAAATATTATGTCTCAAATGCCAATTTTAGTGTCTGAAATGCCAAATATAATGTCACAAATGCCAATTTTAGTGCCTGAAATGCCAATTATAGTGCCTGAAATGCCAAATATTATGTCTCAAATGCCAATTTTAGTGCCTGAAATGCCGATAATAGTGCCTGAAATGCCAAATATTATGTCTCAAATGCCAATTTTAGTGCCTGAAATGCCAAATTTAATGTCAAAAATGCCAATTTTAGTGCCTGAAATGCCAAATATTATGTCACAAATGCCAATTTTAGTGCCTGAAATGCCAAATATTATGTCTCAAATGCCAATTTTAGTGCCTGAAATGCCAATTATAGTGCCTGAAATGCCAAATATTATGTCTCAAATGCCAATTTTAGTGCCTGAAATGCCAAATATAATGTCACAAATGCCAATTTTAGTGCCTGAAATGCCAATTATAGTGCCTGAAATGCCAAATATTATGTCTCAAATGCCAATTTTAGTGCCTGAAATGCCAATTATAGTGCCTGAAATGCCAAATATTATGTCTCAAATGCCAATTTTAGTGCCTGAAATGCCAAATATTATGTCACAAATTTCAATTTTAGTGCCTGAAATGCCAAATATAATGTCACAAATGCCAATTTTATTGCCTGAAATGCCGATTATAGTGCCTGAAATGCCAAATATTATGTCTCAAATGCCAATTTTAGTGCCTGAAATGCCAATTATAGTGCCTGAAATGCCAAATATTATGTCTCAAATGCCAATTTTAGTGCCTGAAATGCCAAATATAATGTCACAAATGCCAATTTTAGTGCCTGAAATGCCAATTATAGTGCCTAAAATGCCAAATATTATGTCTCAAAAGCCAATTTTAGTGCCTGAAATGCCGATTATAGTGCCTGAAATGCCAAATATTATGTCTCAAATGCCAATTTTAGTGCCTGAAATGCCAAATATAATGTCACAAATGCCAATTTTAGTGCCTGAAATGCCAAATATTATGTCACAAATGCCAATTTTAGTGCCTGAAATGCCAAATATTATGTCTCAAATGCCAATTTTAGTCCCTGAAATGCCAAATATAATGTCACAAATGCCAATTTTAGTGCCTGAAATGCCAATTATAGTGCCTGAAATGCCAAATATTATATCTCAAATGCCAATTTTAGTGCCTGAAATGCCAATTATAGTGCCTGAAATGCCAAATATTATGTCTCAAATGCCAATTTTAGTGCCTGAAATGCCAAATATTACGTCACAAATGCCAATTTTAGTGCCTGAAATGCCAAATATAATGTCACAAATGCAAATTTTTGTGTCTGAAATGCCAATTATAGTGTCTAAAATGCCAAATATTATGTCACAAATGCCAAATATAATGTCACAAATGCCAATTTTAGTGCCTGAAATGCCAAATATTATGTCTCAAATGCCAATTTTAGTGCCTGAAATGCCAATTATAGTGCCTGAAATGCCAAATATTATGTCTCAAATGCCAATTTTAGTGCCTGAAATGCCAAATATAATGTCACAAATGCCAATTATAGTGCCTGAAATGCCAAATATTATGTCTCAAATGCCAATTTTAGTGCCTGAAATGCCAATTATAGTGCCTGAAATGCCAAATATTATGTCTCAAATGCCAATTTTAGTGTCTGAAATGCCAAATATAATGTCACAAATGCCAATTTTAGTGCCTGAAATGCCAATTATAGTGCCTGAAATGCCAAATATTATGTCTCAAATGCCAATTTTAGTGCCTGAAATGCCGATTATAGTGCCTGAAATGCCAAATATTATGTCTCAAATGCCAATTTTAGTGATTGAAATGCCAATTTTAGTGCCTGAAATGCCAAATATAATGTCACAAATGCCAATTTTAGTGCCTGAAATGCCGATTATAGTGCCTGAAATGCCAAATATTATGTCACAAATGCCAATTTTAGTACTTGAAATGCCAAATATAATGTCACAAATGCCAATTTTAGTGCCTGAAATGCCGATTATAGTGCCTGAAATGCCAAATATTATGTCTCAAATGCCAATTTTAGTGCCTGAAATGCCAAATATAATGTCACAAATGCCAATTTTAGTGCCTGAAATGCCAATTATAGTGCCTGAAATGCCAAATATTATGTCTCAATAGCCAATTTTAGTGCCTGAAATGCCGACTATAGTGCCTGAAATGCCAAATATTATGTCTCAAATGCCAATTTTAGTGCCTGAAATGCCAAATATAATGTCACAAATGCCAATTTTAGTGCCTGAAATGCCAAATATAATGTAACAAATGCAAATTTTAGTGCCTGAAATGCCGATTATAGTGCCTGAAATGCCAAATATTATGTCAAAAATGCCAATTTTAGTGCCTGAAATGCCAAATATAATGTCACAAATGCCAATTTTAGTGCCTGAAATACCAAATATTATGTCACAAATGCCAATTTTAGTGCCTGAAATGCCAAATATTATGTCACAAATGCCAATTTTAGTGCCTGAAATGACAAATATTATGTCTCAAATCCCAATTTTAGTGCCTGAAATGCCAATTATAGTGTCTAAAATGCCAAATATTATGTCACAAATGCCAATTATAGTGCCTGAAATGCCAAATATTATGTCTCAAATGCCAATTGTAGTGCCTGAAATGCCAAATATAATGTCACAAATGCCAATTTTAGTGCCTGAAATGCCAAATATAATGTCACAAATGCCAATTATAGTGCCTGAAATGCCAAATATTATGTCTCAAATGCCAATTTTAGTGCCTGAAATGCCAATTATAGTGCCTGAAATGCCAAATATTATGTCTCAAATGCCAATTTTAGTGCCTGAAATGCCAAATATAATGTCACAAATGCCAATTATAGTGCCTGAAATGCCAAATATAATGTCACAAATGCCAATTATAGTGCCTGAAATGCCAAATATTATGTCTCAAATGCCAATTTTAGTGCCTGAAATGCCAATTTTAGTGCCTGAAATGCCAAATATTATGTCTCAAATGCCAATTTTAGTGCCTGAAATGCCAAATATAATGTCACAAATGCCAATTATAGTGCCTGAAATGCCAAATATTATGTCTCAAATGCCAATTTTAGTGTCTGAAATGCCAATTATAGTGCCTGAAATGCCAAATATTATGTCTCAAATGCCAATTTTAGTGCCTGAAATGCCAATTATAGTGCCTGAAATGCCAAATATTATGTCTCAAATGCCAATTTTAGTGCCTGAAATGCCAAATATAATGTCACAAATGCCAATTATAGTGCCTGAAATGCCAAATATTATGTCTCAAATGCCAATTTTAGTGCCTGAAATGCCAATTATAGTGCCTGAAATGCCAAATATTATGTCTCAAATGCCAATTTTAGTGCCTGAAATGCCAAATATAATGTCACAAATGCCAATTTTAGTGCCTGAAATGCCAAATATAATGTCACAAATGCCAATTTTAGTGCCTGAAATGCCAATTATAGTGCCTGAAATGCCAAATATTATATCTCAAATGCCAATTTTAGTGCCTGAAATGCCAATTATAGTGCCTGAAATGCCAAATATTATGTCTCAAATGCCAATTTTAGTGCCTGAAATGCCAAATATTACGTCACAAATGCGAATTTTAGTGCCTGAAATGCCAAATATAATGTCACAAATGCAAATTTTTGTGTCTGAAATGCCAATTATAGTGTCTAAAATGCCAAATATTATGTCACAAATGCCAAATATAATGTCACAAATGCCAATTTTAGTGCCTGAAATGCCAAATATTATGTCTCAAATGCCAATTTTAGTGCCTGAAATGCCAATTATAGTGCCTGAAATGCCAAATATTATGTCTCAAATGCCAATTTTAGTGCCTGAAATGCCAAATATTATGTCACAAATTTCAATTTTAGTGCCTGAAATGCCAAATATAATGTCACAAATGCCAATTTTATTGCCTGAAATGCCGATTATAGTGCCTGAAATGCCAGATATTATGTCTCAAATGCCAATTTTAGTGCCTGAAATGCCAAATATAATGTCACAAATGCCAATTTTAGTGCCTGAAATGCCAATTATAGTGCCTGAAATGCCAAATATTATGTCTCAAAAGCCAATTTTAGTGCCTGAAAACCGATTATAGTGCCTGAAATGCCAAATATTATGTCTCAAATGCCAATTTTAGTGCCTGAAATGCCAAATATTATGTCACAAATTTCAATTTTAGTGCCTGAAATGCCAAATATAATGTCACAAATGCCAATTTTATTGCCTGAAATGCCGATTATAGTGCCTGAAATGCCAGATATTATGTCTCAAATGCCAATTTTAGTGCCTGAAATGCCAAATATAATGTCACAAATGCCAATTTTAGTGCCTGAAATGCCAATTATAGTGCCTGAAATGCCAAATATTATGTCTCAAAAGCCAATTTTAGTGCCTGAAAACCGATTATAGTGCCTGAAATGCCAAATATTATGTCTCAAATGCCAATTTTAGTGCCTGAAATGCCAAATATAATGTCACAAATGCCAATTTTAGTGCCTGAAATGCCAATTTTAGTGCCTGAAATGCCAAATATAATGTCACAAATGCCAATTTTAGTGCCTGAAATGCCGATTATAGTGCCTGAAACGCCAAATATAATGTCAAAAATGCCAATTTTAGTGCCTGAAATGCCCAATATAATGTCACAAATGCCAATTTTAGTGCCTGAAATACCAAATATTATGTCTCAAATGCCAATATTAGTGCCTGAAATGCCAAATATAATGTCACAAATGCCAATTTTAGTGATTGAAATGCCAATTTTAGTGTCTGAAATGCCAAATATAATGTCACAAATGCCAATTTTAGTGCCTGAAATGCCAATTATAGTGCCTGAAATGCCAAATATTATGTCTCAAATGCCAATTTTAGTGCCTGAAATGCCAAATATAATGTCACAAATGCCAATTTTAGTGCCTGAAATGCCAATTTTAGTGCCTGAAATGCCAAATATTATGTCAAAAATGCCAATTTTAGTGCCTGAAATGCCAAATATAATGTCACAAATGCCAATTTTAGTGCCTGAAATACCAAATATTATGTCTCAAATGCCAATTTTAGTGCCTGAAATGCCAAATATAATGTCACAAATGCCAATTTTAGTGATTGAAATGCCAATTTTAGTGCCTGAAATGCCAAATATAATGTCACAAATGCCAATTTTAGTGCCTGAAATGCCGATTATAGTGCCTGAAATGCTAAATATAATGTCACAAATGCCAATTTTAGTGCCTGAAATGCCAAATATAATGTCAAAAATGCCAATTTTAGTGCCTGAAATGCCAAATATTATGTCACAAATGCCAATTTTAGTGCCTGAAATGCCAAATATTATGTCACAAATGCCAATTTTAGTGCCTGAAATGACAAATATTATGTCTCAAATCCCAATTTTAGTGCCTGAAATGCCAATTATAGTGTCTAAAGTGCCAAATATTATGTCACAAATGCCAATTATAGTGCCGGAAATGCCAAATATTATGTCTCAAATGCCAATTGTAGTGCCTGAAATGCCAAATATAATGTCACAAATGCCAATTTTAGTGCCTGAAATGCCAAATATAATGTCACAAATGCCAATTATAGTGCCTGAAATGCCAAATATTATGTCTCAAATGCCAATTTTAGTGCCTGAAATGCCAATTATAGTGCCTGAAATGCCAAATATTATGTCTCAAATGCCAATTTTAGTGCCTGAAATGCCAAATATAATGTCACAAATGCCAATTATAGTGCCTGAAATGCTAAATATTATGTCTCAAATGCCAATTTTAGTGCCTGAAATGCCAATTATAGTGCCTGAAATGCCAAATATTATGTCTCAAATGCCAATTTTAGTGCCTGAAATGCCAAATATAATGTCACAAATGCCAATTTTAGTGCCTGAAATGCCAATTATAGTGCCTGAAATGCCAAATATTATGTCTCAAAAGCCAATTTTAGTGCCTGAAATGCCGATTATAGTGCCTGAAATGCCAAATATTATGTCTCAAATGCCAATTTTAGTGCCTGAAATGCCAAATATAATGTCACAAATGCCAATTTTAGTGCCTGATATGCCAAATATTATGTCACAAATGCCAATTTTAGTGCCTGAAATGCCAATTTTAGTGCCTGAAATGCCAAATATTATGTCTCAAATGCCAATTTTAGTGCCTGAAATGCCAAATATAATGTCACAAATGCCAATTTTAGTGCCTGAAATGCCAATTATAGTGCCTGAAATGCCAAATATTATTTCTAAAATGCCAATTTTAGTGCCTGAAATGCCAAATATTACGTCACAAATGCCAATTTTAGTGCCTGAAATGCCAAATATAATGTCACAAATGCAAATTTTTGTGTCTGAAATGCCAATTATAGTGTCTAAAATGCCAAATATTATGTCACAAATGCCAAATATAATGTCACAAATGCCAATTTTAGTGCCTGAAATGCCAAATATAATGTCACAAATGCCAATTATAGTGCCTGAAATGCCAAATATTATGTCTCAAATGCCAATTTTAGTGCCTGAAATGCCAATTATAGTGCCTGAAATGCCAAATATTATGTCTCAAATGCCAATTTTAGTGCCTGAAATGCCAAATATAATGTCACAAATGCCAATTATAGTGCCTGAAATGCCAAATATTATGTCTCAAATGCCTATTTTAGTGCCTGAAATGCCAATTATAGTGCCTGAAATGCCAAATATTATGTCTCAAATGCCAATTTTAGTGTCTGAAATGCCAAATATAATGTCACAAATGCCAATTTTAGTGCCTGAAATGCCAATTATAGTGCCTGAAATGCCAAATATTATGTCTCAAATGCCAATTTTAGTGCCTGAAATGCCAATTATAGTGCCTGAAATGCCAAATATTATGTCTCAAATGCCAATTTTAGTGCCTGAAATGCCAAATATTATGTCACAAATTTCAATTTTAGTGCCTGAAATGCCAAATATAATGTCACAAATGCCAATTTTATTGCCTGAAATGCCGATTATAGTGCCTGAAATGCCAGATATTATGTCTCAAATGCCAATTTTAGAGCCTGAAATGCCAAATATAATGTCACAAATGCCAATTTTAGTGCCTGAAATGCCAATTATAGTGCCTGAAATGCCAAATATTATGTCTCAAAAGCCAATTTTAGTGCCTGAAAACCGATTATAGTGCCTGAAATGCCAAATATTATGTCTCAAATGCCAATTTTAGTGCCTGAAATGCCAAATATAATGTCACAAATGCCAATTTTAGTGCATGAAATGCCAAATATAATGTCACAAATGCCAATTATAGTGCCTGAAATGCCAAATATTATGTCTCAAATGCCAATTTTAGTGCCTGAAATGCCAATTATAGTGCCTGAAATGCCAAATATTATGTCTCAAATGCTATTTTAGTGCCTGAAATGCCAAATATAATGTCACAAATGCCAATTATAGTGCCTGAAATGCCAAATATTATGTCTCAAATGCCAATTTTAGTGCCTGAAATGCCAATTATAGTGCCTGAAATGCCAAATATTATGTCTCAAATGCCAATTTTAGTGCCTGAAATGCCAAATATAATGTCACAAATGCCAATTTTAGTGCCTGAAATGCCAATTTTAGTGCCTGAAATGCCAAATATAATGTCACAAATGCCAATTTTAGTGCCTGAAATGCCGATTATAGTGCCTGAAATGCCAAATATTATGTCAAAAATGCCAATTTTAGTGCCTGAAATGCCAAATATAATGTCACAAATGCCAATTTTAGTGCCTGAAATACCAAATATTATGTCTCAAATGCCAATTTTAGTGCCTGAAATGCCAAATATAATGTCACAAATGCCAATTTTAGTGATTGAAATGCCAATTTTAGTGCCTGAAATGCCAAATATAATGTCACAAATGCCAATTTTAGTGCCTGAAATGCCGATTATAGTGCCTGAAATGCCAAATATAATGTCACAAATGCCAATTTTAGTGCCTGAAATGCCAAATATAATGTCAAAAATGCCAATTTTAGTGCCTGAAATGCCAAATATTATGTCACAAATGCCAATTTTAGTGCCTGAAATGCCAAATATTATGTCACAAATGCCAATTTTAGTGCCTGAAATGACAAATATTATGTCTCAAATCCCAATTTTAGTGCCTGAAATGCCAATTATAGTGTCTAAAGTGCCAAATATTATGTCACAAATGCCAATTATAGTGCCTGAAATGCCAAATATTATGTCTCAAATGCCAATTGTAGTGCCTGAAATGCCAAATATAATGTCACAAATGCCAATTTTAGTGCCTGAAATGCCAAATTTAATGTCACAAATGCCAATTATAGTGCCTAAAATGCCAAATATTATGTCTCAAATGCCAATTTTAGTGCCTGAAATGCCAATTATAGTGCCTGAAATGCCAAATATTATGTCTCAAATGCCAATTTTAGTGCCTGAAATGCCAAATATAATGTCACTAATGCCAATTATAGTGCCTGAAATGCTAAATATTATGTCTCAAATGCCAATTTTAGTGCCTGAAATGCCAATTATAGTGCCTGAAATGCCAAATATTATGTCTCAAATGCCAATTTTAGTGCCTGAAATGCCAAATATAATGTCACAAATGCCAATTTTAGTGCCTGAAATGCCAATTATAGTGCCTGAAATGCCAAATATTATGTCTCAAAAGCCAATTTTAGTGCCTGAAATGCCGATTATAGTGCCTGAAATGCCAAATATTATGTCTCAAATGCCAATTTTAGTGCCTGAAATGCCAAATATAATGTCACAAATGCCAATTTTAGTGCCTGAAATGACAAATATTATGTCACAAATGCCAATTTTAGTGCCTGAAATGCCAATTTTAGTGCCTGAAATGCCAAATATAATGTCACAAATGCAAATTTTTGTGTCTGAAATGCCAATTATAGTGTCTAAAATGCCAAATATTATGTCACAAATGCCAAATATAATGTCACAAATGCCAATTTTAGTGCCTGAAATGCCAAATATTATGTCTCAAATGCCAATTTTAGTGCCTGAAATGCCAATTATAGTGCCTGAAATGCCAAATATTATGTCTCAAATGCCAATTTTAGTGCCTGAAATGCCAAATATTATGTCACAAATTTCAATTTTAGTGCCTGAAATGCCAAATATAATGTCACAAATGCCAATTTTATTGCCTGAAATGCCGATTATAGTGCCTGAAATGCCAGATATTATGTCTCAAATGCCAATTTTAGTGCCTGAAATGCCAAATATAATGTCACAAATGCCAATTTTAGTGCCTGAAATGCCAATTATAGTGCCTGAAATGCCAAATATTATGTCTCAAAAGCCAATTTTAGTGCCTGAAAACCGATTATAGTGCCTGAAATGCCAAATATTATGTCTCAAATGCCAATTTTAGTGCCTGAAATGCCAAATATTATGTCACAAATTTCAATTTTAGTGCCTGAAATGCCAAATATAATGTCACAAATGCCAATTTTATTGCCTGAAATGCCGATTATAGTGCCTGAAATGCCAGATATTATGTCTCAAATGCCAATTTTAGTGCCTGAAATGCCAAATATAATGTCACAAATGCCAATTTTAGTGCCTGAAATGCCAATTATAGTGCCTGAAATGCCAAATATTATGTCTCAAAAGCCAATTTTAGTGCCTGAAAACCGATTATAGTGCCTGAAATGCCAAATATTATGTCTCAAATGCCAATTTTAGTGCCTGAAATGCCAAATATAATGTCACAAATGCCAATTTTAGTGCCTGAAATGCCAATTTTAGTGCCTGAAATGCCAAATATAATGTCACAAATGCCAATTTTAGTGCCTGAAATGCCGATTATAGTGCCTGAAACGCCAAATATAATATCAAAAATGCCAATTTTAGTGCCTGAAATGCCCAATATAATGTCACAAATGCCAATTTTAGTGCCTGAAATACCAAATATTATGTCTCAAATGCCAATATTAGTGCCTGAAATGCCAAATATAATGTCACAAATGCCAATTTTAGTGATTGAAATGCCAATTTTAGTGTCTGAAATGCCAAATATAATGTCACAAATGCCAATTTTAGTGCCTGAAATGCCAATTATAGTGCCTGAAATGCCAAATATTATGTCTCAAATGCCAATTTTAGTGCCTGAAATGCCAAATATAATGTCACAAATGCCAATTTTAGTGCCTGAAATGCCAATTTTAGTGCCTGAAATGCCAAATATTATGTCAAAAATGCCAATTTTAGTGCCTGAAATGCCAAATATAATGTCACAAATGCCAATTTTAGTGCCTGAAATACCAAATATTATGTCTCAAATGCCAATTTTAGTGCCTGAAATGCCAAATATAATGTCACAAATGCCAATTTTAGTGATTGAAATGCCAATTTTAGTGCCTGAAATGCCAAATATAATGTCACAAATGCCAAATATAATGTCACAAATGCCAATTTTAGTGCCTGAAATGCCAAATATAATGTCACAAATGCCAATTATAGTGCCTGAAATGCCAAATATTATGTCTCAAATGCCAATTTTAGTGCCTGAAATGCCAATTATAGTGCCTGAAATGCCAAATATTATGTCTCAAATGCCAATTTTAGTGCCTGAAATGCCAAATATAATGTCACAAATGCCAATTATAGTGCCTGAAATGCCAAATATTATGTCTCAAATGCCTATTTTAGTGCCTGAAATGCCAATTATAGTGCCTGAAATGCCAAATATTATGTCTCAAATGCCAATTTTAGTGTCTGAAATGCCAAATATAATGTCACAAATGCCAATTTTAGTGCCTGAAATGCCAATTATAGTGCCTGAAATGCCAAATATTATGTCTCAAATGCCAATTTTAGTGCCTGAAATGCCAATTATAGTGCCTGAAATGCCAAATATTATGTCTCAAATGCCAATTTTAGTGCCTGAAATGCCAAATATTATGTCACAAATTTCAATTTTAGTGCCTGAAATGCCAAATATAATGTCACAAATGCCAATTTTATTGCCTGAAATGCCGATTATAGTGCCTGAAATGCCAGATATTATGTCTCAAATGCCAATTTTAGAGCCTGAAATGCCAAATATAATGTCACAAATGCCAATTTTAGTGCCTGAAATGCCAATTATAGTGCCTGAAATGCCAAATATTATGTCTCAAAAGCCAATTTTAGTGCCTGAAAACCGATTATAGTGCCTGAAATGCCAAATATTATGTCTCAAATGCCAATTTTAGTGCCTGAAATGCCAAATATAATGTCACAAATGCCAATTTTAGTGCATGAAATGCCAAATATAATGTCACAAATGCCAATTATAGTGCCTGAAATGCCAAATATTATGTCTCAAATGCCAATTTTAGTGCCTGAAATGCCAATTATAGTGCCTGAAATGCCAAATATTATGTCTCAAATGCTATTTTAGTGCCTGAAATGCCAAATATAATGTCACAAATGCCAATTATAGTGCCTGAAATGCCAAATATTATGTCTCAAATGCCAATTTTAGTGCCTGAAATGCCAATTATAGTGCCTGAAATGCCAAATATTATGTCTCAAATGCCAATTTTAGTGCCTGAAATGCCAAATATAATGTCACAAATGCCAATTTTAGTGCCTGAAATGCCAATTTTAGTGCCTGAAATGCCAAATATAATGTCACAAATGCCAATTTTAGTGCCTGAAATGCCGATTATAGTGCCTGAAATGCCAAATATTATGTCAAAAATGCCAATTTTAGTGCCTGAAATGCCAAATATAATGTCACAAATGCCAATTTTAGTGCCTGAAATACCAAATATTATGTCTCAAATGCCAATTTTAGTGCCTGAAATGCCAAATATAATGTCACAAATGCCAATTTTAGTGATTGAAATGCCAATTTTAGTGCCTGAAATGCCAAATATAATGTCACAAATGCCAATTTTAGTGCCTGAAATGCCGATTATAGTGCCTGAAATGCCAAATATAATGTCACAAATGCCAATTTTAGTGCCTGAAATGCCAAATATAATGTCAAAAATGCCAATTTTAGTGCCTGAAATGCCAAATATTATGTCACAAATGCCAATTTTAGTGCCTGAAATGCCAAATATTATGTCACAAATGCCAATTTTAGTGCCTGAAATGACAAATATTATGTCTCAAATCCCAATTTTAGTGCCTGAAATGCCAATTATAGTGTCTAAAGTGCCAAATATTATGTCACAAATGCCAATTATAGTGCCTGAAATGCCAAATATTATGTCTCAAATGCCAATTGTAGTGCCTGAAATGCCAAATATAATGTCACAAATGCCAATTTTAGTGCCTGAAATGCCAAATTTAATGTCACAAATGCCAATTATAGTGCCTAAAATGCCAAATATTATGTCTCAAATGCCAATTTTAGTGCCTGAAATGCCAATTATAGTGCCTGAAATGCCAAATATTATGTCTCAAATGCCAATTTTAGTGCCTGAAATGCCAAATATAATGTCACTAATGCCAATTATAGTGCCTGAAATGCTAAATATTATGTCTCAAATGCCAATTTTAGTGCCTGAAATGCCAATTATAGTGCCTGAAATGCCAAATATTATGTCTCAAATGCCAATTTTAGTGCCTGAAATGCCAAATATAATGTCACAAATGCCAATTTTAGTGCCTGAAATGCCAATTATAGTGCCTGAAATGCCAAATATTATGTCTCAAAAGCCAATTTTAGTGCCTGAAATGCCGATTATAGTGCCTGAAATGCCAAATATTATGTCTCAAATGCCAATTTTAGTGCCTGAAATGCCAAATATAATGTCACAAATGCCAATTTTAGTGCCTGAAATGACAAATATTATGTCACAAATGCCAATTTTAGTGCCTGAAATGCCAATTTTAGTGCCTGAAATGCCAAATATAATGTCACAAATGCAAATTTTTGTGTCTGAAATGCCAATTATAGTGTCTAAAATGCCAAATATTATGTCACAAATGCCAAATATAATGTCACAAATGCCAATTTTAGTGCCTGAAATGCCAAATATTATGTCTCAAATGCCAATTTTAGTGCCTGAAATGCCAATTATAGTGCCTGAAATGCCAAATATTATGTCTCAAATGCCAATTTTAGTGCCTGAAATGCCAAATATTATGTCACAAATTTCAATTTTAGTGCCTGAAATGCCAAATATAATGTCACAAATGCCAATTTTATTGCCTGAAATGCCGATTATAGTGCCTGAAATGCCAGATATTATGTCTCAAATGCCAATTTTAGTGCCTGAAATGCCAAATATAATGTCACAAATGCCAATTTTAGTGCCTGAAATGCCAATTATAGTGCCTGAAATGCCAAATATTATGTCTCAAAAGCCAATTTTAGTGCCTGAAAACCGATTATAGTGCCTGAAATGCCAAATATTATGTCTCAAATGCCAATTTTAGTGCCTGAAATGCCAAATATTATGTCACAAATTTCAATTTTAGTGCCTGAAATGCCAAATATAATGTCACAAATGCCAATTTTATTGCCTGAAATGCCGATTATAGTGCCTGAAATGCCAGATATTATGTCTCAAATGCCAATTTTAGTGCCTGAAATGCCAAATATAATGTCACAAATGCCAATTTTAGTGCCTGAAATGCCAATTATAGTGCCTGAAATGCCAAATATTATGTCTCAAAAGCCAATTTTAGTGCCTGAAAACCGATTATAGTGCCTGAAATGCCAAATATTATGTCTCAAATGCCAATTTTAGTGCCTGAAATGCCAAATATAATGTCACAAATGCCAATTTTAGTGCCTGAAATGCCAATTTTAGTGCCTGAAATGCCAAATATAATGTCACAAATGCCAATTTTAGTGCCTGAAATGCCGATTATAGTGTCTGAAACGCCAAATATAATGTCAAAAATGCCAATTTTAGTGCCTGAAATGCCCAATATAATGTCACAAATGCCAATTTTAGTGCCTGAAATACCAAATATTATGTCTCAAATGCCAATATTAGTGCCTGAAATGCCAAATATAATGTCACAAATGCCAATTTTAGTGATTGAAATGCCAATTTTAGTGTCTGAAATGCCAAATATAATGTCACAAATGCCAATTTTAGTGCCTGAAATGCCAATTATAGTGCCTGAAATGCCAAATATTATGTCTCAAATGCCAATTTTAGTGCCTGAAATGCCAAATATAATGTCACAAATGCCAATTTTAGTGCCTGAAATGCCAATTTTAGTGCCTGAAATGCCAAATATTATGTCAAAAATGCCAATTTTAGTGCCTGAAATGCCAAATATAATGTCACAAATGCCAATTTTAGTGCCTGAAATACCAAATATTATGTCTCAAATGCCAATTTTAGTGCCTGAAATGCCAAATATAATGTCACAAATGCCAATTTTAGTGATTGAAATGCCAATTTTAGTGCCTGAAATGCCAAATATAATGTCACAAATGCCAATTTTAGTGCCTGAAATGCCGATTATAGTGCCTGAAATGCTAAATATAATGTCACAAATGCCAATTTTAGTGCCTGAAATGCCAAATATAATGTCAAAAATGCCAATTTTAGTGCCTGAAATGCCAAATATTATGTCACAAATGCCAATTTTAGTGCCTGAAATGCCAAATATTATGTCACAAATGCCAATTTTAGTGCCTGAAATGACAAATATTATGTCTCAAATCCCAATTTTAGTGCCTGAAATGCCAATTATAGTGTCTAAAGTGCCAAATATTATGTCACAAATGCCAATTATAGTGCCGGAAATGCCAAATATTATGTCTCAAATGCCAATTGTAGTGCCTGAAATGCCAAATATAATGTCACAAATGCCAATTTTAGTGCCTGAAATGCCAAATATAATGTCACAAATGCCAATTATAGTGCCTGAAATGCCAAATATTATGTCTCAAATGCCAATTTTAGTGCCTGAAATGCCAATTATAGTGCCTGAAATGCCAAATATTATGTCTCAAATGCCAATTTTAGTGCCTGAAATGCCAAATATAATGTCACAAATGCCAATTATAGTGCCTGAAATGCTAAATATTATGTCTCAAATGCCAATTTTAGTGCCTGAAATGCCAATTATAGTGCCTGAAATGCCAAATATTATGTCTCAAATGCCAATTTTAGTGCCTGAAATGCCAAATATAATGTCACAAATGCCAATTTTAGTGCCTGAAATGCCAATTATAGTGCCTGAAATGCCAAATATTATGTCTCAAAAGCCAATTTTAGTGCCTGAAATGCCGATTATAGTGCCTGAAATGCCAAATATTATGTCTCAAATGCCAATTTTAGTGCCTGAAATGCCAAATATAATGTCACAAATGCCAATTTTAGTGCCTGATATGCCAAATATTATGTCACAAATGCCAATTTTAGTGCCTGAAATGCCAATTTTAGTGCCTGAAATGCCAATTTTAGTGCCTGAAATGCCAAATATTATGTCTCAAATGCCAATTTTAGTGCCTGAAATGCCAAATATAATGTCACAAATGCCAATTTTAGTGCCTGAAATGCCAATTTTAGTGCCTGAAATGCCAAATATAATGTCACAAATGCCAATTTTAGTGCCTGAAATGCCGATTATAGTGCCTGAAACGCCAAATATAATGTCAAAAATGCCAATTTTAGTGCCTGAAATGCCCAATATAATGTCACAAATGCCAATTTTAGTGCCTGAAATACCAAATATTATGTCTCAAATGCCAATATTAGTGCCTGAAATGCCAAATATAATGTCACAAATGCCAATTTTAGTGATTGAAATGCCAATTTTAGTGTCTGAAATGCCAAATATAATGTCACAAATGCCAATTTTAGTGCCTGAAATGCCAATTATAGTGCCTGAAATGCCAAATATTATGTCTCAAATGCCAATTTTAGTGCCTGAAATGCCAAATATAATGTCACAAATGCCAATTTTAGTGCCTGAAATGCCAATTTTAGTGCCTGAAATGCCAAATATTATGTCAAAAATGCCAATTTTAGTGCCTGAAATGCCAAATATAATGTCACAAATGCCAATTTTAGTGCCTGAAATACCAAATATTATGTCTCAAATGCCAATTTTAGTGCCTGAAATGCCAAATATAATGTCACAAATGCCAATTTTAGTGATTGAAATGCCAATTTTAGTGCCTGAAATGCCAAATATAATGTCACAAATGCCAATTTTAGTGCCTGAAATGCCGATTATAGTGCCTGAAATGCTAAATATAATGTCACAAATGCCAATTTTAGTGCCTGAAATGCCAAATATAATGTCAAAAATGCCAATTTTAGTGCCTGAAATGCCAAATATTATGTCACAAATGCCAATTTTAGTGCCTGAAATGCCAAATATTATGTCACAAATGCCAATTTTAGTGCCTGAAATGACAAATATTATGTCTCAAATCCCAATTTTAGTGCCTGAAATGCCAATTTTAGTGCCTGAAATGCCAAATATAATGTCACAAATGCCAATTTTAGTGCCTGAAATGCCAATTATAGTGCCTGAAATGCCAAATATTATGTCTCAAAAGCCAATTTTAGTGCCTGAAAACCGATTATAGTGCCTGAAATGCCAAATATTATGTCTCAAATGCCAATTTTAGTGCCTGAAATGCCAAATATAATGTCACAAATGCCAATTTTAGTGCCTGAAATGCCAATTTTAGTGCCTGAAATGCCAAATATAATGTCACAAATGCCAATTTTAGTGCCTGAAATGCCGATTATAGTGTCTGAAACGCCAAATATAATGTCAAAAATGCCAATTTTAGTGCCTGAAATGCCCAATATAATGTCACAAATGCCAATTTTAGTGCCTGAAATACCAAATATTATGTCTCAAATGCCAATATTAGTGCCTGAAATGCCAAATATAATGTCACAAATGCCAATTTTAGTGATTGAAATGCCAATTTTAGTGTCTGAAATGCCAAATATAATGTCACAAATGCCAATTTTAGTGCCTGAAATGCCAATTATAGTGCCTGAAATGCCAAATATTATGTCTCAAATGCCAATTTTAGTGCCTGAAATGCCAAATATAATGTCACAAATGCCAATTTTAGTGCCTGAAATGCCAATTTTAGTGCCTGAAATGCCAAATATTATGTCAAAAATGCCAATTTTAGTGCCTGAAATGCCAAATATAATGTCACAAATGCCAATTTTAGTGCCTGAAATACCAAATATTATGTCTCAAATGCCAATTTTAGTGCCTGAAATGCCAAATATAATGTCACAAATGCCAATTTTAGTGATTGAAATGCCAATTTTAGTGCCTGAAATGCCAAATATAATGTCACAAATGCCAATTTTAGTGCCTGAAATGCCGATTATAGTGCCTGAAATGCTAAATATAATGTCACAAATGCCAATTTTAGTGCCTGAAATGCCAAATATAATGTCAAAAATGCCAATTTTAGTGCCTGAAATGCCAAATATTATGTCACAAATGCCAATTTTAGTGCCTGAAATGCCAAATATTATGTCACAAATGCCAATTTTAGTGCCTGAAATGACAAATATTATGTCTCAAATCCCAATTTTAGTGCCTGAAATGCCAATTATAGTGTCTAAAGTGCCAAATATTATGTCACAAATGCCAATTATAGTGCCGGAAATGCCAAATATTATGTCTCAAATGCCAATTGTAGTGCCTGAAATGCCAAATATAATGTCACAAATGCCAATTTTAGTGCCTGAAATGCCAAATATAATGTCACAAATGCCAATTATAGTGCCTGAAATGCCAAATATTATGTCTCAAATGCCAATTTTAGTGCCTGAAATGCCAATTATAGTGCCTGAAATGCCAAATATTATGTCTCAAATGCCAATTTTAGTGCCTGAAATGCCAAATATAATGTCACAAATGCCAATTATAGTGCCTGAAATGCTAAATATTATGTCTCAAATGCCAATTTTAGTGCCTGAAATGCCAATTATAGTGCCTGAAATGCCAAATATTATGTCTCAAATGCCAATTTTAGTGCCTGAAATGCCAAATATAATGTCACAAATGCCAATTTTAGTGCCTGAAATGCCAATTATAGTGCCTGAAATGCCAAATATTATGTCTCAAAAGCCAATTTTAGTGCCTGAAATGCCGATTATAGTGCCTGAAATGCCAAATATTATGTCTCAAATGCCAATTTTAGTGCCTGAAATGCCAAATATAATGTCACAAATGCCAATTTTAGTGCCTGATATGCCAAATATTATGTCACAAATGCCAATTTTAGTGCCTGAAATGCCAATTTTAGTGCCTGAAATGCCAATTTTAGTGCCTGAAATGCCAAATATTATGTCTCAAATGCCAATTTTAGTGCCTGAAATGCCAAATATAATGTCACAAATGCCAATTTTAGTGCCTGAAATGCCAATTTTAGTGCCTGAAATGCCAAATATAATGTCACAAATGCCAATTTTAGTGCCTGAAATGCCGATTATAGTGCCTGAAACGCCAAATATAATGTCAAAAATGCCAATTATAGTGCCTGAAATGCCCAATATAATGTCACAAATGCCAATTTTAGTGCCTGAAATACCAAATATTATGTCTCAAATGCCAATATTAGTGCCTGAAATGCCAAATATAATGTCACAAATGCCAATTTTAGTGATTGAAATGCCAATTTTAGTGTCTGAAATGCCAAATATAATGTCACAAATGCCAATTTTAGTGCCTGAAATGCCAATTATAGTGCCTGAAATGCCAAATATTATGTCTCAAATGCCAATTTTAGTGCCTGAAATGCCAAATATAATGTCACAAATGCCAATTTTAGTGCCTGAAATGCCAATTTTAGTGCCTGAAATGCCAAATATTATGTCAAAAATGCCAATTTTAGTGCCTGAAATGCCAAATATAATGTCACAAATGCCAATTTTAGTGCCTGAAATACCAAATATTATGTCTCAAATGCCAATTTTAGTGCCTGAAATGCCAAATATAATGTCACAAATGCCAATTTTAGTGATTGAAATGCCAATTTTAGTGCCTGAAATGCCAAATATAATGTCACAAATGCCAATTTTAGTGCCTGAAATGCCGATTATAGTGCCTGAAATGCTAAATATAATGTCACAAATGCCAATTTTAGTGCCTGAAATGCCAAATATAATGTCAAAAATGCCAATTTTAGTGCCTGAAATGCCAAATATTAGGTCACAAATGCCAATTTTAGTGCCTGAAATGCCAAATATTATGTCACAAATGCCAATTTTAGTGCCTGAAATGACAAATATTATGTCTCAAATCCCAATTTTAGTGCCTGAAATGCCAATTATAGTGTCTAAAGTGCCAAATATTATGTCACAAATGCCAATTATAGTGCCGGAAATGCCAAATATTATGTCTCAAATGCCAATTGTAGTGCCTGAAATGCCAAATATAATGTCACAAATGCCAATTTTAGTGCCTGAAATGCCAAATATAATGTCACAAATGCCAATTATAGTGCCTGAAATGCCAAATATTATGTCTCAAATGCCAATTTTAGTGCCTGAAATGCCAATTATAGTGCCTGAAATGCCAAATATTATGTCTCAAATGCCAATTTTAGTGCCTGAAATGCCAAATATAATGTCACAAATGCCAATTATAGTGCCTGAAATGCTAAATATTATGTCTCAAATGCCAATTTTAGTGCCTGAAATGCCAATTATAGTGCCTGAAATGCCAAATATTATGTCTCAAATGCCAATTTTAGTGCCTGAAATGCCAAATATAATGTCACAAATGCCAATTTTAGTGCCTGAAATGCCAATTATAGTGCCTGAAATGCCAAATATTATGTCTCAAAAGCCAATTTTAGTGCCTGAAATGCCGATTATAGTGCCTGAAATGCCAAATATTATGTCTCAAATGCCAATTTTAGTGCCTGAAATGCCAAATATAATGTCACAAATGCCAATTTTAGTGCCTGATATGCCAAATATTATGTCACAAATGCCAATTTTAGTGCCTGAAATGCCAATTTTAGTGCCTGAAATGCCAAATATTATGTCTCAAATGCCAATTTTAGTGCCTGAAATGCCAAATATAATGTCACAAATGCCAATTTTAGTGCCTGAAATGCCAATTATAGTGCCTGAAATGCCAAATATTATTTCTAAAATGCCAATTTTAGTGCCTGAAATGCCAAATATTACGTCACAAATGCCAATTTTAGTGCCTGAAATGCCAAATATAATGTCACAAATGCAAATTTTTGTGTCTGAAATGCCAATTATAGTGTCTAAAATGCCAAATATTATGTCACAAATGCCAAATATAATGTCACAAATGCCAATTTTAGTGCCTGAAATGCCAAATATAATGTCACAAATGCCAATTATAGTGCCTGAAATGCCAAATATTATGTCTCAAATGCCAATTTTAGTGCCTGAAATGCCAATTATAGTGCCTGAAATGCCAAATATTATGTCTCAAATGCCAATTTTAGTGCCTGAAATGCCAAATATAATGTCACAAATGCCAATTATAGTGCCTGAAATGCCAAATATTATGTCTCAAATGCCTATTTTAGTGCCTGAAATGCCAATTATAGTGCCTGAAATGCCAAATATTATGTCTCAAATGCCAATTTTAGTGTCTGAAATGCCAAATATAATGTCACAAATGCCAATTTTAGTGCCTGAAATGCCAATTATAGTGCCTGAAATGCCAAATATTATGTCTCAAATGCCAATTTTAGTGCCTGAAATGCCAATTATAGTGCCTGAAATGCCAAATATTATGTCTCAAATGCCAATTTTAGTGCCTGAAATGCCAAATATTATGTCACAAATTTCAATTTTAGTGCCTGAAATGCCAAATATAATGTCACAAATGCCAATTTTATTGCCTGAAATGCCGATTATAGTGCCTGAAATGCCAGATATTATGTCTCAAATGCCAATTTTAGAGCCTGAAATGCCAAATATAATGTCACAAATGCCAATTTTAGTGCCTGAAATGCCAATTATAGTGCCTGAAATGCCAAATATTATGTCTCAAAAGCCAATTTTAGTGCCTGAAAACCGATTATAGTGCCTGAAATGCCAAATATTATGTCTCAAATGCCAATTTTAGTGCCTGAAATGCCAAATATAATGTCACAAATGCCAATTTTAGTGCATGAAATGCCAAATATAATGTCACAAATGCCAATTATAGTGCCTGAAATGCCAAATATTATGTCTCAAATGCCAATTTTAGTGCCTGAAATGCCAATTATAGTGCCTGAAATGCCAAATATTATGTCTCAAATGCTATTTTAGTGCCTGAAATGCCAAATATAATGTCACAAATGCCAATTATAGTGCCTGAAATGCCAAATATTATGTCTCAAATGCCAATTTTAGTGCCTGAAATGCCAATTATAGTGCCTGAAATGCCAAATATTATGTCTCAAATGCCAATTTTAGTGCCTGAAATGCCAAATATAATGTCACAAATGCCAATTTTAGTGCCTGAAATGCCAATTTTAGTGCCTGAAATGCCAAATATAATGTCACAAATGCCAATTTTAGTGCCTGAAATGCCGATTATAGTGCCTGAAATGCCAAATATTATGTCAAAAATGCCAATTTTAGTGCCTGAAATGCCAAATATAATGTCACAAATGCCAATTTTAGTGCCTGAAATACCAAATATTATGTCTCAAATGCCAATTTTAGTGCCTGAAATGCCAAATATAATGTCACAAATGCCAATTTTAGTGATTGAAATGCCAATTTTAGTGCCTGAAATGCCAAATATAATGTCACAAATGCCAATTTTAGTGCCTGAAATGCCGATTATAGTGCCTGAAATGCCAAATATAATGTCACAAATGCCAATTTTAGTGCCTGAAATGCCAAATATAATGTCAAAAATGCCAATTTTAGTGCCTGAAATGCCAAATATTATGTCACAAATGCCAATTTTAGTGCCTGAAATGCCAAATATTATGTCACAAATGCCAATTTTAGTGCCTGAAATGACAAATATTATGTCTCAAATCCCAATTTTAGTGCCTGAAATGCCAATTATAGTGTCTAAAGTGCCAAATATTATGTCACAAATGCCAATTATAGTGCCTGAAATGCCAAATATTATGTCTCAAATGCCAATTGTAGTGCCTGAAATGCCAAATATAATGTCACAAATGCCAATTTTAGTGCCTGAAATGCCAAATATAATGTCACAAATGCCAATTATAGTGCCTAAAATGCCAAATATTATGTCTCAAATGCCAATTTTAGTGCCTGAAATGCCAATTATAGTGCCTGAAATGCCAAATATTATGTCTCAAATGCCAATTTTAGTGCCTGAAATGCCAAATATAATGTCACTAATGCCAATTATAGTGCCTGAAATGCTAAATATTATGTCTCAAATGCCAATTTTAGTGCCTGAAATGCCAATTATAGTGCCTGAAATGCCAAATATTATGTCTCAAATGCCAATTTTAGTGCCTGAAATGCCAAATATAATGTCACAAATGCCAATTTTAGTGCCTGAAATGCCAATTATAGTGCCTGAAATGCCAAATATTATGTCTCAAAAGCCAATTTTAGTGCCTGAAATGCCGATTATAGTGCCTGAAATGCCAAATATTATGTCTCAAATGCCAATTTTAGTGCCTGAAATGCCAAATATAATGTCACAAATGCCAATTTTAGTGCCTGAAATGACAAATATTATGTCACAAATGCCAATTTTAGTGCCTGAAATGCCAATTTTAGTGCCTGAAATGCCAAATATTATGTCTCAAATGCCAATTTTAGTGCCTGAAATGCCAAATATAATGTCACAAATGCCAATTTTAGTGCCTGAAATGCCAATTATAGTGCCTGAAATGCCAAATATTATTTCTAAAATGCCAATTTTAGTGCCTGAAATGCCAAATATTACGTCACAAATGCCAATTTTAGTGCCTGAAATGCCAAATATAATGTCACAAATGCAAATTTTTGTGTCTGAAATGCCAATTATAGTGTCTAAAATGCCAAATATTATGTCACAAATGCCAAATATAATGTCACAAATGCCAATTTTAGTGCCTGAAATGCCAAATATAATGTCACAAATGCCAATTATAGTGCCTGAAATGCCAAATATTATGTCTCAAATGCCAATTTTAGTGCCTGAAATGCCAATTATAGTGCCTGAAATGCCAAATATTATGTCTCAAATGCCAATTTTAGTGCCTGAAATGCCAAATATAATGTCACAAATGCCAATTATAGTGCCTGAAATGCCAAATATTATGTCTCAAATGCCTATTTTAGTGCCTGAAATGCCAATTATAGTGCCTGAAATGCCAAATATTATGTCTCAAATGCCAATTTTAGTGTCTGAAATGCCAAATATAATGTCTCAAATGCCAATTTCAGTGCCTGAAATGCCAAATATAATGTCACAAATGCCAATTTTAGTGCCTGAAATGCCAATTATAGTGCCTGAAATGCCAAATATTATGTCTCAAATGCCAATTTTAGTGCCTGAAATGCCAATTATAGTGCCTGAAATGCCAAATATTATGTCTCAAATGCTAATTTTAGTGCCTGAAATGCCAAATATTATGTCACAAATTTCAATTTTAGTGCCTGAAATGCCAAATATAATGTCACAAATGCCAATTTTATTGCCTGAAATGCCGATTATAGTGCCTGAAATGCCAGATATTATGTCTCAAATGCCAATTTTAGTGCCTGAAATGCCAAATATAATGTCACAAATGCCAATTTTAGTGCCTGAAATGCCAATTATAGTGCCTGAAATGCCAAATATTATGTCTCAAAAGCCAATTTTAGTTCCTGAAAACCGATTATAGTGCCTGAAATGCCAAATATTATGTCTCTAATGCCAATTTTAGTGCCTGAAATGCCAAATATAATGTCACAAATGCCAATTTTAGTGCCTGAAATGCCAATTATAGTGCCTGAAATGCCAAATATAATGTCACAAATGCCAATTTTAGTGCCTGAAATGCCGATTATAGTGCCTAAAATGCCAAATATAATGTCAAAAATGCCAATTTTAGTGCCTGAAATGCCAAATATAATGTCACAAATGCCAATTTTAGTGCCTGAAATACCAAATATTATGTCTCAAATGCCAATATTAGTGCCTGAAATGCCAAATATAATGTCACAAATGCCAATTTTAGTGATTGAAATGCCAATTTTAGTGTCTGAAATGCCAAATATAATGTCACAAATGCCAATTTTAGTGCCTGAAATGCCGATTATAGTGCCTGAAATGCCAAATATAATGTCACAAATGCCAATTTTAGTGCCTGAAATGCCAAATATAATGTCAAAAATGCCAATTTTAGTGCCTGAAATGCCAAATATTATGTCACAAATGCCAATTTTAGTGCCTAAAATGCCAAATATTATGTCACAAATGCCAATTTTAGTGCCTGAATTGCCAATTATAGTGCCTGAAATGACAAATATTATGTCTCAAATGCCAATTTTAGTGCCTGAAATGCCAAATATAATGTCACAAATGCCAATTTTAGTGCCTGAAATGCCAATTATAGTGCCTGAAATGCCAAATATTATGTCTCAACAGCCAATTTTAGTGCCTGAAATGCCGACTATAGTGCCTGAAATGCCAAATATTATGTCTCAAATGCCAATTTTAGTGCCTGAAATGCCAAATATAATGTCACAAATGCCAATTTTAGTGCCAGAAATGCCAATTTTAGTGCCTGAAATGCCAAATATAATGTCACAAATGCCAATTTTAGTGCCTGAAATGCCGATTATAGTGCCTGAAATGCCAAATATTATGTCAAAAATGCCAATTTTAGTGCCTGAAATGCCAAATATAATGTCACAAATGCCAATTTTAGTGCCTGAAATACCAAATATTATGTCTCAAATGCCAATTTTAGTGCCTGAAATGCCAAATATAATGTCACAAATGCCAATTTTAGTGATTGAAATGCCAATTTTAGTGCCTGAAATGCCAAATATAATGTCACAAATGCCAATTTTAGTGCCTGAAATGCCGATTATAGTGCCTGAAATGCCAAATATAATGTCACAAATGCCAATTTTAGTGCCTGAAATGCCAAATATAATGTCAAAAATGCCAATTTTAGTGCCTGAAATGCCAAATATTATGTCACAAATGCCAATTTTAGTGCCTGAAATGCCAAATATTATGTCACAAATGCCAATTTTAGTGCCTGAAATGACAAATATTATGTCTCAAATCCCAATTTTAGTGCCTGAAATGCCAATTATAGTGTCTAAAGTGCCAAATATTATGTCACAAATGCCAATTATAGTGCCTGAAATGCCAAATATTATGTCTCAAATGCCAATTGTAGTGCCTGAAATGCCAAATATAATGTCACAAATGCCAATTTTAGTGCCTGAAATGCCAAATATAATGTCACAAATGCCAATTATAGTGCCTGAAATGCCAAATATTATGTCTCAAATGCCAATTTTAGTGCCTGAAATGCCAATTATAGTGCCTGAAATGCCAAATATTATGTCTCAAATGCCAATTTTAGTGCCTGAAATGCCAAATATAATGTCACAAATGCCAATTATAGTGCCTGAAATGCTAAATATTATGTCTCAAATGCCAATTTTAGTGCCTGAAATGCCAATTATAGTGTCTAAAGTGCCAAATATTATGTCACAAATGCCAATTATAGTGCCTGAAATGCCAAATATAATGTCACAAATGCCAATTTTAGTGCCTGAAATGCCAAATATAATGTCACAAATGCCAATTATAGTGCCTGAAATGCCAAATATTATGTCTCAAATGCCAATTTTAGTGCCTGAAATGCCAATTATAGTGCCTGAAATGCCAAATATTATGTCTCAAATGCCAATTTTAGTGCCTGAAATGCCAAATATAATGTCACAAATGCCAATTATAGTGCCTGAAATGCTAAATATTATGTCTCAAATGCCAATTTTAGTGCCTGAAATGCCAATTATAGTGCCTGAAATGCCAATTATTATGTCTCAAATGCCAATTTTAGTGCCTGAAATGCCAAATATAATGTCACAAATGCCAATTTTAGTGCCTGAAATGCCAATTATAGTGCCTGAAATGCCAAATATTATGTCTCAAAAGCCAATTTTAGTGCCTGAAATGCCGATTATAGTGCCTGAAATGCCAAATATTATGTCACAAATGCCAATTTTAGTGCCTGAAATGCCAAATATAATGTCACAAATGCCAATTATAGTGCCTGAAATGCCAAATATTATGTCTCAAATGCCAATTTTAGTGCCTGAAATGCCAATTATAGTGCCTGAAATGCCAAATATTATGTCTCAAATGCCAATTTTAGTGCCTGAAATGCCAAATATTATGTCACAAATGCCAATTTTAGTGCCTGAAATGCCAAATATTATGTCTCAAATGCCAATTTTAGTGCCTGAAATGCCAAATATAATGTCACAAATGCCAATTTTAGTGCCTGAAATGCCAATTATAGTGCCTGAAATGCCAAATATTATTTCTAAAATGCCAATTTTAGTGCCTGAAATGCCAAATATTACGTCACAAATGCCAATTTTAGTGCCTGAAATGCCAAATATAATGTCACAAATGCAAATTTTTGTGTCTGAAATGCCAATTATAGTGTCTAAAATGCCAAATATTATGTCACAAATGCCAAATATAATGTCACAAATGCCAATTTTAGTGCCTGAAATGCCAAATATAATGTCACAAATGCCAATTATAGTGCCTGAAATGCCAAATATTATGTCTCAAATGCCAATTTTAGTGCCTGAAATGCCAATTATAGTGCCTGAAATGCCAAATATTATGTCTCAAATGCCAATTTTAGTGCCTGAAATGCCAAATATGTCACAAATGCCAATTATAGTGCCTGAAATGCCAAATATTATGTCTCAAATGCCAATTTTAGTGCCTGAAATGCCAATTATAGTGCCTGAAATGCCAAATATTATGTCTCAAATGCCAATTTTAGTGTCTGAAATGCCAAATATAATGTCACAAATGCCAATTTTAGTGCCTGAAATGCCAATTATAGTGCCTGAAATGCCAAATATTATGTCTCAAATGCCAATTTTAGTGCCTGAAATGCCGATAATAGTGCCTGAAATGCCAAATATTATGTCTCAAATGCCAATTTTAGTGCCTGAAATGCCAAATTTAATGTCAAAAATGCCAATTTTAGTGCCTGAAATGCCAAATATTATGTCACAAATGCCAATTTTAGTGCCTGAAATGCCAAATATTATGTCTCAAATGCCAATTTTAGTGCCTGAAATGCCAATTATAGTGCCTGAAATGCCAAATATTATGTCTCAAATGCCAATTTCAGTGCCTGAAATGCCAAATATAATGTCACAAATGCCAATTTTAGTGCCTGAAATGCCAATTATAGTGCCTGAAATGCCAAATATTATGTCTCAAATGCCAATTTTAGTGCCTGAAATGCCAATTATAGTGCCTGAAATGCCAAATATTATGTCTCAAATGCCAATTTTAGTGCCTGAAATGCCAAATATTATGTCACAAATTTCAATTTTAGTGCCTGAAATGCCAAATATAATGTCACAAATGCCAATTTTATTGCCTGAAATGCCGATTATAGTGCCTGAAATGCCAGATATTATGTCTCAAATGCCAATTTTAGTGCCTGAAATGCCAAATATAATGTCACAAATGCCAATTTTAGTGCCTGAAATGCCAATTATAGTGCCTGAAATGCCAAATATTATGTCTCAAAAGCCAATTTTAGTGCCTGAAAACCGATTATAGTGCCTGAAATGCCAAATATTATGTCTCAAATGCCAATTTTAGTGCCTGAAATGCCAAATATTATGTCTCAAATGCCAATTTTAGTGCCTGAAATGCCAATTATAGTGCCTGAAATGCCAAATATTATGTCTCAAATGCCAATTTTAGTGTCTGAAATGCCAAATATAATGTCACAAATGCCAATTTTAGTGCATGAAATGCCAAATATAATGTCACAAATGCCAATTATAGTGCCTGAAATGCCAAATATTATGTCTCAAATGCCAATTTTAGTGCCTGAAATGCCAATTATAGTGCCTGAAATGCCAAATATTATGTCTCAAATGCTATTTTAGTGCCTGAAATGCCAAATATAATGTCACAAATGCCAATTATAGTGCCTGAAATGCCAAATATTATGTCTCAAATGCCAATTTTAGTGCCTGAAATGCCAATTATAGTGCCTGAAATGCCAAATATTATGTCTCAAATGCCAATTTTAGTGCCTGAAATGCCAAATATAATGTCACAAATGCCAATTTTAGTGCCTGAAATGCCAATTTTAGTGCCTGAAATGCCAAATATAATGTCACAAATGCCAATTTTAGTGCCTGAAATGCCGATTATAGTGCCTGAAATGCCAAATATTATGTCAAAAATGCCAATTTTAGTGCCTGAAATGCCAAATATAATGTCACAAATGCCAATTTTAGTGCCTGAAATACCAAATATTATGTCTCAAATGCCAATTTTAGTGCCTGAAATGCCAAATATAATGTCACAAATGCCAATTTTAGTGATTGAAATGCCAATTTTAGTGCCTGAAATGCCAAATATAATGTCACAAATGCCAATTTTAGTGCCTGAAATGCCGATTATAGTGCCTGAAATGCCAAATATAATGTCACAAATGCCAATTTTAGTGCCTGAAATGCCAAATATAATGTCAAAAATGCCAATTTTAGTGCCTGAAATGCCAAATATTATGTCACAAATGCCAATTTTAGTGCCTGAAATGCCAAATATTATGTCACAAATGCCAATTTTAGTGCCTGAAATGACAAATATTATGTCTCAAATCCCAATTTTAGTGCCTGAAATGCCAATTATAGTGTCTAAAGTGCCAAATATTATGTCACAAATGCCAATTATAGTGCCTGAAATGCCAAATATTATGTCTCAAATGCCAATTGTAGTGCCTGAAATGCCAAATATAATGTCACAAATGCCAATTTTAGTGCCTGAAATGCCAAATATAATGTCACAAATGCCAATTATAGTGCCTAAAATGCCAAATATTATGTCTCAAATGCCAATTTTAGTGCCTGAAATGCCAATTATAGTGCCTGAAATGCCAAATATTATGTCTCAAATGCCAATTTTAGTGCCTGAAATGCCAAATATAATGTCACTAATGCCAATTATAGTGCCTGAAATGCTAAATATTATGTCTCAAATGCCAATTTTAGTGCCTGAAATGCCAATTATAGTGCCTGAAATGCCAAATATTATGTCTCAAATGCCAATTTTAGTGCCTGAAATGCCAAATATAATGTCACAAATGCCAATTTTAGTGCCTGAAATGCCAATTATAGTGCCTGAAATGCCAAATATTATGTCTCAAAAGCCAATTTTAGTGCCTGAAATGCCGATTATAGTGCCTGAAATGCCAAATATTATGTCTCAAATGCCAATTTTAGTGCCTGAAATGCCAAATATAATGTCACAAATGCCAATTTTAGTGCCTGAAATGACAAATATTATGTCACAAATGCCAATTTTAGTGCCTGAAATGCCAATTTTAGTGCCTGAAATGCCAAATATTATGTCTCAAATGCCAATTTTAGTGCCTGAAATGCCAAATATAATGTCACAAATGCCAATTTTAGTGCCTGAAATGCCAATTATAGTGCCTGAAATGCCAAATATTATTTCTAAAATGCCAATTTTAGTGCCTGAAATGCCAAATATTACGTCACAAATGCCAATTTTAGTGCCTGAAATGCCAAATATAATGTCACAAATGCAAATTTTTGTGTCTGAAATGCCAATTATAGTGTCTAAAATGCCAAATATTATGTCACAAATGCCAAATATAATGTCACAAATGCCAATTTTAGTGCCTGAAATGCCAAATATAATGTCACAAATGCCAATTATAGTGCCTGAAATGCCAAATATTATGTCTCAAATGCCAATTTTAGTGCCTGAAATGCCAATTATAGTGCCTGAAATGCCAAATATTATGTCTCAAATGCCAATTTTAGTGCCTGAAATGCCAAATATAATGTCACAAATGCCAATTATAGTGCCTGAAATGCCAAATATTATGTCTCAAATGCCTATTTTAGTGCCTGAAATGCCAATTATAGTGCCTGAAATGCCAAATATTATGTCTCAAATGCCAATTTTAGTGTCTGAAATGCCAAATATAATGTCTCAAATGCCAATTTCAGTGCCTGAAATGCCAAATATAATGTCACAAATGCCAATTTTAGTGCCTGAAATGCCAATTATAGTGCCTGAAATGCCAAATATTATGTCTCAAATGCCAATTTTAGTGCCTGAAATGCCAATTATAGTGCCTGAAATGCCAAATATTATGTCTCAAATGCTAATTTTAGTGCCTGAAATGCCAAATATTATGTCACAAATTTCAATTTTAGTGCCTGAAATGCCAAATATAATGTCACAAATGCCAATTTTATTGCCTGAAATGCCGATTATAGTGCCTGAAATGCCAGATATTATGTCTCAAATGCCAATTTTAGTGCCTGAAATGCCAAATATAATGTCACAAATGCCAATTTTAGTGCCTGAAATGCCAATTATAGTGCCTGAAATGCCAAATATTATGTCTCAAAAGCCAATTTTAGTTCCTGAAAACCGATTATAGTGCCTGAAATGCCAAATATTATGTCTCTAATGCCAATTTTAGTGCCTGAAATGCCAAATATAATGTCACAAATGCCAATTTTAGTGCCTGAAATGCCAATTATAGTGCCTGAAATGCCAAATATAATGTCACAAATGCCAATTTTAGTGCCTGAAATGCCGATTATAGTGCCTAAAATGCCAAATATAATGTCAAAAATGCCAATTTTAGTGCCTGAAATGCCAAATATAATGTCACAAATGCCAATTTTAGTGCCTGAAATACCAAATATTATGTCTCAAATGCCAATATTAGTGCCTGAAATGCCAAATATAATGTCACAAATGCCAATTTTAGTGATTGAAATGCCAATTTTAGTGTCTGAAATGCCAAATATAATGTCACAAATGCCAATTTTAGTGCCTGAAATGCCGATTATAGTGCCTGAAATGCCAAATATAATGTCACAAATGCCAATTTTAGTGCCTGAAATGCCAAATATAATGTCAAAAATGCCAATTTTAGTGCCTGAAATGCCAAATATTATGTCACAAATGCCAATTTTAGTGCCTAAAATGCCAAATATTATGTCACAAATGCCAATTTTAGTGCCTGAATTGCCAATTATAGTGCCTGAAATGACAAATATTATGTCTCAAATGCCAATTTTAGTGCCTGAAATGCCAAATATAATGTCACAAATGCCAATTTTAGTGCCTGAAATGCCAATTATAGTGCCTGAAATGCCAAATATTATGTCTCAACAGCCAATTTTAGTGCCTGAAATGCCGACTATAGTGCCTGAAATGCCAAATATTATGTCTCAAATGCCAATTTTAGTGCCTGAAATGCCAAATATAATGTCACAAATGCCAATTTTAGTGCCAGAAATGCCAATTTTAGTGCCTGAAATGCCAAATATAATGTCACAAATGCCAATTTTAGTGCCTGAAATGCCGATTATAGTGCCTGAAATGCCAAATATTATGTCAAAAATGCCAATTTTAGTGCCTGAAATGCCAAATATAATGTCACAAATGCCAATTTTAGTGCCTGAAATACCAAATATTATGTCTCAAATGCCAATTTTAGTGCCTGAAATGCCAAATATAATGTCACAAATGCCAATTTTAGTGATTGAAATGCCAATTTTAGTGCCTGAAATGCCAAATATAATGTCACAAATGCCAATTTTAGTGCCTGAAATGCCGATTATAGTGCCTGAAATGCCAAATATAATGTCACAAATGCCAATTTTAGTGCCTGAAATGCCAAATATAATGTCAAAAATGCCAATTTTAGTGCCTGAAATGCCAAATATTATGTCACAAATGCCAATTTTAGTGCCTGAAATGCCAAATATTATGTCACAAATGCCAATTTTAGTGCCTGAAATGACAAATATTATGTCTCAAATCCCAATTTTAGTGCCTGAAATGCCAATTATAGTGTCTAAAGTGCCAAATATTATGTCACAAATGCCAATTATAGTGCCTGAAATGCCAAATATTATGTCTCAAATGCCAATTGTAGTGCCTGAAATGCCAAATATAATGTCACAAATGCCAATTTTAGTGCCTGAAATGCCAAATATAATGTCACAAATGCCAATTATAGTGCCTGAAATGCCAAATATTATGTCTCAAATGCCAATTTTAGTGCCTGAAATGCCAATTATAGTGCCTGAAATGCCAAATATTATGTCTCAAATGCCAATTTTAGTGCCTGAAATGCCAAATATAATGTCACAAATGCCAATTATAGTGCCTGAAATGCTAAATATTATGTCTCAAATGCCAATTTTAGTGCCTGAAATGCCAATTATAGTGTCTAAAGTGCCAAATATTATGTCACAAATGCCAATTATAGTGCCTGAAATGCCAAATATAATGTCACAAATGCCAATTTTAGTGCCTGAAATGCCAAATATAATGTCACAAATGCCAATTATAGTGCCTGAAATGCCAAATATTATGTCTCAAATGCCAATTTTAGTGCCTGAAATGCCAATTATAGTGCCTGAAATGCCAAATATTATGTCTCAAATGCCAATTTTAGTGCCTGAAATGCCAAATATAATGTCACAAATGCCAATTATAGTGCCTGAAATGCTAAATATTATGTCTCAAATGCCAATTTTAGTGCCTGAAATGCCAATTATAGTGCCTGAAATGCCAATTATTATGTCTCAAATGCCAATTTTAGTGCCTGAAATGCCAAATATAATGTCACAAATGCCAATTTTAGTGCCTGAAATGCCAATTATAGTGCCTGAAATGCCAAATATTATGTCTCAAAAGCCAATTTTAGTGCCTGAAATGCCGATTATAGTGCCTGAAATGCCAAATATTATGTCACAAATGCCAATTTTAGTGCCTGAAATGCCAAATATAATGTCACAAATGCCAATTATAGTGCCTGAAATGCCAAATATTATGTCTCAAATGCCAATTTTAGTGCCTGAAATGCCAATTATAGTGCCTGAAATGCCAAATATTATGTCTCAAATGCCAATTTTAGTGCCTGAAATGCCAAATATTATGTCACAAATGCCAATTTTAGTGCCTGAAATGCCAAATATTATGTCTCAAATGCCAATTTTAGTGCCTGAAATGCCAAATATAATGTCACAAATGCCAATTTTAGTGCCTGAAATGCCAATTATAGTGCCTGAAATGCCAAATATTATTTCTAAAATGCCAATTTTAGTGCCTGAAATGCCAAATATTACGTCACAAATGCCAATTTTAGTGCCTGAAATGCCAAATATAATGTCACAAATGCAAATTTTTGTGTCTGAAATGCCAATTATAGTGTCTAAAATGCCAAATATTATGTCACAAATGCCAAATATAATGTCACAAATGCCAATTTTAGTGCCTGAAATGCCAAATATAATGTCACAAATGCCAATTATAGTGCCTGAAATGCCAAATATTATGTCTCAAATGCCAATTTTAGTGCCTGAAATGCCAATTATAGTGCCTGAAATGCCAAATATTATGTCTCAAATGCCAATTTTAGTGCCTGAAATGCCAAATATGTCACAAATGCCAATTATAGTGCCTGAAATGCCAAATATTATGTCTCAAATGCCAATTTTAGTGCCTGAAATGCCAATTATAGTGCCTGAAATGCCAAATATTATGTCTCAAATGCCAATTTTAGTGTCTGAAATGCCAAATATAATGTCACAAATGCCAATTTTAGTGCCTGAAATGCCAATTATAGTGCCTGAAATGCCAAATATTATGTCTCAAATGCCAATTTTAGTGCCTGAAATGCCGATAATAGTGCCTGAAATGCCAAATATTATGTCTCAAATGCCAATTTTAGTGCCTGAAATGCCAAATTTAATGTCAAAAATGCCAATTTTAGTGCCTGAAATGCCAAATATTATGTCACAAATGCCAATTTTAGTGCCTGAAATGCCAAATATTATGTCTCAAATGCCAATTTTAGTGCCTGAAATGCCAATTATAGTGCCTGAAATGCCAAATATTATGTCTCAAATGCCAATTTCAGTGCCTGAAATGCCAAATATAATGTCACAAATGCCAATTTTAGTGCCTGAAATGCCAATTATAGTGCCTGAAATGCCAAATATTATGTCTCAAATGCCAATTTTAGTGCCTGAAATGCCAATTATAGTGCCTGAAATGCCAAATATTATGTCTCAAATGCCAATTTTAGTGCCTGAAATGCCAAATATTATGTCACAAATTTCAATTTTAGTGCCTGAAATGCCAAATATAATGTCACAAATGCCAATTTTATTGCCTGAAATGCCGATTATAGTGCCTGAAATGCCAGATATTATGTCTCAAATGCCAATTTTAGTGCCTGAAATGCCAAATATAATGTCACAAATGCCAATTTTAGTGCCTGAAATGCCAATTATAGTGCCTGAAATGCCAAATATTATGTCTCAAAAGCCAATTTTAGTGCCTGAAAACCGATTATAGTGCCTGAAATGCCAAATATTATGTCTCAAATGCCAATTTTAGTGCCTGAAATGCCAAATATTATGTCTCAAATGCCAATTTTAGTGCCTGAAATGCCAATTATAGTGCCTGAAATGCCAAATATTATGTCTCAAATGCCAATTTTAGTGTCTGAAATGCCAAATATAATGTCACAAATGCCAATTTTAGTGCCTGAAATGCCAATTATAGTGCCTGAAATGCCAAATATTATGTCTCAAATGCCAATTTTAGTGCCTGAAATGCCGATAATAGTGCCTGAAATGCCAAATATTATGTCTCAAATGCCAATTTTAGTGCCTGAAATGCCAAATTTAATGTCAAAAATGCCAATTTTAGTGCCTGAAATGCCAAATATTATGTCACAAATGCCAATTTTAGTGCCTGAAATGCCAAATATTATGTCTCAAATGCCAATTTTAGTGCCTGAAATGCCAATTATAGTGCCTGAAATGCCAAATATTATGTCTCAAATGCCAATTTCAGTGCCTGAAATGCCAAATATAATGTCACAAATGCCAATTTTAGTGCCTGAAATGCCAATTATAGTGCCTGAAATGCCAAATATTATGTCTCAAATGCCAATTTTAGTGCCTGAAATGCCAATTATAGTGCCTGAAATGCCAAATATTATGTCTCAAATGCCAATTTTAGTGCCTGAAATGCCAAATATTATGTCACAAATTTCAATTTTAGTGCCTGAAATGCCAAATATAATGTCACAAATGCCAATTTTATTGCCTGAAATGCCGATTATAGTGCCTGAAATGCCAGATATTATGTCTCAAATGCCAATTTTAGTGCCTGAAATGCCAAATATAATGTCACAAATGCCAATTTTAGTGCCTGAAAACCGATTATAGTGCCTGAAATGCCAAATATTATGTCTCAAATGCCAATTTTAGTGCCTGAAATGCCAAATATAATGTCACAAATGCCAATTTTAGTGCCTGAAATGCCAATTATAGTGCCTGAAATGCCAAATATAATGTCACAAATGCCAATTTTAGTGCCTGAAATGCCGATTATAGTGCCTGAAATGCCAAATATAATGTCAAAAATGCCAATTTTAGTGCCTGAAATGCCAAATATAATGTCACAAATGCCAATTTTAGTGCCTGAAATACCAAATATTATGTCTCAAATGCCAATATTAGTGCCTGAAATGCCAAATATAATGTCACAAATGCCAATTTTAGTGATTGAAATGCCAATTTTAGTGTCTGAAATGCCAAATATAATGTCACAAATGCCAATTTTAGTGCCTGAAATGCCGATTATAGTGCCTGAAATGCCAAATATAATGTCACAAATGCCAATTTTAGTGCCTGAAATGCCAAATATAATGTCAAAAATGCCAATTTTAGTGCCTGAAATGCCAAATATTATGTCACAAATGCCAATTTTAGTGCCTGAAATGCCAAATATTATGTCACAAATGCCAATTTTAGTGCCTGAATTGCCAATTATAGTGCCTGAAATGACAAATATTATGTCTCAAATGCCAATTTTAGTGCCTGAAATGCCAAATATAATGTCACAAATGCCAATTTTAGTGCCTGAAATGCCAATTATAGTGCCTGAAATGCCAAATATTATGTCTCAACAGCCAATTTTAGTGCCTGAAATGCCGACTATAGTGCCTGAAATGCCAAATATTATGTCTCAAATGCCAATTTTAGTGCCTGAAATGCCAAATATAATGTCACAAATGCCAATTTTAGTGCCTGAAATGCCAATTTTAGTGCCTGAAATGCCAAATATAATGTCACAAATGCCAATTTTAGTGCCTGAAATGCCGATTATAGTGCCTGAAATGCCAAATATTATGTCAAAAATGCCAATTTTAGTGCCTGAAATGCCAAATATAATGTCACAAATGCCAATTTTAGTGCCTGAAATACCAAATATTATGTCTCAAATGCCAATTTTAGTGCCTGAAATGCCAAATATAATGTCACAAATGCCAATTTTAGTGATTGAAATGCCAATTTTAGTGCCTGAAATGCCAAATATAATGTCACAAATGCCAATTTTAGTGCCTGAAATGCCGATTATAGTGCCTGAAATGCCAAATATAATGTCACAAATGCCAATTTTAGTGCCTGAAATGCCAAATATAATGTCAAAAATGCCAATTTTAGTGCCTGAAATGCCAAATATTATGTCACAAATGCCAATTTTAGTGCCTGAAATGCCAAATATTATGTCACAAATGCCAATTTTAGTGCCTGAAATGACAAATATTATGTCTCAAATCCCAATTTTAGTGCCTGAAATGCCAATTATAGTGTCTAAAGTGCCAAATATTATGTCACAAATGCCAATTATAGTGCCTGAAATGCCAAATATTATGTCTCAAATGCCAATTGTAGTGCCTGAAATGCCAAATATAATGTCACAAATGCCAATTTTAGTGCCTGAAATGCCAAATATAATGTCACAAATGCCAATTATAGTGCCTGAAATGCCAAATATTATGTCTCAAATGCCAATTTTAGTGCCTGAAATGCCAAATATAATGTCACAAATGCCAATTTTAGTGCCTGAAATGCCAAATATTATGTCACAAATGCCAATTTTAGTGCCTGAAATGCCAAATATTATGTCTTAAATGCCAATTTTAGTGCCTGAAATGCCAAATATAATGTCACAAATGCCAATTTTAGTGCCTGAAATGCCAATTATAGTGCCTGAAATGCCAAATATTATTTCTAAAATGCCAATTTTAGTGCCTGAAATGCCAAATATTACGTCACAAATGCCAATTTTAGTGCCTGAAATGCCAAATATAATGTCACAAATGCAAATTTTTGTGTCTGAAATGCCAATTATAGTGTCTAAAATGCCAAATATTATGTCACAAATGCCAAATATAATGTCACAAATGCCAATTTTAGTGCCTGAAATGCCGATTATAGTGCCTGAAATGCCAAATATAATGTCACAAATGCCAATTTTAGTGCCTGAAATGCCAAATATAATGTCAAAAATGCCAATTATAGTGCCTGAAATGCCAAATATTATGTCTCAAATGCCAATTTTAGTGCCTGAAATGCCAAATATAATGTCACAAATGCCAATTATAGTGCCTGAAATGCCAAATATTATGTCTCAAATGCCAATTTTAGTGCCTGAAATGCCAATTATAGTGCCTGAAATGCCAAATATTATGTCTCAAATGCCAATTTTAGTGTCTGAAAGGCCAAATATAATGTCACAAATGCCAATTTTAGTGCCTGAAATGCCAATTATAGTGCCTGAAATGCCAAATATTATGTCTCAAATGCCAATTTTAGTGCCTGAAATGCCGATAATAGTGCCTGAAATGCCAAATATTATGTCTCAAATGCCAATTTTAGTGCCTGAAATGCCAAATATAATGTCAAAAATGCCAATTTTAGTGCCTGAAATGCCAAATATTATGTCACAAATGCCAATTTTAGTGCCTGAAATGCCAAATATTATGTCACAAATGCCAATTTTAGTGCCTGAAATGACAAATATTATGTCTCAAATCCCAATTTTAGTGCCTGAAATGCCAATTATAGTGTCTAAAGTGCCAAATATTATGTCACAAATGCCAATTATAGTGCCTGAAATGCCAAATATTATGTCTCAAATGCCAATTGTAGTGCCTGAAATGCCAAATATAATGTCACAAATGCCAATTTTAGTGCCTGAAATGCCATATATAATGTCACAAATGCCAATTATAGTGCCTGAAATGCCAAATATTATGTCTCAAATGCCAATTTTAGTGCCTGAAATGCCAATTATAGTGCCTGAAATGCCAAATATTATGTCTCAAATGCCAATTTTAGTGCCTGAAATGCCAAATATAATGTCACAAATGCCAATTATAGTGCCTGAAATGCTAAATATTATGTCTCAAATGCCAATTTTAGTGCCTGAAATGCCAATTATAGTGCCTGAAATGCCAAATATTATGTCTCAAATGCCAATTTTAGTGCCTGAAATGCCAAATATAATGTCACAAATGCCAATTTTAGTGCCTGAAATGCCAATTATAGTGCCTGAAATGCCAAATATTATGTCTCAAAAGCCAATTTTAGTGCCTGAAATGCCGATTATAGTGCCTGAAATGCCAAATATTATGTCTCAAATGCCAATTTTAGTGCCTGAAATGCCAAATATAATGTCACAAATGCCAATTTTAGTGCCTGAAATGCCAAATATTATGTCACAAATGCCAATTTTAGTGCCTGAAATGCCAAATATTATGTCTCAAATGCCAATTTTAGTGCCTGAAATGCCAAATATAATGTCACAAATGCCAATTTTAGTGCCTGAAATGCCAATTATAGTGCCTGAAATGCCAAATATTATTTCTAAAATGCCAATTTTAGTGCCTGAAATGCCAAATATTACGTCACAAATGCCAATTTTAGTGCCTGAAATGCCAAATATAATGTCACAAATGCAAATTTTTGTGTCTGAAATGCCAATTATAGTGTCTAAAATGCCAAATATTATGTCACAAATGCCAAATATAATGTCACAAATGCCAATTTTAGTGCCTGAAATGCCGATTATAGTGCCTGAAATGCCAAATATTATGTCTCAAATGCCAATTTTAGTGCCTGAAATGCCAAATATAATGTCACAAATGCCAATTTTAGTGCCTGAAATGCCAAATATTATGTCACAAATGCCAATTTTAGTGCCTGAAATGCCAAATATTATGTCAAAAATGCCAATTTTAGTGCCTGAAATGCCAAATATAATGTCACAAATGCCAATTTTAGTGCCTGAAATACCAAATATTATGTCTCAAATGCCAATTTTAGTGCCTGAAATGCCAAATATAATGTCACAAATGCCAATTTTAGTGATTGAAATGCCAATTTTAGTGCCTGAAATGCCAAATATAATGTCACAAATGCCAATTTTAGTGCCTGAAATGCCGATTATAGTGCCTGAAATGCCAAATATAATGTCACAAATGCCAATTTTAGTGCCTGAAATGCCAAATATAATGTCAAAAATGCCAATTTTAGTGCCTGAAATGCCAAATATTATGTCACAAATGCCAATTTTAGTGCCTGAAATGCCAAATATTATGTCACAAATGCCAATTTTAGTGCCTGAAATGACAAATATTATGTCTCAAATCCCAATTTTAGTGCCTGAAATGCCAATTATAGTGTCTAAAGTGCCAAATATTATGTCACAAATGCCAATTATAGTGCCTGAAATGCCAAATATTATGTCTCAAATGCCAATTGTAGTGCCTGAAATGCCAAATATAATGTCACAAATGCCAATTTTAGTGCCTGAAATGCCATATATAATGTCACAAATGCCAATTATAGTGCCTGAAATGCCAAATATTATGTCTCAAATGCCAATTTTAGTGCCTGAAATGCCAATTATAGTGCCTGAAATGCCAAATATTATGTCTCAAATGCCAATTTTAGTGCCTGAAATGCCAAATATAATGTCACAAATGCCAATTATAGTGCCTGAAATGCTAAATATTATGTCTCAAATGCCAATTTTAGTGCCTGAAATGCCAATTATAGTGCCTGAAATGCCAAATATTATGTCTCAAATGCCAATTTTAGTGCCTGAAATGCCAAATATAATGTCACAAATGCCAATTTTAGTGCCTGAAATGCCAATTATAGTGCCTGAAATGCCAAATATTATGTCTCAAAAGCCAATTTTAGTGCCTGAAATGCCGATTATAGTGCCTGAAATGCCAAATATTATGTCTCAAATGCCAATTTTAGTGCCTGAAATGCCAAATATAATGTCACAAATGCCAATTTTAGTGCCTGAAATGCCAAATATTATGTCACAAATGCCAATTTTAGTGCCTGAAATGCCAAATATTATGTCTCAAATGCCAATTTTAGTGCCTGAAATGCCAAATATAATGTCACAAATGCCAATTTTAGTGCCTGAAATGCCAATTATAGTGCCTGAAATGCCAAATATTATTTCTAAAATGCCAATTTTAGTGCCTGAAATGCCAAATATTACGTCACAAATGCCAATTTTAGTGCCTGAAATGCCAAATATAATGTCACAAATGCAAATTTTTGTGTCTGAAATGCCAATTATAGTGTCTAAAATGCCAAATATTATGTCACAAATGCCAAATATAATGTCACAAATGCCAATTTTAGTGCCTGAAATGCCAAATATATTGTCACAAATGCCAATTATAGTGCCTGAAATGCCAAATATTATGTCTCAAATGCCAATTTTAGTGCCTGAAATGCCAATTATAGTGCCTGAAATGCCAAATATTATGTCTCAAATGCCAATTTTAGTGCCTGAAATGCCAAATATAATGTCACAAATGCCAATTATAGTGCCTGAAATGCCAAATATTATGTCTCAAATGCCAATTTTAGTGCCTGAAATGCCAATTATAGTGCCTGAAATGCCAAATATTATGTCTCAAATGCCAATTTTAGTGTCTGAAATGCCAAATATAATGTCACAAATGCCAATTTTAGTGCCTGAAATGCCAATTATAGTGCCTGAAATGCCAAATATTATGTCTCAAATGCCAATTTTAGTGCCTGAAATGCCGATAATAGTGCCTGAAATGCCAAATATTATGTCTCAAATGCCAATTTTAGTGCCTGAAATGCCAAATTTAATGTCAAAAATGCCAATTTTAGTGCCTGAAATGCCAAATATTATGTCACAAATGCCAATTTTAGTGCCTGAAATGCCAAATATTATGTCTCAAATGCCAATTTTAGTGCCTGAAATGCCAATTATAGTGCCTGAAATGCCAAATATTATGTCTCAAATGCCAATTTTAGTGCCTGAAATGCCAAATATAATGTCACAAATGCCAATTTTAGTGCCTGAAATGCCAATTATAGTGCCTGAAATGCCAAATATTATGTCTCAAATGCCAATTTTAGTGCCTGAAATGCCAATTATAGTGCCTGAAATGCCAAATATTATGTCACAAATGCCAATTTTAGTGCCTGAAATGCCAAATATTATGTCACAAATGCCAATTTTAGTGCCTGAAATGCCAAATATTATGTCAAAAATGCCAATTTTAGTGCCTGAAATGCCAAATATAATGTCACAAATGCCAATTTTAGTGCCTGAAATACCAAATATTATGTCTCAAATGCCAATTTTAGTGCCTGAAATGCCAAATATAATGTCACAAATGCCAATTTTAGTGATTGAAATGCCAATTTTAGTGCCTGAAATGCCAAATATAATGTCACAAATGCCAATTTTAGTGCCTGAAATGCCGATTATAGTGCCTGAAATGCCAAATATAATGTCACAAATGCCAATTTTAGTGCCTGAAATGCCAAATATAATGTCAAAAATGCCAATTTTAGTGCCTGAAATGCCAAATATTATGTCACAAATGCCAATTTTAGTGCCTGAAATGCCAAATATTATGTCACAAATGCCAATTTTAGTGCCTGAAATGACAAATATTATGTCTCAAATCCCAATTTTAGTGCCTGAAATACCAATTATAGTGTCTAAAGTGCCAAATATTATGTCACAAATGCCAATTATAGTGCCTGAAATGCCAAATATTATGTCTCAAATGCCAATTGTAGTGCCTGAAATGCCAAATATAATGTCACAAATGCCAATTTTAGTGCCTGAAATGCCATATATAATGTCACAAATGCCAATTATAGTGCCTGAAATGCCAAATATTATGTCTCAAATGCCAATTTTAGTGCCTGAAATGCCAATTATAGTGCCTGAAATGCCAAATATTATGTCTCAAATGCCAATTTTAGTGCCTGAAATGCCAAATATAATGTCACAAATGCCAATTATAGTGCCTGAAATGCTAAATATTATGTCTCAAATGCCAATTTTAGTGCCTGAAATGCCAATTATAGTGCCTGAAATGCCAAATATTATGTCTCAAATGCCAATTTTAGTGCCTGAAATGCCAAATATAATGTCACAAATGCCAATTTTAGTGCCTGAAATGCCAATTATAGTGCCTGAAATGCCAAATATTATGTCTCAAAAGCCAATTTTAGTGCCTGAAATGCCGATTATAGTGCCTGAAATGCCAAATATTATGTCTCAAATGCCAATTTTAGTGCCTGAAATGCCAAATATAATGTCACAAATGCCAATTTTAGTGCCTGAAATGCCAAATATTATGTCACAAATGCCAATTTTAGTGCCTGAAATGCCAAATATTATGTCTCAAATGCCAATTTTAGTGCCTGAAATGCCAAATATAATGTCACAAATGCCAATTTTAGTGCCTGAAATGCCAATTATAGTGCCTGAAATGCCAAATATTATTTCTAAAATGCCAATTTTAGTGCCTGAAATGCCAAATATTACGTCACAAATGCCAATTTTAGTGCCTGAAATGCCAAATATAATGTCACAAATGCAAATTTTTGTGTCTGAAATGCCAATTATAGTGTCTAAAATGCCAAATATTATGTCACAAATGCCAAATATAATGTCACAAATGCCAATTTTAGTGCCTGAAATGCCAAATATATTGTCACAAATGCCAATTATAGTGCCTGAAATGCCAAATATTATGTCTCAAATGCCAATTTTAGTGCCTGAAATGCCAATTATAGTGCCTGAAATGCCAAATATTATGTCTCAAATGCCAATTTTAGTGCCTGAAATGCCAAATATAATGTCACAAATGCCAATTATAGTGCCTGAAATGCCAAATATTATGTCTCAAATGCCAATTTTAGTGCCTGAAATGCCAATTATAGTGCCTGAAATGCCAAATATTATGTCTCAAATGCCAATTTTAGTGTCTGAAATGCCAAATATAATGTCACAAATGCCAATTTTAGTGCCTGAAATGCCAATTATAGTGCCTGAAATGCCAAATATTATGTCTCAAATGCCAATTTTAGTGCCTGAAATGCCGATAATAGTGCCTGAAATGCCAAATATTATGTCTCAAATGCCAATTTTAGTGCCTGAAATGCCAAATTTAATGTCAAAAATGCCAATTTTAGTGCCTGAAATGCCAAATATTATGTCACAAATGCCAATTTTAGTGCCTGAAATGCCAAATATTATGTCTCAAATGCCAATTTTAGTGCCTGAAATGCCAATTATAGTGCCTGAAATGCCAAATATTATGTCTCAAATGCCAATTTTAGTGCCTGAAATGCCAAATATAATGTCACAAATGCCAATTTTAGTGCCTGAAATGCCAATTATAGTGCCTGAAATGCCAAATATTATGTCTCAAATGCCAATTTTAGTGCCTGAAATGCCAATTATAGTGCCTGAAATGCCAAATATTATGTCTCAAATGCCAATTTTAGTGCCTGAAATGCCAAATATTATGTCACAAATTTCAATTTTAGTGCCTGAAATGCCAAATATAATGTCACAAATGCCAATTTTATTGCCTGAAATGCCGATTATAGTGCCTGAAATGCAGGATATTATGTCTCAAATGCCAATTTTAGTGCCTGAAATGCCAAATATAATGTCACAAATGCCAATTTTAGTGCCTGAAATGCCAATTATAGTGCCTGAAATGCCAAATATTATGTCTCAAAAGCCAATTTTAGTGCCTGAAAACCGATTATAGTGCCTGAAATGCCAAATATTATGTCTCAAATGCCAATTTTAGTGCCTGAAATGCCAAATATAATGTCACAAATGCCAATTTTAGTGCCTGAAATGCCAATTATAGTGCCTGAAATGCCAAATATAATGTCACAAATGCCAATTTTAGTGCCTGAAATGCCGATTATAGTGCCTGAAATGCCAAATATAATGTCAAAAATGCCAATTTTAGTGCCTGAAATGCCAAATATAATGTCACAAATGCCAATTTTAGTGCCTGAAATACCAAATATTATGTCTCAAATGCCAATATTAGTGCCTGAAATGCCAAATATAATGTCACAAATGCCAATTTTAGTGATTGAAATGCCAATTTTAGTGTCTGAAATGCCAAATATAATGTCACAAATGCCAATTTTAGTGCCTGAAATGCCGATTATAGTGCCTGAAATGCCAAATATAATGTCACAAATGCCAATTTTAGTGCCTGAAATGCCAAATATAATGTCAAAAATGCCAATTTTAGTGCCTGAAATGCCAAATATTATGTCACAAATGCCAATTTTAGTGCCTGAAATGCCAAATATTATGTCACAAATGCCAATTTTAGTGCCTGAATTGCCAATTATAGTGCCTGAAATGACAAATATTATGTCTCAAATCCCAATTTTAGTGCCTGAAATGCCAATTATAGTGTCTAAAATGCCAAATATTATGTCACAAATGCCAATTGTAGTGCCTGAAATGCCAAATATAATGTCACAAATGCCAATTTTAGTGCATGAAATGCCAAATATAATGTCACAAATGCCAATTATAGTGCCTGAAATGCCAAATATTATGTCTCAAATGCCAATTTTAGTGCCTGAAATGCCAAATATTATGTCTCAAATGCTATTTTAGTGCCTGAAATGCCAAATATAATGTCACAAATGCCAATTATAGTGCCTGAAATGCCAAATATTATGTCTCAAATGCCAATTTTAGTGCCTGAAATGCCAATTATAGTGCCTGAAATGCCAAATATTATGTCTCAAATGCCAATTTTAGTGCCTGAAATGCCAAATATAATGTCACAAATGCCAATTTTAGTGCCTGAAATGCCAATTTTAGTGCCTGAAATGCCAAATATTATGTCAAAAATGCCAATTTTAGTGCCTGAAATGCCAAATATAATGTCACAAATGCCAATTTTAGTGCCTGAAATACCAAATATTATGTCACAAATGCCAATTTTAGTGCCTGAAATGCCAAATATTATGTCACAAATGCCAATTTTAGTGCCTGAAATGCCGATTATAGTGCCTGAAATGCCAAATATTATGTCTCAAATGCCAATTTTAGTGCCTGAAATGCCAAATATAATGTCACAAATGCCAATTTTAGTGCCTGAAATGCCAAATATTATGTCACAAATGCCAATTTTAGTGCCTGAAATGCCAAATATTATGTCTCAAATGCCAATTTTAGTGCCTGAAATGCCAAATATAATGTCACAAATGCCAATTTTAGTGCCTGAAATGCCAATTATAGTGCCTGAAATGCCAAATATTATTTCTAAAATGCCAATTTTAGTGCCTGAAATGCCAAATATTACGTCACAAATGCCAATTTTAGTGCCTGAAATGCCAAATATAATGTCACAAATGCAAATTTTTGTGTCTGAAATGCCAATTATAGTGTCTAAAATGCCAAATATTATGTCACAAATGCCAAATATAATGTCACAAATGCCAATTTTAGTGCCTGAAATGCCAAATATAATGTCACAAATGCCAATTATAGTGCCTGAAATGCCAAATATTATGTCTCAAATGCCAATTTTAGTGCCTGAAATGCCAATTATAGTGCCTGAAATGCCAAATATTATGTCTCAAATGCCAATTTTAGTGCCTGAAATGCCAAATATAATGTCACAAATGCCAATTTTAGTGCCTGAAATGCCAAATATAATGTCACAAATGCCAATTTTAGTGCCTGAAATACCAAATATTATGTCTCAAATGCCAATATTAGTGCCTGAAATGCCAAATATAATGTCACAAATGCCAATTTTAGTGATTGAAATGCCAATTTTAGTGTCTGAAATGCCAAATATAATGTCACAAATGCCAATTTTAGTGCCTGAAATGCCGATTATAGTGCCTGAAATGCCAAATATAATGTCACAAATGCCAATTTTAGTGCCTGAAATGCCAAATATAATGTCAAAAATGCCAATTTTAGTGCCTGAAATGCCAAATATTATGTCACAAATGCCAATTTTAGTGCCTGAAATGCCAAATATTATGTCACAAATGCCAATTTTAGTGCCTGAATTGCCAATTATAGTGCCTGAAATGACAAATATTATGTCTCAAATCCCAATTTTAGTGCCTGAAATGCCAATTATAGTGTCTAAAATGCCAAATATTATGTCACAAATGCCAATTGTAGTGCCTGAAATGCCAAATATAATGTCACAAATGCCAATTTTAGTGCATGAAATGCCAAATATAATGTCACAAATGCCAATTATAGTGCCTGAAATGCCAAATATTATGTCTCAAATGCCAATTTTAGTGCCTGAAATGCCAAATATTATGTCTCAAATGCTATTTTAGTGCCTGAAATGCCAAATATAATGTCACAAATGCCAATTATAGTGCCTGAAATGCCAAATATTATGTCTCAAATGCCAATTTTAGTGCCTGAAATGCCAATTATAGTGCCTGAAATGCCAAATATTATGTCTCAAATGCCAATTTTAGTGCCTGAAATGCCAAATATAATGTCACAAATGCCAATTTTAGTGCCTGAAATGCCAATTTTAGTGCCTGAAATGCCAAATATTATGTCAAAAATGCCAATTTTAGTGCCTGAAATGCCAAATATAATGTCACAAATGCCAATTTTAGTGCCTGAAATACCAAATATTATGTCACAAATGCCAATTTTAGTGCCTGAAATGCCAAATATTATGTCACAAATGCCAATTTTAGTGCCTGAAATGCCGATTATAGTGCCTGAAATGCCAAATATTATGTCTCAAATGCCAATTTTAGTGCCTGAAATGCCAAATATAATGTCACAAATGCCAATTTTAGTGCCTGAAATGCCAAATATTATGTCACAAATGCCAATTTTAGTGCCTGAAATGCCAAATATTATGTCTCAAATGCCAATTTTAGTGCCTGAAATGCCAAATATAATGTCACAAATGCCAATTTTAGTGCCTGAAATGCCAATTATAGTGCCTGAAATGCCAAATATTATTTCTAAAATGCCAATTTTAGTGCCTGAAATGCCAAATATTACGTCACAAATGCCAATTTTAGTGCCTGAAATGCCAAATATAATGTCACAAATGCAAATTTTTGTGTCTGAAATGCCAATTATAGTGTCTAAAATGCCAAATATTATGTCACAAATGCCAAATATAATGTCACAAATGCCAATTTTAGTGCCTGAAATGCCAAATATAATGTCACAAATGCCAATTATAGTGCCTGAAATGCCAAATATTATGTCTCAAATGCCAATTTTAGTGCCTGAAATGCCAATTATAGTGCCTGAAATGCCAAATATTATGTCTCAAATGCCAATTTTAGTGCCTGAAATGCCAAATATGTCACAAATGCCAATTATAGTGCCTGAAATGCCAAATATTATGTCTCAAATGCCAATTTTAGTGCCTGAAATGCCAATTATAGTGCCTGAAATGCCAAATATTATGTCTCAAATGCCAATTTTAGTGTCTGAAATGCCAAATATAATGTCACAAATGCCAATTTTAGTGCCTGAAATGCCAATTATAGTGCCTGAAATGCCAAATATTATGTCTCAAATGCCAATTTTAGTGCCTGAAATGCCGATAATAGTGCCTGAAATGCCAAATATTATGTCTCAAATGCCAATTTTAGTGCCTGAAATGCCAAATTTAATGTCAAAAATGCCAATTTTAGTGCCTGAAATGCCAAACATTATGTCACAAATGCCAATTTTAGTGCCTGAAATGCCAAATATTATGTCTCAAATGCCAATTTTAGTGCCTGAAATGCCAATTATAGTGCCTGAAATGCCAAATATTATGTCTCAAATGCCAATTTCAGTGCCTGAAATGCCAAATATAATGTCACAAATGCCAATTTTAGTGCCTGAAATGCCAATTATAGTGCCTGAAATGCCAAATATTATGTCTCAAATGCCAATTTTAGTGCCTGAAATGCCAATTATAGTGCCTGAAATGCCAAATATTATGTCTCAAATGCCAATTTTAGTGCCTGAAATGCCAAATATTATGTCACAAATTTCAATTTTAGTGCCTGAAATGCCAAATATAATGTCACAAATGCCAATTTTATTGCCTGAAATGCCGATTATAGTGCCTGAAATGCCAGATATTATGTCTCAAATGCCAATTTTAGTGCCTGAAATGCCAAATATAATGTCACAAATGCCAATTTTAGTGCCTGAAATGCCAATTATAGTGCCTGAAATGCCAAATATTATGTCTCAAAAGCCAATTTTAGTGCCTGAAAACCGATTATAGTGCCTGAAATGCCAAATATTATGTCTCAAATGCCAATTTTAGTGCCTGAAATGCCAAATATTATGTCTCAAATGCCAATTTTAGTGCCTGAAATGCCAATTATAGTGCCTGAAATGCCAAATATTATGTCTCAAATGCCAATTTTAGTGTCTGAAATGCCAAATATAATGTCACAAATGCCAATTTTAGTGCCTGAAATGCCAATTATAGTGCCTGAAATGCCAAATATTATGTCTCAAATGCCAATTTTAGTGCCTGAAATGCCGATAATAGTGCCTGAAATGCCAAATATTATGTCTCAAATGCCAATTTTAGTGCCTGAAATGCCAAATTTAATGTCAAAAATGCCAATTTTAGTGCCTGAAATGCCAAATATTATGTCACAAATGCCAATTTTAGTGCCTGAAATGCCAAATATTATGTCTCAAATGCCAATTTTAGTGCCTGAAATGCCAATTATAGTGCCTGAAATGCCAAATATTATGTCTCAAATGCCAATTTCAGTGCCTGAAATGCCAAATATAATGTCACAAATGCCAATTTTAGTGCCTGAAATGCCAATTATAGTGCCTGAAATGCCAAATATTATGTCTCAAATGCCAATTTTAGTGCCTGAAATGCCAATTATAGTGCCTGAAATGCCAAATATTATGTCTCAAATGCCAATTTTAGTGCCTGAAATGCCAAATATTATGTCACAAATTTCAATTTTAGTGCCTGAAATGCCAAATATAATGTCACAAATGCCAATTTTAGTGCCTGAAATGCCAAATATTATGTCACAAATGCCAATTTTAGTGCCTGAAATGCCAAATATTATGTCTCAAATGCCAATTTTAGTGCCTGAAATGCCAAATATAATGTCACAAATGCCAATTTTAGTGCCTGAAATGCCAATTATAGTGCCTGAAATGCCAAATATTATTTCTAAAATGCCAATTTTAGTGCCTGAAATGCCAAATATTACGTCACAAATGCCAATTTTAGTGCCTGAAATGCCAAATATAATGTCACAAATGCAAATTTTTGTGTCTGAAATGCCAATTATAGTGTCTAAAATGCCAAATATTATGTCACAAATGCCAAATATAATGTCACAAATGCCAATTTTAGTGCCTGAAATGCCAAATATAATGTCACAAATGCCAATTATAGTGCCTGAAATGCCAAATATTATGTCTCAAATGCCAATTTTAGTGCCTGAAATGCCAATTATAGTGCCTGAAATGCCAAATATTATGTCTCAAATGCCAATTTTAGTGCCTGAAATGCCAAATATGTCACAAATGCCAATTATAGTGCCTGAAATGCCAAATATTATGTCTCAAATGCCAATTTTAGTGCCTGAAATGCCAATTATGGTGCCTGAAATGCCAAATATTATGTCTCAAATGCCAATTTTAGTGTCTGAAATGCCAAATATAATGTCACAAATGCCAATTTTAGTGCCTGAAATGCCAATTATAGTGCCTGAAATGCCAAATATTATGTCTCAAATGCCAATTTTAGTGCCTGAAATGCCGATAATAGTGCCTGAAATGCCAAATATTATGTCTCAAATGCCAATTTTAGTGCCTGAAATGCCAAATTTAATGTCAAAAATGCCAATTTTAGTGCCTGAAATGCCAAATATTATGTCACAAATGCCAATTTTAGTGCCTAAAATGCCAAATATTATGTCTCAAATGCCAATTTTAGTGCCTGAAATGCCAATTATAGTGCCTGAAATGCCAAATATTATGTCTCAAATGCCAATTTCAGTGCCTGAAATGCCAAATATAATGTCACAAATGCCAATTTTAGTGCCTGAAATGCCAATTATAGTGCCTGAAATGCCAAATATTATGTCTCAAATGCCAATTTTAGTGCCTGAAATGCCAATTATAGTGCCTGAAATGCCAAATATTATGTCTCAAATGCCAATTTTAGTGCCTGAAATGCCAAATATTATGTCACAAATTTCAATTTTAGTGCCTGAAATGCCAAATATAATGTCACAAATGCCAATTTTATTGCCTGAAATGCCGATTATAGTGCCTGAAATGCCAGATATTATGTCTCAAATGCCAATTTTAGTGCCTGAAATGCCAAATATAATGTCACAAATGCCAATTTTAGTGCCTGAAATGCCAATTATAGTGCCTGAAATGCCAAATATTATGTCTCAAAAGCCAATTTTAGTGCCTGAAAACCGATTATAGTGCCTGAAATGCCAAATATTATGTCTCAAATGCCAATTTTAGTGCCTGAAATGCCAAATATTATGTCTCAAATGCCAATTTTAGTGCCTGAAATGCCAATTATAGTGCCTGAAATGCCAAATATTATGTCTCAAATGCCAATTTTAGTGTCTGAAATGCCAAATATAATGTCACAAATGCCAATTTTAGTGCCTGAAATGCCAATTATAGTGCCTGAAATGCCAAATATTATGTCTCAAATGCCAATTTTAGTGCCTGAAATGCCGATAATAGTGCCTGAAATGCCAAATATTATGTCTCAAATGCCAATTTTAGTGCCTGAAATGCCAAATTTAATGTCAAAAATGCCAATTTTAGTGCCTGAAATGCCAAATATTATGTCACAAATGCCAATTTTAGTGCCTGAAATGCCAAATATTATGTCTCAAATGCCAATTTTAGTGCCTGAAATGCCAATTATAGTGCCTGAAATGCCAAATATTATGTCTCAAATGCCAATTTCAGTGCCTGAAATGCCAAATATAATGTCACAAATGCCAATTTTAGTGCCTGAAATGCCAATTATAGTGCCTGAAATGCCAAATATTATGTCTCAAATGCCAATTTTAGTGCCTGAAATGCCAATTATAGTGCCTGAAATGCCAAATATTATGTCTCAAATGCCAATTTTAGTGCCTGAAATGCCAAATATTATGTCACAAATTTCAATTTTAGTGCCTGAAATGCCAAATATAATGTCACAAATGCCAATTTTATTGCCTGAAATGCCGATTATAGTGCCTGAAATGCCAGATATTATGTCTCAAATGCCAATTTTAGTGCCTGAAATGCCAAATATAATGTCACAAATGCCAATTTTAGTGCCTGAAATGCCAATTATAGTGCCTGAAATGCCAAATATTATGTCTCAAAAGCCAATTTTAGTGCCTGAAAACCGATTATAGTGCCTGAAATGCCAAATATTATGTCTCAAATGCCAATTTTAGTGCCTGAAATGCCAAATATAATGTCACAAATGCCAATTTTAGTGCCTGAAATGCCAATTATAGTGCCTGAAATGCCAAATATAATGTCACAAATGCCAATTTTAGTGCCTGAAATGCCGATTATAGTGCCTGAAATGCCAAATATAATGTCAAAAATGCCAATTTTAGTGCCTGAAATGCCAAATATAATGTCACAAATGCCAATTTTAGTGCCTGAAATACCAAATATTATGTCTCAAATGCCAATATTAGTGCCTGAAATGCCAAATATAATGTCACAAATGCCAATTTTAGTGATTGAAATGCCAATTTTAGTGTCTGAAATGCCAAATATAATGTCACAAATGCCAATTTTAGTGCCTGAAATGCCGATTATAGTGCCTGAAATGCCAAATATAATGTCACAAATGCCAATTTTAGTGCCTGAAATGCCAAATATAATGTCAAAAATGCCAATTTTAGTGCCTGAAATGCCAAATATTATGTCACAAATGCCAATTTTAGTGCCTGAAATGCCAAATATTATGTCACAAATGCCAATTTTAGTGCCTGAATTGCCAATTATAGTGCCTGAAATGACAAATATTATGTCTCAAATGCCAATTTTAGTGCCTGAAATGCCAAATATAATGTCACAAATGCCAATTTTAGTGCCTGAAATGCCAATTATAGTGCCTGAAATGCCAAATATTATGTCTCAACAGCCAATTTTAGTGCCTGAAATGCCGACTATAGTGCCTGAAATGCCAAATATTATGTCTCAAATGCCAATTTTAGTGCCTGAAATGCCAAATATAATGTCACAAATGCCAATTTTAGTGCCTGAAATGCCAATTTTAGTGCCTGAAATGCCAAATATAATGTCACAAATGCCAATTTTAGTGCCTGAAATGCCGATTATAGTGCCTGAAATGCCAAATATTATGTCAAAAATGCCAATTTTAGTGCCTGAAATGCCAAATATAATGTCACAAATGCCAATTTTAGTGCCTGAAATACCAAATATTATGTCTCAAATGCCAATTTTAGTGCCTGAAATGCCAAATATAATGTCACAAATGCCAATTTTAGTGATTGAAATGCCAATTTTAGTGCCTGAAATGCCAAATATAATGTCACAAATGCCAATTTTAGTGCCTGAAATGCCGATTATAGTGCCTGAAATGCCAAATATAATGTCACAAATGCCAATTTTAGTGCCTGAAATGCCAAATATAATGTCAAAAATGCCAATTTTAGTGCCTGAAATGCCAAATATTATGTCACAAATGCCAATTTTAGTGCCTGAAATGCCAAATATTATGTCACAAATGCCAATTTTAGTGCCTGAAATGACAAATATTATGTCTCAAATCCCAATTTTAGTGCCTGAAATGCCAATTATAGTGTCTAAAGTGCCAAATATTATGTCACAAATGCCAATTATAGTGCCTGAAATGCCAAATATTATGTCTCAAATGCCAATTGTAGTGCCTGAAATGCCAAATATAATGTCACAAATGCCAATTTTAGTGCCTGAAATGCCAAATATAATGTCACAAATGCCAATTATAGTGCCTGAAATGCCAAATATTATGTCTCAAATGCCAATTTTAGTGCCTGAAATGCCAATTATAGTGCCTGAAATGCCAAATATTATGTCTCAAATGCCAATTTTAGTGCCTGAAATGCCAAATATAATGTCACAAATGCCAATTATAGTGCCTGAAATGCTAAATATTATGTCTCAAATGCCAATTTTAGTGCCTGAAATGCCAATTATAGTGCCTGAAATGCCAAATATTATGTCTCAAATGCCAATTTTAGTGCCTGAAATGCCAAATATAATGTCACAAATGCCAATTTTAGTGCCTGAAATGCCAATTATAGTGCCTGAAATGCCAAATATTATGTCTCAAAAGCCAATTATAGTGCCTGAAATGCCGATTATAGTGCCTGAAATGCCAAATATTATGTCTCAAATGCCAATTTTAGTGCCTGAAATGCCAAATATAATGTCACAAATGCCAATTTTAGTGCCTGAAATGCCAAATATTATGTCACAAATGCCAATTTTAGTGCCTGAAATGCCAAATATTATGTCTTAAATGCCAATTTTAGTGCCTGAAATGCCAAATATAATGTCACAAATGCCAATTTTAGTGCCTGAAATGCCAATTATAGTGCCTGAAATGCCAAATATTATTTCTAAAATGCCAATTTTAGTGCCTGAAATGCCAAATATTACGTCACAAATGCCAATTTTAGTGCCTGAAATGCCAAATATAATGTCACAAATGCAAATTTTTGTGTCTGAAATGCCAATTATAGTGTCTAAAATGCCAAATATTATGTCACAAATGCCAAATATAATGTCACAAATGCCAATTTTAGTGCCTGAAATGCCAATTTTAGTGCCTGAAATGCCAAATATAATGTCACAAATGCCAATTTTAGTGCCTGAAATGCCGATTATAGTGCCTGAAATGCCAAATATTATGTCAAAAATGCCAATTTTAGTGCCTGAAATGCCAAATATAATGTCACAAATGCCAATTTTAGTGCCTGAAATACCAAATATTATGTCTCAAATGCCAATTTTAGTGCCTGAAATGCCAAATATAATGTCACAAATGCCAATTTTAGTGATTGAAATGCCAATTTTAGTGCCTGAAATGCCAAATATAATGTCACAAATGCCAATTTTAGTGCCTGAAATGCCGATTATAGTGCCTGAAATGCCAAATATAATGTCACAAATGCCAATTTTAGTGCCTGAAATGCCAAATATAATGTCAAAAATGCCAATTTTAGTGCCTGAAATGCCAAATATTATGTCACAAATGCCAATTTTAGTGCCTGAAATGCCAAATATTATGTCACAAATGCCAATTTTAGTGCCTGAAATGACAAATATTATGTCTCAAATCCCAATTTTAGTGCCTGAAATGCCAATTATAGTGTCTAAAGTGCCAAATATTATGTCACAAATGCCAATTATAGTGCCTGAAATGCCAAATATTATGTCTCAAATGCCAATTGTAGTGCCTGAAATGCCAAATATAATGTCACAAATGCCAATTTTAGTGCCTGAAATGCCAAATATAATGTCACAAATGCCAATTATAGTGCCTGAAATGCCAAATATTATGTCTCAAATGCCAATTTTAGTGCCTGAAATGCCAATTATAGTGCCTGAAATGCCAAATATTATGTCTCAAATGCCAATTTTAGTGCCTGAAATGCCAAATATAATGTCACAAATGCCAATTATAGTGCCTGAAATGCTAAATATTATGTCTCAAATGCCAATTTTAGTGCCTGAAATGCCAATTATAGTGCCTGAAATGCCAAATATTATGTCTCAAATGCCAATTTTAGTGCCTGAAATGCCAAATATAATGTCACAAATGCCAATTTTAGTGCCTGAAATGCCAATTATAGTGCCTGAAATGCCAAATATTATGTCTCAAAAGCCAATTTTAGTGCCTGAAATGCCGATTATAGTGCCTGAAATGCCAAATATTATGTCTCAAATGCCAATTTTAGTGCCTGAAATGCCAAATATAATGTCACAAATGCCAATTTTAGTGCCTGAAATGCCAAATATTATGTCACAAATGCCAATTTTAGTGCCTGAAATGCCAAATATTATGTCTTAAATGCCAATTTTAGTGCCTGAAATGCCAAATATATGTCACAAATGCCAATTTTAGTGCCTGAAATGCCAATTATAGTGCCTGAAATGCCAAATATTATTTCTAAAATGCCAATTTTAGTGCCTGAAATGCCAAATATTACGTCACAAATGCCAATTTTAGTGCCTGAAATGCCAAATATAATGTCACAAATGCAAATTTTTGTGTCTGAAATGCCAATTATAGTGTCTAAAATGCCAAATATTATGTCACAAATGCCAAATATAATGTCACAAATGCCAATTTTAGTGCCTGAAATGCCAAATATAATGTCAAAAATGCCAATTATAGTGCCTGAAATGCCAAATATTATGTCTCAAATGCCAATTTTAGTGCCTGAAATGCCAATTATAGTGCCTGAAATGCCAAATATTATGTCTCAAATGCCAATTTTAGTGCCTGAAATGCCAAATATAATGTCACAAATGCCAATTATAGTGCCTGAAATGCCAAATATTATGTCTCAAATGCCAATTTTAGTGCCTGAAATGCCAATTATAGTGCCTGAAATGCCAAATATTATGTCTCAAATGCCAATTTTAGTGTCTGAAAGGCCAAATATAATGTCACAAATGCCAATTTTAGTGCCTGAAATGCCAATTATAGTGCCTGAAATGCCAAATATTATGTCTCAAATGCCAATTTTAGTGCCTGAAATGCCGATAATAGTGCCTGAAATGCCAAATATTATGTCTCAAATGCCAATTTTAGTGCCTGAAATGCCAAATTTAATGTCAAAAATGCCAATTTTAGTGCCTGAAATGCCAAATATTATGTCACAAATGCCAATTTTAGTGCCTGAAATGCCAAATATTATGTCTCAAATGCCAATTTTAGTGCCTGAAATGCCAATTATAGTGCCTGAAATGCCAAATATTATGTCTCAAATGCCAATTTCAGTGCCTGAAATGCCAAATATAATGTCACAAATGCCAATTTTAGTGCCTGAAATGCCAATTATAGTGCCTGAAATGCCAAATATTATGTCTCAAATGCCAATTTTAGTGCCTGAAATGCCAATTATAGTGCCTGAAATGCCAAATATTATGTCTCAAATGCCAATTTTAGTGCCTGAAATGCGAAATATAATGTCACAAATGCCAATTTTATTGCCTGAAATGCCGATTATAGTGCCTGAAATGCCAGATATTATGTCTCAAATGCCAATTTTAGTGCCTGAAATGCCGATTATAGTGCCTGAAATGCCAAATATTATGTCAAAAATGCCAATTTTAGTGCCTGAAATGCCAAATATAATGTCACAAATGCCAATTTTAGTGCCTGAAATACCAAATATTATGTCTCAAATGCCAATTTTAGTGCCTGAAATGCCAAATATAATGTCACAAATGCCAATTTTAGTACCTGAAATGCCAATTATAGTGCCTGAAATGCCAAATATTATGTCTCAAAAGCCAATTTTAGTGCCTGAAAACCGATTATAGTGCCTGAAATGCCAAATATTATGTCTCAAATGCCAATTTTAGTGCCTGAAATGCCAAATATAATGTCACAAATGCCAATTTTAGTGCCTGAAATGCCAATTATAGTGCCTGAAATGCCAAATATAATGTCACAAATGCCAATTTTAGTGCCTGAAATGCCGATTATAGTGCCTGAAATGCCAAATATAATGTCAAAAATGCCAATTTTAGTGCCTGAAATGCCAAATATAATGTCACAAATGCCAATTTTAGTGCCTGAAATACCAAATATTATGTCTCAAATGCCAATATTAGTGCCTGAAATGCCAAATATAATGTCACAAATGCCAATTTTAGTGATTGAAATGCCAATTTTAGTGTCTGAAATGCCAAATATAATGTCACAAATGCCAATTTTAGTGCCTGAAATGCCGATTATAGTGCCTGAAATGCCAAATATAATGTCACAAATGCCAATTTTAGTGCCTGAAATGCCAAATATAATGTCAAAAATGCCAATTTTAGTGCCTGAAATGCCAAATATTATGTCACAAATGCCAATTTTAGTGCCTGAAATGCCAAATATTATGTCACAAATGCCAATTTTAGTGCCTGAAATGCCGATTATAGTGCCTGAAATGCCAAATATTATGTCTCAAATGCCAATTTTAGTGCCTGAAATGCCAAATATAATGTCACAAATGCCAATTTTAGTGCCTGAAATGCCAAATATTATGTCACAAATGCCAATTTTAGTGCCTGAAATGCCAAATATTATGTCAAAAATGCCGATTTTAGTGCCTGAAATGCCAAATATAATGTCACAAATGCCAATTTTAGTGCCTGAAATACCAAATATTATGTCTCAAATGCCAATTTTAGTGCCTGAAATGCCAAATATAATGTCACAAATGCCAATTTTAGTGATTGAAATGCCAATTTTAGTGCCTGAAATGCCAAATATAATGTCACAAATGCCAATTTTAGTGCCTGAAATGCCGATTATAGTGCCTGAAATGCCAAATATAATGTCACAAATGCCAATTTTAGTGCCTGAAATGCCAAATATAATGTCAAAAATGCCAATTTTAGTGCCTGAAATGCCAAATATTATGTCACAAATGCCAATTTTAGTGCCTGAAATGCCAAATATTATGTCACAAATGCCAATTTTAGTGCCTGAAATGACAAATATTATGTCTCAAATCCCAATTTTAGTGCCTGAAATGCCAATTATAGTGTCTAAAGTGCCAAATATTATGTCACAAATGCCAATTATAGTGCCTGAAATGCCAAATATTATGTCTCAAATGCCAATTGTAGTGCCTGAAATGCCAAATATAATGTCACAAATGCCAATTTTAGTGCCTGAAATGCCATATATAATGTCACAAATGCCAATTATAGTGCCTGAAATGCCAAATATTATGTCTCAAATGCCAATTTTAGTGCCTGAAATGCCAATTATAGTGCCTGAAATGCCAAATATTATGTCTCAAATGCCAATTTTAGTGCCTGAAATGCCAAATATAATGTCACAAATGCCAATTATAGTGCCTGAAATGCTAAATATTATGTCTCAAATGCCAATTTTAGTGCCTGAAATGCCAATTATAGTGCCTGAAATGCCAAATATTATGTCTCAAATGCCAATTTTAGTGCCTGAAATGCCAAATATAATGTCACAAATGCCAATTTTAGTGCCTGAAATGCCAATTATAGTGCCTGAAATGCCAAATATTATGTCTCAAAAGCCAATTTTAGTGCCTGAAATGCCGATTATAGTGCCTGAAATGCCAAATATTATGTCTCAAATGCCAATTTTAGTGCCTGAAATGCCAAATATAATGTCACAAATGCCAATTTTAGTGCCTGAAATGCCAAATATTATGTCACAAATGCCAATTTTAGTGCCTGAAATGCCAAATATTATGTCTCAAATGCCAATTTTAGTGCCTGAAATGCCAAATATAATGTCACAAATGCCAATTTTAGTGCCTGAAATGCCAATTATAGTGCCTGAAATGCCAAATATTATTTCTAAAATGCCAATTTTAGTGCCTGAAATGCCAAATATTACGTCACAAATGCCAATTTTAGTGCCTGAAATGCCAAATATAATGTCACAAATGCAAATTTTTGTGTCTGAAATGCCAATTATAGTGTCTAAAATGCCAAATATTATGTCACAAATGCCAAATATAATGTCACAAATGCCAATTTTAGTGCCTGAAATGCCAAATATATTGTCACAAATGCCAATTATAGTGCCTGAAATGCCAAATATTATGTCTCAAATGCCAATTTTAGTGCCTGAAATGCCAATTATAGTGCCTGAAATGCCAAATATTATGTCTCAAATGCCAATTTTAGTGCCTGAAATGCCAAATATAATGTCACAAATGCCAATTATAGTGCCTGAAATGCCAAATATTATGTCTCAAATGCCAATTTTAGTGCCTGAAATGCCAATTATAGTGCCTGAAATGCCAAATATTATGTCTCAAATGCCAATTTTAGTGTCTGAAATGCCAAATATAATGTCACAAATGCCAATTTTAGTGCCTGAAATGCCAATTATAGTGCCTGAAATGCCAAATATTATGTCTCAAATGCCAATTTTAGTGCCTGAAATGCCGATAATAGTGCCTGAAATGCCAAATATTATGTCTCAAATGCCAATTTTAGTGCCTGAAATGCCAAATTTAATGTCAAAAATGCCAATTTTAGTGCCTGAAATGCCAAATATTATGTCACAAATGCCAATTTTAGTGCCTGAAATGCCAAATATTATGTCTCAAATGCCAATTTTAGTGCCTGAAATGCCAATTATAGTGCCTGAAATGCCAAATATTATGTCTCAAATGCCAATTTTAGTGCCTGAAATGCCAAATATAATGTCACAAATGCCAATTTTAGTGCCTGAAATGCCAATTATAGTGCCTGAAATGCCAAATATTATGTCTCAAATGCCAATTTTAGTGCCTGAAATGCCAATTATAGTGCCTGAAATGCCAAATATTATGTCTCAAATGCCAATTTTAGTGCCTGAAATGCCAAATATTATGTCACAAATTTCAATTTTAGTGCCTGAAATGCCAAATATAATGTCACAAATGCCAATTTTATTGCCTGAAATGCCGATTATAGTGCCTGAAATGCAGGATATTATGTCTCAAATGCCAATTTTAGTGCCTGAAATGCCAAATATAATGTCACAAATGCCAATTTTAGTGCCTGAAATGCCAATTATAGTGCCTGAAATGCCAAATATTATGTCTCAAAAGCCAATTTTAGTGCCTGAAAACCGATTATAGTGCCTGAAATGCCAAATATTATGTCTCAAATGCCAATTTTAGTGCCTGAAATGCCAAATATAATGTCACAAATGCCAATTTTAGTGCCTGAAATGCCAATTATAGTGCCTGAAATGCCAAATATAATGTCACAAATGCCAATTTTAGTGCCTGAAATGCCGATTATAGTGCCTGAAATGCCAAATATAATGTCAAAAATGCCAATTTTAGTGCCTGAAATGCCAAATATAATGTCACAAATGCCAATTTTAGTGCCTGAAATACCAAATATTATGTCTCAAATGCCAATATTAGTGCCTGAAATGCCAAATATAATGTCACAAATGCCAATTTTAGTGATTGAAATGCCAATTTTAGTGTCTGAAATGCCAAATATAATGTCACAAATGCCAATTTTAGTGCCTGAAATGCCGATTATAGTGCCTGAAATGCCAAATATAATGTCACAAATGCCAATTTTAGTGCCTGAAATGCCAAATATAATGTCAAAAATGCCAATTTTAGTGCCTGAAATGCCAAATATTATGTCACAAATGCCAATTTTAGTGCCTGAAATGCCAAATATTATGTCACAAATGCCAATTTTAGTGCCTGAATTGCCAATTATAGTGCCTGAAATGACAAATATTATGTCTCAAATCCCAATTTTAGTGCCTGAAATGCCAATTATAGTGTCTAAAATGCCAAATATTATGTCACAAATGCCAATTGTAGTGCCTGAAATGCCAAATATAATGTCACAAATGCCAATTTTAGTGCATGAAATGCCAAATATAATGTCACCAATGCCAATTATAGTGCCTGAAATGCCAAATATTATGTCTCAAATGCCAATTTTAGTGCCTGAAATGCCAATTATAGTGCCTGAAATGCCAAATATTATGTCTCAAATGCTATTTTAGTGCCTGAAATGCCAAATATAATGTCACAAATGCCAATTATAGTGCCTGAAATGCCAAATATTATGTCTCAAATGCCAATTTTAGTGCCTGAAATGCCAATTATAGTGCCTGAAATGCCAAATATTATGTCTCAAATGCCAATTTTAGTGCCTGAAATGCCAAATATAATGTCACAAATGCCAATTTTAGTGCCTGAAATGCCAATTTTAGTGCCTGAAATGCCAAATATTATGTCAAAAATGCCAATTTTAGTGCCTGAAATGCCAAATATAATGTCACAAATGCCAATTTTAGTGCCTGAAATACCAAATATTATGTCTCAAATGCCAATTTTAGTGCCTGAAATGCCAAATATAATGTCACAAATGCCAATTTTAGTGATTGAAATGCCAATTTTAGTGCCTGAAATGCCAAATATAATGTCACAAATGCCAATTTTAGTGCCTGAAATGCCGATTATAGTGCCTGAAATGCTAAATATAATGTCACAAATGCCAATTTTAGTGCCTGAAATGCCAAATATAATGTCAAAAATGCCAATTTTAGTGCCTGAAATGCCAAATATTATGTCACAAATGCCAATTTTAGTGCCTGAAATGCCAAATATTATGTCACAAATGCCAATTTTAGTGCCTGAAATGACAAATATTATGTCTCAAATCCCAATTTTAGTGCCTGAAATGCCAATTATAGTGTCTAAAGTGCCAAATATTATGTCACAAATGCCAATTATAGTGCCGGAAATGCCAAATATTATGTCTCAAATGCCAATTGTAGTGCCTGAAATGCCAAATATAATGTCACAAATGCCAATTTTAGTGCCTGAAATGCCAAATATAATGTCACAAATGCCAATTATAGTGCCTGAAATGCCAAATATTATGTCTCAAATGCCAATTTTAGTGCCTGAAATGCCAATTATAGTGCCTGAAATGCCAAATATTATGTCTCAAATGCCAATTTTAGTGCCTGAAATGCCAAATATAATGTCACAAATGCCAATTATAGTGCCTGAAATGCTAAATATTATGTCTCAAATGCCAATTTTAGTGCCTGAAATGCCAATTATAGTGCCTGAAATGCCAAATATTATGTCTCAAATGCCAATTTTAGTGCCTGAAATGCCAAATATAATGTCACAAATGCCAATTTTAGTGCCTGAAATGCCAATTATAGTGCCTGAAATGCCAAATATTATGTCTCAAAAGCCAATTTTAGTGCCTGAAATGCCGATTATAGTGCCTGAAATGCCAAATATTATGTCTCAAATGCCAATTTTAGTGCCTGAAATGCCAAATATAATGTCACAAATGCCAATTTTAGTGCCTGATATGCCAAATATTATGTCACAAATGCCAATTTTAGTGCCTGAAATGCCAATTTTAGTGCCTGAAATGCCAAATATTATGTCTCAAATGCCAATTTTAGTGCCTGAAATGCCAAATATAATGTCACAAATGCCAATTTTAGTGCCTGAAATGCCAATTATAGTGCCTGAAATGCCAAATATTATTTCTAAAATGCCAATTTTAGTGCCTGAAATGCCAAATATTACGTCACAAATGCCAATTTTAGTGCCTGAAATGCCAAATATAATGTCACAAATGCAAATTTTTGTGTCTGAAATGCCAATTATAGTGTCTAAAATGCCAAATATTATGTCACAAATGCCAAATATAATGTCACAAATGCCAATTTTAGTGCCTGAAATGCCAATTATAGTGCCTGAAATGCCAAATATTATGTCTCAAATGCCAATTTTAGTGCCTGAAATGCCAATTATAGTGCCTGAAATGCCAAATATTATGTCTCAAATGCCAAATATAATGTCACAAATGCCAATTTTAGTGCCTGAAATGCCAATTATAGTGCCTGAAATGCCAAATATTATGTCTCAAATGCCAATTTTAGTGCCTGAAATGCCAAATATAATGTCACAAATGCCAATTATAGTGCCTGAAATGCCAAATATTATGTCTCAAATGCCTATTTTAGTGCCTGAAATGCCAATTATAGTGCCTGAAATGCCAAATATTATGTCTCAAATGCCAATTTTAGTGCCTGAAATGCCAAATATAATGTCACAAATGCCAATTTTAGTGCCTGAAATGCCAAATATTATGTCTCAAATGCCTATTTTAGTGCCTGAAATGCCAATTATAGTGCCTGAAATGCCAAATATTATGTCTCAAATGCCAATTTTAGTGTCTGAAATGCCAAATATAATGTCACAAATGCCAATTTTAGTGCCTGAAATGCCAATTATAGTGCCTGAAATGCCAAATATTATGTCTCAAATGCCAATTTTAGTGCCTGAAATGCCAATTATAGTGCCTGAAATGAAAAATATTATGTCTCAAATGCCAATTTTAGTGCCTGAAATGCCAAATATTATGTCACAAATTTCAATTTTAGTGCCTGAAATGCCAAATATAATGTCACAAATGCCAATTTTATTGCCTGAAATGCCGATTATAGTGCCTGAAATGCCAGATATTATGTCTCAAATGCCAATTTTAGAGCCTGAAATGCCAAATATAATGTCACAAATGCCAATTTTAGTGCCTGAAATGCCAATTATAGTGCCTGAAATGCCAAATATTATGTCTCAAAAGCCAATTTTAGTGCCTGAAATGCCGATTATAGTGCCTGAAATGCCAAATATTATGTCAAAAATGCCAATTTTAGTGCCTGAAATGCCAAATATAATGTCACAAATGCCAATTTTAGTGCCTGAAATACCAAATATTATGTCTCAAATGCCAATTTTAGTGCCTGAAATGCCAAATATAATGTCACAAATGCCAATTTTAGTGCCTGAAATGCCAATTATAGTGCCTGAAATGCCAAATATTATGTCTCAAAAGCCAATTTTAGTGCCTGAAAACCGATTATAGTGCCTGAAATGCCAAATATTATGTCTCAAATGCCAATTTTAGTGCATGAAATGCCAAATATAATGTCACAAATGCCAATTTTAGTGCCTGAAATGCCAATTATAGTGCCTGAAATGCCAAATATAATGTCACAAATGCCAATTTTAGTGCCTGAAATGCCGATTATAGTGCCTGAAATGCCAAATATAATGTCAAAAATGCCAATTTTAGTGCCTGAAATGCCAAATATAATGTCACAAATGCCAATTTTAGTGCCTGAAATACCAAATATTATGTCTCAAATGCCAATATTAGTGCCTGAAATGCCAAATATAATGTCACAAATGCCAATTTTAGTGATTGAAATGCCAATTTTAGTGTCTGAAATGCCAAATATAATGTCACAAATGCCAATTTTAGTGCCTGAAATGCCGATTATAGTGCCTGAAATGCCAAATATAATGTCACAAATGCCAATTTTAGTGCCTGAAATGCCAAATATAATGTCAAAAATGCCAATTTTAGTGCCTGAAATGCCAAATATTATGTCACAAATGCCAATTTTAGTGCCTGAAATGCCAAATATAATGTCACAAATGCCAATTTTAGTGCCTGAAATGCCGATTATAGTGCCTGAAATGCCAAATATTATGTCTCAAATGCCAATTTTAGTGCCTGAAATGCCAAATATAATGTCACAAATGCCAATTTTAGTGCCTGAAATGCCAAATATTATGTCACAAATGCCAATTTTAGTGCCTGAAATGCCAAATATTATGTCAAAAATGCCAATTTTAGTGCCTGAAATGCCAAATATAATGTCACAAATGCCAATTTTAGTGCCTGAAATACCAAATATTATGTCTCAAATGCCAATTTTAGTGCCTGAAATGCCAAATATAATGTCACAAATGCCAATTTTAGTGATTGAAATGCCAATTTTAGTGCCTGAAATGCCAAATATAATGTCACAAATGCCAATTTTAGTGCCTGAAATGCCGATTATAGTGCCTGAAATGCCAAATATAATGTCACAAATGCCAATTTTAGTGCCTGAAATGCCAAATATAATGTCAAAAATGCCAATTTTAGTGCCTGAAATGCCAAATATTATGTCACAAATGCCAATTTTAGTGCCTGAAATGCCAAATATTATGTCACAAATGCCAATTTTAGTGCCTGAAATGACAAATATTATGTCTCAAATCCCAATTTTAGTGCCTGAAATGCCAATTATAGTGTCTAAAGTGCCAAATATTATGTCACAAATGCCAATTATAGTGCCTGAAATGCCAAATATAATGTCACAAATGCCAATTTTAGTGCCTGAAATACCAAATATTATGTCTCAAATGCCAATATTAGTGCCTGAAATGCCAAATATAATGTCACAAATGCCAATTTTAGTGATTGAAATGCCAATTTTAGTGTCTGAAATGCCAAATATAATGTCACAAATGCCAATTTTAGTGCCTGAAATGCCGATTATAGTGCCTGAAATGCCAAATATAATGTCACAAATGCCAATTTTAGTGCCTGAAATGCCAAATATAATGTCAAAAATGCCAATTTTAGTGCCTGAAATGCCAAATATTATGTCACAAATGCCAATTTTAGTGCCTGAAATGCCAAATATTATGTCACAAATGCCAATTTTAGTGCCTGAAATGCCGATTATAGTGCCTGAAATGCCAAATATTATGTCTCAAATGCCAATTTTAGTGCCTGAAATGCCAAATATAATGTCACAAATGCCAATTTTAGTGCCTGAAATGCCAAATATTATGTCACAAATGCCAATTTTAGTGCCTGAAATGCCAAATATTATGTCAAAAATGCCAATTTTAGTGCCTGAAATGCCAAATATAATGTCACAAATGCCAATTTTAGTGCCTGAAATACCAAATATTATGTCTCAAATGCCAATTTTAGTGCCTGAAATGCCAAATATAATGTCACAAATGCCAATTTTAGTGATTGAAATGCCAATTTTAGTGCCTGAAATGCCAAATATAATGTCACAAATGCCAATTTTAGTGCCTGAAATGCCGATTATAGTGCCTGAAATGCCAAATATAATGTCACAAATGCCAATTTTAGTGCCTGAAATGCCAAATATAATGTCAAAAATGCCAATTTTAGTGCCTGAAATGCCAAATATTATGTCACAAATGCCAATTTTAGTGCCTGAAATGCCAAATATTATGTCACAAATGCCAATTTTAGTGCCTGAAATGACAAATATTATGTCTCAAATCCCAATTTTAGTGCCTGAAATGCCAATTATAGTGTCTAAAGTGCCAAATATTATGTCACAAATGCCAATTATAGTGCCTGAAATGCCAAATATTATGTCTCAAATGCCAATTGTAGTGCCTGAAATGCCAAATATAATGTCACAAATGCCAATTTTAGTGCCTGAAATGCCATATATAATGTCACAAATGCCAATTATAGTGCCTGAAATGCCAAATATTATGTCTCAAATGCCAATTTTAGTGCCTGAAATGCCAATTATAGTGCCTGAAATGCCAAATATTATGTCTCAAATGCCAATTTTAGTGCCTGAAATGCCAAATATAATGTCACAAATGCCAATTATAGTGCCTGAAATGCTAAATATTATGTCTCAAATGCCAATTTTAGTGCCTGAAATGCCAATTATAGTGCCTGAAATGCCAAATATTATGTCTCAAATGCCAATTTTAGTGCCTGAAATGCCAAATATAATGTCACAAATGCCAATTTTAGTGCCTGAAATGCCAATTATAGTGCCTGAAATGCCAAATATTATGTCTCAAAAGCCAATTTTAGTGCCTGAAATGCCGATTATAGTGCCTGAAATGCCAAATATTATGTCTCAAATGCCAATTTTAGTGCCTGAAATGCCAAATATAATGTCACAAATGCCAATTTTAGTGCCTGAAATGCCAAATATTATGTAACAAATGCCAACTTTAGTGCCTGAAATGCCAAATATTATGTCTCAAATGCCAATTTTAGTGCCTGAAATGCCAAATATAATGTCACAAATGCCAATTTTAGTGCCTGAAATGCCAATTATAGTGCCTGAAATGCCAAATATTATTTCTAAAATGCCAATTTTAGTGCCTGAAATGCCAAATATTACGTCACAAATGCCAATTTTAGTGCCTGAAATGCCAAATATAATGTCACAAATGCAAATTTTTGTGTCTGAAATGCCAATTATAGTGTCTAAAATGCCAAATATTATGTCACAAATGCCAAATATAATGTCACAAATGCCAATTTTAGTGCCTGAAATGCCAAATATATTGTCACAAATGCCAATTATAGTGCCTGAAATGCCAAATATTATGTCTCAAATGCCAATTTTAGTGCCTGAAATGCCAATTATAGTGCCTGAAATGCCAAATATTATGTCTCAAATGCCAATTTTAGTGCCTGAAATGCCAAATATAATGTCACAAATGCCAATTATAGTGCCTGAAATGCCAAATATTATGTCTCAAATGCCAATTTTAGTGCCTGAAATGCCAATTATAGTGCCTGAAATGCCAAATATTATGTCTCAAATGCCAATTTTAGTGTCTGAAATGCCAAATATAATGTCACAAATGCCAATTTTAGTGCCTGAAATGCCAAATATAATGTCACAAATGCCAATTTTAGTGCCTGAAATGCCAATTATAGTGCCTGAAATGCCAAATATTATGTCTCAAATGCCAATTTTAGTGCCTGAAATGCCAATTATAGTGCCTGAAATGAAAAATATTATGTCTCAAATGCCAATTTTAGTGCCTGAAATGCCAAATATTATGTCACAAATTTCAATTTTAGTGCCTGAAATGCCAAATATAATGTCACAAATGCCAATTTTATTGCCTGAAATGCCGATTATAGTGCCTGAAATGCCAGATATTATGTCTCAAATGCCAATTTTAGAGCCTGAAATGCCAAATATAATGTCACAAATGCCAATTTTAGTGCCTGAAATGCCAATTATAGTGCCTGAAATGCCAAATATTATGTCTCAAAAGCCAATTTTAGTGCCTGAAATGCCGATTATAGTGCCTGAAATGCCAAATATTATGTCAAAAATGCCAATTTTAGTGCCTGAAATGCCAAATATAATGTCACAAATGCCAATTTTAGTGCCTGAAATACCAAATATTATGTCTCAAATGCCAATTTTAGTGCCTGAAATGCCAAATATAATGTCACAAATGCCAATTTTAGTGCCTGAAATGCCAATTATAGTGCCTGAAATGCCAAATATTATGTCTCAAAAGCCAATTTTAGTGCCTGAAAACCGATTATAGTGCCTGAAATGCCAAATATTATGTCTCAAATGCCAATTTTAGTGCATGAAATGCCAAATATAATGTCACAAATGCCAATTTTAGTGCCTGAAATGCCAATTATAGTGCCTGAAATGCCAAATATAATGTCACAAATGCCAATTTTAGTGCCTGAAATGCCGATTATAGTGCCTGAAATGCCAAATATAATGTCAAAAATGCCAATTTTAGTGCCTGAAATGCCAAATATAATGTCACAAATGCCAATTTTAGTGCCTGAAATACCAAATATTATGTCTCAAATGCCAATATTAGTGCCTGAAATGCCAAATATAATGTCACAAATGCCAATTTTAGTGATTGAAATGCCAATTTTAGTGTCTGAAATGCCAAATATAATGTCACAAATGCCAATTTTAGTGCCTGAAATGCCGATTATAGTGCCTGAAATGCCAAATATAATGTCACAAATGCCAATTTTAGTGCCTGAAATGCCAAATATAATGTCAAAAATGCCAATTTTAGTGCCTGAAATGCCAAATATTATGTCACAAATGCCAATTTTAGTGCCTGAAATGCCAAATATAATGTCACAAATGCCAATTTTAGTGCCTGAAATGCCGATTATAGTGCCTGAAATGCCAAATATTATGTCTCAAATGCCAATTTTAGTGCCTGAAATGCCAAATATTATGTCAAAAATGCCAATTTTAGTGCCTGAAATGCCAAATATAATGTCACAAATGCCAATTTTAGTGCCTGAAATACCAAATATTATGTCTCAAATGCCAATTTTAGTGCCTGAAATGCCAAATATAATGTCACAAATGCCAATTTTAGTGATTGAAATGCCAATTTTAGTGCCTGAAATGCCAAATATAATGTCACAAATGCCAATTTTAGTGCCTGAAATGCCGATTATAGTGCCTGAAATGCCAAATATAATGTCACAAATGCCAATTTTAGTGCCTGAAATGCCAAATATAATGTCAAAAATGCCAATTTTAGTGCCTGAAATGCCAAATATTATGTCACAAATGCCAATTTTAGTGCCTGAAATGCCAAATATTATGTCACAAATGCCAATTTTAGTGCCTGAAATGACAAATATTATGTCTCAAATCCCAATTTTAGTGCCTGAAATGCCAATTATAGTGTCTAAAGTGCCAAATATTATGTCACAAATGCCAATTATAGTGCCTGAAATGCCAAATATAATGTCACAAATGCCAATTTTAGTGCCTGAAATACCAAATATTATGTCTCAAATGCCAATATTAGTGCCTGAAATGCCAAATATAATGTCACAAATGCCAATTTTAGTGATTGAAATGCCAATTTTAGTGTCTGAAATGCCAAATATAATGTCACAAATGCCAATTTTAGTGCCTGAAATGCCGATTATAGTGCCTGAAATGCCAAATATAATGTCACAAATGCCAATTTTAGTGCCTGAAATGCCAAATATAATGTCAAAAATGCCAATTTTAGTGCCTGAAATGCCAAATATTATGTCACAAATGCCAATTTTAGTGCCTGAAATGCCAAATATTATGTCACAAATGCCAATTTTAGTGCCTGAAATGCCGATTATAGTGCCTGAAATGCCAAATATTATGTCTCAAATGCCAATTTTAGTGCCTGAAATGCCAAATATAATGTCACAAATGCCAATTTTAGTGCCTGAAATGCCAAATATTATGTCACAAATGCCAATTTTAGTGCCTGAAATGCAAAATATTATGTCAAAAATGCCAATTTTAGTGCCTGAAATGCCAAATATAATGTCACAAATGCCAATTTTAGTGCCTGAAATACCAAATATTATGTCTCAAATGCCAATTTTAGTGCCTGAAATGCCAAATATAATGTCACAAATGCCAATTTTAGTGATTGAAATGCCAATTTTAGTGCCTGAAATGCCAAATATAATGTCACAAATGCCAATTTTAGTGCCTGAAATGCCGATTATAGTGCCTGAAATGCCAAATATAATGTCACAAATGCCAATTTTAGTGCCTGAAATGCCAAATATAATGTCAAAAATGCCAATTTTAGTGCCTGAAATGCCAAATATTATGTCACAAATGCCAATTTTAGTGCCTGAAATGCCAAATATTATGTCACAAATGCCAATTTTAGTGCCTGAAATGACAAATATTATGTCTCAAATCCCAATTTTAGTGCCTGAAATGCCAATTATAGTGTCTAAAGTGCCAAATATTATGTCACAAATGCCAATTATAGTGCCTGAAATGCCAAATATTATGTCTCAAATGCCAATTGTAGTGCCTGAAATGCCAAATATAATGTCACAAATGCCAATTTTAGTGCCTGAAATGCCATATATAATGTCACAAATGCCAATTATAGTGCCTGAAATGCCAAATATTATGTCTCAAATGCCAATTTTAGTGCCTGAAATGCCAATTATAGTGCCTGAAATGCCAAATATTATGTCTCAAATGCCAATTTTAGTGCCTGAAATGCCAAATATAATGTCACAAATGCCAATTATAGTGCCTGAAATGCTAAATATTATGTCTCAAATGCCAATTTTAGTGCCTGAAATGCCAATTATAGTGCCTGAAATGCCAAATATTATGTCTCAAATGCCAATTTTAGTGCCTGAAATGCCAAATATAATGTCACAAATGCCAATTTTAGTGCCTGAAATGCCAATTATAGTGCCTGAAATGCCAAATATTATGTCTCAAAAGCCAATTTTAGTGCCTGAAATGCCGATTATAGTGCCTGAAATGCCAAATATTATGTCTCAAATGCCAATTTTAGTGCCTGAAATGCCAAATATAATGTCACAAATGCCAATTTTAGTGCCTGAAATGCCAAATATTATGTAACAAATGCCAACTTTAGTGCCTGAAATGCCAAATATTATGTCTCAAATGCCAATTTTAGTGCCTGAAATGCCAAATATAATGTCACAAATGCCAATTTTAGTGCCTGAAATGCCAATTATAGTGCCTGAAATGCCAAATATTATTTCTAAAATGCCAATTTTAGTGCCTGAAATGCCAAATATTACGTCACAAATGCCAATTTTAGTGCCTGAAATGCCAAATATAATGTCACAAATGCAAATTTTTGTGTCTGAAATGCCAATTATAGTGTCTAAAATGCCAAATATTATGTCACAAATGCCAAATATAATGTCACAAATGCCAATTTTAGTGCCTGAAATGCCAAATATATTGTCACAAATGCCAATTATAGTGCCTGAAATGCCAAATATTATGTCTCAAATGCCAATTTTAGTGCCTGAAATGCCAATTATAGTGCCTGAAATGCCAAATATTATGTCTCAAATGCCAATTTTAGTGCCTGAAATGCCAAATATAATGTCACAAATGCCAATTATAGTGCCTGAAATGCCAAATATTATGTCTCAAATGCCAATTTTAGTGCCTGAAATGCCAATTATAGTGCCTGAAATGCCAAATATTATGTCTCAAATGCCAATTTTAGTGTCTGAAATGCCAAATATAATGTCACAAATGCCAATTTTAGTGCCTGAAATGCCAATTATAGTGCCTGAAATGCCAAATATTATGTCTCAAATGCCAATTTTAGTGCCTGAAATGCCGATAATAGTGCCTGAAATGCCAAATATTATGTCTCAAATGCCAATTTTAGTGCCTGAAATGCCAAATTTAATGTCAAAAATGCCAATTTTAGTGCCTGAAATGCCAAATATTATGTCACAAATGCCAATTTTAGTGCCTGAAATGCCAAATATTATGTCTCAAATGCCAATTTTAGTGCCTGAAATGCCAATTATAGTGCCTGAAATGCCAAATATTATGTCTCAAATGCCAATTTTAGTGCCTGAAATGCCAAATATAATGTCACAAATGCCAATTTTAGTGCCTGAAATGTCAATTATAGTGCCTGAAATGCCAAATATTATGTCTCAAATGCCAATTTTAGTGCCTGAAATGCCAATTATAGTGCCTGAAATGCCAAATATTATGTCTCAAATGCCAATTTTAGTGCCTGAAATGCCAAATATTATGTCACAAATTTCAATTTTAGTGCCTGAAATGCCAAATATAATGTCACAAATGCCAATTTTATTGCCTGAAATGCCGATTATAGTGCCTGAAATGCAGGATATTATGTCTCAAATGCCAATTTTAGTGCCTGAAATGCCAAATATAATGTCACAAATGCCAATTTTAGTGCCTGAAATGCCAATTATAGTGCCTGAAATGCCAAATATTATGTCTCAAAAGCCAATTTTAGTGCCTGAAAACCGATTATAGTGCCTGAAATGCCAAATATTATGTCTCAAATGCCAATTTTAGTGCCTGAAATGCCAAATATAATGTCACAAATGCCAATTTTAGTGCCTGAAATGCCAATTATAGTGCCTGAAATGCCAAATATAATGTCACAAATGCCAATTTTAGTGCCTGAAATGCCGATTATAGTGCCTGAAATGCCAAATATAATGTCAAAAATGCCAATTTTAGTGCCTGAAATGCCAAATATAATGTCACAAATGCCAATTTTAGTGCCTGAAATACCAAATATTAAGTCTCAAATGCCAATATTAGTGCCTGAAATGCCAAATATAATGTCACAAATGCCAATTTTAGTGATTGAAATGCCAATTTTAGTGTCTGAAATGCCAAATATAATGTCACAAATGCCAATTTTAGTGCCTGAAATGCCGATTATAGTGCCTGAAATGCCAAATATAATGTCACAAATGCCAATTTTAGTGCCTGAAATGCCAAATATAATGTCAAAAATGCCAATTTTAGTGCCTGAAATGCCAAATATTATGTCACAAATGCCAATTTTAGTGCCTGAAATGCCAAATATTATGTCACAAATGCCAATTTTAGTGCCTGAATTGCCAATTATAGTGCCTGAAATGACAAATATTATGTCTCAAATCCCAATTTTAGTGCCTGAAATGCCAATTATAGTGTCTAAAATGCCAAATATTATGTCACAAATGCCAATTGTAGTGCCTGAAATGCCAAATATAATGTCACAAATGCCAATTTTAGTGCATGAAATGCCAAATATAATGTCACAAATGCCAATTATAGTGCCTGAAATGCCAAATATTATGTCTCAAATGCCAATTTTAGTGCCTGAAATGCCAATTATAGTGCCTGAAATGCCAAATATTATGTCTCAAATGCTATTTTAGTGCCTGAAATGCCAAATATAATGTCACAAATGCCAATTATAGTGCCTGAAATGCCAAATATTATGTCTCAAATGCCAATTTTAGTGCCTGAAATGCCAATTATAGTGCCTGAAATGCCAAATATTATGTCTCAAATGCCAATTTTAGTGCCTGAAATGCCAAATATAATGTCACAAATGCCAATTTTAGTGCCTGAAATGCCAATTTTAGTGCCTGAAATGCCAAATATTATGTCAAAAATGCCAATTTTAGTGCCTGAAATGCCAAATATAATGTCACAAATGCCAATTTTAGTGCCTGAAATACCAAATATTATGTCACAAATGCCAATTTTAGTGCCTGAAATGCCAAATATTATGTCACAAATGCCAATTTTAGTGCCTGAAATGCCGATTATAGTGCCTGAAATGCCAAATATTATGTCTCAAATGCCAATTTTAGTGCCTGAAATGCCAAATATAATGTCACAAATGCCAATTTTAGTGCCTGAAATGCCAAATATTATGTCACAAATGCCAATTTTAGTGCCTGAAATGCCAAATATTATGTCTCAAATGCCAATTTTAGTGCCTGAAATGCCAAATATAATGTCACAAATGCCAATTTTAGTGCCTGAAATGCCAATTATAGTGCCTGAAATGCCAAATATTATTTCTAAAATGCCAATTTTAGTGCCTGAAATGCCAAATATTACGTCACAAATGCCAATTTTAGTGCCTGAAATGCCAAATATAATGTCACAAATGCAAATTTTTGTGTCTGAAATGCCAATTATAGTGTCTAAAATGCCAAATATTATGTCACAAATGCCAAATATAATGTCACAAATGCCAATTTTAGTGCCTGAAATGCCAAATATAATGTCAAAAATGCCAATTTTAGTGCCTGAAATGCCAAATATTATGTCACAAATGCCAATTTTAGTGCCTGAAATGCCAAATATAATGTCACAAATGCCAATTTTAGTGCCTGAAATGCCGATTATAGTGCCTGAAATGCCAAATATTATGTCTCAAATGCCAATTTTAGTGCCTGAAATGCCAAATATTATGTCAAAAATGCCAATTTTAGTGCCTGAAATGCCAAATATAATGTCACAAATGCCAATTTTAGTGCCTGAAATACCAAATATTATGTCTCAAATGCCAATTTTAGTGCCTGAAATGCCAAATATAATGTCACAAATGCCAATTTTAGTGATTGAAATGCCAATTTTAGTGCCTGAAATGCCAAATATAATGTCACAAATGCCAATTTTAGTGCCTGAAATGCCGATTATAGTGCCTGAAATGCCAAATATAATGTCACAAATGCCAATTTTAGTGCCTGAAATGCCAAATATAATGTCAAAAATGCCAATTTTAGTGCCTGAAATGCCAAATATTATGTCACAAATGCCAATTTTAGTGCCTGAAATGCCAAATATTATGTCACAAATGCCAATTTTAGTGCCTGAAATGACAAATATTATGTCTCAAATCCCAATTTTAGTGCCTGAAATGCCAATTATAGTGTCTAAAGTGCCAAATATTATGTCACAAATGCCAATTATAGTGCCTGAAATGCCAAATATAATGTCACAAATGCCAATTTTAGTGCCTGAAATACCAAATATTATGTCTCAAATGCCAATATTAGTGCCTGAAATGCCAAATATAATGTCACAAATGCCAATTTTAGTGATTGAAATGCCAATTTTAGTGTCTGAAATGCCAAATATAATGTCACAAATGCCAATTTTAGTGCCTGAAATGCCGATTATAGTGCCTGAAATGCCAAATATAATGTCACAAATGCCAATTTTAGTGCCTGAAATGCCAAATATAATGTCAAAAATGCCAATTTTAGTGCCTGAAATGCCAAATATTATGTCACAAATGCCAATTTTAGTGCCTGAAATGCCAAATATTATGTCACAAATGCCAATTTTAGTGCCTGAAATGCCGATTATAGTGCCTGAAATGCCAAATATTATGTCTCAAATGCCAATTTTAGTGCCTGAAATGCCAAATATAATGTCACAAATGCCAATTTTAGTGCCTGAAATGCCAAATATTATGTCACAAATGCCAATTTTAGTGCCTGAAATGCCAAATATTATGTCAAAAATGCCAATTTTAGTGCCTGAAATGCCAAATATAATGTCACAAATGCCAATTTTAGTGCCTGAAATACCAAATATTATGTCTCAAATGCCAATTTTAGTGCCTGAAATGCCAAATATAATGTCACAAATGCCAATTTTAGTGATTGAAATGCCAATTTTAGTGCCTGAAATGCCAAATATAATGTCACAAATGCCAATTTTAGTGCCTGAAATGCCGATTATAGTGCCTGAAATGCCAAATATAATGTCACAAATGCCAATTTTAGTGCCTGAAATGCCAAATATAATGTCAAAAATGCCAATTTTAGTGCCTGAAATGCCAAATATTATGTCACAAATGCCAATTTTAGTGCCTGAAATGCCAAATATTATGTCACAAATGCCAATTTTAGTGCCTGAAATGACAAATATTATGTCTCAAATCCCAATTTTAGTGCCTGAAATGCCAATTATAGTGTCTAAAGTGCCAAATATTATGTCACAAATGCCAATTATAGTGCCTGAAATGCCAAATATTATGTCTCAAATGCCAATTGTAGTGCCTGAAATGCCAAATATAATGTCACAAATGCCAATTTTAGTGCCTGAAATGCCATATATAATGTCACAAATGCCAATTATAGTGCCTGAAATGCCAAATATTATGTCTCAAATGCCAATTTTAGTGCCTGAAATGCCAATTATAGTGCCTGAAATGCCAAATATTATGTCTCAAATGCCAATTTTAGTGCCTGAAATGCCAAATATAATGTCACAAATGCCAATTATAGTGCCTGAAATGCTAAATATTATGTCTCAAATGCCAATTTTAGTGCCTGATATGCCAATTATAGTGCCTGAAATGCCAAATATTATGTCTCAAATGCCAATTTTAGTGCCTGAAATGCCAAATATAATGTCACAAATGCCAATTTTAGTGCCTGAAATGCCAATTATAGTGCCTGAAATGCCAAATATTATGTCTCAAAAGCCAATTTTAGTGCCTGAAATGCCGATTATAGTGCCTGAAATGCCAAATATTATGTCTCAAATGCCAATTTTAGTGCCTGAAATGCCAAATATAATGTCACAAATGCCAATTTTAGTGCCTGAAATGCCAAATATTATGTAACAAATGCCAACTTTAGTGCCTGAAATGCCAAATATTATGTCTCAAATGCCAATTTTAGTGCCTGAAATGCCAAATATAATGTCACAAATGCCAATTTTAGTGCCTGAAATGCCAATTATAGTGCCTGAAATGCCAAATATTATTTCTAAAATGCCAATTTTAGTGCCTGAAATGCCAAATATTACGTCACAAATGCCAATTTTAGTGCCTGAAATGCCAAATATAATGTCACAAATGCAAATTTTTGTGTCTGAAATGCCAATTATAGTGTCTAAAATGCCAAATATTATGTCACAAATGCCAAATATAATGTCACAAATGCCAATTTTAGTGCCTGAAATGCCAAATATATTGTCACAAATGCCAATTATAGTGCCTGAAATGCCAAATATTATGTCTCAAATGCCAATTTTAGTGCCTGAAATGCCAATTATAGTGCCTGAAATGCCAAATATTATGTCTCAAATGCCAATTTTAGTGCCTGAAATGCCAAATATAATGTCACAAATGCCAATTATAGTGCCTGAAATGCCAAATATTATGTCTCAAATGCCAATTTTAGTGCCTGAAATGCCAATTATAGTGCCTGAAATGCCAAATATTATGTCTCAAATGCCAATTTTAGTGTCTGAAATGCCAAATATAATGTCACAAATGCCAATTTTAGTGCCTGAAATGCCAATTATAGTGCCTGAAATGCCAAATATTATGTCTCAAATGCCAATTTTAGTGCCTGAAATGCCGATAATAGTGCCTGAAATGCCAAATATTATGTCTCAAATGCCAATTTTAGTGCCTGAAATGCCAAATTTAATGTCAAAAATGCCAATTTTAGTGCCTGAAATGCCAAATATTATGTCACAAATGCCAATTTTAGTGCCTGAAATGCCAAATATTATGTCTCAAATGCCAATTTTAGTGCCTGAAATGCCAATTATAGTGCCTGAAATGCCAAATATTATGTCTCAAATGCCAATTTTAGTGCCTGAAATGCCAAATATAATGTCACAAATGCCAATTTTAGTGCCTGAAATGTCAATTATAGTGCCTGAAATGCCAAATATTATGTCTCAAATGCCAATTTTAGTGCCTGAAATGCCAATTATAGTGCCTGAAATGCCAAATATTATGTCTCAAATGCCAATTTTAGTGCCTGAAATGCCAAATATTATGTCACAAATTTCAATTTTAGTGCCTGAAATGCCAAATATAATGTCACAAATGCCAATTTTATTGCCTGAAATGCCGATTATAGTGCCTGAAATGCAGGATATTATGTCTCAAATGCCAATTTTAGTGCCTGAAATGCCAAATATAATGTCACAAATGCCAATTTTAGTGCCTGAAATGCCAATTATAGTGCCTGAAATGCCAAATATTATGTCTCAAAAGCCAATTTTAGTGCCTGAAAACCGATTATAGTGCCTGAAATGCCAAATATTATGTCTCAAATGCCAATTTTAGTGCCTGAAATGCCAAATATAATGTCACAAATGCCAATTTTAGTGCCTGAAATGCCAATTATAGTGCCTGAAATGCCAAATATAATGTCACAAATGCCAATTTTAGTGCCTGAAATGCCGATTATAGTGCCTGAAATGCCAAATATAATGTCAAAAATGCCAATTTTAGTGCCTGAAATGCCAAATATAATGTCACAAATGCCAATTTTAGTGCCTGAAATACCAAATATTAAGTCTCAAATGCCAATATTAGTGCCTGAAATGCCAAATATAATGTCACAAATGCCAATTTTAGTGATTGAAATGCCAATTTTAGTGTCTGAAATGCCAAATATAATGTCACAAATGCCAATTTTAGTGCCTGAAATGCCGATTATAGTGCCTGAAATGCCAAATATAATGTCACAAATGCCAATTTTAGTGCCTGAAATGCCAAATATAATGTCAAAAATGCCAATTTTAGTGCCTGAAATGCCAAATATTATGTCACAAATGCCAATTTTAGTGCCTGAAATGCCAAATATTATGTCACAAATGCCAATTTTAGTGCCTGAATTGCCAATTATAGTGCCTGAAATGACAAATATTATGTCTCAAATCCCAATTTTAGTGCCTGAAATGCCAATTATAGTGTCTAAAATGCCAAATATTATGTCACAAATGCCAATTGTAGTGCCTGAAATGCCAAATATAATGTCACAAATGCCAATTTTAGTGCATGAAATGCCAAATATAATGTCACAAATGCCAATTATAGTGCCTGAAATGCCAAATATTATGTCTCAAATGCCAATTTTAGTGCCTGAAATGCCAATTATAGTGCCTGAAATGCCAAATATTATGTCTCAAATGCTATTTTAGTGCCTGAAATGCCAAATATAATGTCACAAATGCCAATTATAGTGCCTGAAATGCCAAATATTATGTCTCAAATGCCAATTTTAGTGCCTGAAATGCCAATTATAGTGCCTGAAATGCCAAATATTATGTCTCAAATGCCAATTTTAGTGCCTGAAATGCCAAATATAATGTCACAAATGCCAATTTTAGTGCCTGAAATGCCAATTTTAGTGCCTGAAATGCCAAATATTATGTCAAAAATGCCAATTTTAGTGCCTGAAATGCCAAATATAATGTCACAAATGCCAATTTTAGTGCCTGAAATACCAAATATTATGTCACAAATGCCAATTTTAGTGCCTGAAATGCCAAATATTATGTCACAAATGCCAATTTTAGTGCCTGAAATGCCGATTATAGTGCCTGAAATGCCAAATATTATGTCTCAAATGCCAATTTTAGTGCCTGAAATGCCAAATATAATGTCACAAATGCCAATTTTAGTGCCTGAAATGCCAAATATTATGTCACAAATGCCAATTTTAGTGCCTGAAATGCCAAATATTATGTCTCAAATGCCAATTTTAGTGCCTGAAATGCCAAATATAATGTCACAAATGCCAATTTTAGTGCCTGAAATGCCAATTATAGTGCCTGAAATGCCAAATATTATTTCTAAAATGCCAATTTTAGTGCCTGAAATGCCAAATATTACGTCACAAATGCCAATTTTAGTGCCTGAAATGCCAAATATAATGTCACAAATGCAAATTTTTGTGTCTGAAATGCCAATTATAGTGTCTAAAATGCCAAATATTATGTCACAAATGCCAAATATAATGTCACAAATGCCAATTTTAGTGCCTGAAATGCCAAATATAATGTCACAAATGCCAATTATAGTGCCTGAAATGCCAAATATTATGTCTCAAATGCCAATTTTAGTGCCTGAAATGCCAATTATAGTGCCTGAAATGCCAAATATTATGTCTCAAATGCCAATTTTAGTGCCTGAAATGCCAAATATGTCACAAATGCCAATTATAGTGCCTGAAATGCCAAATATTATGTCTCAAATGCCAATTTTAGTGCCTGAAATGCCAATTATAGTGCCTGAAATGCCAAATATTATGTCTCAAATGCCAATTTTAGTGTCTGAAATGCCAAATATAATGTCACAAATGCCAATTTTAGTGCCTGAAATGCCAATTATAGTGCCTGAAATGCCAAATATTATGTCTCAAATGCCAATTTTAGTGCCTGAAATGCCGATAATAGTGCCTGAAATGCCAAATATTATGTCTCAAATGCCAATTTTAGTGCCTGAAATGCCAAATTTAATGTCAAAAAATCCAATTTTAGTGCCTGAAATGCCAAATATTATGTCACAAATGCCAATTTTAGTGCCTGAAATGCCAAATATTATGTCTCAAATGCCAATTTTAGTGCCTGAAATGCCAATTATAGTGCCTGAAATGCCAAATATTATGTCTCAAATGCCAATTTCAGTGCCTGAAATGCCAAATATAATGTCACAAATGCCAATTTTAGTGCCTGAAATGCCAATTATAGTGCCTGAAATGCCAAATATTATGTCTCAAATGCCAATTTTAGTGCCTGAAATGCCAATTATAGTGCCTGAAATGCCAAATATTATGTCTCAAATGCCAATTTTAGTGCCTGAAATGCCAAATATTATGTCACAAATTTCAATTTTAGTGCCTGAAATGCCAAATATAATGTCACAAATGCCAATTTTATTGCCTGAAATGCCGATTATAGTGCCTGAAATGCCAGATATTATGTCTCAAATGCCAATTTTAGTGCCTGAAATGCCAAATATAATGTCACAAATGCCAATTTTAGTGCCTGAAATGCCAATTCTAGTGCCTGAAATGCCAAATATTATGTCTCAAAAGCCAATTTTAGTGCCTGAAAACCGATTATAGTGCCTGAAATGCCAAATATTATGTCTCAAATGCCAATTTTAGTGCCTGAAATGCCAAATATTATGTCTCAAATGCCAATTTTAGTGCCTGAAATGCCAATTATAGTGCCTGAAATGCCAAATATTATGTCTCAAATGCCAATTTTAGTGTCTGAAATGCCAAATATAATGTCACAAATGCCAATTTTAGTGCCTGAAATGCCAATTATAGTGCCTGAAATGCCAAATATTATGTCTCAAATGCCAATTTTAGTGCCTGAAATGCCGATAATAGTGCCTGAAATGCCAAATATTATGTCTCAAATGCCAATTTTAGTGCCTGAAATGCCAAATTTAATGTCAAAAATGCCAATTTTAGTGCCTGAAATGCCAAATATTATGTCACAAATGCCAATTTTAGTGCCTGAAATGCCAAATATTATGTCTCAAATGCCAATTTTAGTGCCTGAAATGCCAATTATAGTGCCTGAAATGCCAAATATTATGTCTCAAATGCCAATTTCAGTGCCTGAAATGCCAAATATAATGTCACAAATGCCAATTTTAGTGCCTGAAATGCCAATTATAGTGCCTGAAATGCCAAATATTATGTCTCAAATGCCAATTTTAGTGCCTGAAATGCCAATTATAGTGCCTGAAATGCCAAATATTATGTCTCAAATGCCAATTTTAGTGCCTGAAATGCCAAATATTATGTCACAAATTTCAATTTTAGTGCCTGAAATGCCAAATATAATGTCACAAATGCCAATTTTATTGCCTGAAATGCCGATTATAGTGCCTGAAATGCCAGATATTATGTCTCAAATGCCAATTTTAGTGCCTGAAATGCCAAATATAATGTCACAAATGCCAATTTTAGTGCCTGAAATGCCAATTATAGTGCCTGAAATGCCAAATATTATGTCTCAAAAGCCAATTTTAGTGCCTGAAAACCGATTATAGTGCCTGAAATGCCAAATATTATGTCTCAAATGCCAATTTTAGTGCCTGAAATGCCAAATATAATGTCACAAATGCCAATTTTAGTGCCTGAAATGCCAATTATAGTGCCTGAAATGCCAAATATTATGTCTCAAATGCCAATTTTAGTGTCTGAAATGCCAAATATAATGTCACAAATGCCAATTTTAGTGCCTGAAATGCCAATTATAGTGCCTGAAATGCCAAATATTATGTCTCAAATGCCAATTTTAGTGCCTGAAATGCCGATAATAGTGCCTGAAATGCCAAATATTATGTCTCAAATGCCAATTTTAGTGCCTGAAATGCCAAATTTAATGTCAAAAAATCCAATTTTAGTGCCTGAAATGCCAAATATTATGTCACAAATGCCAATTTTAGTGCCTGAAATGCCAAATATTATGTCTCAAATGCCAATTTTAGTGCCTGAAATGCCAATTATAGTGCCTGAAATGCCAAATATTATGTCTCAAATGCCAATTTCAGTGCCTGAAATGCCAAATATAATGTCACAAATGCCAATTTTAGTGCCTGAAATGCCAATTATAGTGCCTGAAATGCCAAATATTATGTCTCAAATGCCAATTTTAGTGCCTGAAATGCCAATTATAGTGCCTGAAATGCCAAATATTATGTCTCAAATGCCAATTTTAGTGCCTGAAATGCCAAATATTATGTCACAAATTTCAATTTTAGTGCCTGAAATGCCAAATATAATGTCACAAATGCCAATTTTAGTGCCTGAAATACCAAATATTAAGTCTCAAATGCCAATATTAGTGCCTGAAATGCCAAATATAATGTCTCAAATGCCAATTTTAGTGCCTGAAATGCCGATAATAGTGCCTGAAATGCCAAATATTATGTCTCAAATGCCAATTTTAGTGCCTGAAATGCCAAATTTAATGTCAAAAATGCCAATTTTAGTGCCTGAAATGCCAAATATTATGTCACAAATGCCAATTTTAGTGCCTGAAATGCCAAATATTATGTCTCAAATGCCAATTTTAGTGCCTGAAATGCCAATTATAGTGCCTGAAATGCCAAATATTATGTCTCAAATGCCAATTTCAGTGCCTGAAATGCCAAATATAATGTCACAAATGCCAATTTTAGTGCCTGAAATGCCAATTATAGTGCCTGAAATGCCAAATATTATGTCTCAAATGCCAATTTTAGTGCCTGAAATGCCAATTATAGTGCCTGAAATGCCAAATATTATGTCTCAAATGCCAATTTTGTGCCTGAAATGCCAATTATAGTGTCTAAAGTGCCAAATATTATGTCACAAATGCCAATTATAGTGCCTGAAATGCCAAATATTATGTCTCAAATGCCAATTGTAGTGCCTGAAATGCCAAATATAATGTCACAAATGCCAATTTTAGTGCCTGAAATGCCAAATATAATGTCACAAATGCCAATTATAGTGCCTGAAATGCCAAATATTATGTCTCAAATGCCAATTTTAGTGCCTGAAATGCCAATTATAGTGCCTGAAATGCCAAATATTATGTCTCAAATGCCAATTTTAGTGCCTGAAATGCCAAATATAATGTCACAAATGCCAATTATAGTGCCTGAAATGCTAAATATTATGTCTCAAATGCCAATTTTAGTGCCTGAAATGCCAATTATAGTGCCTGAAATGCCAAATATTATGTCTCAAATGCCAATTTTAGTGCCTGAAATGCCAAATATAATGTCACAAATGCCAATTTTAGTGCCTGAAATGCCAATTATAGTGCCTGAAATGCCAAATATTATGTCTCAAAAGCCAATTTTAGTGCCTGAAATGCCGATTATAGTGCCTGAAATGCCAAATATTATGTCTCAAATGCCAATTTTAGTGCCTGAAATGCCAAATATAATGTCACAAATGCCAATTTTAGTGCCTGAAATGCCAATTTTAGTGCCTGAAATGCCAAATATTATGTCAAAAATGCCAATTTTAGTGCCTGAAATGCCAAATATAATGTCACAAATGCCAATTTTAGTGCCTGAAATACCAAATATTATGTCACAAATGCCAATTTTAGTGCCTGAAATGCCAAATATTATGTCACAAATGCCAATTTTAGTGCCTGAAATGCCGATTATAGTGCCTGAAATGCCAAATATTATGTCTCAAATGCCAATTTTAGTGCCTGAAATGCCAAATATAATGTCACAAATGCCAATTTTAGTGCCTGAAATGCCAAATATTATGTCACAAATGCCAATTTTAGTGCCTGAAATGCCAAATATTATGTCTCAAATGCCAATTTTAGTGCCTGAAATGCCAAATATAATGTCACAAATGCCAATTTTAGTGCCTGAAATGCCAATTATAGTGCCTGAAATGCCAAATATTATTTCTAAAATGCCAATTTTAGTGCCTGAAATGCCAAATATTACGTCACAAATGCCAATTTTAGTGCCTGAAATGCCAAATATAATGTCACAAATGCAAATTTTTGTGTCTGAAATGTCAATTATAGTGTCTAAAATGCCAAATATTATGTCACAAATGCCAAATATAATGTCACAAATGCCAATTTTAGTGCCTGAAATGCCAAATATAATGTCACAAATGCCAATTATAGTGCCTGAAATGCCAAATATTATGTCTCAAATGCCAATTTTAGTGCCTGAAATGCCAATTATAGTGCCTGAAATGCCAAATATTATGTCTCAAATGCCAATTTTAGTGCCTGAAATGCCAAATATGTCACAAATGCCAATTATAGTGCCTGAAATGCCAAATATTATGTCTCAAATGCCAATTTTAGTGCCTGAAATGCCAATTATAGTGCCTGAAATGCCAAATATTATGTCTCAAATGCCAATTTTAGTGTCTGAAATGCCAAATATAATGTCACAAATGCCAATTTTAGTGCCTGAAATGCCAATTATAGTGCCTGAAATGCCAAATATTATGTCTCAAATGCCAATTTTAGTGCCTGAAATGCCGATAATAGTGCCTGAAATGCCAAATATTATGTCTCAAATGCCAATTTTAGTGCCTGAAATGCCAAATTTAATGTCAAAAATGCCAATTTTAGTGCCTGAAATGCCAAATATTATGTCACAAATGCCAATTTTAGTGCCTGAAATGCCAAATATTATGTCTCAAATGCCAATTTTAGTGCCTGAAATGCCAATTATAGTGCCTGAAATGCCAAATATTATGTCTCAAATGCCAATTTCAGTGCCTGAAATGCCAAATATAATGTCACAAATGCCAATTTTAGTGCCTGAAATGCCAATTATAGTGCCTGAAATGCCAAATATTATGTCTCAAATGCCAATTTTAGTGCCTGAAATGCCAATTATAGTGCCTGAAATGCCAAATATTATGTCTCAAATGCCAATTTTAGTGCCTGAAATGCCAAATATTATGTCACAAATTTCAATTTTAGTGCCTGAAATGCCAAATATAATGTCACAAATGCCAATTTTATTGCCTGAAATGCCGATTATAGTGCCTGAAATGCCAGATATTATGTCTCAAATGCCAATTTTAGTGCCTGAAATGCCAAATATAATGTCACAAATGCCAATTTTAGTGCCTGAAATGCCAATTATAGTGCCTGAAATGCCAAATATTATGTCTCAAAAGCCAATTTTAGTGCCTGAAAACCGATTATAGTGCCTGAAATGCCAAATATTATGTCTCAAATGCCAATTTTAGTGCCTGAAATGCCAAATATAATGTCACAAATGCCAATTTTAGTGCCTGAAATGCCAATTATAGTGCCTGAAATGCCAAATATAATGTCACAAATGCCAATTTTAGTGCCTGAAATGCCGATTATAGTGCCTGAAATGCCAAATATAATGTCAAAAATGCCAATTTTAGTGCCTGAAATGCCAAATATAATGTCACAAATGCCAATTTTAGTGCCTGAAATACCAAATATTATGTCTCAAATGCCAATATTAGTGCCTGAAATGCCAAATATAATGTCACAAATGCCAATTTTAGTGATTGAAATGCCAATTTTAGTGTCTGAAATGCCAAATATAATGTCACAAATGCCAATTTTAGTGCCTGAAATGCCGATTATAGTGCCTGAAATGCCAAATATAATGTCACAAATGCCAATTTTAGTGCCTGAAATGCCAAATATAATGTCAAAAATGCCAATTTTAGTGCCTGAAATGCCAAATATTATGTCACAAATGCCAATTTTAGTGCCTGAAATGCCAAATATTATGTCACAAATGCCAATTTTAGTGCCTGAATTGCCAATTATAGTGCCTGAAATGACAAATATTATGTCTCAAATGCCAATTTTAGTGCCTGAAATGCCAAATATAATGTCACAAATGCCAATTTTAGTGCCTGAAATGCCAATTATAGTGCCTGAAATGCCAAATATTATGTCTCAACAGCCAATTTTAGTGCCTGAAATGCCGACTATAGTGCCTGAAATGCCAAATATTATGTCTCAAATGCCAATTTTAGTGCCTGAAATGCCAAATATAATGTCACAAATGCCAATTTTAGTGCCTGAAATGCCAATTTTAGTGCCTGAAATGCCAAATATAATGTCACAAATGCCAATTTTAGTGCCTGAAATGCCAATTCTAGTGCCTGAAATGCCAAATATTATGTCTCAAAAGCCAATTTTAGTGCCTGAAAACCGATTATAGTGCCTGAAATGCCAAATATTATGTCTCAAATGCCAATTTTAGTGCCTGAAATGCCAAATATTATGTCTCAAATGCCAATTTTAGTGCCTGAAATGCCAATTATAGTGCCTGAAATGCCAAATATTATGTCTCAAATGCCAATTTTAGTGTCTGAAATGCCAAATATAATGTCACAAATGCCAATTTTAGTGCCTGAAATGCCAATTATAGTGCCTGAAATGCCAAATATTATGTCTCAAATGCCAATTTTAGTGCCTGAAATGCCGATAATAGTGCCTGAAATGCCAAATATTATGTCTCAAATGCCAATTTTAGTGCCTGAAATGCCAAATTTAATGTCAAAAATGCCAATTTTAGTGCCTGAAATGCCAAATATTATGTCACAAATGCCAATTTTAGTGCCTGAAATGCCAAATATTATGTCTCAAATGCCAATTTTAGTGCCTGAAATGCCAATTATAGTGCCTGAAATGCCAAATATTATGTCTCAAATGCCAATTTCAGTGCCTGAAATGCCAAATATAATGTCACAAATGCCAATTTTAGTGCCTGAAATGCCAATTATAGTGCCTGAAATGCCAAATATTATGTCTCAAATGCCAATTTTAGTGCCTGAAATGCCAATTATAGTGCCTGAAATGCCAAATATTATGTCTCAAATGCCAATTTTAGTGCCTGAAATGCCAAATATTATGTCACAAATTTCAATTTTAGTGCCTGAAATGCCAAATATAATGTCACAAATGCCAATTTTATTGCCTGAAATGCCGATTATAGTGCCTGAAATGCCAGATATTATGTCTCAAATGCCAATTTTAGTGCCTGAAATGCCAAATATAATGTCACAAATGCCAATTTTAGTGCCTGAAATGCCAATTATAGTGCCTGAAATGCCAAATATTATGTCTCAAAAGCCAATTTTAGTGCCTGAAAACCGATTATAGTGCCTGAAATGCCAAATATTATGTCTCAAATGCCAATTTTAGTGCCTGAAATGCCAAATATAATGTCACAAATGCCAATTTTAGTGCCTGAAATGCCAATTATAGTGCCTGAAATGCCAAATATAATGTCACAAATGCCAATTTTAGTGCCTGAAATGCCGATTATAGTGCCTGAAATGCCAAATATAATGTCAAAAATGCCAATTTTAGTGCCTGAAATGCCAAATATAATGTCACAAATGCCAATTTTAGTGCCTGAAATACCAAATATTATGTCTCAAATGCCAATATTAGTGCCTGAAATGCCAAATATAATGTCACAAATGCCAATTTTAGTGATTGAAATGCCAATTTTAGTGTCTGAAATGCCAAATATAATGTCACAAATGCCAATTTTAGTGCCTGAAATGCCGATTATAGTGCCTGAAATGCCAAATATAATGTCACAAATGCCAATTTTAGTGCCTGAAATGCCAAATATAATGTCAAAAATGCCAATTTTAGTGCCTGAAATGCCAAATATTATGTCACAAATGCCAATTTTAGTGCCTGAAATGCCAAATATTATGTCACAAATGCCAATTTTAGTGCCTGAATTGCCAATTATAGTGCCTGAAATGACAAATATTATGTCTCAAATGCCAATTTTAGTGCCTGAAATGCCAAATATAATGTCACAAATGCCAATTTTAGTGCCTGAAATGCCAATTATAGTGCCTGAAATGCCAAATATTATGTCTCAACAGCCAATTTTAGTGCCTGAAATGCCGACTATAGTGCCTGAAATGCCAAATATTATGTCTCAAATGCCAATTTTAGTGCCTGAAATGCCAAATATAATGTCACAAATGCCAATTTTAGTGCCTGAAATGCCAATTTTAGTGCCTGAAATGCCAAATATAATGTCACAAATGCCAATTTTAGTGCCTGAAATGCCGATTATAGTGCCTGAAATGCCAAATATTATGTCAAAAATGCCAATTTTAGTGCCTGAAATGCCAAATATAATGTCACAAATGCCAATTTTAGTGCCTGAAATACCAAATATTATGTCTCAAATGCCAATTTTAGTGCCTGAAATGCCAAATATAATGTCACAAATGCCAATTTTAGTGATTGAAATGCCAATTTTAGTGCCTGAAATGCCAAATATAATGTCACAAATGCCAATTTTAGTGCCTGAAATGCCGATTATAGTGCCTGAAATGCCAAATATAATGTCACAAATGCCAATTTTAGTGCCTGAAATGCCAAATATAATGTCAAAAATGCCAATTTTAGTGCCTGAAATGCCAAATATTATGTCACAAATGCCAATTTTAGTGCCTGAAATGCCAAATATTATGTCACAAATGCCAATTTTAGTGCCTGAAATGACAAATATTATGTCTCAAATCCCAATTTTAGTGCCTGAAATGCCAATTATAGTGTCTAAAGTGCCAAATATTATGTCACAAATGCCAATTATAGTGCCTGAAATGCCAAATATTATGTCTCAAATGCCAATTGTAGTGCCTGAAATGCCAAATATAATGTCACAAATGCCAATTTTAGTGCCTGAAATGCCGATTATAGTGCCTGAAATGCCAAATATAATGTCAAAAATGCCAATTTTAGTGCCTGAAATGCCAAATATAATGTCACAAATGCCAATTTTAGTGCCTGAAATACCAAATATTATGTCTCAAATGCCAATATTAGTGCCTGAAATGCCAAATATAATGTCACAAATGCCAATTATAGTGCCTGAAATGCTAAATATTATGTCTCAAATGCCAATTTTAGTGCCTGAAATGCCAATTATAGTGCCTGAAATGCCAAATATTATGTCTCAAATGCCAATTTTAGTGCCTGAAATGCCAAATATAATGTCACAAATGCCAATTTTAGTGCCTGAAATGCCAATTATAGTGCCTGAAATGCCAAATATTATGTCTCAAAAGCCAATTTTAGTGCCTGAAATGCCGATTATAGTGCCTGAAATGCCAAATATTATGTCTCAAATGCCAATTTTAGTGCCTGAAATGCCAAATATAATGTCACAAATGCCAATTTTAGTGCCTGAAATGCCAAATATTATGTCACAAATGCCAATTTTAGTGCCTGAAATGCCAAATATTATGTCTTAAATGCCAATTTTAGTGCCTGAAATGCCAAATATAATGTCACAAATGCCAATTTTAGTGCCTGAAATGCCAATTATAGTGCCTGAAATGCCAAATATTATTTCTAAAATGCCAATTTTAGTGCCTGAAATGCCAAATATAATGTCACAAATGCAAATTTTTGTGTCTGAAATGCCAATTATAGTGTCTAAAATGCCAAATATTATGTCACAAATGCCAAATATAATGTCACAAATGCCAATTTTAGTGCCTGAAATGCCAAATATAATGTCACAAATGCCAATTATAGTGCCTGAAATGCCAAATATTATGTCTCAAATGCCAATTTTAGTGCCTGAAATGCCAATTATAGTGCCTGAAATGCCAAATATTATGTCTCAAATGCCAATTTTAGTGCCTGAAATGCGAAATATAATGTCACAAATGCCAATTTTATTGCCTGAAATGCCGATTATAGTGCCTGAAATGCCAGATATTATGTCTCAAATGCCAATTTTAGTGCCTGAAATGCCGATTATAGTGCCTGAAATGCCAAATATTATGTCAAAAATGCCAATTTTAGTGCCTGAAATGCCAAATATAATGTCACAAATGCCAATTTTAGTGCCTGAAATACCAAATATTATGTCTCAAATGCCAATTTTAGTGCCTGAAATGCCACATATAATGTCACAAATGCCAATTTTAGTGCCTGAAATGCCAATTATAGTGCCTGAAATGCCAAATATTATGTCTCAAAAGCCAATTTTAGTGCCTGAAAACCGATTATAGTGCCTGAAATGCCAAATATTATGTCTCAAATGCCAATTTTAGTGCCTGAAATGCCAAATATAATGTCACAAATGCCAATTTTAGTGCCTGAAATGCCAATTATAGTGCCTGAAATGCCAAATATAATGTCACAAATGCCAATTTTAGTGCCTGAAATGCCGATTATAGTGCCTGAAATGCCAAATATAATGTCAAAAATGCCAATTTTAGTGCCTGAAATGCCAAATATAATGTCACAAATGCCAATTTTAGTGCCTGAAATACCAAATATTATGTCTCAAATGCCAATATTAGTGCCTGAAATGCCAAATATAATGTCACAAATGCCAATTTTAGTGATTGAAATGCCAATTTTAGTGTCTGAAATGCCAAATATAATGTCACAAATGCCAATTTTAGTGCCTGAAATGCCGATTATAGTGCCTGAAATGCCAAATATAATGTCACAAATGCCAATTTTAGTGCCTGAAATGCCAAATATAATGTCAAAAATGCCAATTTTAGTGCCTGAAATGCCAAATATTATGTCACAAATGCCAATTTTAGTGCCTGAAATGCCAAATATTATGTCACAAATGCCAATTTTAGTGCCTGAAATGCCGATTATAGTGCCTGAAATGCCAAATATTATGTCTCAAATGCCAATTTTAGTGCCTGAAATGCCAAATATAATGTCACAAATGCCAATTTTAGTGCCTGAAATGCCAAATATTATGTCACAAATGCCAATTTTAGTGCCTGAAATGCCAAATATTATGTCAAAAATGCCAATTTTAGTGCCTGAAATGCCAAATATAATGTCACAAATGCCAATTTTAGTGCCTGAAATACCAAATATTATGTCTCAAATGCCAATTTTAGTGCCTGAAATGCCAAATATAATGTCACAAATGCCAATTTTAGTGATTGAAATGCCAATTTTAGTGCCTGAAATGCCAAATATAATGTCACAAATGCCAATTTTAGTGCCTGAAATGCCGATTATAGTGCCTGAAATGCCAAATATAATGTCACAAATGCCAATTTTAGTGCCTGAAATGCCAAATATAATGTCAAAAATGCCAATTTTAGTGCCTGAAATGCCAAATATTATGTCACAAATGCCAATTTTAGTGCCTGAAATGCCAAATATTATGTCACAAATGCCAATTTTAGTGCCTGAAATGACAAATATTATGTCTCAAATCCCAATTTTAGTGCCTGAAATGCCAATTATAGTGTCTAAAGTGCCAAATATTATGTCACAAATGCCAATTATAGTGCCTGAAATGCCAAATATTATGTCTCAAATGCCAATTGTAGTGCCTGAAATGCCAAATATAATGTCACAAATGCCAATTTTAGTGCCTGAAATGCCATATATAATGTCACAAATGCCAATTATAGTGCCTGAAATGCCAAATATTATGTCTCAAATGCCAATTTTAGTGCCTGAAATGCCAATTATAGTGCCTGAAATGCCAAATATTATGTCTCAAATGCCAATTTTAGTGCCTGAAATGCCAAATATAATGTCACAAATGCCAATTATAGTGCCTGAAATGCTAAATATTATGTCTCAAATGCCAATTGTAGTGCCTGAAATGCCAAATATTATGTCTCAAATGCCAATTTTAGTGCCTGAAATGCCAAATATAATGTCACAAATGCCAATTTTAGTGCCTGAAATGCCAATTATAGTGCCTGAAATGCCAAATATTATGTCTCAAAAGCCAATTTTAGTGCCTGAAATGCCGATTATAGTGCCTGAAATGCCAAATATTATGTCTCAAATGCCAATTTTAGTGCCTGAAATGCCAAATATAATGTCACAAATGCCAATTTTAGTGCCTGAAATGCCAAATATTATGTCACAAATGCCAATTTTAGTGCCTGAAATGCCAAATATTATGTCTCAAATGCCAATTTTAGTGCCTGAAATGCCAAATATAATGTCACAAATGCCAATTTTAGTGCCTGAAATGCCAATTATAGTGCCTGAAATGCCAAATATTATTTCTAAAATGCCAATTTTAGTGCCTGAAATGCCAAATATTACGTCACAAATGCCAATTTTAGTGCCTGAAATGCCAAATATAATGTCACAAATGCAAATTTTTGTGTCTGAAATGCCAATTATAGTGTCTAAAATGCCAAATATTATGTCACAATTGCCAAATATAATGTCACAAATGCCAATTTTAGTGCCTGAAATGCCAAATATATTGTCACAAATGCCAATTATAGTGCCTGAAATGCCAAATATTATGTCTCAAATGCCAATTTTAGTGCCTGAAATGCCAATTATAGTGCCTGAAATGCCAAATATTATGTCTCAAATGCCAATTTTAGTGCCTTAAATGCCAAATATAATGTCACAAATGCCAATTATAGTGCCTGAAATGCCAAATATTATGTCTCAAATGCCAATTTTAGTGCCTGAAATGCCAATTATAGTGCCTGAAATGCCAAATATTATGTCTCAAATGCCAATTTTAGTGTCTGAAATGCCAAATATAATGTCACAAATGCCAATTTTAGTGCCTGAAATGCCAATTATAGTGCCTGAAATGCCAAATATTATGTCTCAAATGCCAATTTTAGTGCCTGAAATGCCGATAATAGTGCCTGAAATGCCAAATATTATGTCTCAAATGCCAATTTTAGTGCCTGAAATGCCAAATTTAATGTCAAAAATGCCAATTTTAGTGCCTGAAATGCCAAATATTATGTCACAAATGCCAATTTTAGTGCCTGAAATGCCAAATATTATGTCTCAAATGCCAATTTTAGTGTTGAAATGCCAATTATAGTGCCTGAAATGCCAAATATTATGTCTCAAATGCCAATTTTAGTGCCTGAAATGCCAAATATAATGTCACAAATGCCAATTTTAGTGCCTGAAATGCCAATTTTAGTGCCTGAAATGCCAATTATAGTGCCTGAAATGCCAAATATTATGTCTCAAATGCCAATTTTAGTGCCTGAAATGCCAAATATAATGTCACAAATGCCAATTATAGTGCCTGAAATGCTAAATATTATGTCTCAAATGCCAATTTTAGTGCCTGAAATGCCAATTATAGTGCCTGAAATGCCAAATATTATGTCTCAAATGCCAATTTTAGTGCCTGAAATGCCAAATATAATGTCACAAATGCCAATTTTAGTGCCTGAAATGCCAATTATAGTGCCTGAAATGCCAAATATTATGTCTCAAAAGCCAATTTTAGTGCCTGAAATGCCGATTATAGTGCCTGAAATGCCAAATATTATGTCTCAAATGCCAATTTTAGTGCCTGAAATGCCAAATATAATGTCACAAATGCCAATTTTAGTGCCTGAAATGCCAAATATTATGTCACAAATGCCAATTTTAGTGCCTGAAATGCCAAATATTATGTCTCAAATGCCAATTTTAGTGCCTGAAATGCCAAATATAATGTCACAAATGCCAATTTTAGTGCCTGAAATGCCAATTATAGTGCCTGAAATGCCAAATATTATTTCTAAAATGCCAATTTTAGTGCCTGAAATGCCAAATATTACGTCACAAATGCCAATTTTAGTGCCTGAAATGCCAAATATAATGTCACAAATGCAAATTTTTGTGTCTGAAATGCCAATTATAGTGTCTAAAATGCCAAATATTATGTCACAATTGCCAAATATAATGTCACAAATGCCAATTTTAGTGCCTGAAATGCCAAATATATTGTCACAAATGCCAATTATAGTGCCTGAAATGCCAAATATTATGTCTCAAATGCCAATTTTAGTGCCTGAAATGCCAATTATAGTGCCTGAAATGCCAAATATTATGTCTCAAATGCCAATTTTAGTGCCTGAAATGCCAAATATAATGTCACAAATGCCAATTATAGTGCCTGAAATGCCAAATATTATGTCTCAAATGCCAATTTTAGTGCCTGAAATGCCAATTATAGTGCCTGAAATGCCAAATATTATGTCTCAAATGCCAATTTTAGTGTCTGAAATGCCAAATATAATGTCACAAATGCCAATTTTAGTGCCTGAAATGCCAATTATAGTGCCTGAAATGCCAAATATTATGTCTCAAATGCCAATTTTAGTGCCTGAAATGCCGATAATAGTGCCTGAAATGCCAAATATTATGTCTCAAATGCCAATTTTAGTGCCTGAAATGCCAAATTTAATGTCAAAAATGCCAATTTTAGTGCCTGAAATGCCAAATATTATGTCACAAATGCCAATTTTAGTGCCTGAAATGCCAAATATTATGTCTCAAATGCCAATTTTAGTGCCTGAAATGCCAATTATAGTGCCTGAAATGCCAAATATTATGTCTCAAATGCCAATTTTAGTGCCTGAAATGCCAAATATAATGTCACAAATGCCAATTTTAGTGCCTGAAATGCCAATTATAGTGCCTGAAATGCCAAATATTATGTCTCAAATGCCAATTTTAGTGCCTGAAATGCCAATTATAGTGCCTGAAATGCCAAATATTATGTCTCAAATGCCAATTTTAGTGCCTGAAATGCCAAATATTATGTCACAAATTTCAATTTTAGTGCCTGAAATGCCAAATATAATGTCACAAATGCCAATTTTATTGCCTGAAATGCCGATTATAGTGCCTGAAATGCAGGATATTATGTCTCAAATGCCAATTTTAGTGCCTGAAATGCCAAATATAATGTCACAAATGCCAATTTTAGTGCCTGAAATGCCAATTATAGTGCCTGAAATGCCAAATATTATGTCTCAAAAGCCAATTTTAGTGCCTGAAAACCGATTATAGTGCCTGAAATGCCAAATATTATGTCTCAAATGCCAATTTTAGTGCCTGAAATGCCAAATATAATGTCACAAATGCCAATTTTAGTGCCTGAAATGCCAATTATAGTGCCTGAAATGCCAAATATAATGTCACAAATGCCAATTTTAGTGCCTGAAATGCCGATTATAGTGCCTGAAATGCCAAATATAATGTCAAAAATGCCAATTTTAGTGCCTGAAATGCCAAATATAATGTCACAAATGCCAATTTTAGTGCCTGAAATACCAAATATTATGTCTCAAATGCCAATATTAGTGCCTGAAATGCCAAATATAATGTCACAAATGCCAATTTTAGTGATTGAAATGCCAATTTTAGTGTCTGAAATGCCAAATATAATGTCACAAATGCCAATTTTAGTGCCTGAAATGCCGATTATAGTGCCTGAAATGCCAAATATAATGTCACAAATGCCAATTTTAGTGCCTGAAATGCCAAATATAATGTCAAAAATGCCAATTTTAGTGCCTGAAATGCCAAATATTATGTCACAAATGCCAATTTTAGTGCCTGAAATGCCAAATATTATGTCACAAATGCCAATTTTAGTGCCTGAATTGCCAATTATAGTGCCTGAAATGACAAATATTATGTCTCAAATCCCAATTTTAGTGCCTGAAATGCCAATTATAGTGTCTAAAATGCCAAATATTATGTCACAAATGCCAATTGTAGTGCCTGAAATGCCAAATATAATGTCACAAATGCCAATTTTAGTGCATGAAATGCCAAATATAATGTCACCAATGCCAATTATAGTGCCTGAAATGCCAAATATTATGTCTCAAATGCCAATTTTAGTGCCTGAAATGCCAATTATAGTGCCTGAAATGCCAAATATTATGTCTCAAATGCTATTTTAGTGCCTGAAATGCCAAATATAATGTCACAAATGCCAATTATAGTGCCTGAAATGCCAAATATTATGTCTCAAATGCCAATTTTAGTGCCTGAAATGCCAATTATAGTGCCTGAAATGCCAAATATTATGTCTCAAATGCCAATTTTAGTGCCTGAAATGCCAAATATAATGTCACAAATGCCAATTTTAGTGCCTGAAATGCCAATTTTAGTGCCTGAAATGCCAAATATTATGTCAAAAATGCCAATTTTAGTGCCTGAAATGCCAAATATAATGTCACAAATGCCAATTTTAGTGCCTGAAATACCAAATATTATGTCTCAAATGCCAATTTTAGTGCCTGAAATGCCAAATATAATGTCACAAATGCCAATTTTAGTGATTGAAATGCCAATTTTAGTGCCTGAAATGCCAAATATAATGTCACAAATGCCAATTTTAGTGCCTGAAATGCCGATTATAGTGCCTGAAATGCTAAATATAATGTCACAAATGCCAATTTTAGTGCCTGAAATGCCAAATATAATGTCAAAAATGCCAATTTTAGTGCCTGAAATGCCAAATATTATGTCACAAATGCCAATTTTAGTGCCTGAAATGCCAAATATTATGTCACAAATGCCAATTTTAGTGCCTGAAATGACAAATATTATGTCTCAAATCCCAATTTTAGTGCCTGAAATGCCAATTATAGTGTCTAAAGTGCCAAATATTATGTCACAAATGCCAATTATAGTGCCGGAAATGCCAAATATTATGTCTCAAATGCCAATTGTAGTGCCTGAAATGCCAAATATAATGTCACAAATGCCAATTTTAGTGCCTGAAATGCCAAATATAATGTCACAAATGCCAATTATAGTGCCTGAAATGCCAAATATTATGTCTCAAATGCCAATTTTAGTGCCTGAAATGCCAATTATAGTGCCTGAAATGCCAAATATTATGTCTCAAATGCCAATTTTAGTGCCTGAAATGCCAAATATAATGTCACAAATGCCAATTATAGTGCCTGAAATGCTAAATATTATGTCTCAAATGCCAATTTTAGTGCCTGAAATGCCAATTATAGTGCCTGAAATGCCAAATATTATGTCTCAAATGCCAATTTTAGTGCCTGAAATGCCAAATATAATGTCACAAATGCCAATTTTAGTGCCTGAAATGCCAATTATAGTGCCTGAAATGCCAAATATTATGTCTCAAAAGCCAATTTTAGTGCCTGAAATGCCGATTATAGTGCCTGAAATGCCAAATATTATGTCTCAAATGCCAATTTTAGTGCCTGAAATGCCAAATATAATGTCACAAATGCCAATTTTAGTGCCTGATATGCCAAATATTATGTCACAAATGCCAATTTTAGTGCCTGAAATGCCAATTTTAGTGCCTGAAATGCCAAATATTATGTCTCAAATGCCAATTTTAGTGCCTGAAATGCCAAATATAATGTCACAAATGCCAATTTTAGTGCCTGAAATGCCAATTATAGTGCCTGAAATGCCAAATATTATTTCTAAAATGCCAATATTAGTGCCTGAAATGCCAAATATTACGTCACAAATGCCAATTTTAGTGCCTGAAATGCCAAATATAATGTCACAAATGCAAATTTTTGTGTCTGAAATGCCAATTATAGTGTCTAAAATGCCAAATATTATGTCACAAATGCCAAATATAATGTCACAAATGCCAATTTTAGTGCCTGAAATGCCAAATATAATGTCACAAATGCCAATTATAGTGCCTGAAATGCCAAATATTATGTCTCAAATGCCAATTTTAGTGCCTGAAATGCCAATTATAGTGCCTGAAATGCCAAATATTATGTCTCAAATGCCAATTTTAGTGCCTGAAATGCCAAATATAATGTCACAAATGCCAATTATAGTGCCTGAAATGCCAAATATTATGTCTCAAATGCCTATTTTAGTGCCTGAAATGCCAATTATAGTGCCTGAAATGCCAAATATTATGTCTCAAATGCCAATTTTAGTGTCTGAAATGCCAAATATAATGTCACAAATGCCAATTTTAGTGCCTGAAATGCCAATTATAGTGCCTGAAATGCCAAATATTATGTCTCAAATGCCAATTTTAGTGCCTGAAATGCCAATTATAGTGCCTGAAATGCCAAATATTATGTCTCAAATGCCAATTTTAGTGCCTGAAATGCCAAATATTATGTCACAAATTTCAATTTTAGTGCCTGAAATGCCAAATATAATGTCACAAATGCCAATTTTATTGCCTGAAATGCCGATTATAGTGCCTGAAATGCCAGATATTATGTCTCAAATGCCAATTTTAGAGCCTGAAATGCCAAATATAATGTCACAAATGCCAATTTTAGTGCCTGAAATGCCAATTATAGTGCCTGAAATGCCAAATATTATGTCTCAAAAGCCAATTTTAGTGCCTGAAAACCGATTATAGTGCCTGAAATGCCAAATATTATGTCTCAAATGCCAATTTTAGTGCCTGAAATGCCAAATATAATGTCACAAATGCCAATTTTAGTGCATGAATTGCCAAATATAATGTCACAAATGCCAATTATAGTGCCTGAAATGCCAAATATTATGTCTCAAATGCCAATTTTAGTGCCTGAAATGCCAATTATAGTGCCTGAAATGCCAAATATTATGTCTCAAATGCTATTTTAGTGCCTGAAATGCCAAATATAATGTCACAAATGCCAATTATAGTGCCTGAAATGCCAAATATTATGTCTCAAATGCCAATTTTAGTGCCTGAAATGCCAATTATAGTGCCTGAAATGCCAAATATTATGTCTCAAATGCCAATTTTAGTGCCTGAAATGCCAAATATAATGTCACAAATGCCAATTTTAGTGCCTGAAATGCCAATTTTAGTGCCTGAAATGCCAAATATTATGTCTCAAAAGCCAATTTTAGTGCCTGAAATGCCGATTATAGTGCCTGAAATGCCAAATATTATGTCACAAATGCCAATTTTAGTGCCTGAAATGCCAAATATTATGTCACAAATGCCAATTTTAGTGCCTGAAATGCCAAATATTATGTCTTAAATGCCAATTTTAGTGCCTGAAATGCCAAATATAATGTCACAAATGCCAATTTTAGTGCCTGAAATGCCAATTATAGTGCCTGAAATGCCAAATATTATTTCTAAAATGCCAATTTTAGTGCCTGAAATGCCAAATATAATGTCACAAATGCAAATTTTTGTGTCTGAAATGCCAATTATAGTGTCTAAAATGCCAAATATTATGTCACAAATGCCAAATATAATGTCACAAATGCCAATTTTAGTGCCTGAAATGCCAAATATAATGTCACAAATGCCAATTATAGTGCCTGAAATGCCAAATATTATGTCTCAAATGCCAATTTTAGTGCCTGAAATGCCAATTATAGTGCCTGAAATGCCAAATATTATGTCTCAAATGCCAATTTTAGTGCCTGAAATGCGAAATATAATGTCACAAATGCCAATTTTATTGCCTGAAATGCCGATTATAGTGCCTGAAATGCCAGATATTATGTCTCAAATGCCAATTTTAGTGCCTGAAATGCCGATTATAGTGCCTGAAATGCCAAATATTATGTCAAAAATGCCAATTTTAGTGCCTGAAATGCCAAATATAATGTCACAAATGCCAATTTTAGTGCCTGAAATACCAAATATTATGTCTCAAATGCCAATTTTAGTGCCTGAAATGCCACATATAATGTCACAAATGCCAATTTTAGTGCCTGAAATGCCAATTATAGTGCCTGAAATGCCAAATATTATGTCTCAAAAGCCAATTTTAGTGCCTGAAAACCGATTATAGTGCCTGAAATGCCAAATATTATGTCTCAAATGCCAATTTTAGTGCCTGAAATGCCAAATATAATGTCACAAATGCCAATTTTAGTGCCTGAAATGCCAATTATAGTGCCTGAAATGCCAAATATAATGTCACAAATGCCAATTTTAGTGCCTGAAATGCCGATTATAGTGCCTGAAATGCCAAATATAATGTCAAAAATGCCAATTTTAGTGCCTGAAATGCCAAATATAATGTCACAAATGCCAATTTTAGTGCCTGAAATACCAAATATTATGTCTCAAATGCCAATATTAGTGCCTGAAATGCCAAATATAATGTCACAAATGCCAATTTTAGTGATTGAAATGCCAATTTTAGTGTCTGAAATGCCAAATATAATGTCACAAATGCCAATTTTAGTGCCTGAAATGCCGATTATAGTGCCTGAAATGCCAAATATAATGTCACAAATGCCAATTTTAGTGCCTGAAATGCCAAATATAATGTCAAAAATGCCAATTTTAGTGCCTGAAATGCCAAATATTATGTCACAAATGCCAATTTTAGTGCCTGAAATGCCAAATATTATGTCACAAATGCCAATTTTAGTGCCTGAAATGCCGATTATAGTGCCTGAAATGCCAAATATTATGTCTCAAATGCCAATTTTAGTGCCTGAAATGCCAAATATAATGTCACAAATGCCAATTTTAGTGCCTGAAATGCCAAATATTATGTCACAAATGCCAATTTTAGTGCCTGAAATGCCAAATATTATGTCAAAAATGCCAATTTTAGTGCCTGAAATGCCAAATATAATGTCACAAATGCCAATTTTAGTGCCTGAAATACCAAATATTATGTCTCAAATGCCAATTTTAGTGCCTGAAATGCCAAATATAATGTCACAAATGCCAATTTTAGTGATTGAAATGCCAATTTTAGTGCCTGAAATGCCAAATATAATGTCACAAATGCCAATTTTAGTGCCTGAAATGCCGATTATAGTGCCTGAAATGCCAAATATAATGTCACAAATGCCAATTTTAGTGCCTGAAATGCCAAATATAATGTCAAAAATGCCAATTTTAGTGCCTGAAATGCCAAATATTATGTCACAAATGCCAATTTTAGTGCCTGAAATGCCAAATATTATGTCACAAATGCCAATTTTAGTGCCTGAAATGACAAATATTATGTCTCAAATCCCAATTTTAGTGCCTGAAATGCCAATTATAGTGTCTAAAGTGCCAAATATTATGTCACAAATGCCAATTATAGTGCCTGAAATGCCAAATATTATGTCTCAAATGCCAATTGTAGTGCCTGAAATGCCAAATATAATGTCACAAATGCCAATTTTAGTGCCTGAAATGCCATATATAATGTCACAAATGCCAATTATAGTGCCTGAAATGCCAAATATTATGTCTCAAATGCCAATTTTAGTGCCTGAAATGCCAATTATAGTGCCTGAAATGCCAAATATTATGTCTCAAATGCCAATTTTAGTGCCTGAAATGCCAAATATAATGTCACAAATGCCAATTATAGTGCCTGAAATGCTAAATATTATGTCTCAAATGCCAATTGTAGTGCCTGAAATGCCAAATATTATGTCTCAAATGCCAATTTTAGTGCCTGAAATGCCAAATATAATGTCACAAATGCCAATTTTAGTGCCTGAAATGCCAATTATAGTGCCTGAAATGCCAAATATTATGTCTCAAAAGCCAATTTTAGTGCCTGAAATGCCGATTATAGTGCCTGAAATGCCAAATATTATGTCTCAAATGCCAATTTTAGTGCCTGAAATGCCAAATATAATGTCACAAATGCCAATTTTAGTGCCTGAAATGCCAAATATTATGTCACAAATGCCAATTTTAGTGCCTGAAATGCCAAATATTATGTCTCAAATGCCAATTTTAGTGCCTGAAATGCCAAATATAATGTCACAAATGCCAATTTTAGTGCCTGAAATGCCAATTATAGTGCCTGAAATGCCAAATATTATTTCTAAAATGCCAATTTTAGTGCCTGAAATGCCAAATATTACGTCACAAATGCCAATTTTAGTGCCTGAAATGCCAAATATAATGTCACAAATGCAAATTTTTGTGTCTGAAATGCCAATTATAGTGTCTAAAATGCCAAATATTATGTCACAATTGCCAAATATAATGTCACAAATGCCAATTTTAGTGCCTGAAATGCCAAATATATTGTCACAAATGCCAATTATAGTGCCTGAAATGCCAAATATTATGTCTCAAATGCCAATTTTAGTGCCTGAAATGCCAATTATAGTGCCTGAAATGCCAAATATTATGTCTCAAATGCCAATTTTAGTGCCTTAAATGCCAAATATAATGTCACAAATGCCAATTATAGTGCCTGAAATGCCAAATATTATGTCTCAAATGCCAATTTTAGTGCCTGAAATGCCAATTATAGTGCCTGAAATGCCAAATATTATGTCTCAAATGCCAATTTTAGTGTCTGAAATGCCAAATATAATGTCACAAATGCCAATTTTAGTGCCTGAAATGCCAATTATAGTGCCTGAAATGCCAAATATTATGTCTCAAATGCCAATTTTAGTGCCTGAAATGCCGATAATAGTGCCTGAAATGCCAAATATTATGTCTCAAATGCCAATTTTAGTGCCTGAAATGCCAAATTTAATGTCAAAAATGCCAATTTTAGTGCCTGAAATGCCAAATATTATGTCACAAATGCCAATTTTAGTGCCTGAAATGCCAAATATTATGTCTCAAATGCCAATTTTAGTGTTGAAATGCCAATTATAGTGCCTGAAATGCCAAATATTATGTCTCAAATGCCAATTTTAGTGCCTGAAATGCCAAATATAATGTCACAAATGCCAATTTTAGTGCCTGAAATGCCAATTTTAGTGCCTGAAATGCCAATTATAGTGCCTGAAATGCCAAATATTATGTCTCAAATGCCAATTTTAGTGCCTGAAATGCCAAATATAATGTCACAAATGCCAATTATAGTGCCTGAAATGCTAAATATTATGTCTCAAATGCCAATTTTAGTGCCTGAAATGCCAATTATAGTGCCTGAAATGCCAAATATTATGTCTCAAATGCCAATTTTAGTGCCTGAAATGCCAAATATAATGTCACAAATGCCAATTTTAGTGCCTGAAATGCCAATTATAGTGCCTGAAATGCCAAATATTATGTCTCAAAAGCCAATTTTAGTGCCTGAAATGCCGATTATAGTGCCTGAAATGCCAAATATTATGTCTCAAATGCCAATTTTAGTGCCTGAAATGCCAAATATAATGTCACAAATGCCAATTTTAGTGCCTGAAATGCCAAATATTATGTCACAAATGCCAATTTTAGTGCCTGAAATGCCAAATATTATGTCTCAAATGCCAATTTTAGTGCCTGAAATGCCAAATATAATGTCACAAATGCCAATTTTAGTGCCTGAAATGCCAATTATAGTGCCTGAAATGCCAAATATTATTTCTAAAATGCCAATTTTAGTGCCTGAAATGCCAAATATTACGTCACAAATGCCAATTTTAGTGCCTGAAATGCCAAATATAATGTCACAAATGCAAATTTTTGTGTCTGAAATGCCAATTATAGTGTCTAAAATGCCAAATATTATGTCACAATTGCCAAATATAATGTCACAAATGCCAATTTTAGTGCCTGAAATGCCAAATATATTGTCACAAATGCCAATTATAGTGCCTGAAATGCCAAATATTATGTCTCAAATGCCAATTTTAGTGCCTGAAATGCCAATTATAGTGCCTGAAATGCCAAATATTATGTCTCAAATGCCAATTTTAGTGCCTGAAATGCCAAATATAATGTCACAAATGCCAATTATAGTGCCTGAAATGCCAAATATTATGTCTCAAATGCCAATTTTAGTGCCTGAAATGCCAATTATAGTGCCTGAAATGCCAAATATTATGTCTCAAATGCCAATTTTAGTGTCTGAAATGCCAAATATAATGTCACAAATGCCAATTTTAGTGCCTGAAATGCCAATTATAGTGCCTGAAATGCCAAATATTATGTCTCAAATGCCAATTTTAGTGCCTGAAATGCCGATAATAGTGCCTGAAATGCCAAATATTATGTCTCAAATGCCAATTTTAGTGCCTGAAATGCCAAATTTAATGTCAAAAATGCCAATTTTAGTGCCTGAAATGCCAAATATTATGTCACAAATGCCAATTTTAGTGCCTGAAATGCCAAATATTATGTCTCAAATGCCAATTTTAGTGCCTGAAATGCCAATTATAGTGCCTGAAATGCCAAATATTATGTCTCAAATGCCAATTTTAGTGCCTGAAATGCCAAATATAATGTCACAAATGCCAATTTTAGTGCCTGAAATGCCAATTATAGTGCCTGAAATGCCAAATATTATGTCTCAAATGCCAATTTTAGTGCCTGAAATGCCAATTATAGTGCCTGAAATGCCAAATATTATGTCTCAAATGCCAATTTTAGTGCCTGAAATGCCAAATATTATGTCACAAATTTCAATTTTAGTGCCTGAAATGCCAAATATAATGTCACAAATGCCAATTTTATTGCCTGAAATGCCGATTATAGTGCCTGAAATGCAGGATATTATGTCTCAAATGCCAATTTTAGTGCCTGAAATGCCAAATATAATGTCACAAATGCCAATTTTAGTGCCTGAAATGCCAATTATAGTGCCTGAAATGCCAAATATTATGTCTCAAAAGCCAATTTTAGTGCCTGAAAACCGATTATAGTGCCTGAAATGCCAAATATTATGTCTCAAATGCCAATTTTAGTGCCTGAAATGCCAAATATAATGTCACAAATGCCAATTTTAGTGCCTGAAATGCCAATTATAGTGCCTGAAATGCCAAATATAATGTCACAAATGCCAATTTTAGTGCCTGAAATGCCGATTATAGTGCCTGAAATGCCAAATATAATGTCAAAAATGCCAATTTTAGTGCCTGAAATGCCAAATATAATGTCACAAATGCCAATTTTAGTGCCTGAAATACCAAATATTATGTCTCAAATGCCAATATTAGTGCCTGAAATGCCAAATATAATGTCACAAATGCCAATTTTAGTGATTGAAATGCCAATTTTAGTGTCTGAAATGCCAAATATAATGTCACAAATGCCAATTTTAGTGCCTGAAATGCCGATTATAGTGCCTGAAATGCCAAATATAATGTCACAAATGCCAATTTTAGTGCCTGAAATGCCAAATATAATGTCAAAAATGCCAATTTTAGTGCCTGAAATGCCAAATATTATGTCACAAATGCCAATTTTAGTGCCTGAAATGCCAAATATTATGTCACAAATGCCAATTTTAGTGCCTGAATTGCCAATTATAGTGCCTGAAATGACAAATATTATGTCTCAAATCCCAATTTTAGTGCCTGAAATGCCAATTATAGTGTCTAAAATGCCAAATATTATGTCACAAATGCCAATTGTAGTGCCTGAAATGCCAAATATAATGTCACAAATGCCAATTTTAGTGCATGAAATGCCAAATATAATGTCACCAATGCCAATTATAGTGCCTGAAATGCCAAATATTATGTCTCAAATGCCAATTTTAGTGCCTGAAATGCCAATTATAGTGCCTGAAATGCCAAATATTATGTCTCAAATGCTATTTTAGTGCCTGAAATGCCAAATATAATGTCACAAATGCCAATTATAGTGCCTGAAATGCCAAATATTATGTCTCAAATGCCAATTTTAGTGCCTGAAATGCCAATTATAGTGCCTGAAATGCCAAATATTATGTCTCAAATGCCAATTTTAGTGCCTGAAATGCCAAATATAATGTCACAAATGCCAATTTTAGTGCCTGAAATGCCAATTTTAGTGCCTGAAATGCCAAATATTATGTCAAAAATGCCAATTTTAGTGCCTGAAATGCCAAATATAATGTCACAAATGCCAATTTTAGTGCCTGAAATACCAAATATTATGTCTCAAATGCCAATTTTAGTGCCTGAAATGCCAAATATAATGTCACAAATGCCAATTTTAGTGATTGAAATGCCAATTTTAGTGCCTGAAATGCCAAATATAATGTCACAAATGCCAATTTTAGTGCCTGAAATGCCGATTATAGTGCCTGAAATGCTAAATATAATGTCACAAATGCCAATTTTAGTGCCTGAAATGCCAAATATAATGTCAAAAATGCCAATTTTAGTGCCTGAAATGCCAAATATTATGTCACAAATGCCAATTTTAGTGCCTGAAATGCCAAATATTATGTCACAAATGCCAATTTTAGTGCCTGAAATGACAAATATTATGTCTCAAATCCCAATTTTAGTGCCTGAAATGCCAATTATAGTGTCTAAAGTGCCAAATATTATGTCACAAATGCCAATTATAGTGCCGGAAATGCCAAATATTATGTCTCAAATGCCAATTGTAGTGCCTGAAATGCCAAATATAATGTCACAAATGCCAATTTTAGTGCCTGAAATGCCAAATATAATGTCACAAATGCCAATTATAGTGCCTGAAATGCCAAATATTATGTCTCAAATGCCAATTTTAGTGCCTGAAATGCCAATTATAGTGCCTGAAATGCCAAATATTATGTCTCAAATGCCAATTTTAGTGCCTGAAATGCCAAATATAATGTCACAAATGCCAATTATAGTGCCTGAAATGCTAAATATTATGTCTCAAATGCCAATTTTAGTGCCTGAAATGCCAATTATAGTGCCTGAAATGCCAAATATTATGTCTCAAATGCCAATTTTAGTGCCTGAAATGCCAAATATAATGTCACAAATGCCAATTTTAGTGCCTGAAATGCCAATTATAGTGCCTGAAATGCCAAATATTATGTCTCAAAAGCCAATTTTAGTGCCTGAAATGCCGATTATAGTGCCTGAAATGCCAAATATTATGTCTCAAATGCCAATTTTAGTGCCTGAAATGCCAAATATAATGTCACAAATGCCAATTTTAGTGCCTGATATGCCAAATATTATGTCACAAATGCCAATTTTAGTGCCTGAAATGCCAATTTTAGTGCCTGAAATGCCAAATATTATGTCTCAAATGCCAATTTTAGTGCCTGAAATGCCAAATATAATGTCACAAATGCCAATTTTAGTGCCTGAAATGCCAATTATAGTGCCTGAAATGCCAAATATTATTTCTAAAATGCCAATTTTAGTGCCTGAAATGCCAAATATTACGTCACAAATGCCAATTTTAGTGCCTGAAATGCCAAATATAATGTCACAAATGCAAATTTTTGTGTCTGAAATGCCAATTATAGTGTCTAAAATGCCAAATATTATGTCACAAATGCCAAATATAATGTCACAAATGCCAATTTTAGTGCCTGAAATGCCAAATATAATGTCACAAATGCCAATTATAGTGCCTGAAATGCCAAATATTATGTCTCAAATGCCAATTTTAGTGCCTGAAATGCCAATTATAGTGCCTGAAATGCCAAATATTATGTCTCAAATGCCAATTTTAGTGCCTGAAATGCCAAATATAATGTCACAAATGCCAATTATAGTGCCTGAAATGCCAAATATTATGTCTCAAATGCCTATTTTAGTGCCTGAAATGCCAATTATAGTGCCTGAAATGCCAAATATTATGTCTCAAATGCCAATTTTAGTGTCTGAAATGCCAAATATAATGTCACAAATGCCAATTTTAGTGCCTGAAATGCCAATTATAGTGCCTGAAATGCCAAATATTATGTCTCAAATGCCAATTTTAGTGCCTGAAATGCCAATTATAGTGCCTGAAATGCCAAATATTATGTCTCAAATGCCAATTTTAGTGCCTGAAATGCCAAATATTATGTCACAAATTTCAATTTTAGTGCCTGAAATGCCAAATATAATGTCACAAATGCCAATTTTATTGCCTGAAATGCCGATTATAGTGCCTGAAATGCCAGATATTATGTCTCAAATGCCAATTTTAGAGCCTGAAATGCCAAATATAATGTCACAAATGCCAATTTTAGTGCCTGAAATGCCAATTATAGTGCCTGAAATGCCAAATATTATGTCTCAAAAGCCAATTTTAGTGCCTGAAAACCGATTATAGTGCCTGAAATGCCAAATATTATGTCTCAAATGCCAATTTTAGTGCCTGAAATGCCAAATATAATGTCACAAATGCCAATTTTAGTGCATGAATTGCCAAATATAATGTCACAAATGCCAATTATAGTGCCTGAAATGCCAAATATTATGTCTCAAATGCCAATTTTAGTGCCTGAAATGCCAATTATAGTGCCTGAAATGCCAAATATTATGTCTCAAATGCTATTTTAGTGCCTGAAATGCCAAATATAATGTCACAAATGCCAATTATAGTGCCTGAAATGCCAAATATTATGTCTCAAATGCCAATTTTAGTGCCTGAAATGCCAATTATAGTGCCTGAAATGCCAAATATTATGTCTCAAATGCCAATTTTAGTGCCTGAAATGCCAAATATAATGTCACAAATGCCAATTTTAGTGCCTGAAATGCCAATTTTAGTGCCTGAAATGCCAAATATAATGTCACAAATGCCAATTTTAGTGCCTGAAATGCCGATTATAGTGCCTGAAATGCCAAATATTATGTCAAAAATGCCAATTTTAGTGCCTGAAATGCCAAATATAATGTCACAAATGCCAATTTTAGTGCCTGAAATACCAAATATTATGTCTCAAATGCCAATTTTAGTGCCTGAAATGCCAAATATAATGTCACAAATGCCAATTTTAGTGATTGAAATGCCAATTTTAGTGCCTGAAATGCCAAATATAATGTCACAAATGCCAATTTTAGTGCCTGAAATGCCGATTATAGTGCCTGAAATGCCAAATATAATGTCACAAATGCCAATTTTAGTGCCTGAAATGCCAAATATAATGTCAAAAATGCCAATTTTAGTGCCTGAAATGCCAAATATTATGTCACAAATGCCAATTTTAGTGCCTGAAATGCCAAATATTATGTCACAAATGCCAATTTTAGTGCCTGAAATGACAAATATTATGTCTCAAATCCCAATTTTAGTGCCTGAAATGCCAATTATAGTGTCTAAAGTGCCAAATATTATGTCACAAATGCCAATTATAGTGCCTGAAATGCCAAATATTATGTCTCAAATGCCAATTGTAGTGCCTGAAATGCCAAATATAATGTCACAAATGCCAATTTTAGTGCCTGAAATGCCAAATATAATGTCACAAATGCCAATTATAGTGCCTGAAATGCCAAATATTATGTCTCAAATGCCAATTTTAGTGCCTGAAATGCCAATTATAGTGCCTGAAATGCCAAATATTATGTCTCAAATGCCAATTTTAGTGCCTGAAATGCCAAATATAATGTCACAAATGCCAATTATAGTGCCTGAAATGCTAAATATTATGTCTCAAATGCCAATTTTAGTGCCTGAAATGCCAATTATAGTGCCTGAAATGCCAAATATTATGTCTCAAATGCCAATTTTAGTGCCTGAAATGCCAAATATAATGTCACAAATGCCAATTTTAGTGCCTGAAATGCCAATTATAGTGCCTGAAATGCCAAATATTATGTCTCAAAAGCCAATTTTAGTGCCTGAAATGCCGATTATAGTGCCTGAAATGCCAAATATTATGTCTCAAATGCCAATTTTAGTGCCTGAAATGCCAAATATAATGTCACAAATGCCAATTTTAGTGCCTGAAATGACAAATATTATGTCACAAATGCCAATTTTAGTGCCTGAAATGCCAATTTTAGTGCCTGAAATGCCAAATATTATGTCTCAAATGCCAATTTTAGTGCCTGAAATGCCAAATATAATGTCACAAATGCCAATTTTAGTGCCTGAAATGCCAATTATAGTGCCTGAAATGCCAAATATTATTTCTAAAATGCCAATTTTAGTGCCTGAAATGCCAAATATTACGTCACAAATGCCAATTTTAGTGCCTGAAATGCCAAATATAATGTCACAAATGCAAATTTTTGTGTCTGAAATGCCAATTATAGTGTCTAAAATGCCAAATATTATGTCACAAATGCCAAATATAATGTCACAAATGCCAATTTTAGTGCCTGAAATGCCAAATATAATGTCACAAATGCCAATTATAGTGCCTGAAATGCCAAATATTATGTCTCAAATGCCAATTTTAGTGCCTGAAATGCCAATTATAGTGCCTGAAATCCCAATTTTAGTGCCTGAAATGCCAATTATAGTGTCTAAAGTGCCAAATATTATGTCACAAATGCCAATTATAGTGCCTGAAATGCCAAATATTATGTCTCAAATGCCAATTGTAGTGCCTGAAATGCCAAATATAATGTCACAAATGCCAATTTTAGTGCCTGAAATGCCAAATATAATGTCACAAATGCCAATTATAGTGCCTGAAATGCCAAATATTATGTCTCAAATGCCAATTTTAGTGCCTGAAATGCCAATTATAGTGCCTGAAATGCCAAATATTATGTCTCAAATGCCAATTTTAGTGCCTGAAATGCCAAATATAATGTCACAAATGCCAATTATAGTGCCTGAAATGCTAAATATTATGTCTCAAATGCCAATTTTAGTGCCTGAAATGCCAATTATAGTGCCTGAAATGCCAAATATTATGTCTCAAATGCCAATTTTAGTGCCTGAAATGCCAAATATAATGTCACAAATGCCAATTTTAGTGCCTGAAATGCCAATTATAGTGCCTGAAATGCCAAATATTATGTCTCAAAAGCCAATTTTAGTGCCTGAAATGCCGATTATAGTGCCTGAAATGCCAAATATTATGTCTCAAATGCCAATTTTAGTGCCTGAAATGCCAAATATAATGTCACAAATGCCAATTTTAGTGCCTGAAATGACAAATATTATGTCACAAATGCCAATTTTAGTGCCTGAAATGCCAATTTTAGTGCCTGAAATGCCAAATATTATGTCTCAAATGCCAATTTTAGTGCCTGAAATGCCAAATATAATGTCACAAATGCCAATTTTAGTGCCTGAAATGCCAATTATAGTGCCTGAAATGCCAAATATTATTTCTAAAATGCCAATTTTAGTGCCTGAAATGCCAAATATTACGTCACAAATGCCAATTTTAGTGCCTGAAATGCCAAATATAATGTCACAAATGCAAATTTTTGTGTCTGAAATGCCAATTATAGTGTCTAAAATGCCAAATATTATGTCACAAATGCCAAATATAATGTCACAAATGCCAATTTTAGTGCCTGAAATGCCAATTATAGTGCCTGAAATGCCAAATATTATGTCTCAAATGCCAATTTCAGTGCCTGAAATGCCAAATATAATGTCACAAATGCCAATTTTAGTGCCTGAAATGCCAATTATAGTGCCTGAAATGCCAAATATTATGTCTCAAATGCCAATTTTAGTGCCTGAAATGCCAATTATAGTGCCTGAAATGCCAAATATTATGTCTCAAATGCCAATTTTAGTGCCTGAAATGCGAAATATAATGTCACAAATGCCAATTTTATTGCCTGAAATGCCGATTATAGTGCCTGAAATGCCAGATATTATGTCTCAAATGCCAATTTTAGTGCCTGAAATGCCGATTATAGTGCCTGAAATGCCAAATATTATGTCAAAAATGCCAATTTTAGTGCCTGAAATGCCAAATATAATGTCACAAATGCCAATTTTAGTGCCTGAAATACCAAATATTATGTCTCAAATGCCAATTTTAGTGCCTGAAATGCCAAATATAATGTCACAAATGCCAATTTTAGTGCCTGAAATGCCAATTATAGTGCCTGAAATGCCAAATATTATGTCTCAAAAGCCAATTTTAGTGCCTGAAAACCGATTATAGTGCCTGAAATGCCAAATATTATGTCTCAAATGCCAATTTTAGTGCCTGAAATGCCAAATATAATGTCACAAATGCCAATTTTAGTGCCTGAAATGCCAATTATAGTGCCTGAAATGCCAAATATAATGTCACAAATGCCAATTTTAGTGCCTGAAATGCCGATTATAGTGCCTGAAATGCCAAATATAATGTCAAAAATGCCAATTTTAGTGCCTGAAATGCCAAATATAATGTCACAAATGCCAATTTTAGTGCCTGAAATACCAAATATTATGTCTCAAATGCCAATATTAGTGCCTGAAATGCCAAATATAATGTCACAAATGCCAATTTTAGTGATTGAAATGCCAATTTTAGTGTCTGAAATGCCAAATATAATGTCACAAATGCCAATTTTAGTGCCTGAAATGCCGATTATAGTGCCTGAAATGCCAAATATAATGTCACAAATGCCAATTTTAGTGCCTGAAATGCCAAATATAATGTCAAAAATGCCAATTTTAGTGCCTGAAATGCCAAATATTATGTCACAAATGCCAATTTTAGTGCCTGAAATGCCAAATATTATGTCACAAATGCCAATTTTAGTGCCTGAAATGCCGATTATAGTGCCTGAAATGCCAAATATTATGTCTCAAATGCCAATTTTAGTGCCTGAAATGCCAAATATAATGTCACAAATGCCAATTTTAGTGCCTGAAATGCCAAATATTATGTCACAAATGCCAATTTTAGTGCCTGAAATGCCAAATATTATGTCAAAAATGCCAATTTTAGTGCCTGAAATGCCAAATATAATGTCACAAATGCCAATTTTAGTGCCTGAAATACCAAATATTATGTCTCAAATGCCAATTTTAGTGCCTGAAATGCCAAATATAATGTCACAAATGCCAATTTTAGTGATTGAAATGCCAATTTTAGTGCCTGAAATGCCAAATATAATGTCACAAATGCCAATTTTAGTGCCTGAAATGCCGATTATAGTGCCTGAAATGCCAAATATAATGTCACAAATGCCAATTTTAGTGCCTGAAATGCCAAATATAATGTCAAAAATGCCAATTTTAGTGCCTGAAATGCCAAATATTATGTCACAAATGCCAATTTTAGTGCCTGAAATGCCAAATATTATGTCACAAATGCCAATTTTAGTGCCTGAAATGACAAATATTATGTCTCAAATCCCAATTTTAGTGCCTGAAATGCCAATTATAGTGTCTAAAGTGCCAAATATTATGTCACAAATGCCAATTATAGTGCCTGAAATGCCAAATATTATGTCTCAAATGCCAATTGTAGTGCCTGAAATGCCAAATATAATGTCACAAATGCCAATTTTAGTGCCTGAAATGCCATATATAATGTCACAAATGCCAATTATAGTGCCTGAAATGCCAAATATTATGTCTCAAATGCCAATTTTAGTGCCTGAAATGCCAATTATAGTGCCTGAAATGCCAAATATTATGTCTCAAATGCCAATTTTAGTGCCTGAAATGCCAAATATAATGTCACAAATGCCAATTATAGTGCCTGAAATGCTAAATATTATGTCTCAAATGCCAATTTTAGTGCCTGAAATGCCAATTATAGTGCCTGAAATGCCAAATATTATGTCTCAAATGCCAATTTTAGTGCCTGAAATGCCAAATATAATGTCACAAATGCCAATTTTAGTGCCTGAAATGCCAATTATAGTGCCTGAAATGCCAAATATTATGTCTCAAAAGCCAATTTTAGTGCCTGAAATGCCGATTATAGTGCCTGAAATGCCAAATATTATGTCTCAAATGCCAATTTTAGTGCCTGAAATGCCAAATATAATGTCACAAATGCCAATTTTAGTGCCTGAAATGCCAAATATTATGTCACAAATGCCAATTTTAGTGCCTGAAATGCCAAATATTATGTCTCAAATGCCAATTTTAGTGCCTGAAATGCCAAATATAATGTCACAAATGCCAATTTTAGTGCCTGAAATGCCAATTATAGTGCCTGAAATGCCAAATATTATTTCTAAAATGCCAATTTTAGTGCCTGAAATGCCAAATATTACGTCACAAATGCCAATTTTAGTGCCTGAAATGCCAAATATAATGTCACAAATGCAAATTTTTGTGTCTGAAATGCCAATTATAGTGTCTAAAATGCCAAATATTATGTCACAAATGCCAAATATAATGTCACAAATGCCAATTTTAGTGCCTGAAATGCCAAATATATTGTCACAAATGCCAATTATAGTGCCTGAAATGCCAAATATTATGTCTCAAATGCCAATTTTAGTGCCTGAAATGCCAATTATAGTGCCTGAAATGCCAAATATTATGTCTCAAATGCCAATTTTAGTGCCTGAAATGCCAAATATAATGTCACAAATGCCAATTATAGTGCCTGAAATGCCAAATATTATGTCTCAAATGCCAATTTTAGTGCCTGAAATGCCAATTATAGTGCCTGAAATGCCAAATATTATGTCTCAAATGCCAATTTTAGTGTCTGAAATGCCAAATATAATGTCACAAATGCCAATTTTAGTGCCTGAAATGCCAATTATAGTGCCTGAAATGCCAAATATTATGTCTCAAATGCCAATTTTAGTGCCTGAAATGCCAAATATAATGTCACAAATGCCAATTTTAGTGCCTGAAATGCCAATTATAGTGCCTGAAATGCCAAATATTATGTCTCAAATGCCAATTTTAGTGCCTGAAATGCCAATTATAGTGCCTGAAATGCCAAATATTATGTCTCAATTGCCAATTTTAGTGCCTGAAATGCCAAATATTATGTCACAAATTTCAATTTTAGTGCCTGAAATGCCAAATATAATGTCACAAATGCCAATTTTATTGCCTGAAATGCCAATTATAGTGCCTGAAATGCCAAATATTATGTCTCAAATGCCAATTTTAGTGCCTGAAATGCCAAATATAATGTCACAAATGCCAATTTTAGTGCCTGAAATGCCAATTATAGTGCCTGAAATGCCAAATATTATGTCTCAAATGCCAATTTTAGTGCCTGAAATGCCAATTATAGTGCCTGAAATGCCAAATATTATGTCTCAAATGCCAATTTTAGTGCCTGAAATGCCAAATATTATGTCACAAATTTCAATTTTAGTGCCTGAAATGCCAAATATAATGTCACAAATGCCAATTTTATTGCCTGAAATGCCGATTATAGTGCCTGAAATGCAGGATATTATGTCTCAAATGCCAATTTTAGTGCCTGAAATGCCAAATATAATGTCACAAATGCCAATTTTAGTGCCTGAAATGCCAATTATAGTGCCTGAAATGCCAAATATTATGTCTCAAAAGCCAATTTTAGTGCCTGAAAACCGATTATAGTGCCTGAAATGCCAAATATTATGTCTCAAATGCCAATTTTAGTGCCTGAAATGCCAAATATAATGTCACAAATGCCAATTTTAGTGCCTGAAATGCCAATTATAGTGCCTGAAATGCCAAATATAATGTCACAAATGCCAATTTTAGTGCCTGAAATGCCGATTATAGTGCCTGAAATGCCAATTTTAGTGCCTGAAATGCCAAATATAATGTCACAAATGCCAATTTTAGTGCCTGAAATACCAAATATTATGTCTCAAATGCCAATATTAGTGCCTGAAATGCCAAATATAATGTCACAAATGCCAATTTTAGTGATTGAAATGCCAATTTTAGTGTCTGAAATGCCAAATATAATGTCACAAATGCCAATTTTAGTGCCTGAAATGCCGATTATAGTGCCTGAAATGCCAAATATAATGTCACAAATGCCAATTTTAGTGCCTGAAATGCCAAATATAATGTCAAAAATGCCAATTTTAGTGCCTGAAATGCCAAATATTATGTCACAAATGCCAATTTTAGTGCCTGAAATGCCAAATATTATGTCACAAATGCCAATTTTAGTGCCTGAATTGCCAATTATAGTGCCTGAAATGACAAATATTATGTCTCAAATCCCAATTTTAGTGCCTGAAATGCCAATTATAGTGTCTAAAATGCCAAATATTATGTCACAAATGCCAATTGTAGTGCCTGAAATGCCAAATATAATGTCACAAATGCCAATTTTAGTGCATGAAATGCCAAATATAATGTCACAAATGCCAATTATAGTGCCTGAAATGCCAAATATTATGTCTCAAATGCCAATTTTAGTGCCTGAAATGCCAATTATAGAGCCTGAAATGCCAAATATTATGTCTCAAATGCTATTTTAGTGCCTGAAATGCCAAATATAATGTCACAAATGCCAATTATAGTGCCTGAAATGCCAAATATTATGTCTCAAATGCCAATTTTAGTGCCTGAAATGCCAATTATAGTGCCTGAAATGCCAAATATTATGTCTCAAATGCCAATTTTAGTGCCTGAAATGCCAAATATAATGTCACAAATGCCAATTTTAGTGCCTGAAATGCCAATTTTAGTGCCTGAAATGCCAAATATTATGTCAAAAATGCCAATTTTAGTGCCTGAAATGCCAAATATAATGTCACAAATGCCAATTTTAGTGCCTGAAATACCAAATATTATGTCTCAAATGCCAATTTTAGTGCCTGAAATGCCAAATATAATGTCACAAATGCCAATTTTAGTGATTGAAATGCCAATTTTAGTGCCTGAAATGCCAAATATAATGTCACAAATGCCAATTTTAGTGCCTGAAATGCCGATTATAGTGCCTGAAATGCTAAATATAATGTCACAAATGCCAATTTTAGTGCCTGAAATGCCAAATATAATGTCAAAAATGCCAATTTTAGTGCCTGAAATGCCAAATATTATGTCACAAATGCCAATTTTAGTGCCTGAAATGCCAAATATTATGTCACAAATGCCAATTTTAGTGCCTGAAATGACAAATATTATGTCTCAAATCCCAATTTTAGTGCCTGAAATGCCAATTATAGTGTCTAAAGTGCCAAATATTATGTCACAAATGCCAATTATAGTGCCGGAAATGCCAAATATTATGTCTCAAATGCCAATTGTAGTGCCTGAAATGCCAAATATAATGTCACAAATGCCAATTTTAGTGCCTGAAATGCCAAATATAATGTCACAAATGCCAATTATAGTGCCTGAAATGCCAAATATTATGTCTCAAATGCCAATTTTAGTGCCTGAAATGCCAATTATAGTGCCTGAAATGCCAAATATTATGTCTCAAATGCCAATTTTAGTGCCTGAAATGCCAAATATAATGTCACAAATGCCAATTATAGTGCCTGAAATGCTAAATATTATGTCTCAAATGCCAATTTTAGTGCCTGAAATGCCAATTATAGTGCCTGAAATGCCAAATATTATGTCTCAAATGCCAATTTTAGTGCCTGAAATGCCAAATATAATGTCACAAATGCCAATTTTAGTGCCTGAAATGCCAATTATAGTGCCTGAAATGCCAAATATTATGTCTCAAAAGCCAATTTTAGTGCCTGAAATGCCGATTATAGTGCCTGAAATGCCAAATATTATGTCTCAAATGCCAATTTTAGTGCCTGAAATGCCAAATATAATGTCACAAATGCCAATTTTAGTGCCTGATATGCCAAATATTATGTCACAAATGCCAATTTTAGTGCCTGAAATGCCAATTTTAGTGCCTGAAATGCCAAATATTATGTCTCAAATGCCAATTTTAGTGCCTGAAATGCCAAATATAATGTCACAAATGCCAATTTTAGTGCCTGAAATGCCAATTATAGTGCCTGAAATGCCAAATATTATTTCTAAAATGCCAATTTTAGTGCCTGAAATGCCAAATATTACGTCACAAATGCCAATTTTAGTGCCTGAAATGCCAAATATAATGTCACAAATGCAAATTTTTGTGTCTGAAATGCCAATTATAGTGTCTAAAATGCCAAATATTATGTCACAAATGCCAAATATAATGTCACAAATGCCAATTTTAGTGCCTGAAATGCCAAATATAATGTCACAAATGCCAATTATAGTGCCTGAAATGCCAAATATTATGTCTCAAATGCCAATTTTAGTGCCTGAAATGCCAATTATAGTGCCTGAAATGCCAAATATTATGTCTCAAATGCCAATTTTAGTGCCTGAAATGCCAAATATAATGTCACAAATGCCAATTATAGTGCCTGAAATGCCAAATATTATGTCTCAAATGCCAATTTTAGTGCCTGAAATGCCAATTATAGTGCCTGAAATGCCAAATATTATGTCTCAAATGCCAATTTTAGTGCCTGAAATGCCAAATATAATGTCACAAATGCCAATTATAGTGCCTGAAATGCTAAATATTATGTCTCAAATGCCAATTTTAGTGCCTGAAATGCCAATTATAGTGCCTGAAATGCCAAATATTATGTCTCAAATGCCAATTTTAGTGCCTGAAATGCCAAATATAATGTCACAAATGCCAATTTTAGTGCCTGAAATGCCAATTATAGTGCCTGAAATGCCAAATATTATGTCTCAAAAGCCAATTTTAGTGCCTGAAATGCCGATTATAGTGCCTGAAATGCCAAATATTATGTCTCAAATGCCAATTTTAGTGCCTGAAATGCCAAATATAATGTCACAAATGCCAATTTTAGTGCCTGATATGCCAAATATTATGTCACAAATGCCAATTTTAGTGCCTGAAATGCCAATTTTAGTGCCTGAAATGCCAAATATTATGTCTCAAATGCCAATTTTAGTGCCTGAAATGCCAAATATAATGTCACAAATGCCAATTTTAGTGCCTGAAATGCCAATTATAGTGCCTGAAATGCCAAATATTATTTCTAAAATGCCAATTTTAGTGCCTGAAATGCCAAATATTACGTCACAAATGCCAATTTTAGTGCCTGAAATGCCAAATATAATGTCACAAATGCAAATTTTTGTGTCTGAAATGCCAATTATAGTGTCTAAAATGCCAAATATTATGTCACAAATGCCAAATATAATGTCACAAATGCCAATTTTAGTGCCTGAAATGCCAAATATAATGTCACAAATGCCAATTATAGTGCCTGAAATGCCAAATATTATGTCTCAAATGCCAATTTTAGTGCCTGAAATGCCAATTATAGTGCCTGAAATGCCAAATATTATGTCTCAAATGCCAATTTTAGTGCCTGAAATGCCAAATATAATGTCACAAATGCCAATTATAGTGCCTGAAATGCCAAATATTATGTCTCAAATGCCTATTTTAGTGCCTGAAATGCCAATTATAGTGCCTGAAATGCCAAATATTATGTCTCAAATGCCAATTTTAGTGTCTGAAATGCCAAATATAATGTCACAAATGCCAATTTTAGTGCCTGAAATGCCAATTATAGTGCCTGAAATGCCAAATATTATGTCTCAAATGCCAATTTTAGTGCCTGAAATGCCAATTATAGTGCCTGAAATGCCAAATATTATGTCTCAAATGCCAATTTTAGTGCCTGAAATGCCAAATATTATGTCACAAATTTCAATTTTAGTGCCTGAAATGCCAAATATAATGTCACAAATGCCAATTTTATTGCCTGAAATGCCGATTATAGTGCCTGAAATGCCAGATATTATGTCTCAAATGCCAATTTTAGAGCCTGAAATGCCAAATATAATGTCACAAATGCCAATTTTAGTGCCTGAAATGCCAATTATAGTGCCTGAAATGCCAAATATTATGTCTCAAAAGCCAATTTTAGTGCCTGAAAACCGATTATAGTGCCTGAAATGCCAAATATTATGTCTCAAATGCCAATTTTAGTGCCTGAAATGCCAAATATAATGTCACAAATGCCAATTTTAGTGCATGAAATGCCAAATATAATGTCACAAATGCCAATTATAGTGCCTGAAATGCCAAATATTATGTCTCAAATGCCAATTTTAGTGCCTGAAATGCCAATTATAGTGCCTGAAATGCCAAATATTATGTCTCAAATGCTATTTTAGTGCCTGAAATGCCAAATATAATGTCACAAATGCCAATTATAGTGCCTGAAATGCCAAATATTATGTCTCAAATGCCAATTTTAGTGCCTGAAATGCCAATTATAGTGCCTGAAATGCCAAATATTATGTCTCAAATGCCAATTTTAGTGCCTGAAATGCCAAATATAATGTCACAAATGCCAATTTTAGTGCCTGAAATGCCAATTTTAGTGCCTGAAATGCCAAATATAATGTCACAAATGCCAATTTTAGTGCCTGAAATGCCGATTATAGTGCCTGAAATGCCAAATATTATGTCAAAAATGCCAATTTTAGTGCCTGAAATGCCAAATATAATGTCACAAATGCCAATTTTAGTGCCTGAAATACCAAATATTATGTCTCAAATGCCAATTTTAGTGCCTGAAATGCCAAATATAATGTCACAAATGCCAATTTTAGTGATTGAAATGCCAATTTTAGTGCCTGAAATGCCAAATATAATGTCACAAATGCCAATTTTAGTGCCTGAAATGCCGATTATAGTGCCTGAAATGCCAAATATAATGTCACAAATGCCAATTTTAGTGCCTGAAATGCCAAATATAATGTCAAAAATGCCAATTTTAGTGCCTGAAATGCCAAATATTATGTCACAAATGCCAATTTTAGTGCCTGAAATGCCAAATATTATGTCACAAATGCCAATTTTAGTGCCTGAAATGACAAATATTATGTCTCAAATCCCAATTTTAGTGCCTGAAATGCCAATTATAGTGTCTAAAGTGCCAAATATTATGTCACAAATGCCAATTATAGTGCCTGAAATGCCAAATATTATGTCTCAAATGCCAATTGTAGTGCCTGAAATGCCAAATATAATGTCACAAATGCCAATTTTAGTGCCTGAAATGCCAAATATAATGTCACAAATGCCAATTATAGTGCCTGAAATGCCAAATATTATGTCTCAAATGCCAATTTTAGTGCCTGAAATGCCAATTATAGTGCCTGAAATGCCAAATATTATGTCTCAAATGCCAATTTTAGTGCCTGAAATGCCAAATATAATGTCACAAATGCCAATTATAGTGCCTGAAATGCTAAATATTATGTCTCAAATGCCAATTTTAGTGCCTGAAATGCCAATTATAGTGCCTGAAATGCCAAATATTATGTCTCAAATGCCAATTTTAGTGCCTGAAATGCCAAATATAATGTCACAAATGCCAATTTTAGTGCCTGAAATGCCAAATATTATGTCTCAAAAGCCAATTTTAGTGCCTGAAATGCCGATTATAGTGCCTGAAATGCCAAATATTATGTCTCAAATGCCAATTTTAGTGCCTGAAATGCCAAATATAATGTCACAAATGCCAATTTTAGTGCCTGAAATGACAAATATTATGTCACAAATGCCAATTTTAGTGCCTGAAATGCCAATTTTAGTGCCTGAAATGCCAAATATTATGTCTCAAATGCCAATTTTAGTGCCTGAAATGCCAAATATAATGTCACAAATGCCAATTTTAGTGCCTGAAATGCCAATTATAGTGCCTGAAATGCCAAATATTATTTCTAAAATGCCAATTTTAGTGCCTGAAATGCCAAATATTACGTCACAAATGCCAATTTTAGTGCCTGAAATGCCAAATATAATGTCACAAATGCAAATTTTTGTGTCTGAAATGCCAATTATAGTGTCTAAAATGCCAAATATTATGTCACAAATGCCAAATATAATGTCACAAATGCCAATTTTAGTGCCTGAAATGCCAAATATAATGTCACAAATGCCAATTATAGTGACTGAAATGCCAAATATTATGTCTCAAATGCCAATTTTAGTGCCTGAAATGCCAATTATAGTGCCTGAAATCCCAATTTTAGTGCCTGAAATGCCAATTATAGTGTCTAAAGTGCCAAATATTATGTCACAAATGCCAATTATAGTGCCTGAAATGCCAAATATTATGTCTCAAATGCCAATTGTAGTGCCTGAAATGCCAAATATAATGTCACAAATGCCAATTTTAGTGCCTGAAATGCCAAATATAATGTCACAAATGCCAATTATAGTGCCTGAAATGCCAAATATTATGTCTCAAATGCCAATTTTAGTGCCTGAAATGCCAATTATAGTGCCTGAAATGCCAAATATTATGTCTCAAATGCCAATTTTAGTGCCTGAAATGCCAAATATAATGTCACAAATGCCAATTATAGTGCCTGAAATGCTAAATATTATGTCTCAAATGCCAATTTTAGTGCCTGAAATGCCAATTATAGTGCCTGAAATGCCAAATATTATGTCTCAAATGCCAATTTTAGTGCCTGAAATGCCAAATATAATGTCACAAATGCCAATTTTAGTGCCTGAAATGCCAATTATAGTGCCTGAAATGCCAAATATTATGTCTCAAAAGCCAATTTTAGTGCCTGAAATGCCGATTATAGTGCCTGAAATGCCAAATATTATGTCTCAAATGCCAATTTTAGTGCCTGAAATGCCAAATATAATGTCACAAATGCCAATTTTAGTGCCTGAAATGACAAATATTATGTCACAAATGCCAATTTTAGTGCCTGAAATGCCAATTTTAGTGCCTGAAATGCCAAATATTATGTCTCAAATGCCAATTTTAGTGCCTGAAATGCCAAATATAATGTCACAAATGCCAATTTTAGTGCCTGAAATGCCAATTATAGTGCCTGAAATGCCAAATATTATTTCTAAAATGCCAATTTTAGTGCCTTAAATGCCAAATATTACGTCACAAATGCCAATTTTAGTGCCTGAAATGCCAAATATAATGTCACAAATGCAAATTTTTGTGTCTGAAATGCCAATTATAGTGTCTAAAATGCCAAATATTATGTCACAAATGCCAAATATAATGTCACAAATGCCAATTTTAGTGCCTGAAATGCCAAATATAATGTCACAAATGCCAATTATAGTGCCTGAAATGCCAAATATTATGTCTCAAATGCCAATTTTAGTGCCTGAAATGCCAATTATAGTGCCTGAAATGCCAAATATTATGTCTCAAATGCCAATTTTAGTGCCTGAAATGCCAATTTTAGTGTCTGAAATGCCAAATATAGTGCCTGAAATGCCAAATATTATGTCTCAAATGCCTATTTTAGTGCCTGAAATGCCAATTATAGTGCCTGAAATGCCAAATATTATGTCTCAAAAGCCAATTTTAGTGTCTGAAATGCCAAATATAATGTCACAAATGCCAATTTTAGTGCCTGAAATGCCAATTATAGTGCCTGAAATGCCAAATATTATGTCTCAAATGCCAATTTTAGTGCCTGAAATGCCAATTATAGTGCCTGAAATGCCAAATATTATGTCTCAAATGCCAATTTTAGTGCCTGAAATGCCAAATATTATGTCAAAAATTTCAATTTTAGTGCCTGAAATGCCAAATATAATGTCACAAATGCCAATTTTATTGCCTGAAATGCCGATTATAGTGCCTGAAATGCCAGATATTATGTCTCAAATGCCAATTTTAGAGCCTGAAATGCCAAATATAATGTCACAAATGCCAATTTTAGTGCCTGAAATGCCAATTATAGTGCCTGAAATGCCAAATATTATGTCTCAAAAGCCAATTTTAGTGCCTGAAAACCGATTATAGTGCCTGAAATGCCAAATATTATGTCTCAAATGCCAATTTTAGTGCCTGAAATGCCAAATATAATGTCACAAATGCCAATTTTAGTGCCTGAAATGCCAATTATAGTGCCTGAAATGCCAAATATAATGTCACAAATGCCAATTTTAGTGCCAGAAATGCCGATTATAGTGCCTGAAATGCCAAATATAATGTCAAAAATGCCAATTTTAGTGCCTGAAATGCCAAATATAATGTCACAAATGCCAATTTTAGTGCCTGAAATACCAAATATTATGTCTCAAATGCCAATATTAGTGCCTGAAATGCCAAATATAATGTCACAAATGCCAATTTTAGTGATTGAAATGCCAATTTTAGTGTCTGAAATGCCAAATATAATGTCACAAATGCCAATTTTAGTGCCTGAAATGCCGATTATAGTGCCTGAAATGCCAAATATAATGTCACAAATGCCAATTTTAGTGCCTGAAATGCCAAATATAATGTCAAAAATGCCAATTTTAGTGCCTGAAATGCCAAATATTATGTCACAAATGCCAATTTTAGTGCCTGAAATGCCAAATATTATGTCACAAATGCCAATTTTAGTGCCTGAATTGCCAATTATAGTGCCTGAAATGACAAATATTATGTCTCAAATCCCAATTTTAGTGCCTGAAATGCCAATTATAGTGTCTAAAATGCCAAATATTATGTCACAAATGCCAATTGTAGTGCCTGAAATGCCAAATATAATGTCACAAATGCCAATTTTAGTGCATGAAATGCCAAATATAATGTCACAAATGCCAATTATAGTGCCTGAAATGCCAAATATTATGTCTCAAATGCCAATTTTAGTGCCTGAAATGCCAATTATAGTGCCTGAAATGCCAAATTTTATGTCTCAAATGCTATTTTAGTGCCTGAAATGCCAAATATAATGTCACAAATGCCAATTATAGTGCCTGAAATGCCAAATATTATGTCTCAAATGCCAATTTTAGTGCCTGAAATGCCAATTATAGTGCCTGAAATGCCAAATATTATGTCTCAAATGCCAATTTTAGTGCCTGAAATGCCAAATATAATGTCACAAATGCCAATTTTAGTGCCTGAAATGCCAATTATAGTGCCTAAAATGCCAAATATTATGTCTCAAAAGCCAATTTTAGTGCCTGAAATGCCGATTATAGTGCCTGAAATGCCAAATATTATGTCTCAAATGCCAATTTTAGTGCCTGAAATGCCAAATATAATGTCACAAATGCCAATTTTAGTGCCTGAAATGCCAAATATTATGTCACAAATGCCAATTTTAGTGCCTGAAATGCCAAATATTATGTCTCAAATGCCAATTTTAGTCCCTGAAATGCCAAATATAATGTCACAAATGCCAATTTTAGTGCCTGAAATGCCAATTATAGTGCCTGAAATGCCAAATATTATATCTCAAATGCCAATTTTAGTGCCTGAAATGCCAATTATAGTGCCTGAAATGCCAAATATTATGTCTCAAATGCCAATTTTAGTGCCTGAAATGCCAAATATTACGTCACAAATGCCAATTTTAGTGCCTGAAATGCCAAATATAATGTCACAAATGCAAATTTTTGTGTCTGAAATGCCAATTATAGTGTCTAAAATGCCAAATATTATGTCACAAATGCCAAATATAATGTCACAAATGCCAATTTTAGTGCCTGAAATGCCAAATATTATGTCTCAAATGCCAATTTTAGTGCCTGAAATGCCAATTATAGTGCCTGAAATGCCAAATATTATGTCTCAAATGCCAATTTTAGTGCCTGAAATGCCAAATATAATGTCACAAATGCCAATTATAGTGCCTGAAATGCCAAATATTATGTCTCAAATGCCAATTTTAGTGCCTGAAATGCCAATTATAGTGCCTGAAATGCCAAATATTATGTCTCAAATGCCAATTTTAGTGTCTGAAATGCCAAATATAATGTCACAAATGCCAATTTTAGTGCCTGAAATGCCAATTATAGTGCCTGAAATGCCAAATATTATGTCTCAAATGCCAATTTTAGTGCCTGAAATGCCGATTATAGTGCCTGAAATGCCAAATATTATGTCTCAAATGCAAATTTTAGTGATTGAAATGCCAATTTTAGTGCCTGAAATGCCAAATATAATGTCACAAATGCCAATTTTAGTGCCTGAAATGCCGATTATAGTGCCTGAAATGCCAATTTTAGTGCCTGAAATGCCAAATATTATGTCACAAATGCCAATTTTAGTACTTGAAATGCCAAATATAATGTCACAAATGCCAATTTTAGTGCCTGAAATGCCGATTATAGTGCCTGAAATGCCAAATATTATGTCTCAAATGCCAATTTTAGTGCCTGAAATGCCAATTATAGTGCCTGAAATGCCAAATATTATGTCTCAAATGCCAATTTTAGTGCCTGAAATGCCAAATATAATGTCACAAATGCCAATTATAGTGCCTGAAATGCTAAATATTATGTCTCAAATGCCAATTTTAGTGCCTGAAATGCCAATTATAGTGCCTGAAATGCCAAATATTATGTCTCAAATGCCAATTTTAGTGCCTGAAATGCCAAATATAATGTCACAAATGCCAATTTTAGTGCCTGAAATGCCAATTATAGTGCCTGAAATGCCAAATATTATGTCTCAAAAGCCAATTTTAGTGCCTGAAATGCCGATTATAGTGCCTGAAATGCCAAATATTATGTCTCAAATGCCAATTTTAGTGCCTGAAATGCCAAATATAATGTCACAAATGCCAATTTTAGTGCCTGATATGCCAAATATTATGTCACAAATGCCAATTTTAGTGCCTGAAATGCCAATTTTAGTGCCTGAAATGCCAAATATTATGTCTCAAATGCCAATTTTAGTGCCTGAAATGCCAAATATAATGTCACAAATGCCAATTTTAGTGCCTGAAATGCCAATTATAGTGCCTGAAATGCCAAATATTATTTCTAAAATGCCAATTTTAGTGCCTGAAATGCCAAATATTACGTCACAAATGCCAATTTTAGTGCCTGAAATGCCAAATATAATGTCACAAATGCAAATTTTTGTGTCTGAAATGCCAATTATAGTGTCTAAAATGCCAAATATTATGTCACAAATGCCAAATATAATGTCACAAATGCCAATTTTAGTGCCTGAAATGCCAAATATAATGTCACAAATGCCAATTATAGTGCCTGAAATGCCAAATATTATGTCTCAAATGCCAATTTTAGTGCCTGAAATGCCAATTATAGTGCCTGAAATGCCAAATATTATGTCTCAAATGCCAATTTTAGTGCCTGAAATGCCAAATATAATGTCACAAATGCCAATTATAGTGCCTGAAATGCCAAATATTATGTCTCAAATGCCTATTTTAGTGCCTGAAATGCCAATTATAGTGCCTGAAATGCCAAATATTATGTCTCAAATGCCAATTTTAGTGTCTGAAATGCCAAATATAATGTCACAAATGCCAATTTTAGTGCCTGAAATGCCAATTATAGTGCCTGAAATGCCAAATATTATGTCTCAAATGCCAATTTTAGTGCCTGAAATGCCAATTATAGTGCCTGAAATGCCAAATATTATGTCTCAAATGCCAATTTTAGTGCCTGAAATGCCAAATATTATGTCACAAATTTCAATTTTAGTGCCTGAAATGCCAAATATAATGTCACAAATGCCAATTTTATTGCCTGAAATGCCGATTATAGTGCCTGAAATGCCAGATATTATGTCTCAAATGCCAATTTTAGAGCCTGAAATGCCAAATATAATGTCACAAATGCCAATTTTAGTGCCTGAAATGCCAATTATAGTGCCTGAAATGCCAAATATTATGTCTCAAAAGCCAATTTTAGTGCCTGAAAACCGATTATAGTGCCTGAAATGCCAAATATTATGTCTCAAATGCCAATTTTAGTGCCTGAAATGCCAAATATAATGTCACAAATGCCAATTTTAGTGCATGAAATGCCAAATATAATGTCACAAATGCCAATTATAGTGCCTGAAATGCCAAATATTATGTCTCAAATGCCAATTTTAGTGCCTGAAATGCCAATTATAGTGCCTGAAATGCCAAATATTATGTCTCAAATGCTATTTTAGTGCCTGAAATGCCAAATATAATGTCACAAATGCCAATTATAGTGCCTGAAATGCCAAATATTATGTCTCAAATGCCAATTTTAGTGCCTGAAATGCCAATTATAGTGCCTGAAATGCCAAATATTATGTCTCAAATGCCAATTTTAGTGCCTGTAATGCCAAATATAATGTCACAAATGCCAATTTTAGTGCCTGAAATGCCAAATATAATGTCACAAATGCCAATTTTAGTGCCTGAAATGCCGATTATAGTGCCTGAAATGCCAAATATTATGTCAAAAATGCCAATTTTAGTGCCTGAAATGCCAAATATAATGTCACAAATGCCAATTTTAGTGCCTGAAATACCAAATATTATGTCTCAAATGCCAATTTTAGTGCCTGAAATGCCAAATATAATGTCACAAATGCCAATTTTAGTGATTGAAATGCCAATTTTAGTGCCTGAAATGCCAAATATAATGTCACAAATGCCAATTTTAGTGCCTGAAATGCCGATTATAGTGCCTGAAATGCCAAATATAATGTCACAAATGCCAATTTTAGTGCCTGAAATGCCAAATATAATGTCAAAAATGCCAATTTTAGTGCCTGAAATGCCAAATATTATGTCACAAATGCCAATTTTAGTGCCTGAAATGCCAAATATTATGTCACAAATGCCAATTTTAGTGCCTGAAATGACAAATATTATGTCTCAAATCCCAATTTTAGTGCCTGAAATGCCAATTATAGTGTCTAAAGTGCCAAATATTATGTCACAAATGCCAATTATAGTGCCTGAAATGCCAAATATTATGTCTCAAATGCCAATTGTAGTGCCTGAAATGCCAAATATAATGTCACAAATGCCAATTTTAGTGCCTGAAATGCCAAATATAATGTCACAAATGCCAATTATAGTGCCTGAAATGCCAAATATTATGTCTCAAATGCCAATTTTAGTGCCTGAAATGCCAATTATAGTGCCTGAAATGCCAAATATTATGTCTCAAATGCCAATTTTAGTGCCTGAAATGCCAAATATAATGTCACAAATGCCAATTATAGTGCCTGAAATGCTAAATATTATGTCTCAAATGCCAATTTTAGTGCCTGAAATGCCAATTATAGTGCCTGAAATGCCAAATATTATGTCTCAAATGCCAATTTTAGTGCCTGAAATGCCAAATATAATGTCACAAATGCCAATTTTAGTGCCTGAAATGCCAATTATAGTGCCTGAAATGCCAAATATTATGTCTCAAAAGCCAATTTTAGTGCCTGAAATGCCGATTATAGTGCCTGAAATGCCAAATATTATGTCTCAAATGCCAATTTTAGTGCCTGAAATGCCAAATATAATGTCACAAATGCCAATTTTAGTGCCTGAAATGACAAATATTATGTCACAAATGCCAATTTTAGTGCCTGAAATGCCAATTTTAGTGCCTGAAATGCCAAATATTATGTCTCAAATGCCAATTTTAGTGCCTGAAATGCCAAATATAATGTCACAAATGCCAATTTTAGTGCCTGAAATGCCAATTATAGTGCCTGAAATGCCAAATATTATTTCTAAAATGCCAATTTTAGTGCCTGAAATGCCAAATATTACGTCACAAATGCCAATTTTAGTGCCTGAAATGCCAAATATAATGTCACAAATGCAAATTTTTGTGTCTGAAATGCCAATTATAGTGTCTAAAATGCCAAATATTATGTCACAAATGCCAAATATAATGTCACAAATGCCAATTTTAGTGCCTGAAATGCCAAATATAATGTCACAAATGCCAATTATAGTGCCTGAAATGCCAAATATTATGTCTCAAATGCCAATTTTAGTGCCTGAAATGCCAATTATAGTGCCTGAAATGCCAAATATTATGTCTCAAATGCCAATTTTAGTGCCTGAAATGCCAAATATAATGTCACAAATGCCAATTATAGTGCCTGAAATGCCAAATATTATGTCTCAAATGCCTATTTTAGTGCCTGAAATGCCAATTATAGTGCCTGAAATGCCAAATATTATGTCTCAAATGCCAATTTTAGTGTCTGAAATGCCAAATATAATGTCACAAATGCCAATTTTAGTGCCTGAAATGCCAATTATAGTGCCTGAAATGCCAAATATTATGTCTCAAATGCCAATTTTAGTGCCTGAAATGCCAATTATAGTGCCTGAAATGCCAAATATTATGTCTCAAATGCCAATTTTAGTGCCTGAAATGCCAAATATTATGTCACAAATTTCAATTTTAGTGCCTGAAATGCCAAATATAATGTCACAAATGCCAATTTTATTGCCTGAAATGCCGATTATAGTGCCTGAAATGCCAGATATTATGTCTCAAATGCCAATTTTAGAGCCTGAAATGCCAAATATAATGTCACAAATGCCAATTTTAGTGCCTGAAATGCCAATTATAGTGCCTGAAATGCCAAATATTATGTCTCAAAAGCCAATTTTAGTGCCTGAAAACCGATTATAGTGCCTGAAATGCCAAATATTATGTCTCAAATGCCAATTTTAGTGCCTGAAATGCCAAATATAATGTCACAAATGCCAATTTTAGTGCCTGAAATGCCAAATATTATGTCTCAAATGCCAATATTAGTGCCTGAAATGCCAAATATAATGTCACAAATGCCAATTTTAGTGATTGAAATGCCAATTTTAGTGTCTGAAATGCCAAATATAATGTCACAAATGCCAATTTTAGTGCCTGAAATGCCGATTATAGTGCCTGAAATGCCAAATATAATGTCACAAATGCCAATTTTAGTGCCTGAAATGCCAAATATAATGTCAAAAATGCCAATTTTAGTGCCTGAAATGCCAAATATTATGTCACAAATGCCAATTTTAGTGCCTGAAATGCCAAATATTATGTCACAAATGCCAATTTTAGTGCCTGAATTGCCAATTATAGTGCCTGAAATGACAAATATTATGTCTCAAATCCCAATTTTAGTGCCTGAAATGCCAATTATAGTGTCTAAAATGCCAAATATTATGTCACAAATGCCAATTGTAGTGCCTGAAATGCCAAATATAATGTCACAAATGCCAATTTTAGTGCATGAAATGCCAAATATAATGTCACAAATGCCAATTATAGTGCCTGAAATGCCAAATATTATGTCTCAAATGCCAATTTTAGTGCCTGAAATGCCAATTATAGTGCCTGAAATGCCAAATTTTATGTCTCAAATGCTATTTTAGTGCCTGAAATGCCAAATATAATGTCACAAATGCCAATTATAGTGCCTGAAATGCCAAATATTATGTCTCAAATGCCAATTTTAGTGCCTGAAATGCCAATTATAGTGCCTGAAATGCCAAATATTATGTCTCAAATGCCAATTTTAGTGCCTTAAATGCCAAATATAATGTCACAAATGCCAATTTTAGTGCCTGAAATGCCAATTATAGTGCCTAAAATGCCAAATATTATGTCTCAAAAGCCAATTTTAGTGCCTGAAATGCCGATTATAGTGCCTGAAATGCCAAATATTATGTCTCAAATGCCAATTTTAGTGCCTGAAATGCCAAATATAATGTCACAAATGCCAATTTTAGTGCCTGAAATGCCAAATATTATGTCACAAATGCCAATTTTAGTGCCTGAAATGCCAAATATTATGTCTCAAATGCCAATTTTAGTCCCTGAAATGCCAAATATAATGTCACAAATGCCAATTTTAGTGCCTGAAATGCCAATTATAGTGCCTGAAATGCCAAATATTATATCTCAAATGCCAATTTTAGTGCCTGAAATGCCAATTATAGTGCCTGAAATGCCAAATATTATGTCTCAAATGCCAATTTTAGTGCCTGAAATGCCAAATATTACGTCACAAATGCCAATTTTAGTGCCTGAAATGCCAAATATAATGTCACAAATGCAAATTTTTGTGTCTGAAATGCCAATTATAGTGTCTAAAATGCCAAATATTATGTCACAAATGCCAAATATAATGTCACAAATGCCAATTTTAGTGCCTGAAATGCCAAATATTATGTCTCAAATGCCAATTTTAGTGCCTGAAATGCCAATTATAGTGCCTGAAATGCCAAATATTATGTCTCAAATGCCAATTTTAGTGCCTGAAATGCCAAATATAATGTCACAAATGCCAATTATAGTGCCTGAAATGCCAAATATTATGTCTCAAATGCCAATTTTAGTGCCTGAAATGCCAATTATAGTGCCTGAAATGCCAAATATTATGTCTCAAATGCCAATTTTAGTGTCTGAAATGCCAAATATAATGTCACAAATGCCAATTTTAGTGCCTGAAATGCCAATTATAGTGCCTGAAATGCCAAATATTATGTCTCAAATGCCAATTTTAGTGCCTGAAATGCCGATTATAGTGCCTGAAATGCCAAATATTATGTCTCAAATGCCAATTTTAGTGATTGAAATGCCAATTTTAGTGCCTGAAATGCCAAATATAATGTCACAAATGCCAATTTTAGTGCCTGAAATGCCGATTATAGTGCCTGAAATGCCAATTTTAGTGCCTGAAATGCCAAATATTATGTCACAAATGCCAATTTTAGTACTTGAAATGCCAAATATAATGTCACAAATGCCAATTTTAGTGCCTGAAATGCCGATTATAGTGCCTGAAATGCCAAATATTATGTCTCAAATGCCAATTTTAGTGCCTGAAATGCCAAATATAATGTCACAAATGCCAATTTTAGTGCCTGAAATGCCAATTATAGTGCCTGAAATGCCAAATATTATGTCTCAATAGCCAATTTTAGTGCCTGAAATGCCGACTATAGTGCCTGAAATGCCAAATATTATGTCTCAAATGCCAATTTTAGTGCCTGAAATGCCAAATATAATGTCACAAATGCCAATTTTAGTGCCTGAAATGCCAATTTTAGTGCCTGAAATGCCAAATATAATGTAACAAATGCAAATTTTAGTGCCTGAAATGCCGATTATAGCGCCTGAAATGCCAAATATTATGTCAAAAATGCCAATTTTAGTGCCTGAAATGCCAAATATAATGTCACAAATGCCAATTTTAGTGCCTGAAATACCAAATATTATGTCACAAATGCCAATTTTAGTGCCTGAAATGCCAAATATTATGTCACAAATGCCAATTTTAGTGCCTGAAATGACAAATATTATGTCTCAAATCCCAATTTTAGTGCCTGAAATGCCAATTATAGTGTCTAAAATGCCAAATATTATGTCACAAATGCCAATTATAGTGCCTGAAATGCCAAATATTATGTCTCAAATGCCAATTGTAGTGCCTGAAATGCCAAATATAATGTCACAAATGCCAATTTTAGTGCCTGAAATGCCAAATATAATGTCACAAATGCCAATTATAGTGCCTGAAATGCCAAATATTATGTCTCAAATGCCAATTTTAGTGCCTGAAATGCCAATTATAGTGCCTGAAATGCCAAATATTATGTCTCAAATGCCAATTTTAGTGCCTGAAATGCCAAATATAATGTCAAAAATGCCAATTTTAGTGCCTGAAATGCCAAATATAATGTCACAAATGCCAATTTTAGTGCCTGAAATACCAAATATTATGTCTCAAATGCCAATTTTAGTGCCTGAAATGCCAAATATAATGTCACAAATGCCAATTTTAGTGATTGAAATGCCAATTTTAGTGCCTGAAATGCCAAATATAATGTCACAAATGCCAATTTTAGTGCCTGAAATGCCGATTATAGTGCCTGAAATGCCAAATATAATGTCACAAATGCCAATTTTAGTGCCTGAAATGCCAAATATAATGTCAAAAATGCCAATTTTAGTGCCTGAAATGCCAAATATTATGTCACAAATGCCAATTTTAGTGCCTGAAATGCCAAATATTATGTCACAAATGCCAATTTTAGTGCCTGAAATGACAAATATTATGTCTCAAATCCCAATTTTAGTGCCTGAAATGCCAATTATAGTGTCTAAAGTGCCAAATATTATGTCACAAATGCCAATTATAGTGCCTGAAATGCCAAATATTATGTCTCAAATGCCAATTGTAGTGCCTGAAATGCCAAATATAATGTCACAAATGCCAATTTTAGTGCCTGAAATGCCAAATATAATGTCACAAATGCCAATTATAGTGCCTGAAATGCCAAATATTATGTCTCAAATGCCAATTTTAGTGCCTGAAATGCCAATTATAGTGCCTGAAATGCCAAATATTATGTCTCAAATGCCAATTTTAGTGCCTGAAATGCCAAATATAATGTCACAAATGCCAATTATAGTGCCTGAAATGCTAAATATTATGTCTCAAATGCCAATTTTAGTGCCTGAAATGCCAATTATAGTGCCTGAAATGCCAAATATTATGTCTCAAATGCCAATTTTAGTGCCTGAAATGCCAAATATAATGTCACAAATGCCAATTTTAGTGCCTGAAATGCCAATTATAGTGCCTGAAATGCCAAATATTATGTCTCAAAAGCCAATTTTAGTGCCTGAAATGCCGATTATAGTGCCTGAAATGCCAAATATTATGTCTCAAATGCCAATTTTAGTGCCTGAAATGCCAAATATAATGTCACAAATGCCAATTTTAGTGCCTGAAATGACAAATATTATGTCACAAATGCCAATTTTAGTGCCTGAAATGCCAATTTTAGTGCCTGAAATGCCAAATATTATGTCTCAAATGCCAATTTTAGTGCCTGAAATGCCAAATATAATGTCACAAATGCCAATTTTAGTGCCTGAAATGCCAATTATAGTGCCTGAAATGCCAAATATTATTTCTAAAATGCCAATTTTAGTGCCTGAAATGCCAAATATTACGTCACAAATGCCAATTTTAGTGCCTGAAATGCCAAATATAATGTCACAAATGCAAATTTTTGTGTCTGAAATGCCAATTATAGTGTCTAAAATGCCAAATATTATGTCACAAATGCCAAATATAATGTCACAAATGCCAATTTTAGTGCCTGAAATGCCAAATATAATGTCACAAATGCCAATTATAGTGCCTGAAATGCCAAATATTATGTCTCAAATGCCAATTTTAGTGCCTGAAATGCCAATTATAGTGCCTGAAATGCCAAATATTATGTCTCAAATGCCAATTTTAGTGCCTGAAATGCCAAATATAATGTCACAAATGCCAATTATAGTGCCTGAAATGCCAAATATTATGTCTCAAATGCCTATTTTAGTGCCTGAAATGCCAATTATAGTGCCTGAAATGCCAAATATTATGTCTCAAATGCCAATTTTAGTGTCTGAAATGCCAAATATAATGTCACAAATGCCAATTTTAGTGCCTGAAATGCCAATTATAGTGCCTGAAATGCCAAATATTATGTCTCAAATGCCAATTTTAGTGCCTGAAATGCCAATTATAGTGCCTGAAATGCCAAATATTATGTCTCAAATGCCAATTTTAGTGCCTGAAATGCCAAATATTATGTCACAAATTTCAATTTTAGTGCCTGAAATGCCAAATATAATGTCACAAATGCCAATTTTATTGCCTGAAATGCCGATTATAGTGCCTGAAATGCCAGATATTATGTCTCAAATGCCAATTTTAGAGCCTGAAATGCCAAATATAATGTCACAAATGCCAATTTTAGTGCCTGAAATGCCAATTATAGTGCCTGAAATGCCAAATATTATGTCTCAAAAGCCAATTTTAGTGCCTGAAAACCGATTATAGTGCCTGAAATGCCAAATATTATGTCTCAAATGCCAATTTTAGTGCCTGAAATGCCAAATATAATGTCACAAATGCCAATTTTAGTGCCTGAAATGCCAAATATTATGTCTCAAATGCCAATATTAGTGCCTGAAATGCCAAATATAATGTCACAAATGCCAATTTTAGTGATTGAAATGCCAATTTTAGTGTCTGAAATGCCAAATATAATGTCACAAATGCCAATTTTAGTGCCTGAAATGCCGATTATAGTGCCTGAAATGCCAAATATAATGTCACAAATGCCAATTTTAGTGCCTGAAATGCCAAATATAATGTCAAAAATGCCAATTTTAGTGCCTGAAATGCCAAATATTATGTCACAAATGCCAATTTTAGTGCCTGAAATGCCAAATATTATGTCACAAATGCCAATTTTAGTGCCTGAATTGCCAATTATAGTGCCTGAAATGACAAATATTATGTCTCAAATCCCAATTTTAGTGCCTGAAATGCCAATTATAGTGTCTAAAATGCCAAATATTATGTCACAAATGCCAATTGTAGTGCCTGAAATGCCAAATATAATGTCACAAATGCCAATTTTAGTGCATGAAATGCCAAATATAATGTCACAAATGCCAATTATAGTGCCTGAAATGCCAAATATTATGTCTCAAATGCCAATTTTAGTGCCTGAAATGCCAATTATAGTGCCTGAAATGCCAAATTTTATGTCTCAAATGCTATTTTAGTGCCTGAAATGCCAAATATAATGTCACAAATGCCAATTATAGTGCCTGAAATGCCAAATATTATGTCTCAAATGCCAATTTTAGTGCCTGAAATGCCAATTATAGTGCCTGAAATGCCAAATATTATGTCTCAAATGCCAATTTTAGTGCCTGAAATGCCAAATATAATGTCACAAATGCCAATTTTAGTGCCTGAAATGCCAATTATAGTGCCTAAAATGCCAAATATTATGTCTCAAAAGCCAATTTTAGTGCCTGAAATGCCGATTATAGTGCCTGAAATGCCAAATATTATGTCTCAAATGCCAATTTTAGTGCCTGAAATGCCAAATATAATGTCACAAATGCCAATTTTAGTGCCTGAAATGCCAAATATTATGTCACAAATGCCAATTTTAGTGCCTGAAATGCCAAATATTATGTCTCAAATGCCAATTTTAGTCCCTGAAATGCCAAATATAATGTCACAAATGCCAATTTTAGTGCCTGAAATGCCAATTATAGTGCCTGAAATGCCAAATATTATATCTCAAATGCCAATTTTAGTGCCTGAAATGCCAATTATAGTGCCTGAAATGCCAAATATTATGTCTCAAATGCCAATTTTAGTGCCTGAAATGCCAAATATTACGTCACAAATGCCAATTTTAGTGCCTGAAATGCCAAATATAATGTCACAAATGCAAATTTTTGTGTCTGAAATGCCAATTATAGTGTCTAAAATGCCAAATATTATGTCACAAATGCCAAATATAATGTCACAAATGCCAATTTTAGTGCCTGAAATGCCAAATATTATGTCTCAAATGCCAATTTTAGTGCCTGAAATGCCAATTATAGTGCCTGAAATGCCAAATATTATGTCTCAAATGCCAATTTTAGTGCCTGAAATGCCAAATATAATGTCACAAATGCCAATTATAGTGCCTGAAATGCCAAATATTATGTCTCAAATGCCAATTTTAGTGCCTGAAATGCCAATTATAGTGCCTGAAATGCCAAATATTATGTCTCAAATGCCAATTTTAGTGTCTGAAATGCCAAATATAATGTCACAAATGCCAATTTTAGTGCCTGAAATGCCAATTATAGTGCCTGAAATGCCAAATATTATGTCTCAAATGCCAATTTTAGTGCCTGAAATGCCGATTATAGTGCCTGAAATGCCAAATATTATGTCTCAAATGCCAATTTTAGTGATTGAAATGCCAATTTTAGTGCCTGAAATGCCAAATATAATGTCACAAATGCCAATTTTAGTGCCTGAAATGCCGATTATAGTGCCTGAAATGCCAATTTTAGTGCCTGAAATGCCAAATATTATGTCACAAATGCCAATTTTAGTACTTGAAATGCCAAATATAATGTCACAAATGCCAATTTTAGTGCCTGAAATGCCGATTATAGTGCCTGAAATGCCAAATATTATGTCTCAAATGCCAATTTTAGTGCCTGAAATGCCAAATATAATGTCACAAATGCCAATTTTAGTGCCTGAAATGCCAATTATAGTGCCTGAAATGCCAAATATTATGTCTCAATAGCCAATTTTAGTGCCTGAAATGCCGACTATAGTGCCTGAAATGCCAAATATTATGTCTCAAATGCCAATTTTAGTGCCTGAAATGCCAAATATAATGTCACAAATGCCAATTTTAGTGCCTGAAATGCCAATTTTAGTGCCTGAAATGCCAAATATAATGTAACAAATGCAAATTTTAGTGCCTGAAATGCCGATTATAGCGCCTGAAATGCCAAATATTATGTCAAAAATGCCAATTTTAGTGCCTGAAATGCCAAATATAATGTCACAAATGCCAATTTTAGTGCCTGAAATACCAAATATTATGTCACAAATGCCAATTTTAGTGCCTGAAATGCCAAATATTATGTCACAAATGCCAATTTTAGTGCCTGAAATGACAAATATTATGTCTCAAATCCCAATTTTAGTGCCTGAAATGCCAATTATAGTGTCTAAAATGCCAAATATTATGTCACAAATGCCAATTATAGTGCCTGAAATGCCAAATATTATGTCTCAAATGCCAATTGTAGTGCCTGAAATGCCAAATATAATGTCACAAATGCCAATTTTAGTGCCTGAAATGCCAAATATAATGTCACAAATGCCAATTATAGTGCCTGAAATGCCAAATATTATGTCTCAAATGCCAATTTTAGTGCCTGAAATGCCAATTATAGTGCCTGAAATGCCAAATATTATGTCTCAAATGCCAATTTTAGTGCCTGAAATGCCAAATATAATGTCACAAATGCCAATTATAGTGCCTGAAATGCCAAATATAATGTCACAAATGCCAATTATAGTGCCTGAAATGCCAAATATTATGTCTCAAATGCCAATTTTAGTGCCTGAAATGCCAATTATAGTGCCTGAAATGCCAAATATTATGTCTCAAATGCCAATTTTAGTGCCTGAAATGCCAAATATAATGTCACAAATGCCAATTATAGTGCCTGAAATGCCAAATATTATGTCTCAAATGCCAATTTTAGTGTCTGAAATGCCAATTATAGTGCCTGAAATGCCAAATATTATGTCTCAAATGCCAATTTTAGTGCCTGAAATGCCAATTATAGTGCCTGAAATGCCAAATATTATGTCTCAAATGCCAATTTTAGTGCCTGAAATGCCAAATATAATGTCACAAATGCCAATTATAGTGCCTGAAATGCTAAATATTATGTCTCAAATGCCAATTTTAGTGCCTGAAATGCCAATTATAGTGCCTGAAATGCCAAATATTATGTCTCAAATGCCAATTTTAGTGCCTGAAATGCCAAATATAATGTCACAAATGCCAATTTTAGTGCCTGAAATGCCAAATATTATGTCTCAAAAGCCAATTTTAGTGCCTGAAATGCCGATTATAGTGCCTGAAATGCCAAATATTATGTCTCAAATGCCAATTTTAGTGCCTGAAATGACAAATATTATGTCACAAATGCCAATTTTAGTGCCTGAAATGCCAATTTTAGTGCCTGAAATGCCAAATATTATGTCTCAAATGCCAATTTTAGTGCCTGAAATGCCAAATATAATGTCACAAATGCCAATTTTAGTGCCTGAAATGCCAATTATAGTGCCTGAAATGCCAAATATTATTTCTAAAATGCCAATTTTAGTGCCTGAAATGCCAAATATTACGTCACAAATGCCAATTTTAGTGCCTGAAATGCCAAATATAATGTCACAAATGCAAATTTTTGTGTCTGAAATGCCAATTATAGTGTCTAAAATGCCAAATATTATGTCACAAATGCCAAATATAATGTCACAAATGCCAATTTTAGTGCCTGAAATGCCAAATATAATGTCACAAATGCCAATTATAGTGCCTGAAATGCCAAATATTATGTCTCAAATGCCAATTTTAGTGCCTGAAATGCCAATTATAGTGCCTGAAATCCCAATTTTAGTGCCTGAAATGCCAATTATAGTGTCTAAAGTGCCAAATATTATGTCACAAATGCCAATTATAGTGCCTGAAATGCCAAATATTATGTCTCAAATGCCAATTGTAGTGCCTGAAATGCCAAATATAATGTCACAAATGCCAATTTTAGTGCCTGAAATGCCAAATATAATGTCACAAATGCCAATTATAGTGCCTGAAATGCCAAATATTATGTCTCAAATGCCAATTTTAGTGCCTGAAATGCCAATTATAGTGCCTGAAATGCCAAATATTATGTCTCAAATGCCAATTTTAGTGCCTGAAATGCCAAATATAATGTCACAAATGCCAATTATAGTGCCTGAAATGCTAAATATTATGTCTCAAATGCCAATTTTAGTGCCTGAAATGCCAATTATAGTGCCTGAAATGCCAAATATTATGTCTCAAATGCCAATTTTAGTGCCTGAAATGCCAAATATAATGTCACAAATGCCAATTTTAGTGCCTGAAATGCCAATTATAGTGCCTGAAATGCCAAATATTATGTCTCAAAAGCCAATTTTAGTGCCTGAAATGCCGATTATAGTGCCTGAAATGCCAAATATTATGTCTCAAATGCCAATTTTAGTGCCTGAAATGCCAAATATAATGTCACAAATGCCAATTTTAGTGCCTGAAATGACAAATATTATGTCACAAATGCCAATTTTAGTGCCTGAAATGCCAATTTTAGTGCCTGAAATGCCAAATATTATGTCTCAAATGCCAATTTTAGTGCCTGAAATGCCAAATATAATGTCACAAATGCCAATTTTAGTGCCTGAAATGCCAATTATAGTGCCTGAAATGCCAAATATTATTTCTAAAATGCCAATTTTAGTGCCTGAAATGCCAAATATTACGTCACAAATGCCAATTTTAGTGCCTGAAATGCCAAATATAATGTCACAAATGCAAATTTTTGTGTCTGAAATGCCAATTATAGTGTCTAAAATGCCAAATATTATGTCACAAATGCCAAATATAATGTCACAAATGCCAATTTTAGTGCCTGAAATGCCAAATATAATGTCACAAATGCCAATTATAGTGCCTGAAATGCCAAATATTATGTCTCAAATGCCAATTTTAGTGCCTGAAATGCCAATTATAGTGCCTGAAATGCCAAATATTATGTCTCAAATGCCAATTTTAGTGCCTGAAATGCCAAATATAATGTCACAAATGCCAATTATAGTGCCTGAAATGCCAAATATTATGTCTCAAATGCCTATTTTAGTGCCTGAAATGCCAATTATAGTGCCTGAAATGCCAAATATTATGTCTCAAAAGCCAATTTTAGTGTCTGAAATGCCAAATATAATGTCACAAATGCCAATTTTAGTGCCTGAAATGCCAATTATAGTGCCTGAAATGCCAAATATTATGTCTCAAATGCCAATTTTAGTGCCTGAAATGCCAATTATAGTGCCTGAAATGCCAAATATTATGTCTCAAATGCCAATTTTAGTGCCTGAAATGCCAAATATTATGTCACAAATTTCAATTTTAGTGCCTGAAATGCCAAATATAATGTCACAAATGCCAATTTTATTGCCTGAAATGCCGATTATAGTGCCTGAAATGCCAGATATTATGTCTCAAATGCCAATTTTAGAGCCTGAAATGCCAAATATAATGTCACAAATGCCAATTTTAGTGCCTGAAATGCCAATTATAGTGCCTGAAATGCCAAATATTATGTCTCAAAAGCCAATTTTAGTGCCTGAAAACCGATTATAGTGCCTGAAATGCCAAATATTATGTCTCAAATGCCAATTTTAGTGCCTGAAATGCCAAATATAATGTCACAAATGCCAATTTTAGTGCCTGAAATGCCAATTATAGTGCCTGAAATGCCAAATATAATGTCACAAATGCCAATTTTAGTGCCTGAAATGCCGATTATAGTGCCTGAAATGCCAAATATAATGTCAAAAATGCCAATTTTAGTGCCTGAAATGCCAAATATAATGTCACAAATGCCAATTTTAGTGCCTGAAATACCAAATATTATGTCTCAAATGCCAATATTAGTGCCTGAAATGCCAAATATAATGTCACAAATGCCAATTTTAGTGATTGAAATGCCAATTTTAGTGTCTGAAATGCCAAATATAATGTCACAAATGCCAATTTTAGTGCCTGAAATGCCGATTATAGTGCCTGAAATGCCAAATATAATGTCACAAATGCCAATTTTAGTGCCTGAAATGCCAAATATAATGTCAAAAATGCCAATTTTAGTGCCTGAAATGCCAAATATTATGTCACAAATGCCAATTTTAGTGCCTGAAATGCCAAATATTATGTCACAAATGCCAATTTTAGTGCCTGAATTGCCAATTATAGTGCCTGAAATGCCAAATTTTATGTCTCAAATGCTATTTTAGTGCCTGAAATGCCAAATATAATGTCACAAATGCCAATTATAGTGCCTGAAATGCCAAATATTATGTCTCAAATGCCAATTTTAGTGCCTGAAATGCCAATTATAGTGCCTGAAAGGCCAAATATTATGTCTCAAATGCCAATTTTAGTGCCTGAAATGCCAAATATAATGTCACAAATGCCAATTTTAGTGCCTGAAATGCCAATTATAGTGCCTAAAATGCCAAATATTATGTCTCAAAAGCCAATTTTAGTGCCTGAAATGCCGATTATAGTGCCTGAAATGCCAAATATTATGTCTCAAATGCCAATTTTAGTGCCTGAAATGCCAAATATAATGTCACAAATGCCAATTTTAGTGCCTGAAATGCCAAATATTATGTCACAAATGCCAATTTTAGTGCCTGAAATGCCAAATATTATGTCTCAAATGCCAATTTTAGTCCCTGAAATGCCAAATATAATGTCACAAATGCCAATTTTAGTGCCTGAAATGCCAATTATAGTGCCTGAAATGCCAAATATTATATCTCAAATGCCAATTTTAGTGCCTGAAATGCCAATTATAGTGCCTGAAATGCCAAATATTATGTCTCAAATGCCAATTTTAGTGCCTGAAATGCCAAATATTACGTCACAAATGCCAATTTTAGTGCCTGAAATGCCAAATATAATGTCACAAATGCAAATTTTTGTGTCTGAAATGCCAATTATAGTGTCTAAAATGCCAAATATTATGTCACAAATGCCAAATATAATGTCACAAATGCCAATTTTAGTGCCTGAAATGCCAAATATTATGTCTCAAATGCCAATTTTAGTGCCTGAAATGCCAATTATAGTGCCTGAAATGCCAAATATTATGTCTCAAATGCCAATTTTAGTGCCTGAAATGCCAAATATAATGTCACAAATGCCAATTATAGTGCCTGAAATGCCAAATATTATGTCTCAAATGCCAATTTTAGTGCCTGAAATGCCAATTATAGTGCCTGAAATGCCAAATATTATGTCTCAAATGCCAATTTTAGTGTCTGAAATGCCAAATATAATGTCACAAATGCCAATTTTAGTGCCTGAAATGCCAATTATAGTGCCTGAAATGCCAAATATTATGTCTCAAATGCCAATTTTAGTGCCTGAAATGCCGATTATAGTGCCTGAAATGCCAAATATTATGTCTCAAATGCAAATTTTAGTGATTGAAATGCCAATTTTAGTGCCTGAAATGCCAAATATAATGTCACAAATGCCAATTTTAGTGCCTGAAATGCCGATTATAGTGCCTGAAATGCCAATTTTAGTGCCTGAAATGCCAAATATTATGTCACAAATGCCAATTTTAGTACTTGAAATGCCAAATATAATGTCACAAATGCCAATTTTAGTGCCTGAAATGCCGATTATAGTGCCTGAAATGAAAAATATTATGTCTCAAATGCCAATTTTAGTGCCTGAAATGCCAATTATAGTGCCTGAAATGCCAAATATTATGTCTCAAATGCCAATTTTAGTGCCTGAAATGCCAAATATAATGTCACAAATGCCAATTATAGTGCCTGAAATGCTAAATATTATGTCTCAAATGCCAATTTTAGTGCCTGAAATGCCAATTATAGTGCCTGAAATGCCAAATATTATGTCTCAAATGCCAATTTTAGTGCCTGAAATGCCAAATATAATGTCACAAATGCCAATTTTAGTGCCTGAAATGCCAATTATAGTGCCTGAAATGCCAAATATTATGTCTCAAAAGCCAATTTTAGTGCCTGAAATGCCGATTATAGTGCCTGAAATGCCAAATATTATGTCTCAAATGCCAATTTTAGTGCCTGAAATGCCAAATATAATGTCACAAATGCCAATTTTAGTGCCTGATATGCCAAATATTATGTCACAAATGCCAATTTTAGTGCCTGAAATGCCAATTTTAGTGCCTGAAATGCCAAATATTATGTCTCAAATGCCAATTTTAGTGCCTGAAATGCCAAATATAATGTCACAAATGCCAATTTTAGTGCCTGAAATGCCAATTATAGTGCCTGAAATGCCAAATATTATTTCTAAAATGCCAATTTTAGTGCCTGAAATGCCAAATATTACGTCACAAATGCCAATTTTAGTGCCTGAAATGCCAAATATAATGTCACAAATGCAAATTTTTGTGTCTGAAATGCCAATTATAGTGTCTAAAATGCCAAATATTATGTCACAAATGCCAAATATAATGTCACAAATGCCAATTTTAGTGCCTGAAATGCCAAATATAATGTCACAAATGCCAATTATAGTGCCTGAAATGCCAAATATTATGTCTCAAATGCCAATTTTAGTGCCTGAAATGCCAATTATAGTGCCTGAAATGCCAAATATTATGTCTCAAATGCCAATTTTAGTGCCTGAAATGCCAAATATAATGTCACAAATGCCAATTATAGTGCCTGAAATGCCAAATATTATGTCTCAAATGCCTATTTTAGTGCCTGAAATGCCAATTATAGTGCCTGAAATGCCAAATATTATGTCTCAAATGCCAATTTTAGTGTCTGAAATGCCAAATATAATGTCACAAATGCCAATTTTAGTGCCTGAAATGCCAATTATAGTGCCTGAAATGCCAAATATTATGTCTCAAATGCCAATTTTAGTGCCTGAAATGCCAATTATAGTGCCTGAAATGCCAAATATTATGTCTCAAATGCCAATTTTAGTGCCTGAAATGCCAAATATTATGTCACAAATTTCAATTTTAGTGCCTGAAATGCCAAATATAATGTCACAAATGCCAATTTTATTGCCTGAAATGCCGATTATAGTGCCTGAAATGCCAGATATTATGTCTCAAATGCCAATTTTAGAGCCTGAAATGCCAAATATAATGTCACAAATGCCAATTTTAGTGCCTGAAATGCCAATTATAGTGCCTGAAATGCCAAATATTATGTCTCAAAAGCCAATTTTAGTGCCTGAAAACCGATTATAGTGCCTGAAATGCCAAATATTATGTCTCAAATGCCAATTTTAGTGCCTGAAATGCCAAATATAATGTCACAAATGCCAATTTTAGTGCATGAAATGCCAAATATAATGTCACAAATGCCAATTTTAGTGCCTGAAATGCCAAATATAATGTCACAAATGCCAATTTTAGTGATTGAAATGCCAATTTTAGTGCCTGAAATGCCAAATATTATGTCTCAAATGCCAATTTTAGTGCCTGAAATGCCAAATAAATGAAATGCCAGGCACTACAATTGGCATTTGAGACATAATATTTGGCATTTCAGGCACTATAATTGGCATTTGTGACATAATATTTGGCACTTTAGACACTATAATTGGCATTTCAGGCACTAAAATTGGGATTTGAGACATAATATTTGTCATTTCAGGCACTAAAATTGGCATTTGTGACATAATATTTGGCATTTCAGGCACTAAAATTGGCATTTGTGACATAATATTTGGCATTTCAGGCACTAAAATTGGCATTTTTGACATTATATTTGGCATTTCAGGCACTAAAATTGGCATTTGTGACATTATATTTGGCATTTCAGGCACTATAATCGGCATTTCAGGCACTAAAATTGGCATTTGTGACATTATATTTGGCATTTCAGGCACTAAAATTGGCATTTCAATCACTAAAATTGGCATTTGTGACATTATATTTGGCATTTCAGGCACTAAAATTGGCATTTGAGACATAATATTTGGTATTTCAGGCACTAAAATTGGCATTTGTGACATTATATTTGGCATTTCAGGCACTAAAATTGGGATTTGAGACATAATATTTGTCATTTCAGGCACTATAATTGGCAATTCAGGCACTAAAATTGGCATTTGTGACATAATATTTGGCATTTCAGGCACTAAAATTGGCATTTGTGACATAATATTTGGCATTTCAGGCACTAAAATTGGCATTTTTGACATTATATTTGGCATTTCAGGCACTAAAATTGGCATTTGTGACATTATATTTGGCATTTCAGGCACTATAATCGGCATTTCAGGCACTAAAATTGGCATTTGTGACATTATATTTGGCATTTCAGACACTAAAATTGGCATTTCAATCACTAAAATTGGCATTTGTGACATTATATTTGGCATTTCAGGCACTAATATTGGCATTTGAGACATAATATTTGGCATTTCAGGCACTAAAATTGGCATTTGTGACATTATATTTGGCATTTCAGGCACTAAAATTGGCATTTGAGACATAATATTTGGCATTTCAGGCACTATAATCGGTTTTCAGGCACTAAAATTGGCTTTTGAGACATAATATTTGGCATTTCAGGCACTATAATTGGCATTTCAGGCACTAAAATTGGCATTTGTGACATTATATTTGGCATTTCAGGCTCTAAAATTGGCATTTGAGACATAATATCTGGCATTTCAGGCACTATAATCGGCATTTCAGGCAATAAAATTGGCATTTGTGACATTATATTTGGCATTTCAGGCACTAAAATTGAAATTTGTGACATAATATTTGGCATTTCAGGCACTAAAATTGGCATTTGAGACATAATATTTGGCATTTCAGGCACTATAATTGGCATTTCAGGCACTAAAATTGGCATTTGAGACATAATATTTGGCATTTCAGGCACTATAATTGGCATTTCAGGCACTAAAATTGGCATTTGTGACATTATATTTGGCATTTCAGACACTAAAATTGGCATTTGAGACATAATATTTGGCATTTCAGGCACTATAATTGGCATTTCAGGCACTAAAATAGGCATTTGAGACATAATATTTGGCATTTCAGGCACTATAATTGGCATTTGTGACATTATATTTGGCATTTCAGGCACTAAAATTGGCATTTGAGACATAATATTTGGCATTTCAGGCACTATAATTGGCATTTCAGGCACTAAAATTGGCATTTGAGACATAATATTTGGCATTTCAGGCACTATAATTGGCATTTGTGACATTATATTTGGCATTTCAGGCACTAAAATTGGCATTTGTGACATTATATTTGGCATTTGTGACATAATATTTGGCATTTTAGACACTATAATTGGCATTTCAGACACAAAAATTTGCATTTGTGACATTATATTTGGCATTTCAGGCACTAAAATTGGCATTTGTGACGTAATATTTGGCATTTCAGGCACTAAAATTGGCATTTTAGAAATAATATTTGGCATTTCAGGCACTATAATTGGCATTTCAGGCACTAAAATTGGCATTTGTGACATTATATTTGGCATTTCAGGCACTAAAATTGGCATTTGAGACATAATATTTGGCATTTCAGGCACTAAAATTGGCATTTCAGGCACTAAAATTGGCATTTGTGACATAATATTTGTCATTTCAGGCACTAAAATTGGCATTTGTGACATTATATTTGGCATTTCAGGCACTAAAATTGGCATTTGAGACATAATATTTGGCATTTCAGGCACTATAATCGGCATTTCAGGCACTAAAATTGGCTTTTGAGACATAATATTTGGCATTTCAGGCACTATAATTGGCATTTCAGGCACTAAAATTGGCATTTGTGACATAATATTTGGCATTTCAGGCACTAAATGCCAAATATTATGTCACAAATTTCAATTTTAGTGCCTGAAATGCCAAATATAATGTCACAAATGCCAATTTTATTGCCTGAAATGCCGATTATAGTGCCTGAAATGCCAGATATTATGTCTCAAATGCCAATTTTAGAGCCTGAAATGCCAAATATAATGTCACAAATGCCAATTTTAGTGCCTGAAATGCCAATTATAGTGCCTGAAATGCCAAATATTATGTCTCAAAAGCCAATTTTAGTGCCTGAAAACCGATTATAGTGCCTGAAATGCCAAATATTATGTCTCAAATGCCAATTTTAGTGCCTGAAATGCCAAATATAATGTCACAAATGCCAATTTTAGTGCCTGAAATGCCAAATATTATGTCTCAAATGCCAATATTAGTGCCTGAAATGCCAAATATAATGTCACAAATGCCAATTTTAGTGATTGAAATGCCAAATATAATGTCACAAATGCCAATTTTAGTGCCTGAAATGCCGATTATAGTGCCTGAAATGCCAAATATAATGTCACAAATGCCAATTTTAGTGCCTGAAATGCCAAATATAATGTCAAAAATGCCAATTTTAGTGCCTGAAATGCCAAATATTATGTCACAAATGCCAATTTTAGTGCCTGAAATGCCAAATATTATGTCACAAATGCCAATTTTAGTGCCTGAATTGCCAATTATAGTGCCTGAAATGACAAATATTATGTCTCAAATCCCAATTTTAGTGCCTGAAATGCCAATTATAGTGTCTAAAATGCCAAATATTATGTCACAAATGCCAATTGTAGTGCCTGAAATGCCAAATATAATGTCACAAATGCCAATTTTAGTGCATGAAATGCCAAATATAATGTCACAAATGCCAATTATAGTGCCTGAAATGCCAAATATTATGTCTCAAATGCCAATTTTAGTGCCTGAAATGCCAATTATAGTGCCTGAAATGCCAAATTTTATGTCTCAAATGCTATTTTAGTGCCTGAAATGCCAAATATAATGTCACAAATGCCAATTATAGTGCCTGAAATGCCAAATATTATGTCTCAAATGCCAATTTTAGTGCCTGAAATGCCAATTATAGTGCCTGAAATGCCAAATATTATGTCTCAAATGCCAATTTTAGTGCCTGAAATGCCAAATATAATGTCACAAATGCCAATTTTAGTGCCTGAAATGCCAATTATAGTGCCTAAAATGCCAAATATTATGTCTCAAAAGCCAATTTTAGTGCCTGAAATGCCGATTATAGTGCCTGAAATGCCAAATATTATGTCTCAAATGCCAATTTTAGTGCCTGAAATGCCAAATATAATGTCACAAATGCCAATTTTAGTGCCTGAAATGCCAAATATTATGTCACAAATGCCAATTTTAGTGCCTGAAATGCCAAATATTATGTCTCAAATGCCAATTTTAGTCCCTGAAATGCCAAATATAATGTCACAAATGCCAATTTTAGTGCCTGAAATGCCAATTATAGTGCCTGAAATGCCAAATATTATATCTCAAATGCCAATTTTAGTGCCTGAAATGCCAATTATAGTGCCTGAAATGCCAAATATTATGTCTCAAATGCCAATTTTAGTGCCTGAAATGCCAAATATTACGTCACAAATGCCAATTTTAGTGCCTGAAATGCCAAATATAATGTCACAAATGCTAATTTTTGTGTCTGAAATGCCAATTATAGTGTCTAAAATGCCAAATATTATGTCACAAATGCCAAATATAATGTCACAAATGCCAATTTTAGTGCCTGAAATGCCAAATATTATGTCTCAAATGCCAATTTTAGTGCCTGAAATGCCAATTATAGTGCCTGAAATGCCAAATATTATGTCTCAAATGCCAATTTTAGTGCCTGAAATGCCAAATATAATGTCACAAATGCCAATTATAGTGCCTGAAATGCCAAATATTATGTCTCAAATGCCAATTTTAGTGCCTGAAATGCCAATTATAGTGCCTGAAATGCCAAATATTATGTCTCAAATGCCAATTTTAGTGTCTGAAATGCCAAATATAATGTCACAAATGCCAATTTTAGTGCCTGAAATGCCAATTATAGTGCCTGAAATGCCAAATATTATGTCTCAAATGCCAATTTTAGTGCCTGAAATGCCGATTATAGTGCCTGAAATGCCAAATATTATGTCTCAAATGCCAATTTTAGTGATTGAAATGCCAATTTTAGTGCCTGAAATGCCAAATATAATGTCACAAATGCCAATTTTAGTGCCTGAAATGCCGATTATAGTGCCTGAAATGCCAATTTTAGTGCCTGAAATGCCAAATATTATGTCACAAATGCCAATTTTAGTACTTGAAATGCCAAATATAATGTCACAAATGCCAATTTTAGTGCCTGAAATGCCGATTATAGTGCCTGAAATGCCAAATATTATGTCTCAAATGCCAATTTTAGTGCCTGAAATGCCAAATATAATGTCACAAATGCCAATTTTAGTGCCTGAAATGCCAATTATAGTGCCTGAAATGCCAAATATTATGTCTCAATAGCCAATTTTAGTGCCTGAAATGCCGACTATAGTGCCTGAAATGCCAAATATTATGTCTCAAATGCCAATTTTAGTGCCTGAAATGCCAAATATAATGTCACAAATGCCAATTTTAGTGCCTGAAATGCCAATTTTAGTGCCTGAAATGCCAAATATAATGTAACAAATGCAAATTTTAGTGCCTGAAATGCCGATTATAGCGCCTGAAATGCCAAATATTATGTCAAAAATGCCAATTTTAGTGCCTGAAATGCCAAATATAATGTCACAAATGCCAATTTTAGTGCCTGAAATACCAAATATTATGTCACAAATGCCAATTTTAGTGCCTGAAATGCCAAATATTATGTCACAAATGCCAATTTTAGTGCCTGAAATGACAAATATTATGTCTCAAATCCCAATTTTAGTGCCTGAAATGCCAATTATAGTGTCTAAAATGCCAAATATTATGTCACAAATGCCAATTATAGTGCCTGAAATGCCAAATATTATGTCTCAAATGCCAATTGTAGTGCCTGAAATGCCAAATATAATGTCACAAATGCCAATTTTAGTGCCTGAAATGCCAAATATAATGTCACAAATGCCAATTATAGTGCCTGAAATGCCAAATATTATGTCTCAAATGCCAATTTTAGTGCCTGAAATGCCAATTATAGTGCCTGAAATGCCAAATATTATGTCTCAAATGCCAATTTTAGTGTCTGAAATGCCAATTATAGTGCCTGAAATGCCAAATATTATGTCTCAAATGCCAATTTTAGTGCCTGAAATGCCAATTATAGTGCCTGAAATGCCAAATATTATGTCTCAAATGCCAATTTTAGTGCCTGAAATGCCAAATATAATGTCACAAATGCCAATTATAGTGCCTGAAATGCTAAATATTATGTCTCAAATGCCAATTTTAGTGCCTGAAATGCCAATTATAGTGCCTGAAATGCCAAATATTATGTCTCAAATGCCAATTTTAGTGCCTGAAATGCCAAATATAATGTCACAAATGCCAATTTTAGTGCCTGAAATGCCAAATATTATGTCTCAAAAGCCAATTTTAGTGCCTGAAATGCCGATTATAGTGCCTGAAATGCCAAATATTATGTCTCAAATGCCAATTTTAGTGCCTGAAATGCCAAATATAATGTCACAAATGCCAATTTTAGTGCCTGAAATGACAAATATTATGTCACAAATGCCAATTTTAGTGCCTGAAATGCCAATTTTAGTGCCTGAAATGCCAAATATTATGTCTCAAATGCCAATTTTAGTGCCTGAAATGCCAAATATAATGTCACAAATGCCAATTTTAGTGCCTGAAATGCCAATTATAGTGCCTGAAATGCCAAATATTATTTCTAAAATGCCAATTTTAGTGCCTGAAATGCCAAATATTACGTCACAAATGCCAATTTTAGTGCCTGAAATGCCAAATATAATGTCACAAATGCAAATTTTTGTGTCTGAAATGCCAATTATAGTGTCTAAAATGCCAAATATTATGTCACAAATGCCAAATATAATGTCACAAATGCCAATTTTAGTGCCTGAAATGCCAAATATAATGTCACAAATGCCAATTATAGTGCCTGAAATGCCAAATATTATGTCTCAAATGCCAATTTTAGTGCCTGAAATGCCAATTATAGTGCCTGAAATCCCAATTTTAGTGCCTGAAATGCCAATTATAGTGTCTAAAGTGCCAAATATTATGTCACAAATGCCAATTATAGTGCCTGAAATGCCAAATATTATGTCTCAAATGCCAATTGTAGTGCCTGAAATGCCAAATATAATGTCACAAATGCCAATTTTAGTGCCTGAAATGCCAAATATAATGTCACAAATGCCAATTATAGTGCCTGAAATGCCAAATATTATGTCTCAAATGCCAATTTTAGTGCCTGAAATGCCAATTATAGTGCCTGAAATGCCAAATATTATGTCTCAAATGCCAATTTTAGTGCCTGAAATGCCAAATATAATGTCACAAATGCCAATTATAGTGCCTGAAATGCTAAATATTATGTCTCAAATGCCAATTTTAGTGCCTGAAATGCCAATTATAGTGCCTGAAATGCCAAATATTATGTCTCAAATGCCAATTTTAGTGCCTGAAATGCCAAATATAATGTCACAAATGCCAATTTTAGTGCCTGAAATGCCAATTATAGTGCCTGAAATGCCAAATATTATGTCTCAAAAGCCAATTTTAGTGCCTGAAATGCCGATTATAGTGCCTGAAATGCCAAATATTATGTCTCAAATGCCAATTTTAGTGCCTGAAATGCCAAATATAATGTCACAAATGCCAATTTTAGTGCCTGAAATGACAAATATTATGTCACAAATGCCAATTTTAGTGCCTGAAATGCCAATTTTAGTGCCTGAAATGCCAAATATTATGTCTCAAATGCCAATTTTAGTGCCTGAAATGCCAAATATAATGTCACAAATGCCAATTTTAGTGCCTGAAATGCCAATTATAGTGCCTGAAATGCCAAATATTATTTCTAAAATGCCAATTTTAGTGCCTGAAATGCCAAATATTACGTCACAAATGCCAATTTTAGTGCCTGAAATGCCAAATATAATGTCACAAATGCAAATTTTTGTGTCTGAAATGCCAATTATAGTGTCTAAAATGCCAAATATTATGTCACAAATGCCAAATATAATGTCACAAATGCCAATTTTAGTGCCTGAAATGCCAAATATAATGTCACAAATGCCAATTATAGTGCCTGAAATGCCAAATATTATGTCTCAAATGCCAATTTTAGTGCCTGAAATGCCAATTATAGTGCCTGAAATGCCAAATATTATGTCTCAAATGCCAATTTTAGTGCCTGAAATGCCAAATATAATGTCACAAATGCCAATTATAGTGCCTGAAATGCCAAATATTATGTCTCAAATGCCTATTTTAGTGCCTGAAATGCCAATTATAGTGCCTGAAATGCCAAATATTATGTCTCAAAAGCCAATTTTAGTGTCTGAAATGCCAAATATAATGTCACAAATGCCAATTTTAGTGCCTGAAATGCCAATTATAGTGCCTGAAATGCCAAATATTATGTCTCAAATGCCAATTTTAGTGCCTGAAATGCCAATTATAGTGCCTGAAATGCCAAATATTATGTCTCAAATGCCAATTTTAGTGCCTGAAATGCCAAATATTATGTCACAAATTTCAATTTTAGTGCCTGAAATGCCAAATATAATGTCACAAATGCCAATTTTATTGCCTGAAATGCCGATTATAGTGCCTGAAATGCCAGATATTATGTCTCAAATGCCAATTTTAGAGCCTGAAATGCCAAATATAATGTCACAAATGCCAATTTTAGTGCCTGAAATGCCAATTATAGTGCCTGAAATGCCAAATATTATGTCTCAAAAGCCAATTTTAGTGCCTGAAAACCGATTATAGTGCCTGAAATGCCAAATATTATGTCTCAAATGCCAATTTTAGTGCCTGAAATGCCAAATATAATGTCACAAATGCCAATTTTAGTGCCTGAAATGCCAATTATAGTGCCTGAAATGCCAAATATAATGTCACAAATGCCAATTTTAGTGCCTGAAATGCCGATTATAGTGCCTGAAATGCCAAATATAATGTCAAAAATGCCAATTTTAGTGCCTGAAATGCCAAATATAATGTCACAAATGCCAATTTTAGTGCCTGAAATACCAAATATTATGTCTCAAATGCCAATATTAGTGCCTGAAATGCCAAATATAATGTCACAAATGCCAATTTTAGTGATTGAAATGCCAATTTTAGTGTCTGAAATGCCAAATATAATGTCACAAATGCCAATTTTAGTGCCTGAAATGCCGATTATAGTGCCTGAAATGCCAAATATAATGTCACAAATGCCAATTTTAGTGCCTGAAATGCCAAATATAATGTCAAAAATGCCAATTTTAGTGCCTGAAATGCCAAATATTATGTCACAAATGCCAATTTTAGTGCCTGAAATGCCAAATATTATGTCACAAATGCCAATTTTAGTGCCTGAATTGCCAATTATAGTGCCTGAAATGACAAATATTATGTCTCAAATCCCAATTTTAGTGCCTGAAATGCCAATTATAGTGTCTAAAATGCCAAATATTATGTCACAAATGCCAATTGTAGTGCCTGAAATGCCAAATATAATGTCACAAATGCCAATTTTAGTGCATGAAATGCCAAATATAATGTCACAAATGCCAATTATAGTGCCTGAAATGCCAAATATTATGTCTCAAATGCCAATTTTAGTGCCTGAAATGCCAATTATAGTGCCTGAAATGCCAAATTTTATGTCTCAAATGCTATTTTAGTGCCTGAAATGCCAAATATAATGTCACAAATGCCAATTATAGTGCCTGAAATGCCAAATATTATGTCTCAAATGCCAATTTTAGTGCCTGAAATGCCAATTATAGTGCCTGAAATGCCAAATATTATGTCTCAAATGCCAATTTTAGTGCCTGAAATGCCAAATATAATGTCACAAATGCCAATTTTAGTGCCTGAAATGCCAATTATAGTGCCTAAAATGCCAAATATTATGTCTCAAAAGCCAATTTTAGTGCCTGAAATGCCGATTATAGTGCCTGAAATGCCAAATATTATGTCTCAAATGCCAATTTTAGTGCCTGAAATGCCAAATATAATGTCACAAATGCCAATTTTAGTGCCTGAAATGCCAAATATTATGTCACAAATGCCAATTTTAGTGCCTGAAATGCCAAATATTATGTCTCAAATGCCAATTTTAGTCCCTGAAATGCCAAATATAATGTCACAAATGCCAATTTTAGTGCCTGAAATGCCAATTATAGTGCCTGAAATGCCAAATATTATATCTCAAATGCCAATTTTAGTGCCTGAAATGCCAATTATAGTGCCTGAAATGCCAAATATTATGTCTCAAATGCCAATTTTAGTGCCTGAAATGCCAAATATTACGTCACAAATGCCAATTTTAGTGCCTGAAATGCCAAATATAATGTCACAAATGCAAATTTTTGTGTCTGAAATGCCAATTATAGTGTCTAAAATGCCAAATATTATGTCACAAATGCCAAATATAATGTCACAAATGCCAATTTTAGTGCCTGAAATGCCAAATATTATGTCTCAAATGCCAATTTTAGTGCCTGAAATGCCAATTATAGTGCCTGAAATGCCAAATATTATGTCTCAAATGCCAATTTTAGTGCCTGAAATGCCAAATATAATGTCACAAATGCCAATTATAGTGCCTGAAATGCCAAATATTATGTCTCAAATGCCAATTTTAGTGCCTGAAATGCCAATTATAGTGCCTGAAATGCCAAATATTATGTCTCAAATGCCAATTTTAGTGTCTGAAATGCCAAATATAATGTCACAAATGCCAATTTTAGTGCCTGAAATGCCAATTATAGTGCCTGAAATGCCAAATATTATGTCTCAAATGCCAATTTTAGTGCCTGAAATGCCGATTATAGTGCCTGAAATGCCAAATATTATGTCTCAAATGCAAATTTTAGTGATTGAAATGCCAATTTTAGTGCCTGAAATGCCAAATATAATGTCACAAATGCCAATTTTAGTGCCTGAAATGCCGATTATAGTGCCTGAAATGCCAATTTTAGTGCCTGAAATGCCAAATATTATGTCACAAATGCCAATTTTAGTACTTGAAATGCCAAATATAATGTCACAAATGCCAATTTTAGTGCCTGAAATGCCGATTATAGTGCCTGAAATGAAAAATATTATGTCTCAAATGCCAATTTTAGTGCCTGAAATGCCAATTATAGTGCCTGAAATGCCAAATATTATGTCTCAAATGCCAATTTTAGTGCCTGAAATGCCAAATATAATGTCACAAATGCCAATTATAGTGCCTGAAATGCTAAATATTATGTCTCAAATGCCAATTTTAGTGCCTGAAATGCCAATTATAGTGCCTGAAATGCCAAATATTATGTCTCAAATGCCAATTTTAGTGCCTGAAATGCCAAATATAATGTCACAAATGCCAATTTTAGTGCCTGAAATGCCAATTATAGTGCCTGAAATGCCAAATATTATGTCTCAAAAGCCAATTTTAGTGCCTGAAATGCCGATTATAGTGCCTGAAATGCCAAATATTATGTCTCAAATGCCAATTTTAGTGCCTGAAATGCCAAATATAATGTCACAAATGCCAATTTTAGTGCCTGATATGCCAAATATTATGTCACAAATGCCAATTTTAGTGCCTGAAATGCCAATTTTAGTGCCTGAAATGCCAAATATTATGTCTCAAATGCCAATTTTAGTGCCTGAAATGCCAAATATAATGTCACAAATGCCAATTTTAGTGCCTGAAATGCCAATTATAGTGCCTGAAATGCCAAATATTATTTCTAAAATGCCAATTTTAGTGCCTGAAATGCCAAATATTACGTCACAAATGCCAATTTTAGTGCCTGAAATGCCAAATATAATGTCACAAATGCAAATTTTTGTGTCTGAAATGCCAATTATAGTGTCTAAAATGCCAAATATTATGTCACAAATGCCAAATATAATGTCACAAATGCCAATTTTAGTGCCTGAAATGCCAAATATAATGTCACAAATGCCAATTATAGTGCCTGAAATGCCAAATATTATGTCTCAAATGCCAATTTTAGTGCCTGAAATGCCAATTATAGTGCCTGAAATGCCAAATATTATGTCTCAAATGCCAATTTTAGTGCCTGAAATGCCAAATATAATGTCACAAATGCCAATTATAGTGCCTGAAATGCCAAATATTATGTCTCAAATGCCTATTTTAGTGCCTGAAATGCCAATTATAGTGCCTGAAATGCCAAATATTATGTCTCAAATGCCAATTTTAGTGTCTGAAATGCCAAATATAATGTCACAAATGCCAATTTTAGTGCCTGAAATGCCAATTATAGTGCCTGAAATGCCAAATATTATGTCTCAAATGCCAATTTTAGTGCCTGAAATGCCAATTATAGTGCCTGAAATGCCAAATATTATGTCTCAAATGCCAATTTTAGTGCCTGAAATGCCAAATATTATGTCACAAATTTCAATTTTAGTGCCTGAAATGCCAAATATAATGTCACAAATGCCAATTTTATTGCCTGAAATGCCGATTATAGTGCCTGAAATGCCAGATATTATGTCTCAAATGCCAATTTTAGAGCCTGAAATGCCAAATATAATGTCACAAATGCCAATTTTAGTGCCTGAAATGCCAATTATAGTGCCTGAAATGCCAAATATTATGTCTCAAAAGCCAATTTTAGTGCCTGAAAACCGATTATAGTGCCTGAAATGCCAAATATTATGTCTCAAATGCCAATTTTAGTGCCTGAAATGCCAAATATAATGTCACAAATGCCAATTTTAGTGCATGAAATGCCAAATATAATGTCACAAATGCCAATTATAGTGCCTGAAATGCCAAATATTATGTCTCAAATGCCAATTTTAGTGCCTGAAATGCCAATTATAGTGCCTGAAATGCCAAATATTATGTCTCAAATGCTATTTTAGTGCCTGAAATGCCAAATATAATGTCACAAATGCCAATTATAGTGCCTGAAATGCCAAATATTATGTCTCAAATGCCAATTTTAGTGCCTGAAATGCCAATTATAGTGCCTGAAATGCCAAATATTATGTCTCAAATGCCAATTTTAGTGCCTGTAATGCCAAATATAATGTCACAAATGCCAATTTTAGTGCCTGAAATGCCAAATATAATGTCACAAATGCCAATTTTAGTGCCTGAAATGCCGATTATAGTGCCTGAAATGCCAAATATTATGTCAAAAATGCCAATTTTAGTGCCTGAAATGCCAAATATAATGTCACAAATGCCAATTTTAGTGCCTGAAATACCAAATATTATGTCTCAAATGCCAATTTTAGTGCCTGAAATGCCAAATATAATGTCACAAATGCCAATTTTAGTGATTGAAATGCCAATTTTAGTGCCTGAAATGCCAAATATAATGTCACAAATGCCAATTTTAGTGCCTGAAATGCCGATTATAGTGCCTGAAATGCCAAATATAATGTCACAAATGCCAATTTTAGTGCCTGAAATGCCAAATATAATGTCAAAAATGCCAATTTTAGTGCCTGAAATGCCAAATATTATGTCACAAATGCCAATTTTAGTGCCTGAAATGCCAAATATTATGTCACAAATGCCAATTTTAGTGCCTGAAATGACAAATATTATGTCTCAAATCCCAATTTTAGTGCCTGAAATGCCAATTATAGTGTCTAAAGTGCCAAATATTATGTCACAAATGCCAGATATTATGTCTCAAATGCCAATTTTAGAGCCTGAAATGCCAAATATAATGTCACAAATGCCAATTTTAGTGCCTGAAATGCCAATTATAGTGCCTGAAATGCCAAATTTTATGTCTCAAATGCTATTTTAGTGCCTGAAATGCCAAATATAATGTCACAAATGCCAATTATAGTGCCTGAAATGCCAAATATTATGTCTCAAATGCCAATTTTAGTGCCTGAAATGCCAATTATAGTGCCTGAAATGCCAAATATTATGTCTCAAATGCCAATTTTAGTGCCTGAAATGCCAAATATAATGTCACAAATGCCAATTTTAGTGCCTGAAATGCCAATTATAGTGCCTAAAATGCCAAATATTATGTCTCAAAAGCCAATTTTAGTGCCTGAAATGCCGATTATAGTGCCTGAAATGCCAAATATTATGTCTCAAATGCCAATTTTAGTGCCTGAAATGCCAAATATAATGTCAAAAATGCCAATTTTAGTGCCTGAAATGCCAAATATTATGTCACAAATGCCAATTTTAGTGCCTGAAATGCCAAATATTATGTCACAAATGCCAATTTTAGTGCCTGAATTGCCAATTATAGTGCCTGAAATGACAAATATTATGTCTCAAATCCCAATTTTAGTGCCTGAAATGCCAAATATAATGTCACAAATGCCAATTTTAGTGCCTGAAATACCAAATATTATGTCTCAAATGCCAATTTTAGTGCCTGAAATGCCAAATATAATGTCACAAATGCCAATTTTAGTGATTGAAATGCCAATTTTAGTGCCTGAAATGCCAAATATAATGTCACAAATGCCAATTTTAGTGCCTGAAATGCCGATTATAGTGCCTGAAATGCCAAATATAATGTCACAAATGCCAATTTTAGTGCCTGAAATGCCAAATATAATGTCAAAAATGCCAATTTTAGTGCCTGAAATGCCAAATATTATGTCACAAATGCCAATTTTAGTGCCTGAAATGCCAAATATTATGTCACAAATGCCAATTTTAGTGCCTGAAATGACAAATATTATGTCTCAAATCCCAATTTTAGTGCCTGAAATGCCAATTATAGTGTCTAAAGTGCCAAATATTATGTCACAAATGCCAATTATAGTGCCTGAAATGCCAAATATTATGTCTCAAATGCCAATTGTAGTGCCTGAAATGCCAAATATAATGTCACAAATGCCAATTTTAGTGCCTGAAATGCCAAATATAATGTCACAAATGCCAATTATAGTGCCTGAAATGCCAAATATTATGTCTCAAATGCCAATTTTAGTGCCTGAAATGCCAATTATAGTGCCTGAAATGCCAAATATTATGTCTCAAATGCCAATTTTAGTGCCTGAAATGCCAAATATAATGTCACAAATGCCAATTTTAGTGCCTGAAATGCTAAATATTATGTCTCAAATGCCAATTTTAGTGCCTGAAATGCCAATTATAGTGCCTGAAATGCCAAATATTATGTCTCAAATGCCAATTTTAGTGCCTGAAATGCCAAATATAATGTCACAAATGCCAATTTTAGTGCCTGAAATGCCAATTATAGTGCCTGAAATGCCAAATATTATGTCTCAAAAGCCAATTTTAGTGCCTGAAATGCCGATTATAGTGCCTGAAATGCCAAATATTATGTCTCAAATGCCAATTTTAGTGCCTGAAATGCCAAATATAATGTCACAAATGCCAATTTTAGTGCCTGAAATGACAAATATTATGTCACAAATGCCAATTTTAGTGCCTGAAATGCCAATTTTAGTGCCTGAAATGCCAAATATTATGTCTCAAATGCCAATTTTAGTGCCTGAAATGCCAAATATAATGTCACAAATGCCAATTTTAGTGCCTGAAATGCCAATTATAGTGCCTGAAATGCCAAATATTATTTCTAAAATGCCAATTTTAGTGCCTGAAATGCCAAATATTACGTCACAAATGCCAATTTTAGTGCCTGAAATGCCAAATATAATGTCACAAATGCAAATTTTTGTGTCTGAAATGCCAATTATAGTGTCTAAAATGCCAAATATTATGTCACAAATGCCAAATATAATGTCACAAATGCCAATTTTAGTGCCTGAAATGCCAAATATAATGTCACAAATGCCAATTATAGTGCCTGAAATGCCAAATATTATGTCTCAAATGCCAATTTTAGTGCCTGAAATGCCAATTATAGTGCCTGAAATGCCAAATATTATGTCTCAAATGCCAATTTTAGTGCCTGAAATGCCAAATATAATGTCACAAATGCCAATTATAGTGCCTGAAATGCCAAATATTATGTCTCAAATGCCTATTTTAGTGCCTGAAATGCCAATTATAGTGCCTGAAATGCCAAATATTATGTCTCAAATGCCAATTTTAGTGTCTGAAATGCCAAATATAATGTCACAAATGCCAATTTTAGTGCCTGAAATGCCAATTATAGTGCCTGAAATGCCAAATATTATGTCTCAAATGCCAATTTTAGTGCCTGAAATGCCAATTATAGTGCCTGAAATGCCAAATATTATGTCTCAAATGCCAATTTTAGTGCCTGAAATGCCAAATATTATGTCACAAATTTCAATTTTAGTGCCTGAAATGCCAAATATAATGTCACAAATGCCAATTTTATTGCCTGAAATGCCGATTATAGTGCCTGAAATGCCAGATATTATGTCTCAAATGCCAATTTTAGAGCCTGAAATGCCAAATATAATGTCACAAATGCCAATTTTAGTGCCTGAAATGCCAATTATAGTGCCTGAAATGCCAAATATTATGTCTCAAAAGCCAATTTTAGTGCCTGAAAACCGATTATAGTGCCTGAAATGCCAAATATTATGTCTCAAATGCCAATTTTAGTGCCTGAAATGCCAAATATAATGTCACAAATGCCAATTTTAGTGCCTGAAATGCCAAATATTATGTCTCAAATGCCAATATTAGTGCCTGAAATGCCAAATATAATGTCACAAATGCCAATTTTAGTGATTGAAATGCCAATTTTAGTGTCTGAAATGCCAAATATAATGTCACAAATGCCAATTTTAGTGCCTGAAATGCCGATTATAGTGCCTGAAATGCCAAATATAATGTCACAAATGCCAATTTTAGTGCCTGAAATGCCAAATATAATGTCAAAAATGCCAATTTTAGTGCCTGAAATGCCAAATATTATGTCACAAATGCCAATTTTAGTGCCTGAAATGCCAAATATTATGTCACAAATGCCAATTTTAGTGCCTGAATTGCCAATTATAGTGCCTGAAATGACAAATATTATGTCTCAAATCCCAATTTTAGTGCCTGAAATGCCAATTATAGTGTCTAAAATGCCAAATATTATGTCACAAATGCCAATTGTAGTGCCTGAAATGCCAAATATAATGTCACAAATGCCAATTTTAGTGCATGAAATGCCAAATATAATGTCACAAATGCCAATTATAGTGCCTGAAATGCCAAATATTATGTCTCAAATGCCAATTTTAGTGCCTGAAATGCCAATTATAGTGCCTGAAATGCCAAATTTTATGTCTCAAATGCTATTTTAGTGCCTGAAATGCCAAATATAATGTCACAAATGCCAATTATAGTGCCTGAAATGCCAAATATTATGTCTCAAATGCCAATTTTAGTGCCTGAAATGCCAATTATAGTGCCTGAAATGCCAAATATTATGTCTCAAATGCCAATTTTAGTGCCTGAAATGCCAAATATAATGTCACAAATGCCAATTTTAGTGCCTGAAATGCCAATTATAGTGCCTAAAATGCCAAATATTATGTCTCAAAAGCCAATTTTAGTGCCTGAAATGCCGATTATAGTGCCTGAAATGCCAAATATTATGTCTCAAATGCCAATTTTAGTGCCTGAAATGCCAAATATAATGTCACAAATGCCAATTTTAGTGCCTGAAATGCCAAATATTATGTCACAAATGCCAATTTTAGTGCCTGAAATGCCAAATATTATGTCTCAAATGCCAATTTTAGTCCCTGAAATGCCAAATATAATGTCACAAATGCCAATTTTAGTGCCTGAAATGCCAATTATAGTGCCTGAAATGCCAAATATTATATCTCAAATGCCAATTTTAGTGCCTGAAATGCCAATTATAGTGCCTGAAATGCCAAATATTATGTCTCAAAAGCCAATTTTAGTGCCTGAAATGCCGATTATAGTGCCTGAAATGCCAAATATTATGTCTCAAATGCCAATTTTAGTGCCTGAAATGCCAAATATAATGTCACAAATGCCAATTTTAGTGCCTGAAATGACAAATATTATGTCACAAATGCCAATTTTAGTGCCTGAAATGCCAATTTTAGTGCCTGAAATGCCAAATATTATGTCTCAAATGCCAATTTTAGTGCCTGAAATGCCAAATATAATGTCACAAATGCCAATTTTAGTGCCTGAAATGCCAATTATAGTGCCTGAAATGCCAAATATTATTTCTAAAATGCCAATTTTAGTGCCTGAAATGCCAAATATTACGTCACAAATGCCAATTTTAGTGCCTGAAATGCCAAATATAATGTCACAAATGCAAATTTTTGTGTCTGAAATGCCAATTATAGTGTCTAAAATGCCAAATATTATGTCACAAATGCCAAATATAATGTCACAAATGCCAATTTTAGTGCCTGAAATGCCAAATATAATGTCACAAATGCCAATTATAGTGCCTGAAATGCCAAATATTATGTCTCAAATGCCAATTTTAGTGCCTGAAATGCCAATTATAGTGCCTGAAATGCCAAATATTATGTCTCAAATGCCAATTTTAGTGCCTGAAATGCCAAATATAATGTCACAAATGCCAATTATAGTGCCTGAAATGCCAAATATTATGTCTCAAAAGCCAATTTTAGTGCCTGAAAACCGATTATAGTGCCTGAAATGCCAAATATTATGTCTCAAATGCCAATTTTAGTGCCTGAAATGCCAAATATAATGTCACAAATGCCAATTTTAGTGCATGAAATGCCAAATATAATGTCACAAATGCCAATTATAGTGCCTGAAATGCCAAATATTATGTCTCAAATGCCAATTTTAGTGCCTGAAATGCCAATTATAGTGCCTGAAATGCCAAATATTATGTCTCAAATGCTATTTTAGTGCCTGAAATGCCAAATATAATGTCACAAATGCCAATTATAGTGCCTGAAATGCCAAATATTATGTCTCAAATGCCAATTTTAGTGCCTGAAATGCCAATTATAGTGCCTGAAATGCCAAATATTATGTCTCAAATGCCAATTTTAGTGCCTGTAATGCCAAATATAATGTCACAAATGCCAATTTTAGTGCCTGAAATGCCAAATATAATGTCACAAATGCCAATTTTAGTGCCTGAAATGCCGATTATAGTGCCTGAAATGCCAAATATTATGTCAAAAATGCCAATTTTAGTGCCTGAAATGCCAAATATAATGTCACAAATGCCAATTTTAGTGCCTGAAATACCAAATATTATGTCTCAAATGCCAATTTTAGTGCCTGAAATGCCAAATATAATGTCACAAATGCCAATTTTAGTGATTGAAATGCCAATTTTAGTGCCTGAAATGCCAAATATAATGTCACAAATGCCAATTTTAGTGCCTGAAATGCCGATTATAGTGCCTGAAATGCCAAATATAATGTCACAAATGCCAATTTTAGTGCCTGAAATGCCAAATATAATGTCAAAAATGCCAATTTTAGTGCCTGAAATGCCAAATATTATGTCACAAATGCCAATTTTAGTGCCTGAAATGCCAAATATTATGTCACAAATGCCAATTTTAGTGCCTGAAATGACAAATATTATGTCTCAAATCCCAATTTTAGTGCCTGAAATGCCAATTATAGTGTCTAAAGTGCCAAATATTATGTCACAAATGCCAGATATTATGTCTCAAATGCCAATTTTAGAGCCTGAAATGCCAAATATAATGTCACAAATGCCAATTTTAGTGCCTGAAATGCCAATTATAGTGCCTGAAATGCCAAATTTTATGTCTCAAATGCTATTTTAGTGCCTGAAATGCCAAATATAATGTCACAAATGCCAATTATAGTGCCTGAAATGCCAAATATTATGTCTCAAATGCCAATTTTAGTGCCTGAAATGCCAATTATAGTGCCTGAAATGCCAAATATTATGTCTCAAATGCCAATTTTAGTGCCTGAAATGCCAAATATAATGTCACAAATGCCAATTTTAGTGCCTGAAATGCCAATTATAGTGCCTAAAATGCCAAATATTATGTCTCAAAAGCCAATTTTAGTGCCTGAAATGCCGATTATAGTGCCTGAAATGCCAAATATTATGTCTCAAATGCCAATTTTAGTGCCTGAAATGCCAAATATAATGTCAAAAATGCCAATTTTAGTGCCTGAAATGCCAAATATTATGTCACAAATGCCAATTTTAGTGCCTGAAATGCCAAATATTATGTCACAAATGCCAATTTTAGTGCCTGAATTGCCAATTATAGTGCCTGAAATGACAAATATTATGTCTCAAATCCCAATTTTAGTGCCTGAAATGCCAAATATAATGTCACAAATGCCAATTTTAGTGCCTGAAATACCAAATATTATGTCTCAAATGCCAATTTTAGTGCCTGAAATGCCAAATATAATGTCACAAATGCCAATTTTAGTGATTGAAATGCCAATTTTAGTGCCTGAAATGCCAAATATAATGTCACAAATGCCAATTTTAGTGCCTGAAATGCCGATTATAGTGCCTGAAATGCCAAATATAATGTCACAAATGCCAATTTTAGTGCCTGAAATGCCAAATATAATGTCAAAAATGCCAATTTTAGTGCCTGAAATGCCAAATATTATGTCACAAATGCCAATTTTAGTGCCTGAAATGCCAAATATTATGTCACAAATGCCAATTTTAGTGCCTGAAATGACAAATATTATGTCTCAAATCCCAATTTTAGTGCCTGAAATGCCAATTATAGTGTCTAAAGTGCCAAATATTATGTCACAAATGCCAATTATAGTGCCTGAAATGCCAAATATTATGTCTCAAATGCCAATTGTAGTGCCTGAAATGCCAAATATAATGTCACAAATGCCAATTTTAGTGCCTGAAATGCCAAATATAATGTCACAAATGCCAATTATAGTGCCTGAAATGCCAAATATTATGTCTCAAATGCCAATTTTAGTGCCTGAAATGCCAATTATAGTGCCTGAAATGCCAAATATTATGTCTCAAATGCCAATTTTAGTGCCTGAAATGCCAAATATAATGTCACAAATGCCAATTTTAGTGCCTGAAATGCTAAATATTATGTCTCAAATGCCAATTTTAGTGCCTGAAATGCCAATTATAGTGCCTGAAATGCCAAATATTATGTCTCAAATGCCAATTTTAGTGCCTGAAATGCCAAATATAATGTCACAAATGCCAATTTTAGTGCCTGAAATGCCAATTATAGTGCCTGAAATGCCAAATATTATGTCTCAAAAGCCAATTTTAGTGCCTGAAATGCCGATTATAGTGCCTGAAATGCCAAATATTATGTCTCAAATGCCAATTTTAGTGCCTGAAATGCCAAATATAATGTCACAAATGCCAATTTTAGTGCCTGAAATGACAAATATTATGTCACAAATGCCAATTTTAGTGCCTGAAATGCCAATTTTAGTGCCTGAAATGCCAAATATTATGTCTCAAATGCCAATTTTAGTGCCTGAAATGCCAAATATAATGTCACAAATGCCAATTTTAGTGCCTGAAATGCCAATTATAGTGCCTGAAATGCCAAATATTATTTCTAAAATGCCAATTTTAGTGCCTGAAATGCCAAATATTACGTCACAAATGCCAATTTTAGTGCCTGAAATGCCAAATATAATGTCACAAATGCAAATTTTTGTGTCTGAAATGCCAATTATAGTGTCTAAAATGCCAAATATTATGTCACAAATGCCAAATATAATGTCACAAATGCCAATTTTAGTGCCTGAAATGCCAAATATAATGTCACAAATGCCAATTATAGTGCCTGAAATGCCAAATATTATGTCTCAAATGCCAATTTTAGTGCCTGAAATGCCAATTATAGTGCCTGAAATGCCAAATATTATGTCTCAAATGCCAATTTTAGTGCCTGAAATGCCAAATATAATGTCACAAATGCCAATTATAGTGCCTGAAATGCCAAATATTATGTCTCAAATGCCTATTTTAGTGCCTGAAATGCCAATTATAGTGCCTGAAATGCCAAATATTATGTCTCAAATGCCAATTTTAGTGTCTGAAATGCCAAATATAATGTCACAAATGCCAATTTTAGTGCCTGAAATGCCAATTATAGTGCCTGAAATGCCAAATATTATGTCTCAAATGCCAATTTTAGTGCCTGAAATGCCAATTATAGTGCCTGAAATGCCAAATATTATGTCTCAAATGCCAATTTTAGTGCCTGAAATGCCAAATATTATGTCACAAATTTCAATTTTAGTGCCTGAAATGCCAAATATAATGTCACAAATGCCAATTTTATTGCCTGAAATGCCGATTATAGTGCCTGAAATGCCAGATATTATGTCTCAAATGCCAATTTTAGAGCCTGAAATGCCAAATATAATGTCACAAATGCCAATTTTAGTGCCTGAAATGCCAATTATAGTGCCTGAAATGCCAAATATTATGTCTCAAAAGCCAATTTTAGTGCCTGAAAACCGATTATAGTGCCTGAAATGCCAAATATTATGTCTCAAATGCCAATTTTAGTGCCTGAAATGCCAAATATAATGTCACAAATGCCAATTTTAGTGCCTGAAATGCCAAATATTATGTCTCAAATGCCAATATTAGTGCCTGAAATGCCAAATATAATGTCACAAATGCCAATTTTAGTGATTGAAATGCCAATTTTAGTGTCTGAAATGCCAAATATAATGTCACAAATGCCAATTTTAGTGCCTGAAATGCCGATTATAGTGCCTGAAATGCCAAATATAATGTCACAAATGCCAATTTTAGTGCCTGAAATGCCAAATATAATGTCAAAAATGCCAATTTTAGTGCCTGAAATGCCAAATATTATGTCACAAATGCCAATTTTAGTGCCTGAAATGCCAAATATTATGTCACAAATGCCAATTTTAGTGCCTGAATTGCCAATTATAGTGCCTGAAATGACAAATATTATGTCTCAAATCCCAATTTTAGTGCCTGAAATGCCAATTATAGTGTCTAAAATGCCAAATATTATGTCACAAATGCCAATTGTAGTGCCTGAAATGCCAAATATAATGTCACAAATGCCAATTTTAGTGCATGAAATGCCAAATATAATGTCACAAATGCCAATTATAGTGCCTGAAATGCCAAATATTATGTCTCAAATGCCAATTTTAGTGCCTGAAATGCCAATTATAGTGCCTGAAATGCCAAATTTTATGTCTCAAATGCTATTTTAGTGCCTGAAATGCCAAATATAATGTCACAAATGCCAATTATAGTGCCTGAAATGCCAAATATTATGTCTCAAATGCCAATTTTAGTGCCTGAAATGCCAATTATAGTGCCTGAAATGCCAAATATTATGTCTCAAATGCCAATTTTAGTGCCTGAAATGCCAAATATAATGTCACAAATGCCAATTTTAGTGCCTGAAATGCCAATTATAGTGCCTAAAATGCCAAATATTATGTCTCAAAAGCCAATTTTAGTGCCTGAAATGCCGATTATAGTGCCTGAAATGCCAAATATTATGTCTCAAATGCCAATTTTAGTGCCTGAAATGCCAAATATAATGTCACAAATGCCAATTTTAGTGCCTGAAATGCCAAATATTATGTCACAAATGCCAATTTTAGTGCCTGAAATGCCAAATATTATGTCTCAAATGCCAATTTTAGTCCCTGAAATGCCAAATATAATGTCACAAATGCCAATTTTAGTGCCTGAAATGCCAATTATAGTGCCTGAAATGCCAAATATTATATCTCAAATGCCAATTTTAGTGCCTGAAATGCCAATTATAGTGCCTGAAATGCCAAATATTATGTCTCAAAAGCCAATTTTAGTGCCTGAAATGCCGATTATAGTGCCTGAAATGCCAAATATTATGTCTCAAATGCCAATTTTAGTGCCTGAAATGCCAAATATAATGTCACAAATGCCAATTTTAGTGCCTGAAATGACAAATATTATGTCACAAATGCCAATTTTAGTGCCTGAAATGCCAATTTTAGTGCCTGAAATGCCAAATATTATGTCTCAAATGCCAATTTTAGTGCCTGAAATGCCAAATATAATGTCACAAATGCCAATTTTAGTGCCTGAAATGCCAATTATAGTGCCTGAAATGCCAAATATTATTTCTAAAATGCCAATTTTAGTGCCTGAAATGCCAAATATTACGTCACAAATGCCAATTTTAGTGCCTGAAATGCCAAATATAATGTCACAAATGCAAATTTTTGTGTCTGAAATGCCAATTATAGTGTCTAAAATGCCAAATATTATGTCACAAATGCCAAATATAATGTCACAAATGCCAATTTTAGTGCCTGAAATGCCAAATATAATGTCACAAATGCCAATTATAGTGCCTGAAATGCCAAATATTATGTCTCAAATGCCAATTTTAGTGCCTGAAATGCCAATTATAGTGCCTGAAATGCCAAATATTATGTCTCAAATGCCAATTTTAGTGCCTGAAATGCCAAATATAATGTCACAAATGCCAATTATAGTGCCTGAAATGCCAAATATTATGTCTCAAATGCCTATTTTAGTGCCTGAAATGCCAATTATAGTGCCTGAAATGCCAAATATTATGTCTCAAATGCCAATTTTAGTGTCTGAAATGCCAAATATAATGTCACAAATGCCAATTTTAGTGCCTGAAATGCCAATTATAGTGCCTGAAATGCCAAATATTATGTCTCAAATGCCAATTTTAGTGCCTGAAATGCCAATTATAGTGCCTGAAATGCCAAATATTATGTCTCAAATGCCAATTTTAGTGCCTGAAATGCCAAATATTATGTCACAAATTTCAATTTTAGTGCCTGAAATGCCAAATATAATGTCACAAATGCCAATTTTATTGCCTGAAATGCCGATTATAGTGCCTGAAATGCCAGATATTATGTCTCAAATGCCAATTTTAGAGCCTGAAATGCCAAATATAATGTCACAAATGCCAATTTTAGTGCCTGAAATGCCAATTATAGTGCCTGAAATGCCAAATATTATGTCTCAAAAGCCAATTTTAGTGCCTGAAAACCGATTATAGTGCCTGAAATGCCAAATATTATGTCTCAAATGCCAATTTTAGTGCCTGAAATGCCAAATATAATGTCACAAATGCCAATTTTAGTGCCTGAAATGCCAAATATTATGTCTCAAATGCCAATATTAGTGCCTGAAATGCCAAATATAATGTCACAAATGCCAATTTTAGTGATTGAAATGCCAATTTTAGTGTCTGAAATGCCAAATATAATGTCACAAATGCCAATTTTAGTGCCTGAAATGCCGATTATAGTGCCTGAAATGCCAAATATAATGTCACAAATGCCAATTTTAGTGCCTGAAATGCCAAATATAATGTCAAAAATGCCAATTTTAGTGCCTGAAATGCCAAATATTATGTCACAAATGCCAATTTTAGTGCCTGAAATGCCAAATATTATGTCACAAATGCCAATTTTAGTGCCTGAATTGCCAATTATAGTGCCTGAAATGACAAATATTATGTCTCAAATCCCAATTTTAGTGCCTGAAATGCCAATTATAGTGTCTAAAATGCCAAATATTATGTCACAAATGCCAATTGTAGTGCCTGAAATGCCAAATATAATGTCACAAATGCCAATTTTAGTGCATGAAATGCCAAATATAATGTCACAAATGCCAATTATAGTGCCTGAAATGCCAAATATTATGTCTCAAATGCCAATTTTAGTGCCTGAAATGCCAATTATAGTGCCTGAAATGCCAAATTTTATGTCTCAAATGCTATTTTAGTGCCTGAAATGCCAAATATAATGTCACAAATGCCAATTATAGTGCCTGAAATGCCAAATATTATGTCTCAAATGCCAATTTTAGTGCCTGAAATGCCAATTATAGTGCCTGAAATGCCAAATATTATGTCTCAAATGCCAATTTTAGTGCCTGAAATGCCAAATATAATGTCACAAATGCCAATTTTAGTGCCTGAAATGCCAATTATAGTGCCTAAAATGCCAAATATTATGTCTCAAAAGCCAATTTTAGTGCCTGAAATGCCGATTATAGTGCCTGAAATGCCAAATATTATGTCTCAAATGCCAATTTTAGTGCCTGAAATGCCAAATATAATGTCACAAATGCCAATTTTAGTGCCTGAAATGCCAAATATTATGTCACAAATGCCAATTTTAGTGCCTGAAATGCCAAATATTATGTCTCAAATGCCAATTTTAGTCCCTGAAATGCCAAATATAATGTCACAAATGCCAATTTTAGTGCCTGAAATGCCAATTATAGTGCCTGAAATGCCAAATATTATATCTCAAATGCCAATTTTAGTGCCTGAAATGCCAATTATAGTGCCTGAAATGCCAAATATTATGTCTCAAATGCCAATTTTAGTGCCTGAAATGCCAAATATTACGTCACAAATGCCAATTTTAGTGCCTGAAATGCCAATTATAGTGTCTAAAATGCCAAATATTATGTCACAAATGCCAAATATAATGTCACAAATGCCAATTTTAGTGCCTGAAATGCCAAATATTATGTCTCAAATGCCAATTTTAGTGCCTGAAATGCCAATTATAGTGCCTGAAATGCCAAATATTATGTCTCAAATGCCAATTTTAGTGCCTGAAATGCCAAATATAATGTCACAAATGCCAATTATAGTGCCTGAAATGCCAAATATTATGTCTCAAATGCCAATTTTAGTGCCTGAAATGCCAATTATAGTGCCTGAAATGCCAAATATTATGTCTCAAATGCCAATTTTAGTGTCTGAAATGCCAAATATAATGTCACAAATGCCAATTTTAGTGCCTGAAATGCCAATTATAGTGCCTGAAATGCCAAATATTATGTCTCAAATGCCAATTTTAGTGCCTGAAATGCCGATTATAGTGCCTGAAATGCCAAATATTATGTCTCAAATGCCAATTTTAGTGATTGAAATGCCAATTTTAGTGCCTGAAATGCCAAATATAATGTCACAAATGCCAATTTTAGTGCCTGAAATGCCGATTATAGTGCCTGAAATGCCAATTTTAGTGCCTGAAATGCCAAATATTATGTCACAAATGCCAATTTTAGTACTTGAAATGCCAAATATAATGTCACAAATGCCAATTTTAGTGCCTGAAATGCCGATTATAGTGCCTGAAATGCCAAATATTATGTCTCAAATGCCAATTTTAGTGCCTGAAATGCCAAATATAATGTCACAAATGCCAATTTTAGTGCCTGAAATGCCAATTATAGTGCCTGAAATGCCAAATATTATGTCTCAATAGCCAATTTTAGTGCCTGAAATGCCGACTATAGTGCCTGAAATGCCAAATATTATGTCTCAAATGCCAATTTTAGTGCCTGAAATGCCAAATATAATGTCACAAATGCCAATTTTAGTGCCTGAAATGCCAATTTTAGTGCCTGAAATGCCAAATATAATGTAACAAATGCAAATTTTAGTGCCTGAAATGCCGATTATAGCGCCTGAAATGCCAAATATTATGTCAAAAATGCCAATTTTAGTGCCTGAAATGCCAAATATAATGTCACAAATGCCAATTTTAGTGCCTGAAATACCAAATATTATGTCACAAATGCCAATTTTAGTGCCTGAAATGCCAAATATTATGTCACAAATGCCAATTTTAGTGCCTGAAATGACAAATATTATGTCTCAAATCCCAATTTTAGTGCCTGAAATGCCAATTATAGTGTCTAAAATGCCAAATATTATGTCACAAATGCCAATTATAGTGCCTGAAATGCCAAATATTATGTCTCAAATGCCAATTGTAGTGCCTGAAATGCCAAATATAATGTCACAAATGCCAATTTTAGTGCCTGAAATGCCAAATATAATGTCACAAATGCCAATTATAGTGCCTGAAATGCCAAATATTATGTCTCAAATGCCAATTTTAGTGCCTGAAATGCCAATTATAGTGCCTGAAATGCCAAATATTATGTCTCAAATGCCAATTTTAGTGCCTGAAATGCCAAATATAATGTCAAAAATGCCAATTTTAGTGCCTGAAATGCCAAATATAATGTCACAAATGCCAATTTTAGTGCCTGAAATACCAAATATTATGTCTCAAATGCCAATTTTAGTGCCTGAAATGCCAAATATAATGTCACAAATGCCAATTTTAGTGATTGAAATGCCAATTTTAGTGCCTGAAATGCCAAATATAATGTCACAAATGCCAATTTTAGTGCCTGAAATGCCGATTATAGTGCCTGAAATGCCAAATATAATGTCACAAATGCCAATTTTAGTGCCTGAAATGCCAAATATAATGTCAAAAATGCCAATTTTAGTGCCTGAAATGCCAAATATTATGTCACAAATGCCAATTTTAGTGCCTGAAATGCCAAATATTATGTCACAAATGCCAATTTTAGTGCCTGAAATGACAAATATTATGTCTCAAATCCCAATTTTAGTGCCTGAAATGCCAATTATAGTGTCTAAAGTGCCAAATATTATGTCACAAATGCCAATTATAGTGCCTGAAATGCCAAATATTATGTCTCAAATGCCAATTGTAGTGCCTGAAATGCCAAATATAATGTCACAAATGCCAATTTTAGTGCCTGAAATGCCAAATATAATGTCACAAATGCCAATTATAGTGCCTGAAATGCCAAATATTATGTCTCAAATGCCAATTTTAGTGCCTGAAATGCCAATTATAGTGCCTGAAATGCCAAATATTATGTCTCAAATGCCAATTTTAGTGCCTGAAATGCCAAATATAATGTCACAAATGCCAATTATAGTGCCTGAAATGCTAAATATTATGTCTCAAATGCCAATTTTAGTGCCTGAAATGCCAATTATAGTGCCTGAAATGCCAAATATTATGTCTCAAATGCCAATTTTAGTGCCTGAAATGCCAAATATAATGTCACAAATGCCAATTTTAGTGCCTGAAATGCCAATTATAGTGCCTGAAATGCCAAATATTATGTCTCAAAAGCCAATTTTAGTGCCTGAAATGCCGATTATAGTGCCTGAAATGCCAAATATTATGTCTCAAATGCCAATTTTAGTGCCTGAAATGCCAAATATAATGTCACAAATGCCAATTTTAGTGCCTGAAATGACAAATATTATGTCACAAATGCCAATTTTAGTGCCTGAAATGCCAATTTTAGTGCCTGAAATGCCAAATATTATGTCTCAAATGCCAATTTTAGTGCCTGAAATGCCAAATATAATGTCACAAATGCCAATTTTAGTGCCTGAAATGCCAATTATAGTGCCTGAAATGCCAAATATTATTTCTAAAATGCCAATTTTAGTGCCTGAAATGTCAAATATTACGTCACAAATGCCAATTTTAGTGCCTGAAATGCCAAATATAATGTCACAAATGCAAATTTTTGTGTCTGAAATGCCAATTATAGTGTCTAAAATGCCAAATATTATGTCACAAATGCCAAATATAATGTCACAAATGCCAATTTTAGTGCCTGAAATGCCAAATATAATGTCACAAATGCCAATTATAGTGCCTGAAATGCCAAATATTATGTCTCAAATGCCAATTTTAGTGCCTGAAATGCCAATTATAGTGCCTGAAATGCCAAATATTATGTCTCAAATGCCAATTTTAGTGCCTGAAATGCCAAATATAATGTCACAAATGCCAATTATAGTGCCTGAAATGCCAAATATTATGTCTCAAATGCCTATTTTAGTGCCTGAAATGCCAATTATAGTGCCTGAAATGCCAAATATTATGTCTCAAATGCCAATTTTAGTGTCTGAAATGCCAAATATAATGTCACAAATGCCAATTTTAGTGCCTGAAATGCCAATTATAGTGCCTGAAATGCCAAATATTATGTCTCAAATGCCAATTTTAGTGCCTGAAATGCCAATTATAGTGCCTGAAATGCCAAATATTATGTCTCAAATGCCAATTTTAGTGCCTGAAATGCCAAATATTATGTCACAAATTTCAATTTTAGTGCCTGAAATGCCAAATATAATGTCACAAATGCCAATTTTATTGCCTGAAATGCCGATTATAGTGCCTGAAATGCCAAATATTATGTCTCAAAAGCCAATTTTAGTGCCTGAAAACCGATTATAGTGCCTGAAATGCCAAATATTATGTCTCAAATGCCAATTTTAGTGCCTGAAATGCCAAATATAATGTCACAAATGCCAATTTTAGTGCCTGAAATGCCAAATATTATGTCTCAAATGCCAATATTAGTGCCTGAAATGCCAAATATAATGTCACAAATGCCAATTTTAGTGATTGAAATGCCAATTTTAGTGTCTGAAATGCCAAATATAATGTCACAAATGCCAATTTTAGTGCCTGAAATGCCGATTATAGTGCCTGAAATGCCAAATATAATGTCACAAATGCCAATTTTAGTGCCTGAAATGCCAAATATAATGTCAAAAATGCCAATTTTAGTGCCTGAAATGCCAAATATTATGTCACAAATGCCAATTTTAGTGCCTGAAATGCCAAATATTATGTCACAAATGCCAATTTTAGTGCCTGAATTGCCAATTATAGTGCCTGAAATGACAAATATTATGTCTCAAATCCCAATTTTAGTGCCTGAAATGCCAATTATAGTGTCTAAAATGCCAAATATTATGTCACAAATGCCAATTGTAGTGCCTGAAATGCCAAATATAATGTCACAAATGCCAATTTTAGTGCATGAAATGCCAAATATAATGTCACAAATGCCAATTATAGTGCCTGAAATGCCAAATATTATGTCTCAAATGCCAATTTTAGTGCCTGAAATGCCAATTATAGTGCCTGAAATGCCAAATTTTATGTCTCAAATGCTATTTTAGTGCCTGAAATGCCAAATATAATGTCACAAATGCCAATTATAGTGCCTGAAATGCCAAATATTATGTCTCAAATGCCAATTTTAGTGCCTGAAATGCCAATTATAGTGCCTGAAATGCCAAATATTATGTCTCAAATGCCAATTTTAGTGCCTGAAATGCCAAATATAATGTCACAAATGCCAATTTTAGTGCCTGAAATGCCAATTATAGTGCCTAAAATGCCAAATATTATGTCTCAAAAGCCAATTTTAGTGCCTGAAATGCCGATTATAGTGCCTGAAATGCCAAATATTATGTCTCAAATGCCAATTTTAGTGCCTGAAATGCCAAATATAATGTCACAAATGCCAATTTTAGTGCCTGAAATGCCAAATATTATGTCACAAATGCCAATTTTAGTGCCTGAAATGCCAAATATTATGTCTCAAATGCCAATTTTAGTCCCTGAAATGCCAAATATAATGTCACAAATGCCAATTTTAGTGCCTGAAATGCCAATTATAGTGCCTGAAATGCCAAATATTATATCTCAAATGCCAATTTTAGTGCCTGAAATGCCAATTATAGTGCCTGAAATGCCAAATATTATGTCTCAAATGCCAATTTTAGTGCCTGAAATGCCAAATATTACGTCACAAATGCCAATTTTAGTGCCTGAAATGCCAAATATAATGTCACAAATGCAAATTTTTGTGTCTGAAATGCCAATTATAGTGTCTAAAATGCCAAATATTATGTCACAAATGCCAAATATAATGTCACAAATGCCAATTTTAGTGCCTGAAATGCCAAATATTATGTCTCAAATGCCAATTTTAGTGCCTGAAATGCCAATTATAGTGCCTGAAATGCCAAATATTATGTCTCAAATGCCAATTTTAGTGCCTGAAATGCCAAATATAATGTCACAAATGCCAATTATAGTGCCTGAAATGCCAAATATTATGTCTCAAATGCCAATTTTAGTGCCTGAAATGCCAATTATAGTGCCTGAAATGCCAAATATTATGTCTCAAATGCCAATTTTAGTGTCTGAAATGCCAAATATAATGTCACAAATGCCAATTTTAGTGCCTGAAATGCCAATTATAGTGCCTGAAATGCCAAATATTATGTCTCAAATGCCAATTTTAGTGCCTGAAATGCCGATTATAGTGCCTGAAATGCCAAATATTATGTCTCAAATGCCAATTTTAGTGATTGAAATGCCAATTTTAGTGCCTGAAATGCCAAATATAATGTCACAAATGCCAATTTTAGTGCCTGAAATGCCGATTATAGTGCCTGAAATGCCAATTTTAGTGCCTGAAATGCCAAATATTATGTCACAAATGCCAATTTTAGTACTTGAAATGCCAAATATAATGTCACAAATGCCAATTTTAGTGCCTGAAATGCCGATTATAGTGCCTGAAATGCCAAATATTATGTCTCAAATGCCAATTTTAGTGCCTGAAATGCCAAATATAATGTCACAAATGCCAATTTTAGTGCCTGAAATGCCAATTATAGTGCCTGAAATGCCAAATATTATGTCTCAATAGCCAATTTTAGTGCCTGAAATGCCGACTATAGTGCCTGAAATGCCAAATATTATGTCTCAAATGCCAATTTTAGTGCCTGAAATGCCAAATATAATGTCACAAATGCCAATTTTAGTGCCTGAAATGCCAATTTTAGTGCCTGAAATGCCAAATATAATGTAACAAATGCAAATTTTAGTGCCTGAAATGCCGATTATAGCGCCTGAAATGCCAAATATTATGTCAAAAATGCCAATTTTAGTGCCTGAAATGCCAAATATAATGTCACAAATGCCAATTTTAGTGCCTGAAATACCAAATATTATGTCACAAATGCCAATTTTAGTGCCTGAAATGCCAAATATTATGTCACAAATGCCAATTTTAGTGCCTGAAATGACAAATATTATGTCTCAAATCCCAATTTTAGTGCCTGAAATGCCAATTATAGTGTCTAAAATGCCAAATATTATGTCACAAATGCCAATTATAGTGCCTGAAATGCCAAATATTATGTCTCAAATGCCAATTGTAGTGCCTGAAATGCCAAATATAATGTCACAAATGCCAATTTTAGTGCCTGAAATGCCAAATATAATGTCACAAATGCCAATTATAGTGCCTGAAATGCCAAATATTATGTCTCAAATGCCAATTTTAGTGCCTGAAATGCCAATTATAGTGCCTGAAATGCCAAATATTATGTCTCAAATGCCAATTTTAGTGCCTGAAATGCCAAATATAATGTCACAAATGCCAATTATAGTGCCTGAAATGCCAAATATAATGTCACAAATGCCAATTTTAGTGCCTGAAATGCCAAATATTATGTCTCAAATGCCAATTTTAGTCCCTGAAATGCCAAATATAATGTCACAAATGCCAATTTTAGTGCCTGAAATGCCAATTATAGTGCCTGAAATGCCAAATATTATATCTCAAATGCCAATTTTAGTGCCTGAAATGCCAATTATAGTGCCTGAAATGCCAAATATTATGTCTCAAATGCCAATTTTAGTGCCTGAAATGCCAAATATTACGTCACAAATGCCAATTTTAGTGCCTGAAATGCCAAATATAATGTCACAAATGCAAATTTTTGTGTCTGAAATGCCAATTATAGTGTCTAAAATGCCAAATATTATGTCACAAATGCCAAATATAATGTCACAAATGCCAATTTTAGTGCCTGAAATGCCAAATATTATGTCTCAAATGCCAATTTTAGTGCCTGAAATGCCAATTATAGTGCCTGAAATGCCAAATATTATGTCTCAAATGCCAATTTTAGTGCCTGAAATGCCAAATATAATGTCACAAATGCCAATTATAGTGCCTGAAATGCCAAATATTATGTCTCAAATGCCAATTTTAGTGCCTGAAATGCCAATTATAGTGCCTGAAATGCCAAATATTATGTCTCAAATGCCAATTTTAGTGTCTGAAATGCCAAATATAATGTCACAAATGCCAATTTTAGTGCCTGAAATGCCAATTATAGTGCCTGAAATGCCAAATATTATGTCTCAAATGCCAATTTTAGTGCCTGAAATGCCGATTATAGTGCCTGAAATGCCAAATATTATGTCTCAAATGCCAATTTTAGTGATTGAAATGCCAATTTTAGTGCCTGAAATGCCAAATATAATGTCACAAATGCCAATTTTAGTGCCTGAAATGCCGATTATAGTGCCTGAAATGCCAATTTTAGTGCCTGAAATGCCAAATATTATGTCACAAATGCCAATTTTAGTACTTGAAATGCCAAATATAATGTCACAAATGCCAATTTTAGTGCCTGAAATGCCGATTATAGTGCCTGAAATGCCAAATATTATGTCTCAAATGCCAATTTTAGTGCCTGAAATGCCAAATATAATGTCACAAATGCCAATTTTAGTGCCTGAAATGCCAATTATAGTGCCTGAAATGCCAAATATTATGTCTCAATAGCCAATTTTAGTGCCTGAAATGCCGACTATAGTGCCTGAAATGCCAAATATTATGTCTCAAATGCCAATTTTAGTGCCTGAAATGCCAAATATAATGTCACAAATGCCAATTTTAGTGCCTGAAATGCCAATTTTAGTGCCTGAAATGCCAAATATAATGTAACAAATGCAAATTTTAGTGCCTGAAATGCCGATTATAGCGCCTGAAATGCCAAATATTATGTCAAAAATGCCAATTTTAGTGCCTGAAATGCCAAATATAATGTCACAAATGCCAATTTTAGTGCCTGAAATACCAAATATTATGTCACAAATGCCAATTTTAGTGCCTGAAATGCCAAATATTATGTCACAAATGCCAATTTTAGTGCCTGAAATGACAAATATTATGTCTCAAATCCCAATTTTAGTGCCTGAAATGCCAATTATAGTGTCTAAAATGCCAAATATTATGTCACAAATGCCAATTATAGTGCCTGAAATGCCAAATATTATGTCTCAAATGCCAATTGTAGTGCCTGAAATGCCAAATATAATGTCACAAATGCCAATTTTAGTGCCTGAAATGCCAAATATAATGTCACAAATGCCAATTATAGTGCCTGAAATGCCAAATATTATGTCTCAAATGCCAATTTTAGTGCCTGAAATGCCAATTATAGTGCCTGAAATGCCAAATATTATGTCTCAAATGCCAATTTTAGTGCCTGAAATGCCAAATATAATGTCACAAATGCCAATTATAGTGCCTGAAATGCCAAATATAATGTCACAAATGCCAATTATAGTGCCTGAAATGCCAAATATTATGTCTCAAATGCCAATTTTAGTGCCTGAAATGCCAATTATAGTGCCTGAAATGCCAAATATTATGTCTCAAATGCCAATTTTAGTGCCTGAAATGCCAAATATAATGTCACAAATGCCAATTATAGTGCCTGAAATGCCAAATATTATGTCTCAAATGCCAATTTTAGTGTCTGAAATGCCAATTATAGTGCCTGAAATGCCAAATATTATGTCTCAAATGCCAATTTTAGTGCCTGAAATGCCAATTATAGTGCCTGAAATGCCAAATATTATGTCTCAAATGCCAATTTTAGTGCCTGAAATGCCAAATATAATGTCACAAATGCCAATTATAGTGCCTGAAATGCCAAATATTATGTCTCAAATGCCAATTTTAGTGCCTGAAATGCCAATTATAGTGCCTGAAATGCCAAATATTATGTCTCAAATGCCAATTTTAGTGCCTGAAATGCCAAATATAATGTCACAAATGCCAATTTTAGTGCCTGAAATGCCAAATATAATGTCACAAATGCCAATTTTAGTGCCTGAAATGCCAATTATAGTGCCTGAAATGCCAAATATTATATCTCAAATGCCAATTTTAGTGCCTGAAATGCCAATTATAGTGCCTGAAATGCCAAATATTATGTCTCAAATGCCAATTTTAGTGCCTGAAATGCCAAATATTACGTCACAAATGCGAATTTTAGTGCCTGAAATGCCAAATATAATGTCACAAATGCAAATTTTTGTGTCTGAAATGCCAATTATAGTGTCTAAAATGCCAAATATTATGTCACAAATGCCAAATATAATGTCACAAATGCCAATTTTAGTGCCTGAAATGCCAAATATTATGTCTCAAATGCCAATTTTAGTGCCTGAAATGCCAATTATAGTGCCTGAAATGCCAAATATTATGTCTCAAATGCCAATTTTAGTGCCTGAAATGCCAAATATTATGTCACAAATTTCAATTTTAGTGCCTGAAATGCCAAATATAATGTCACAAATGCCAATTTTATTGCCTGAAATGCCGATTATAGTGCCTGAAATGCCAGATATTATGTCTCAAATGCCAATTTTAGTGCCTGAAATGCCAAATATAATGTCACAAATGCCAATTTTAGTGCCTGAAATGCCAATTATAGTGCCTGAAATGCCAAATATTATGTCTCAAAAGCCAATTTTAGTGCCTGAAAACCGATTATAGTGCCTGAAATGCCAAATATTATGTCTCAAATGCCAATTTTAGTGCCTGAAATGCCAAATATAATGTCACAAATGCCAATTTTAGTGCCTGAAATGCCAATTTTAGTGCCTGAAATGCCAAATATAATGTCACAAATGCCAATTTTAGTGCCTGAAATGCCGATTATAGTGCCTGAAACGCCAAATATAATGTCAAAAATGCCAATTTTAGTGCCTGAAATGCCAAATATAATGTCACAAATGCCAATTTTAGTGCCTGAAATACCAAATATTATGTCTCAAATGCCAATATTAGTGCCTGAAATGCCAAATATAATGTCACAAATGCCAATTTTAGTGATTGAAATGCCAATTTTAGTGTCTGAAATGCCAAATATAATGTCACAAATGCCAATTTTAGTGCCTGAAATGCCGATTATAGTGCCTGAAATGCCAAATATTATGTCTCAAATGCCAATTTTAGTGCCTGAAATGCCAATTATAGTGCCTGAAATGCCAAATATTATGTCTCAAATGCCAATTTTAGTGCCTGAAATGCCAAATATAATGTCACAAATGCCAATTATAGTGCCTGAAATGCCAAATATAATGTCACAAATGCCAATTATAGTGCCTGAAATGCCAAATATTATGTCTCAAATGCCAATTTTAGTGCCTGAAATGCCAATTATAGTGCCTGAAATGCCAAATATTATGTCTCAAATGCCAATTTTAGTGCCTGAAATGCCAAATATAATGTCACAAATGCCAATTATAGTGCCTGAAATGCCAAATATTATGTCTCAAATGCCAATTTTAGTGCCTGAAATGCCAATTATAGTGCCTGAAATGCCAAATATTATGTCTCAAATGCCAATTTTAGTGCCTGAAATGCCAATTATAGTGCCTGAAATGCCAAATATTATGTCTCAAATGCCAATTTTAGTGCCTGAAATGCCAAATATAATGTCACAAATGCCAATTATAGTGCCTGAAATGCCAAATATTATGTCTCAAATGCCAATTTTAGTGCCTGAAATGCCAATTATAGTGCCTGAAATGCCAAATATTATGTCTCAAATGCCAATTTTAGTGCCTGAAATGCCAAATATAATGTCACAAATGCCAATTTTAGTGCCTGAAATGCCAAATATAATGTCACAAATGCCAATTTTAGTGCCTGAAATGCCAATTATAGTGCCTGAAATGCCAAATATTATATCTCAAATGCCAATTTTAGTGCCTGAAATGCCAATTATAGTGCCTGAAATGCCAAATATTATGTCTCAAATGCCAATTTTAGTGCCTGAAATGCCAAATATTACGTCACAAATGCGAATTTTAGTGCCTGAAATGCCAAATATAATGTCACAAATGCAAATTTTTGTGTCTGAAATGCCAATTATAGTGTCTAAAATGCCAAATATTATGTCACAAATGCCAAATATAATGTCACAAATGCCAATTTTAGTGCCTGAAATGCCAAATATTATGTCTCAAATGCCAATTTTAGTGCCTGAAATGCCAATTATAGTGCCTGAAATGCCAAATATTATGTCTCAAATGCCAATTTTAGTGCCTGAAATGCCAAATATTATGTCACAAATTTCAATTTTAGTGCCTGAAATGCCAAATATAATGTCACAAATGCCAATTTTATTGCCTGAAATGCCGATTATAGTGCCTGAAATGCCAGATATTATGTCTCAAATGCCAATTTTAGTGCCTGAAATGCCAAATATAATGTCACAAATGCCAATTTTAGTGCCTGAAATGCCAATTATAGTGCCTGAAATGCCAAATATTATGTCTCAAAAGCCAATTTTAGTGCCTGAAAACCGATTATAGTGCCTGAAATGCCAAATATTATGTCTCAAATGCCAATTTTAGTGCCTGAAATGCCAAATATAATGTCACAAATGCCAATTTTAGTGCCTGAAATGCCAATTTTAGTGCCTGAAATGCCAAATATAATGTCACAAATGCCAATTTTAGTGCCTGAAATGCCGATTATAGTGCCTGAAATGCCAAATATAATGTCAAAAATGCCAATTTTAGTGCCTGAAATGCCAAATATAATGTCAAAAATGCCAATTTTAGTGCCTGAAATGCCAAATATTATGTCACAAATGCCAATTTTAGTGCCTGAAATGCCAAATATTATGTCACAAATGCCAATTTTAGTGCCTGAAATGACAAATATTATGTCTCAAATCCCAATTTTAGTGCCTGAAATGCCAATTATAGTGTCTAAAGTGCCAAATATTATGTCACAAATGCCAATTATAGTGCCTGAAATGCCAAATATTATGTCTCAAATGCCAATTGTAGTGCCTGAAATGCCAAATATAATGTCACAAATGCCAATTTTAGTGCCTGAAATGCCAAATATAATGTCACAAATGCCAATTATAGTGCCTGAAATGCCAAATATTATGTCTCAAATGCCAATTTTAGTGCCTGAAATGCCAATTATAGTGCCTGAAATGCCAAATATTATGTCTCAAATGCCAATTTTAGTGCCTGAAATGCCAAATATAATGTCACAAATGCCAATTATAGTGCCTGAAATGCTAAATATTATGTCTCAAATGCCAATTTTAGTGCCTGAAATGCCAATTATAGTGCCTGAAATGCCAAATATTATGTCTCAAATGCCAATTTTAGTGCCTGAAATGCCAAATATAATGTCACAAATGCCAATTTTAGTGCCTGAAATGCCAATTATAGTGCCTGAAATGCCAAATATTATGTCTCAAAAGCCAATTTTAGTGCCTGAAATGCCGATTATAGTGCCTGAAATGCCAAATATTATGTCTCAAATGCCAATTTTAGTGCCTGAAATGCCAAATATAATGTCACAAATGCCAATTTTAGTGCCTGAAATGACAAATATTATGTCACAAATGCCAATTTTAGTGCCTGAAATGCCAATTTTAGTGCCTGAAATGCCAAATATTATGTCTCAAATGCCAATTTTAGTGCCTGAAATGCCAAATATAATGTCACAAATGCCAATTTTAGTGCCTGAAATGCCAATTATAGTGCTTGAAATGCCAAATATTATTTCTAAAATGCCAATTTTAGTGCCTGAAATGCCAAATATTACGTCACAAATGCCAATTTTAGTGCCTGAAATGCCAAATATAATGTCACAAATGCAAATTTTTGTGTCTGAAATGCCAATTATAGTGTCTAAAATGCCAAATATTATGTCACAAATGCCAAATATAATGTCACAAATGCCAATTTTAGTGCCTGAAATGCCAAATATAATGTCACAAATGCCAATTATAGTGCCTGAAATGCCAAATATTATGTCTCAAATGCCAATTTTAGTGCCTGAAATGCCAATTATAGTGCCTGAAATGCCAAATATTATGTCTCAAATGCCAATTTTAGTGCCTGAAATGCCAAATATAATGTCACAAATGCCAATTATAGTGCCTGAAATGCCAAATATTATGTCTCAAATGCCTATTTTAGTGCCTGAAATGCCAATTATAGTGCCTGAAATGCCAAATATTATGTCTCAAATGCCAATTTTAGTGTCTGAAATGCCAAATATAATGTCACAAATGCCAATTTTAGTGCCTGAAATGCCAATTATAGTGCCTGAAATGCCAAATATTATGTCTCAAATGCCAATTTTAGTGCCTGAAATGCCAATTATAGTGCCTGAAATGCCAAATATTATGTCTCAAATGCCAATTTTAGTGCCTGAAATGCCAAATATTATGTCACAAATTTCAATTTTAGTGCCTGAAATGCCAAATATAATGTCACAAATGCCAATTTTATTGCCTGAAATGCCGATTATAGTGCCTGAAATGCCAGATATTATGTCTCAAATGCCAATTTTAGAGCCTGAAATGCCAAATATAATGTCACAAATGCCAATTTTAGTGCCTGAAATGCCAATTATAGTGCCTGAAATGCCAAATATTATGTCTCAAAAGCCAATTTTAGTGCCTGAAAACCGATTATAGTGCCTGAAATGCCAAATATTATGTCTCAAATGCCAATTTTAGTGCCTGAAATGCCAAATATAATGTCACAAATGCCAATTTTAGTGCCTGAAATGCCAATTATAGTGCCTGAAATGCCAAATATAATGTCACAAATGCCAATTTTAGTGCCTGAAATGCCGATTATAGTGCCTGAAATGCCAAATATAATGTCAAAAATGCCAATTTTAGTGCCTGAAATGCCAAATATAATGTCACAAATGCCAATTTTAGTGCCTGAAATACCAAATATTATGTCTCAAATGCCAATATTAGTGCCTGAAATGCCAAATATAATGTCACAAATGCCAATTTTAGTGATTGAAATGCCAATTTTAGTGTCTGAAATGCCAAATATAATGTCACAAATGCCAATTTTAGTGCCTGAAATGCCGATTATAGTGCCTGAAATGCCAAATATAATGTCACAAATGCCAATTTTAGAGCCTGAAATGCCAAATATAATGTCAAAAATGCCAATTTTAGTGCCTGAAATGCCAAATATTATGTCACAAATGCCAATTTTAGTGCCTGAAATGCCAAATATTATGTCACAAATGCCAATTTTAGTGCCTGAATTGCCAATTATAGTGCCTGAAATGACAAATATTATGTCTCAAATCCCAATTTTAGTGCCTGAAATGCCAATTATAGTGTCTAAAATGCCAAATATTATGTCACAAATGCCAATTGTAGTGCCTGAAATGCCAAATATAATGTCAAAAATGCCAATTTTAGTGCCTGAAATGCCAAATATAATGTCACAAATGCCAATTTTAGTGCCTGAAATACCAAATATTATGTCTCAAATGCCAATATTAGTGCCTGAAATGCCAAATATAATGTCACAAATGCCAATTTTAGTGATTGAAATGCCAATTTTAGTGTCTGAAATGCCAAATATAATGTCACAAATGCCAATTATAGTGCCTGAAATGCCAAATATTATGTCTCAAATGCCAATTTTAGTGCCTGAAATGCCAATTATAGTGCCTGAAATGCCAAATATTATGTCTCAAATGCCAATTTTAGTGCCTGAAATGCCAAATATAATGTCACAAATGCCAATTTTAGTGCCTGAAATGCCAATTATAGTGCCTAAAATGCCAAATATTATGTCTCAAAAGCCAATTTTAGTGCCTGAAATGCCGATTATAGTGCCTGAAATGCCAAATATTATGTCTCAAATGCCAATTTTAGTGCCTGAAATGCCAAATATAATGTCACAAATGCCAATTTTAGTGCCTGAAATGCCAAATATTATGTCACAAATGCCAATTTTAGTGCCTGAAATGCCAAATATTATGTCTCAAATGCCAATTTTAGTCCCTGAAATGCCAAATATAATGTCACAAATGCCAATTTTAGTGCCTGAAATGCCAATTATAGTGCCTGAAATGCCAAATATTATATCTCAAATGCCAATTTTAGTGCCTGAAATGCCAATTATAGTGCCTGAAATGCCAAATATTATGTCTCAAATGCCAATTTTAGTGCCTGAAATGCCAAATATTACGTCACAAATGCCAATTTTAGTGCCTGAAATGCCAAATATAATGTCACAAATGCAAATTTTTGTGTCTGAAATGCCAATTATAGTGTCTAAAATGCCAAATATTATGTCACAAATGCCAAATATAATGTCACAAATGCCAATTTTAGTGCCTGAAATGCCAAATATTATGTCTCAAATGCCAATTTTAGTGCCTGAAATGACAATTATAGTGCCTGAAATGCCAAATATTATGTCTCAAATGCCAATTTTAGTGCCTGAAATGCCAAATATAATGTCACAAATGCCAATTATAGTGCCTGAAATGCCAAATATTATGTCTCAAATGCCAATTTTAGTGCCTGAAATGCCAATTATAGTGCCTGAAATGCCAAATATTATGTCTCAAATGCCAATTTTAGTGTCTGAAATGCCAAATATAATGTCACAAATGCCAATTTTAGTGCCTGAAATGCCAATTATAGTGCCTGAAATGCCAAATATTATGTCTCAAATGCCAATTTTAGTGCCTGAAATGCCGATTATAGTGCCTGAAATGCCAAATATTATGTCTCAAATGCCAATTTTAGTGATTGAAATGCCAATTTTAGTGCCTGAAATGCCAAATATAATGTCACAAATGCCAATTTTAGTGCCTGAAATGCCGATTATAGTGCCTGAAATGCCAATTTTAGTGCCTGAAATGCCAAATATTATGTCACAAATGCCAATTTTAGTACTTGAAATGCCAAATATAATGTCACAAATGCCAATTTTAGTGCCTGAAATGCCGATTATAGTGCCTGAAATGCCAAATATTATGTCTCAAATGCCAATTTTAGTGCCTGAAATGCCAAATATAATGTCACAAATGCCAATTTTAGTGCCTGAAATGCCAATTATAGTGCCTGAAATGCCAAATATTATGTCTCAATAGCCAATTTTAGTGCCTGAAATGCCGACTATAGTGCCTGAAATGCCAAATATTATGTCTCAAATGCCAATTTTAGTGCCTGAAATGCCAAATATAATGTCACAAATGCCAATTTTAGTGCCTGAAATGCCAATTTTAGTGCCTGAAATGCCAAATATAATGTAACAAATGCAAATTTTAGTGCCTGAAATGCCGATTATAGCGCCTGAAATGCCAAATATTATGTCAAAAATGCCAATTTTAGTGCCTGAAATGCCAAATATAATGTCACAAATGCCAATTTTAGTGCCTGAAATACCAAATATTATGTCACAAATGCCAATTTTAGTGCCTGAAATGCCAAATATTATGTCACAAATGCCAATTTTAGTGCCTGAAATGACAAATATTATGTCTCAAATCCCAATTTTAGTGCCTGAAATGCCAATTATAGTGTCTAAAATGCCAAATATTATGTCACAAATGCCAATTATAGTGCCTGAAATGCCAAATATTATGTCTCAAATGCCAATTGTAGTGCCTGAAATGCCAAATATAATGTCACAAATGCCAATTTTAGTGCCTGAAATGCCAAATATAATGTCACAAATGCCAATTATAGTGCCTGAAATGCCAAATATTATGTCTCAAATGCCAATTTTAGTGCCTGAAATGCCAATTATAGTGCCTGAAATGCCAAATATTATGTCTCAAATGCCAATTTTAGTGCCTGAAATGCCAAATATAATGTCACAAATGCCAATTATAGTGCCTGAAATGCCAAATATAATGTCACAAATGCCAATTATAGTGCCTGAAATGCCAAATATTATGTCTCAAATGCCAATTTTAGTGCCTGAAATGCCAATTATAGTGCCTGAAATGCCAAATATTATGTCTCAAATGCCAATTTTAGTGCCTGAAATGCCAAATATAATGTCACAAATGCCAATTATAGTGCCTGAAATGCCAAATATTATGTCTCAAATGCCAATTTTAGTGTCTGAAATGCCAATTATAGTGCCTGAAATGCCAAATATTATGTCTCAAATGCCAATTTTAGTGCCTGAAATGCCAATTATAGTGCCTGAAATGCCAAATATTATGTCTCAAATGCCAATTTTAGTGCCTGAAATGCCAAATATAATGTCACAAATGCCAATTATAGTGCCTGAAATGCCAAATATTATGTCTCAAATGCCAATTTTAGTGCCTGAAATGCCAATTATAGTGCCTGAAATGCCAAATATTATGTCTGAAATGCCAATTTTAGTGCCTGAAATGCCAAATATAATGTCACAAATGCCAATTTTAGTGCCTGAAATGCCAAATATAATGTCACAAATGCCAATTTTAGTGCCTGAAATGCCAATTATAGTGCCTGAAATGCCAAATATTATGTCTCAAATGCCAATTTTAGTGCCTGAAATGCCAAATATTACGTCACAAATGCGAATTTTAGTGCCTGAAATGCCAAATATAATGTCACAAATGCAAATTTTTGTGTCTGAAATGCCAATTATAGTGTCTAAAATGCCAAATATTATGTCACAAATGCCAAATATAATGTCACAAATGCCAATTTTAGTGCCTGAAATGCCAAATATTATGTCTCAAATGCCAATTTTAGTGCCTGAAATGCCAATTATAGTGCCTGAAATGCCAAATATTATGTCTCAAATGCCAATTTTAGTGCCTGAAATGCCAAATATTATGTCACAAATTTCAATTTTAGTGCCTGAAATGCCAAATATAATGTCACAAATGCCAATTTTATTGCCTGAAATGCCGATTATAGTGCCTGAAATGCCAGATATTATGTCTCAAATGCCAATTTTAGTGCCTGAAATGCCAAATATAATGTCACAAATGCCAATTTTAGTGCCTGAAATGCCAATTATAGTGCCTGAAATGCCAAATATTATGTCTCAAAAGCCAATTTTAGTGCCTGAAAACCGATTATAGTGCCTGAAATGCCAAATATTATGTCTCAAATGCCAATTTTAGTGCCTGAAATGCCAAATATAATGTCACAAATGCCAATTTTAGTGCCTGAAATGCCAATTTTAGTGCCTGAAATGCCAAATATAATGTCACAAATGCCAATTTTAGTGCCTGAAATGCCGATTATAGTGCCTGAAACGCCAAATATAATGTCAAAAATGCCAATTTTAGTGCCTGAAATGCCAAATATAATGTCACAAATGCCAATTTTAGTGCCTGAAATACCAAATATTATGTCTCAAATGCCAATATTAGTGCCTGAAATGCCAAATATAATGTCACAAATGCCAATTTTAGTGATTGAAATGCCAATTTTAGTGTCTGAAATGCCAAATATAATGTCACAAATGCCAATTTTAGTGCCTGAAATGCCGATTATAGTGCCTGAAATGCCAAATATTATGTCTCAAATGCCAATTTTAGTGCCTGAAATGCCAATTATAGTGCCTGAAATGCCAAATATTATGTCTCAAATGCCAATTTTAGTGCCTGAAATGCCAAATATAATGTCACAAATGCCAATTATAGTGCCTGAAATGCCAAATATAATGTCACAAATGCCAATTATAGTGCCTGAAATGCCAAATATTATGTCTCAAATGCCAATTTTAGTGCCTGAAATGCCAATTATAGTGCCTGAAATGCCAAATATTATGTCTCAAATGCCAATTTTAGTGCCTGAAATGCCAAATATAATGTCACAAATGCCAATTATAGTGCCTGAAATGCCAAATATTATGTCTCAAATGCCAATTTTAGTGCCTGAAATGCCAATTATAGTGCCTGAAATGCCAAATATTATGTCTCAAATGCCAATTTTAGTGCCTGAAATGCCAATTATAGTGCCTGAAATGCCAAATATTATGTCTCAAATGCCAATTTTAGTGCCTGAAATGCCAAATATAATGTCACAAATGCCAATTATAGTGCCTGAAATGCCAAATATTATGTCTCAAATGCCAATTTTAGTGCCTGAAATGCCAATTATAGTGCCTGAAATGCCAAATATTATGTCTCAAATGCCAATTTTAGTGCCTGAAATGCCAAATATAATGTCACAAATGCCAATTTTAGTGCCTGAAATGCCAAATATAATGTCACAAATGCCAATTTTAGTGCCTGAAATGCCAATTATAGTGCCTGAAATGCCAAATATTATATCTCAAATGCCAATTTTAGTGCCTGAAATGCCAATTATAGTGCCTGAAATGCCAAATATTATGTCTCAAATGCCAATTTTAGTGCCTGAAATGCCAAATATTACGTCACAAATGCGAATTTTAGTGTCTGAAATGCCAATTATAGTGCCTGAAATGCCAAATATTATGTCTCAAATGCCAATTTTAGTGCCTGAAATGCCAATTATAGTGCCTGAAATGCCAAATATTATGTCTCAAATGCCAATTTTAGTGCCTGAAATGCCAAATATAATGTCACAAATGCCAATTATAGTGCCTGAAATGCCAAATATTATGTCTCAAATGCCAATTTTAGTGCCTGAAATGCCAATTATAGTGCCTGAAATGCCAAATATTATGTCTGAAATGCCAATTTTAGTGCCTGAAATGCCAAATATAATGTCACAAATGCCAATTTTAGTGCCTGAAATGCCAAATATAATGTCACAAATGCCAATTTTAGTGCCTGAAATGCCAATTATAGTGCCTGAAATGCCAAATATTATGTCTCAAATGCCAATTTTAGTGCCTGAAATGCCAAATATTACGTCACAAATGCGAATTTTAGTGCCTGAAATGCCAAATATAATGTCACAAATGCAAATTTTTGTGTCTGAAATGCCAATTATAGTGTCTAAAATGCCAAATATTATGTCACAAATGCCAAATATAATGTCACAAATGCCAATTTTAGTGCCTGAAATGCCAAATATTATGTCTCAAATGCCAATTTTAGTGCCTGAAATGCCAATTATAGTGCCTGAAATGCCAAATATTATGTCTCAAATGCCAATTTTAGTGCCTGAAATGCCAAATATTATGTCACAAATTTCAATTTTAGTGCCTGAAATGCCAAATATAATGTCACAAATGCCAATTTTATTGCCTGAAATGCCGATTATAGTGCCTGAAATGCCAGATATTATGTCTCAAATGCCAATTTTAGTGCCTGAAATGCCAAATATAATGTCACAAATGCCAATTTTAGTGCCTGAAATGCCAATTATAGTGCCTGAAATGCCAAATATTATGTCTCAAAAGCCAATTTTAGTGCCTGAAAACCGATTATAGTGCCTGAAATGCCAAATATTATGTCTCAAATGCCAATTTTAGTGCCTGAAATGCCAAATATAATGTCACAAATGCCAATTTTAGTGCCTGAAATGCCAATTTTAGTGCCTGAAATGCCAAATATAATGTCACAAATGCCAATTTTAGTGCCTGAAATGCCGATTATAGTGCCTGAAACGCCAAATATAATGTCAAAAATGCCAATTTTAGTGCCTGAAATGCCAAATATAATGTCACAAATGCCAATTTTAGTGCCTGAAATACCAAATATTATGTCTCAAATGCCAATATTAGTGCCTGAAATGCCAAATATAATGTCACAAATGCCAATTTTAGTGATTGAAATGCCAATTTTAGTGTCTGAAATGCCAAATATAATGTCACAAATGCCAATTTTAGTGCCTGAAATGCCGATTATAGTGCCTGAAATGCCAAATATTATGTCTCAAATGCCAATTTTAGTGCCTGAAATGCCAATTATAGTGCCTGAAATGCCAAATATTATGTCTCAAATGCCAATTTTAGTGCCTGAAATGCCAAATATAATGTCACAAATGCCAATTATAGTGCCTGAAATGCCAAATATAATGTCACAAATGCCAATTATAGTGCCTGAAATGCCAAATATTATGTCTCAAATGCCAATTTTAGTGCCTGAAATGCCAATTATAGTGCCTGAAATGCCAAATATTATGTCTCAAATGCCAATTTTAGTGCCTGAAATGCCAAATATAATGTCACAAATGCCAATTATAGTGCCTGAAATGCCAAATATTATGTCTCAAATGCCAATTTTAGTGCCTGAAATGCCAATTATAGTGCCTGAAATGCCAAATATTATGTCTCAAATGCCAATTTTAGTGCCTGAAATGCCAATTATAGTGCCTGAAATGCCAAATATTATGTCTCAAATGCCAATTTTAGTGCCTGAAATGCCAAATATAATGTCACAAATGCCAATTATAGTGCCTGAAATGCCAAATATTATGTCTCAAATGCCAATTTTAGTGCCTGAAATGCCAATTATAGTGCCTGAAATGCCAAATATTATGTCTCAAATGCCAATTTTAGTGCCTGAAATGCCAAATATAATGTCACAAATGCCAATTTTAGTGCCTGAAATGCCAAATATAATGTCACAAATGCCAATTTTAGTGCCTGAAATGCCAATTATAGTGCCTGAAATGCCAAATATTATATCTCAAATGCCAATTTTAGTGCCTGAAATGCCAATTATAGTGCCTGAAATGCCAAATATTATGTCTCAAATGCCAATTTTAGTGCCTGAAATGCCAAATATTACGTCACAAATGCGAATTTTAGTGCCTGAAATGCCAAATATAATGTCACAAATGCAAATTTTTGTGTCTGAAATGCCAATTATAGGGTCTAAAATGCCAAATATTATGTCACAAATGCCAAATATAATGTCACAAATGCCAATTTTAGTGCCTGAAATGCCAAATATTATGTCTCAAATGCCAATTTTAGTGCCTGAAATGCCAATTATAGTGCCTGAAATGCCAAATATTATGTCTCAAATGCCAATTTTAGTGCCTGAAATGCCAAATATTATGTCACAAATTTCAATTTTAGTGCCTGAAATGCCAAATATAATGTCTCAAATGCCAATTTTATTGCCTGAAATGCCGATTATAGTGCCTGAAATGCCAGATATTATGTCTCAAATTCCAATTTTAGTGCCTGAAATGCCAAATATAATGTCACAAATGCCAATTTTAGTGCCTGAAATGCCAATTATAGTGCCTGAAATGCCAAATATTATGTCTCAAAAGCCAATTTTAGTGCCTGAAAACCGATTATAGTGCCTGAAATGCCAAATATTATGTCTCAAATGCCAATTTTAGTGCCTGAAATGCCAAATATAATGTCACAAATGCCAATTTTAGTGCCTGAAATGCCAATTTTAGTGCCTGAAATGCCAAATATAATGTCACAAATGCCAATTTTAGTGCCTGAAATGCCGATTATAGTGCCTGAAATGCCAAATATAATGTCAAAAATGCCAATTTTAGTGCCTGAAATGCCAAATATAATGTCACAAATGCCAATTTTAGTGCCTGAAATACCAAATATTATGTCTCAAATGCCAATATTAGTGCCTGAAATGCCAAATATAATGTCACAAATGCCAATTTTAGTGATTGAAATGCCAATTTTAGTGTCTGAAATGCCAAATATAATGTCACAAATGCCAATTTTAGTGCCTGAAATGCCGATTATAGTGCCTGAAATGCCAAATATAATGTCACAAATGCCAATTTTAGTGCCTGAAATGCCAAATATAATGTCAAAAATGCCAATTTTAGTGCCTGAAATGCCAAATATTATGTCACAAATGCCAATTTTAGTGCCTGAAATGCCAAATATTATGTCTCAAATGCCAATTTTAGTGCCTGAAATGCCAATTATAGTGCCTGAAATGCCAAATATTATGTCTCAAATGCCAATTTTAATGCCTGAAATGCCAAATATAATGTCACAAATGCCAATTTTAGTGCCTGAAATGCCAATTATAGTGCCTGAAATGCCAAATATTATGTCTCAAAAGCCAATTTTAGTGCCTGAAATGCCGATTATAGTGCCTGAAATGCCAAATATTATGTCTCAAATGCCAATTTTAGTGCCTGAAATGCCAAATATAATGTCACAAATGCCAATTTTAGTGCCTGAAATGCCAAATATTATGTCACAAATGCCAATTTTAGTGCCTGAAATGCCAAATATTATGTCTCAAATGCCAATTTTAGTCCCTGAAATGCCAAATATAATGTCACAAATGCCAATAGAAATCCCTCTAGGGACCTAGAAATCCCTCTAGGGACCTAGAAATCTATCCCTCTAGGGACCTAGAAATCCCTCTAGGGACATTGAAATCCCTCTAGGGACCTAGAAATCTCTCTAGAGACATAGAAATCCCTCTAGGGACATAGAAATCTATCCCTCTAGGGACCTAGAAATCCCTCTAGGGACATAGAAATCCTTCTAGGGACCTAGAAATCTCTCTAGGGACCTAGAAATCTCTCTAGGGACATAGAAATCTCTCTAGGGACATAGAAATCCCTCTAGGGACATAGAAATATATCCCTCTAGGGACCTAGAAATCCCTCTAGGGACCTAGAAATCCCTCTAGGGACCTAGAAATCCCTCTAGGGACCTAGAAATCCCTCTAGCGACATAGAAATCCCTCTAGGGACATAGAAATCTATCCCTCTAGGGACCTAGAAATCCCTCTAGCGACATAAAAATCCCTCTAGCGACATAGAAATCCCTCTAGGGACATAGAAATCCCTCTAGGGACATAGAAATCCCTCTAGGGACCTAGAAATCCCTCTAGGGACATAGAAATCCCTCTAGGGACATAGAAATCCCTCTAGGGACATAGAAATCCCTCTAGGGACATAGAAATCCCTCTAGGGACATAGAAATCTATCCCTCTAGGGACATAGAAATCCCTCTAGGGACCTAGAAATCCCTCTAGGGACCTAGAAATCTATCCCTCTAGGGACCTAGAAATCCCTCTAGGGACATTGAAATCCCTCTAGGGACCTAGAAATCTCTCTAGTGACATAGAAATCCCTCTAGGGACATAGAAATCTATCCCTCTAGGGACCTAGAAATCCCTCTAGGGACATAGAAATCCCTCTAGGGACCTAGAAATCTCTCTAGGGACCTAGAAATCTCTCTAGGGACATAGAAATCTCTCTAGGGACATAGAAATCCCTCTAGGGACATAGAAATATATCCCTCTAGGGACCTAGAAATCCCTCTAGGGACCTAGAAATCCCTCTAGGGACCTAGAAATCCCACTAGGGACCTAGAAATCCCTCTAGGGACCTAGAAATCCCTCTAGCGACATAGAAATCCCTCTAGGGACATAGAAATCTCTCTAGGGACATAGAAATCCCTCTAGGGACATAGAAATCTATCCCTCTAGGGACCTAGAAATCCCTCTAGCGACATAGAAATCCCTCTAGCGACATAGAAATCCCTCTAGGGACATAGAAATCCCTCTAGGGACATAGAAATCCCTCTAGGGACCTAGAAATCCCTCTAGGGACATAGAAATCCCTCTAGGGACATAGAAATCCCTCTAGGGACATAGAAATCCCTCTAGGGACATAGAAATCTATCCCTCTAGGGACATAGAAATCCCTCTAGGGACCTAGAAATCCCTCTAGGGACCTAGAAATCCCTCTAGGGACATAGAAATCCCTCTAGGGACATAGAAATCCCTCTAGGGACCTAGAAATCCCTCTAGGGACATAGAAATCCCTCTAGGGACATAGAAATCCCTCTAGGGACATAGAAATCCCTCTAGGGACATAGAAATCTATCCCTCTAGGGACATAGAAATCCCTCTAGGGACCTAGAAATCCCTCTAGGGACCTAGAAATCTATCCCTCTAGGGACCTAGAAATCCCTCTAGGGACATTGAAATCCCTCTAGGGACCTAGAAATCTCTCTAGAGACATAGAAATCCCTCTAGGGACATAGAAATCTATCCCTCTAGGGACCTAGAAATCCCTCTAGGGACATAGAAATCCCTCTAGGGACCTAGAAATCTCTCTAGGGACCTAGAAATCTCTCTAGGGACATAGAAATCTCTCTAGGGACATAGAAATCCCTCTAGGGACATAGAAATATATCCCTCTAGGGACCTAGAAATCCCTCTAGGGACCTAGAAATCCCTCTAGGGACCTAGAAATCCCTCTAGGGACCTAGAAATCCCTCTAGCGACATAGAAATCCCTCTAGGGACATAGAAATCTATCCCTCTAGGGACCTAGAAATCCCTCTAGCGACATAGAAATCCCTCTAGCGACATAGAAATCCCTCTAGGGACATAGAAATCCCTCTAGGGACATAGAAATCCCTCTAGGGACCTAGAAATCCCTCTAGGGACATAGAAATCCCTCTAGGGACATAGAAATCCCTCTAGGGACATAGAAATCCCTCTAGGGACATAGAAATCCCTCTAGGGACATAGAAATCTATCCCTCTAGGGACATAGAAATCCCTCTAGGGACCTAGAAATCCCTCTAGGGACCTAGAAATCTATCCCTCTAGGGACCTAGAAATCCCTCTAGGGACATTGAAATCCCTCTAGGGACCTAGAAATCTCTCTAGTGACATAGAAATCCCTCTAGGGACATAGAAATCTATCCCTCTAGGGACCTAGAAATCCCTCTAGGGACATAGAAATCCCTCTAGGGACCTAGAAATCTCTCTAGGGACCTAGAAATCTATCCCTCTAGGGACATAGAAATCTCTCTAGGGACATAGAAATCCCTCTAGGGACATAGAAATATATCCCTCTAGGGACCTAGAAATCTATCCCTCTAGGGACCTAGAAATCCCTCTAGGGACATTGAAATCCCTCTAGGGACCTAGAAATCTCTCTAGTGACATAGAAATCCCTCTAGGGACATAGAAATCTATCCCTCTAGGGACCTAGAAATCCCTCTAGGGACATAGAAATCCCTCTAGGGACCTAGAAATCTCTCTAGGGACCTAGAAATCTCTCTAGGGACATAGAAATCTCTCTAGGGACATAGAAATCCCTCTAGGGACATAGAAATATATCCCTCTAGGGACCTAGAAATCCCTCTAGGGACCTAGAAATCCCTCTAGGGACCTAGAAATCCCTCTAGGGACCTAGAAATCCCTCTAGGGACCTAGAAATCCCTCTAGCGACATAGAAATCCCTCTAGGGACATAGAAATCTCTCTAGGGACATAGAAATCCCTCTAGGGACATAGAAATCTATCCCTCTAGGGACCTAGAAATCCCTCTAGCGACATAGAAATCCCTCTAGCGACATAGAAATCCCTCTAGGGACATAGAAATCCCTCTAGGGACATAGAAATCCCTCTAGGGACCTAGAAATCCCTCTAGGGACATAGAAATCCCTCTAGGGACATAGAAATCCCTCTAGGGACATAGAAATCCCTCTAGGGACATAGAAATCTAGCCCTCTAGGGACATAGAAATCCCTCTAGGGACCTAGAAATCCCTCTAGGGACCTAGAAATCCCTCTAGGGACATTGAAATCCCTCTAGGGACATATAAATCTATCCCTCTAGGGACATAGAAATCCCTCTAGGGACATAGAAATCCCTCTAGGGACCTAGAAATCCCTCTAGGGACCTAGAAATCCCACTAGGGACATTGAAATCCCTCTAGGGACATTGAAATCCCTCTAGGGACATAGAAATCTATCCCTCTAGGGACCTAGAAATCCCTCTAGGGACATTGAAATCCCTCTAGGGACCTAGAAATCTCTCTAGTGACATAGAAATCCCTCTAGGGACATAGAAATCTCTCTCTCTAGGGACCTAGAAATCCCTCTAGGGACCTAGAAATCCCTCTAGCGACATAGAAATCCCTCTAGCGACATAGAAATCCCTCTAGGGACCTAGAAATCCCTCTAGGGACATAGAAATCCCTCTAGGGACATAGAAATCCCTCTAGGGACATAGAAATCCCTCTAGGGACCTAGAAATCCCTCTAGGGACCTAGAAATCTATCCCTCTAGGGACCTAGAAATCCCTCTAGAGACATTGAAATCCCTCTAGGGACATATAAATCTATCCCTCTAGGGACATAGAAATCCCTCTAGGGACATAGAAATCCCTCTAGGGACCTAGAAATCCCTCTAGGGACCTAGAAATCCCTCTAGGGACATTGAAATCCCTCTAGGGACATTGAAATCCCTCTAGGGACATAGAAATCTATCCCTCTAGGGACCTAGAAATCCCTCTAGGGACATTGAAATCCCTCTAGGGACCTAGAAATCTCTCTAGTGACATAGAAATCCCTCTAGGGACATAGAAATCTCTCTCTCTAGGGACCTAGAAATCCCTCTAGGGACCTAGAAATCCCTCTAGCGACATAGAAATCCCTCTAGCGACATAGAAATCCCTCTAGGGACCTAGAAATCCCTCTAGGGACATAGAAATCCCTCTAGGGACATAGAAATCCCTCTAGGGACCTAGAAATCCCTCTAGGGACCTAGAAATCTATCCCTCTAGGGACCTAGAAATCCCTCTAGAGACATTGAAATCCCTCTAGGGACCTAGAAATCTCTCTAGTGACATAGAAATCCCTCTAGGGACATAGAAATCTATCCCTCTAGGGACCTAGAAATCCCTCTAGGGACATAGAAATCTATCCCTCTAGGGACCTAGAAATCCCTCTAGCGACATAGAAATCCCTCTAGCGACATAGAAATCCCTCTAGGGACATAGAAATCTCTCTCTCTAGGGACCTAGAAATCCCTCTAGGGACATAGAAATCCCTCTAGGGACATAGAAATCCCTCTAGGGACCTAGAAATCCCTCTAGGGACATAGAAATCCCTCTAGGGACATAGAAATGCCTCTAGGGACATAGAAATCCCTCTAGGGACCTAGAAATCCCTCTAGGGACCTAGAAATCTATCAATCTAGGGACCTAGAAATCCCTCTAGGGACATTGAAATCCCTCTAGGGACCTAGAAATCTCTCTAGTGACATAGAAATCCCTCTAGGGACATAGAAATCTATCCCTCTAGGGACCTAGAAATCCCTCTAGAGACATAGAAATCCCTCTAGGGACCTAGAAATCTCTCTAGGGACCTAGAAATCTCTCTAGGGACATAGAAATCTCTCTAGGGACATAGAAATCCCTCTAGAGACATAGAAATCTGTCCCTCTAGGGACCTAGAAATCCATCTAGGGACCTAGAAATCCCTCTAGGGACCTAGAAATCCCTCTAGGGACCTAGAAATCCCTCTAGCGACATAGAAATCCCTCTAGGGACATAGAAATCTCTCTAGGGACATAGAAATCCCTCTAGGGACATAGAAATCTATCCCTCTAGGGACCTAGAAATCCCTCTAGCGACATAGAAATCTCTCTAGGGACATAGAAATCCCTCTAGGGACATAGAAATCTATCCCTCTAGGGACCTAGAAATCCCTCTAGCGACATAGAAATCCCTCTAGCGACATAGAAATCCCTCTAGGGACATAGAAATCCCTCTAGGGACATAGAAATCCCTCTAGGGACCTAGAAATCCCTCTAGGGACATAGAAATCCCTCTAGGGACATAGAAATCCCTCTAGGGACATAGAAATCCCTCTAGGGACATAGAAATCTATCCCTCTAGGGACATAGAAATCCCTCTAGGGACCTAGAAATCCCTCTAGGGACCTAGAAATCTATCCCTCTAGGGACCTAGAAATCTATCCCTCTAGGGACCTAGAAATCCCTCTAGGGACATAGAAATCCCTCTAGGGACCTAGAAATCTCTCTAGGGACCTAGAAATCTCTCTAGGGACATAGAAATCTCTCTAGGGACATAGAAATCCCTCTAGGGACATAGAAATCTATCCCTCTAGGGACCTAGAAATCCCTCTAAGGACCTAGAAATCCCTCTAGGGACCTAGAAATCCCTCTAGGGACCTAGAAATCCCTCTAGCGACATAGAAATCCCTCTAGGGACATAGAAATCTCTCTAGGGACATAGAAATCCCTCTAGGGACATAGAAATCTATCCCTCTAGGGACCTAGAAATCCCTCTAGCGACATAGAAATCCCTCTAGCGACATAGAAATCCCTCTAGGGACATAGAAATCCCTCTAAAACATAGAAATCCCTCTAGGGACCTAGAAATCCCTCTAGGGACATAGAAATCCCTCTAGGGACATAGAAATCCCTCTAGGGACATAGAAATCCCTCTAGGGACATAGAAATCTATCCCTCTAGGGACATAGAAATCCCTCTAGGGACCTAGAAATCCCTCTAGGGACCTAGAAATCTATCCCTCTAGGGACCTAGAAATCCCTCTAGGGACATTGAAATCCCTCTAGGGACCTAGAAATCTCTCTAGAGACATAGAAATCCCTCTAGGGACATAGAAATCTATCCCTCTAGGGACCTAGAAATCCCTCTAGGGACATAGAAATCCCTCTAGGGACCTAGAAATCTCTCTAGGGACCTAGAAATCTCTCTAGGGACATAGAAATCTCTCTAGGGACATAGAAATCCCTCTAGGGACATAGAAATATATCCCTCTAGGGACCTAGAAATCCCTCTAGGGACCTAGAAATCCCTCTAGGGACCTAGAAATCCCTCTAGCGACATAGAAATCCCTCTAGGGACATAGAAATCTATCCCTCTAGGGACCTAGAAATCCCTCTAGCGACATAGAAATCCCTCTAGCGACATAGAAATCCCTCTAGGGACATAGAAATCCCTCTAGGGACATAGAAATCCCTCTAGGGACATAGAAATCCCTCTAGGGACATAGAAATCCCTCTAGGGACATAGAAATCTCTCTAGGGACATAGAAATCCCTCTAGGGACATAGAAATATATCCCTCTAGGGACCTAGAAATCCCTCTAGGGACCTAGAAATCCCTCTAGGGACCTAGAAATCCCTCTAGGGACCTAGAAATCCCTCTAGGGACCTAGAAATCCCTCTAGCGACATAGAAATCCCTCTAGGGACATAGAAATCTCTCTAGGGACATAGAAATCCCTCTAGGGACATAGAAATCTATCCCTCTAGGGACCTAGAAATCCCTCTAGCGACATAGAAATCCCTCTAGCGACATAGAAATCCCTCTAGGGACATAGAAATCCCTCTAGGGACATAGAAATCCCTCTAGGGACCTAGAAATCCCTCTAGGGACATAGAAATCCCTCTAGGGACATAGAAATCCCTCTAGGGACATAGAAATCTATCCCTCTAGGGACCTAGAAATCCCTCTAGGGACCTAGAAATCCCTCTAGGGACATAGAAATCCCTCTAGGGACATAGAAATCCCTCTAGGGACCTAGAAATCCCTCTAGGGACATAGAAATCCCTCTAGGGACATAGAAATCCCTCTAGGGACATAGAAATCCCTCTAGGGACATAGAAATCTATCCCTCTAGGGACATAGAAATCCCTCTAGGGACCTAGAAATCCCTCTAGGGACCTAGAAATCTATCCCTCTAGGGACCTAGAAATCCCTCTAGGGACATTGAAATCCCTCTAGGGACCTAGAAATCTCTCTAGAGACATAGAAATCCCTCTAGGGACATAGAAATCTATCCCTCTAGGGACCTAGAAATCCCTCTAGGGACATAGAAATCCCTCTAGGGACCTAGAAATCTCTCTAGGGACATAGAAATCTATCTAGGGACATAGAAATCCCTCTAGGGACCTAGAAATCCCTCTAGGGACATAGAAATCCCTCTAGGGACATAGAAATCCCTCTAGGGACATAGAAATCCCTCTAGGGACATAGAAATCCCTCTAGGGACATAGAAATCTATCCCTCTAGGGACATAGAAATCCCTCTAGGGACCTAGAAATCCCTCTAGGGACCTAGAAATCCCTCTAGGGACCTAGAAATCTATCCCTCTAGGGACCTAGAAATCCCTCTAGGGACATTGAAATCCCTCTAGGGACCTAGAAATCTCTCTAGTGACATAGAAATCCCTCTAGGGACATAGAAATCTATCCCTCTAGGGACCTAGAAATCCCTCTAGGGACATAGAAATCCCTCTAGGGACCTAGAAATCTCTCTAGGGACCTAGAAATCTATCCCTCTAGGGACATAGAAATCTCTCTAGGGACATAGAAATCCCTCTAGGGACATAGAAATATATCCCTCTAGGGACCTAGAAATCTCTCTAGGGACCTAGAAATCTCTCTAGGGACATAGAAATCTCTCTAGGGACATAGAAATCCCTCTAGGGACATAGAAATCTATCCCTCTAGGGATCTAGAAATCCCTCTAGGGACCTAGAAATCCCTCTAGGGACCTAGAAATCCCTCTAGCGACATAGAAATCCCTCTAGGGACATAGAAATCTCTCTAGGGACATAGAAATCCCTCTAGGGACATAGAAATCTATCCCTCTAGGGACCTAGAAATCCCTCTAGCGACATAGAAATCCCTCTAGCGACATAGAAATCTCTCTAGTGACATAGAAATCCCTCTAGGGACATAGAAATCTATCCCTCTAGGGACCTAGAAATCCCTCTAGGGACATAGAAATCCCTCTAGGGGCATAGAAATCCCTCTAGCGACATAGAAATCCCTCTAGGGACATAGAAATCCCTCTAGGGACATAGAAATCCCTCTAGGGACCTAGAAATCCCTCTAGCGACATAGAAATCCCTCTAGGGACATAGAAATCTATCCCTCTAGGGACCTAGAAATCCCTCTAGCGACATAGAAATCCCTCTAGCGACATAGAAATCCCTCTAGGGACATAGAAATCCCTCTAGGGACATAGAAATCCCTCTAGGGACCTAGAAATCCCTCTAGGGACATAGAAATTCCTCTAGGGACATAGAAATCCCTCTAGGGACATAGAAATCCCTCTAGGGACATAGAAATCCCTCTAGGGACATAGAAATCTATCCCTCTAGGGACATAGAAATCCCTCTAGGGACCTAGAAATCCCTCTAGGGACCTAGAAATCTATCCCTCTAGGGACCTAGAAATCCCTCTAGGGACATTGAAATCCCTCTAGGTACCTAGAAATCTCTCTAGTGACATAGAAATCCCTCTAGGGACATAGAAATCTATCCCTCTAGGGACCTAGAAATCCCTCTAGGGACATAGAAATCCCTCTAGGGACCTAGAAATCCCTCTAGGGACCTAGAAATCCCTCTAGGGACATAGAAATCCCTCTAGGGACATAGAAATCCCTCTAGGGACCTAGAAATCCCTCTAGGGACATAGAAATCCCTCTAGGGACATAGAAATCCCTCTAGGGACATAGAAATCCCTCTAGGGACATAGAAATCTATCCCTCTAGGGACATAGAAATCCCTCTAGGGACCTAGAAATCCCTCTAGGGACCTAGAAATCTATCCCTCTAGGGACCTAGAAATCCCTCTAGGGACATTGAAATCCCTCTAGGGACCTAGAAATCTCTCTAGAGACATAGAAATCCCTCTAGGGACATAGAAATCTATCCCTCTAGGGACCTAGAAATCCCTCTAGGGACATAGAAATCCCTCTAGGGACCTAGAAATCTCTCTAGGGACCTAGAAATCTCTCTAGGGACATAGAAATCTCTCTAGGGACATAGAAATCCCTCTAGGGACATAGAAATATATCCCTCTAGGGACCTAGAAATCCCTCTAGGGACCTAGAAATCCCTCTAGGGACCTAGAAATCCCTCTAGGGACCTAGAAATCCCTCTAGCGACATAGAAATCCCTCTAGGGACATAGAAATCTATCCCTCTAGGGACCTAGAAATCCCTCTAGCGACATAGAAATCCCTCTAGCGACATAGAAATCCCTCTAGGGACATAGAAATCTATCTAGGGACATAGAAATCCCTCTAGGGACCTAGAAATCCCTCTAGGGACATAGAAATCCCTCTAGGGACATAGAAATCCCTCTAGGGACATAGAAATCCCTCTAGGGACATAGAAATCCCTCTAGGGACATAGAAATCTATCCCTCTAGGGACATAGAAATCCCTCTAGGGACCTAGAAATCCCTCTAGGGACCTAGAAATCTATCCCTCTAGGGACCTAGAAATCCCTCTAGGGACATTGAAATCCCTCTAGGGACCTAGAAATCTCTCTAGTGACATAGAAATCCCTCTAGGGACATAGAAATCTATCCCTCTAGGGACCTAGAAATCCCTCTAGGGACATAGAAATCCCTCTAGGGACCTAGAAATCTCTCTAGGGACCTAGAAATCTATCCCTCTAGGGACATAGAAATCTCTCTAGGGACATAGAAATCCCTCTAGAGACATAGAAATATATCCCTCTAGGGACCTAGAAATCTCTCTAGGGACCTAGAAATCTCTCTAGGGACATAGAAATTTCTCTAGGGACATAGAAATCCCTCTAGGGACATAGAAATCTATCCCTCTAGGGACCTAGAAATCCCTCTAGGGACCTAGAAATCCCTCTAGGGACCTAGAAATCCCTCTATCGACATAGAAATCCCTCTAGGGACATAGAAATCTCTCTAGGGACATAGAAATCCCTCTAGGGACATAGAAATCTATCCCTCTAGGGACCTAGAAATCCCTCTAGCGACATAGAAATCCCTCTAGCGACATAGAAATCTCTCTAGTGACATAGAAATCCCTCTAGGGACATAGAAATCTATCCCTCTAGGGACCTAGAAATCCCTCTAGGGACATAGAAATCCCTCTAGGGGCATAGAAATCCCTCTAGCGACATAGAAATCCCTCTAGGGACATAGAAATCCCTCTAGGGACATAGAAATCCCTCTAGGGACCTAGAAATCCCTCTAGGGACATAGAAATCCCTCTAGGGACATAGAAATCCCTCTAGGGACATAGAAATCCCTCTAGGGACATAGAAATCCCTCTAGGGACATAGAAATCTATCCCTCTAGGGACATAGAAATCCCTCTAGGGACCTAGAAATCCCTCTAGGGACCTAGAAATCTATCCCTCTAGGGACCTAGAAATCCCTCTAGGGACATTGAAATCCCTCTAGGGACATAGAAATCCCTCTAGGGACCTAGAAATCTCTCTAGGGACCTAGAAATCTCTCTAGGGACATAGAAATCCCTCTAGGGACCTAGAAATCCCTCTAGCGACATAGAAATCCCTCTAGCGACATAGAAATCCCTCTAGGGACATAGAAATCCCTCTAGGGACATAGAAATCCCTCTAGGGACCTAGAAATCCCTCTAGGGACATAGAAATCCCTCTAGGGACATAGAAATCCCTCTAGGGACATAGAAATCCCTCTAGGGACATAGAAATCTATCCCTCTAGGGACATAGAAATCTATCCCTCTAGGGACATAGAAATCCCTCTAGGGACCTAGAAATCCCTCTAGGGACCTAGAAATCTATCCCTCTAGGGACCTAGAAATCTATCCCTCTAGGGACCTAGAAATCCCTCTAGGGACATAGAAATCCCTCTAGGGACCTAGAAATCTCTCTAGGGACCTAGAAATCTCTCTAGGGACATAGAAATCTCTCTAGGGACATAGAAATCCCTCTAGGGACATAGAAATCTATCCCTCTAGGGACCTAGAAATCCCTCTAGGGACCTAGAAATCCCTCTAGGGACCTAGAAATCCCTCTAGGGACCTAGAAATCCCTCTAGCGACATAGAAATCCCTCTAGGGACATAGAAATCTCTCTAGGGACATAGAAATCCCTCTAGGGACATAGAAATCTATCCCTCTAGGAACCTAGAAATCCCTCTAGCGACATAGAAATCCCTCTAGCGACATAGAAATCCCTCTAGGGACATAGAAATCCCTCTAGGGACATAGAAATCCCTCTAGGGACCTAGAAATCCCTCTAGGGACATAGAAATCTCTCTAGGGACATAGAAATCCCTCTAGGGACATAGAAATCTATCCCTCTAGGGACCTAGAAATCCCTCTAGCGACATAGAAATCCCTCTAGCGACATAGAAATCCCTCTAGGGACCTAGAAATCCCTCTAGGGACCTAGAAATCTATCCCTCTAGGGACCTAGAAATCCCTCTAGGGACATTGAAATCCCTCTAGGGACCTAGAAATCTCTCTAGTGACATAGAAATCCCTCTAGGGACATAGAAATCTATCCCTCTAGGGACCTAGAAATCCCTCTAGGGACATAGAAATCCCTCTAGCGACATAGAAATCCCTCTAGCGACATAGAAATCCCTCTAGGGACATAGAAATCCCTCTAGGGACATAGAAATCCCTCTAGGGACCTAGAAATCCCTCTAGGGACATAGAAATCCCTCTAGGGACATAGAAATCCCTCTAGCGACATAGAAATCCTTCTAGGGACATAGAAATCCCTCTAGGGACATAGAAATCCCTCTAGGGACCTAGAAATCCCTCTAGGGACATAGAAATCCCTCTAGGGACATAGAAATCCCTCTAGGGACATAGAAATCCCTCTAGGGACATAGAAATCTATCCCTCTAGGGACATAGAAATCCCTCTAGGGACCTAGAAATCCCTCTAGGGACCTAGAAATCTATCCCTCTAGGGACCTAGAAATCTATCCCTCTAGGGACCTAGAAATCCCTCTAGGGACATAGAAATCCCTCTAGGGACCTAGAAATCTCTCTAGGGACCTAGAAATCTCTCTAGGGACATAGAAATCTCTCTAGGGACATAGAAATCCCTCTAGGGACATAGAAATCTATCCCTCTAGGGACCTAGAAATCCCTCTAGGGACCTAGAAATCCCTCTAGGGACCTAGAAATCCCTCTAGGGACCTAGAAATCCCTCTAGCGACATAGAAATCCCTCTAGGGACATAGAAATCTCTCTAGGGACATAGAAATCCCTCTAGGGACATAAAAATCTATCCCTCTAGGAACCTAGAAATCCCTCTAGCGACATAGAAATCCCTCTAGCGACATAGAAATCCCTCTAGGGACATAGAAATCCCTCTAGGGACATAGAAATCCCTCTAGGGACCTAGAAATCCCTCTAGGGACATAGAAATCCCTCTAGGGACATAGAAATCCCTCTAGGGACATAGAAATCCCTCTAGGGACATAGAAATCCCTCTAGGGACATAGAAATCTATCCCTCTAGGGACATAGAAATCCCTCTAGGGACCTAGAAATCCCTCTAGGGACCTAGAAATCTATCCCTCTAGGGACCTAGAAATCTATCCCTCTAGGGACCTAGAAATCCCTCTAGGGACATTGAAATCCCTCTAGGGACCTAGAAATCTCTCTAGTGACATAGAAATCCCTCTAGGGACCTAGAAATCTCTCTAGGGACCTAGAAATCTCTCTAGGGACATAGAAATCTCTCTAGGGACATAGAAATCCCTCTAGGGACATAGAAATATATCCCTCTAGGGACCTAGAAATCCCTCTAGGGACCTAGAAATCCCTCTAGGGACCTAGAAATCCCTCTAGCGACATAGAAATCCCTCTAGGGACATAGAAATCTCTCTAGGGACATAGAAATCCCTCTAGGGACATAGAAATCTATCCCTCTAGGGACCTAGAAATCCCTCTAGCGACATAGAAATCCCTCTAGCGACATAGAAATCCCTCTAGGGACATAGAAATCCCTCTAGGGACATAGAAATCCCTCTAGGGACCTAGAAATCCCTCTAGGGACATAGAAATCCCTCTAGGGACATAGAAATCCCTCTAGGGACATAGAAATCCCTCTAGGGACATAGAAATCTATCCCTCTAGGGACATAGAAATCCCTCAAGGGACCTAGAAATCCCTCTAGGGACCTAGAAATCCCTCTAGGGACATTGAAATCCCTCTAGGGACATATAAATCTATCCCTCTAGGGACATAGAAATCCCTCTAGGGACATAGAAATCCCTTTAGGGACCTAGAAATCCCTCTAGGGACCTAGAAATCCCTCTAGGGACATTGAAATCCCTCTAGGGACATTGAAATCCCTCTAGGGACATAGAAATCTATCCCTCTAGGGACCTAGAAATCCCTCTAGGGACATTGAAATCCCTCTAGGGACCTAGAAATCTCTCTAGTGACATAGAAATCCCTCTAGGGACATAGAAATCTCTCTCTCTAGGGACCTAGAAATCCCTCTAGGGACCTAGAAATCCCTCTAGCGACATAGAAATCCCTCTAGCGACATAGAAATCCCTCTAGGGACCTAGAAATCCCTCTAGGGACATAGAAATCCCTCTAGGGACATAGAAATCCCTCTAGGGACCTAGAAATCCCTCTAGGGACCTAGAAATCTATCCCTCTAGGGACCTAGAAATCCCTCTAGAGACATTGAAATCCCTCTAGGGACATAGAAATCCCTCTAGGGACCTAGAAATCCCTCTAGGGACATAGAAATCCCTCTAGGGACATAGAAATCCCTCTAGGGACATTGAAATCCCTCTAGGGACATATAAATCTATCCCTCTAGGGACATAGAAATCCCTCTAGGGACATAGAAATCCCTCTAGGGACATAGAAATCCCTCTAGGGACCTAGAAATCCCTCTAGGGACCTAGAAATCCCTCTAGGGACATTGAAATCCCTCTAGGGACATTGAAATCCCTCTAGGGACATAGAAATCTATCCCTCTAGGGACCTAGAAATCCCTCTAGGGACATTGAAATCCCTCTAGGGACCTAGAAATCTCTCTAGTGACATAGAAATCCCTCTAGGGACATAGAAATCTCTATCTCTAGGGACCTAGAAATCCCTCTAGGGACCTAGAAATCCCTCTAGCGACATAGAAATCCCTCTAGCGACATAGAAATCCCTCTAGGGACCTAGAAATCCCTCTAGGGACATAGAAATCCCTCTAGGGACATAGAAATCCCTCTAGGGACCTAGAAATCCCTCTAGGGACCTAGAAATCTATCCCTCTAGGGACATAGAAATCCCTCTAGGGACATTGAAATCCCTCTAGGGACCTAGAAATCTCTCTAGTGACATAGAAATCCCTCTAGGGACATAGAAATCTCTATCTCTAGGGACCTAGAAATCCCTCTAGGGACCTAGAAATCCCTCTAGCGACATAGAAATCCCTCTAGGGACATTGAAATCCCTCTAGGGACATATAAATCTATCCCTCTAGGGACATAGAAATCCCTCTAGGGACATAGAAATCCCTCTAGGGACATAGAAATCCCTCTAGGGACATAGAAAGCCCTCTAGGGACATAGAAATCTATCCCTCTAGGGACATAGAAATCCCTCTAGGGACCTAGAAATCCCTCTAGGGACCTAGAAATCTATCCCTCTAGGGACCTAGAAATCCCTCTAGGGACATTGAAATCCCTCTAGGGACCTAGAAATCTCTCTAGAGACATAGAAATCCCTCTAGGGACCTAGAAATCCCTCTAGGGACATAGAAATCCCTCTAGGGACATAGAAATCCCTCTAGGGACATAGAAATCCCTCTAGGGACATAGAAATCTATCCCTCTAGGGACATAGAAATCCCTCTAGGGACCTAGAAATCCCTCTAGGGACCTAGAAATCTATCCCTCTAGGGACCTAGAAATCCCTCTAGGGACATTGAAATCCCTCTAGGGACCTAGAAATCTCTCTAGAGACATAGAAATCCCTCTAGGGACATAGAAATCTATCCCTCTAGGGACCTAGAAATCCCTCTAGGGACATAGAAATCCCTCTAGGGACCTAGAAATCTCTCTAGGGACATAGAAATCTATCTAGGGACATAGAAATCCCTCTAGGGACCTAGAAATCCCTCTAGGGACATAGAAATCCCTCTAGGGACATAGAAATCCCTCTAGGGACATAGAAATCCCTCTAGGGACATAGAAATCCCTCTAGGGACATAGAAATCTATCCCTCTAGGGACATAGAAATCCCTCTAGGGACCTAGAAATCCCTCTAGGGACCTAGAAATCTATCCCTCTAGGGACCTAGAAATCCCTCTAGGGACATTGAAATCCCTCTAGGGACCTAGAAATCTCTCTAGTGACATAGAAATCCCTCTAGGGACATAGAAATCTATCCCTCTAGGGACCTAGAAATCCCTCTAGGGACATAGAAATCCCTCTAGGGACCTAGAAATCTCTCTAGGGACCTAGAAATCTATCCCTCTAGGGACATAGAAATCTCTCTAGGGACATAGAAATCCCTCTAGGGACATAGAAATATATCCCTCTAGGGACCTAGAAATCTCTCTAGGGACCTAGAAATCTCTCTAGGGACATAGAAATCTCTCTAGGGACATAGAAATCCCTCTAGGGACATAGAAATCTATCCCTCTAGGGATCTAGAAATCCCTCTAGGGACCTAGAAATCCCTCTAGGGACCTAGAAATCCCTCTAGCGACATAGAAATCCCTCTAGGGACATAGAAATCTCTCTAGGGACATAGAAATCCCTCTAGGGACATAGAAATCTATCCCTCTAGGGACCTAGAAATCCCTCTAGCGACATAGAAATCCCTCTAGCGACATAGAAATCTCTCTAGTGACATAGAAATCCCTCTAGGGACATAGAAATCTATCCCTCTAGGGACCTAGAAATCCCTCTAGGGACATAGAAATCCCTCTAGGGGCATAGAAATCCCTCTAGCGACATAGAAATCCCTCTAGGGACATAGAAATCCCTCTAGGGACATAGAAATCCCTCTAGGGACCTAGAAATCCCTCTAGCGACATAGAAATCCCTCTAGGGACATAGAAATCTATCCCTCTAGGGACCTAGAAATCCCTCTAGCGACATAGAAATCCCTCTAGCGACATAGAAATCCCTCTAGGGACATAGAAATCCCTCTAGGGACATAGAAATCCCTCTAGGGACCTAGAAATCCCTCTAGGGACATAGAAATTCCTCTAGGGACATAGAAATCCCTCTAGGGACATAGAAATCCCTCTAGGGACATAGAAATCCCTCTAGGGACATAGAAATCTATCCCTCTAGGGACATAGAAATCCCTCTAGGGACCTAGAAATCCCTCTAGGGACCTAGAAATCTATCCCTCTAGGGACCTAGAAATCCCTCTAGGGACATTGAAATCCCTCTAGGTACCTAGAAACCTCTCTAGTGACATAGAAATCCCTCTAGGGACATAGAAATCTATCCCTCTAGGGACCTAGAAATCCCTCTAGGGACATAGAAATCCCTCTATGGACCTAGAAATCTCTCTAGGGACCTAGAAATCTCTCTAGGGACATAGAAATCTCTCTAGGGACATAGAAATCCCTCTAGGGACATAGAAATATATCCCTCTAGGGACCTAGAAATCCCTCTGGGGACCTAGAAATCCCTCTAGGGACCTAGAAATCCCTCTAGGGACCTAGAAATCCCTCTAGGGACCTAGAAATCCCTCTAGCGACATAGAAATCCCTCTAGGGACATAGAAATCTCTCTAGGGACATAGAAATCCCTCTAGGGACATAGAAATCTATCCCTCTAGGGACCTAGAAATCTTTCTAGCGACATAGAAATCCCTCTAGCGACATAGAAATCCCTCTAGGGACATAGAAATCCCTCTAGGGACATAGAAATCCCTCTAGGGACCTAGAAATCCCTCTAGGGACATAGAAATCCCTCTAGGGACATAGAAATCCCTCTAGGGACATAGAAATCCCTCTAGGGACATAGAAATCTATCCCTCTAGGGACATAGAAATCCCTCTAGGGACCTAGAAATCCCTCTAGGGACCTAGAAATCCCTCTAGGGACATAGAAATCCCTCTAGGGACATAGAAATCCCTCTAGGGACCTAGAAATCCCTCTAGGGACATAGAAATCCCTCTAGGGACATAGAAATCCCTCTAGGGACATAGAAATCCCTCTAGGGACATAGAAATCTATCCCTCTAGGGACATAGAAATCCCTCTAGGGACCTAGAAATCCCTCTAGGGACCTAGAAATCTATCCCTCTAGGGACCTAGAAATCCCTCTAGGGACATTGAAATCCCTCTAGGGACCTAGAAATCTCTCTAGAGACATAGAAATCCCTCTAGGGACATAGAAATCTATCCCTCTAGGGACCTAGAAATCCCTCTAGGGACATAGAAATCCCTCTAGGGACCTAGAAATCTCTCTAGGGACCTAGAAATCTCTCTAGGGACATAGAAATCTCTCTAGGGACATAGAAATCCCTCTAGGGACATAGAAATATATCCCTCTAGGGACCTAGAAATCCCTCTAGGGACCTAGAAATCCCTCTAGGGACCTAGAAATCCCTCTAGGGACCTAGAAATCCCTCTAGCGACATAGAAATCCCTCTAGGGACATAGAAATCTATCCCTCTAGGGACCTAGAAATCCCTCTAGCGACATAGAAATCCCTCTAGCGACATAGAAATCCCTCTAGGGACATAGAAATCTATCTAGGGACATAGAAATCCCTCTAGGGACATAGAAATCCCTCTAGGGACATAGAAATCTATCCCTCTAGGGACATAGAAATCCCTCTAGGGACCTAGAAATCCCTCTAGGGACCTAGAAATCCCTCTAGGGACATAGAAATCCCTCTAGGGACATAGAAATCCCTCTAGGGACCTAGAAATCCCTCTAGGGACATAGAAATCCCTCTAGGGACATAGAAATCCCTCTAGGGACATAGAAATCCCTCTAGGGACATAGAAATCTATCCCTCTAGGGACATAGAAATCCCTCTAGGGACCTAGAAATCCCTCTAGGGACCTAGAAATCTATCCCTCTAGGGACCTAGAAATCCCTCTAGGGACATTGAAATCCCTCTAGGGACCTAGAAATCTCTCTAGAGACATAGAAATCCCTCTAGGGACATAGAAATCTATCCCTCTAGGGACCTAGAAATCCCTCTAGGGACATAGAAATCCCTCTAGGGACCTAGAAATCTCTCTAGGGACCTAGAAATCTCTCTAGGGACATAGAAATCTCTCTAGGGACATAGAAATCCCTCTAGGGACATAGAAATATATCCCTCTAGGGACCTAGAAATCCCTCTAGGGACCTAGAAATCCCTCTAGGGACCTAGAAATCCCTCTAGCGACATAGAAATCCCTCTAGGGACATAGAAATCCCTCTAGCGACATAGAAATCCCTCTAGGGACATAGAAATCTATCTAGGGACATAGAAATCCCTCTAGGGACCTAGAAATCCCTCTAGGGACATAGAAATCCCTCTAGGGACATAGAAATCCCTCTAGGGACATAGAAATCCCTCTAGGGACATAGAAATCCCTCTAGGGACATAGAAATCTATCCCTCTAGGGACATAGAAATCCCTCTAGGGACCTAGAAATCCCTCTAGGGACCTAGAAATCTATCCCTCTAGGGACCTAGAAATCCCTCTAGGGACATTGAAATCCCTCTAGGGACCTAGAAATCTCTCTAGTGACATAGAAATCCCTCTAGGGACATAGAAATCTATCCCTCTAGGGACCTAGAAATCCCTCTAGGGACATAGAAATCCCTCTAGGGACCTAGAAATCTCTCTAGGGACCTAGAAATCTATCCCTCTAGGGACATAGAAATCTCTCTAGGGACATAGAAATCCCTCTAGGGACATAGAAATATATCCCACTAGGGACCTAGAAATCTCTCTAGGGACCTAGAAATCTCTCTAGGGACATAGAAATCTCTCTAGGGACATAGAAATCCCTCTAGGGACATAGAAATCTATCCCTCTAGGGACCTAGAAATCCCTCTAGGGACCTAGAAATCCCTCTAGGGACCTAGAAATCCCTCTAGCGACATAGAAATCCCTCTAGGGACATAGAAATCTCTCTAGGGACATAGAAATCCCTCTAGGGACATAGAAATCCCTCTAGGGACATAGAAATCCCTCTAGGGACATAGAAATCTATCCCTCTAGGGACATAGAAATCCCTCTAGGGACCTAGAAATCCCTCTAGGGACCTAGAAATCTATCCCTCTAGGGACCTAGAAATCCCTCTAGGGACATTGAAATCCCTCTAGGGACCTAGAAATCTCTCTAGTGACATAGAAATCCCTCTAGGGACATAGAAATCTATCCCTCTAGGGACCTAGAAATCCCTCTAGGGACATAGAAATCCCTCTAGGGACCTAGAAATCTCTCTAGGGACCTAGAAATCTATCCCTCTAGGGACATAGAAATCTCTCTAGGGACATAGAAATCCCTCTAGGGACATAGAAATATATCCCACTAGGGACCTAGAAATCTCTCTAGGGACCTAGAAATCTCTCTAGGGACATAGAAATCTCTCTAGGGACATAGAAATCCCTCTAGGGACATAGAAATCTATCCCTCTAGGGACCTAGAAATCCCTCTAGGGACCTAGAAATCCCTCTAGGGACCTAGAAATCCCTCTAGCGACATAGAAATCCCTCTAGGGACATAGAAATCTCTCTAGGGACATAGAAATCCCTCTAGGGACATAGAAATCTATCCCTCTAGGGACCTAGAAATCCCTCTAGCGACATAGAAATCCCTCTAGCGACATAGAAATCTCTCTAGTGACATAGAAATCCCTCTAGGGACATAGAAATCTATCCCTCTAGGGACCTAGAAATCCCTCTAGGGACATAGAAATCCCTCTAGGGGCATAGAAATCCCTCTAGCGACATAGAAATCCCTCTAGGGACATAGAAATCCCTCTAGGGACATAGAAATCCCTCTAGGGACCTAGAAATCCCTCTAGGGACATAGAAATCCCTCTAGGGACATAGAAATCCCTCTAGGGACATAGAAATCCCTCTAGGGACATAGAAATCCCTCTAGGGACATAGAAATCTATCCCTCTAGGGACATAGAAATCCCTCTAGGGACCTAGAAATCCCTCTAGGGACCTAGAAATCTATCCCTCTAGGGACCTAGAAATCCCTCTAGGGACATTGAAATCCCTCTAGGGACATAGAAATCCCTCTAGGGACCTAGAAATCTCTCTAGGGACCTAGAAATCTCTCTAGGGACATAGAAATCCCTCTAGGGACCTAGAAATCCCTCTAGCGACATAGAAATCCCTCTAGCGACATAGAAATCCCTCTAGGGACATAGAAATCCCTCTAGGGACATAGAAATCCCTCTAGGGACCTAGAAATCCCTCTAGGGACATAGAAATCCCTCTAGGGACATAGAAATCCCTCTAGGGACATAGAAATCCCTCTAGGGACATAGAAATCTATCCCTCTAGGGACATAGAAATCTATCCCTCTAGGGACATAGAAATCCCTCTAGGGACCTAGAAATCCCTCTAGGGACCTAGAAATCTATCCCTCTAGGGACCTAGAAATCTATCCCTCTAGGGACCTAGAAATCCCTCTAGGGACATAGAAATCCCTCTAGGGACCTAGAAATCTCTCTAGGGACCTAGAAATCTCTCTAGGGACATAGAAATCTCTCTAGGGACATAGAAATCCCTCTAGGGACATAGAAATCTATCCCTCTAGGGACCTAGAAATCCCTCTAGGGACCTAGAAATCCCTCTAGGGACATAGAAATCCCTCTAGGGACATAGAAATCCCTCTAGGGACATAGAAATCTATCCCTCTAGGGACATAGAAATCCCTCAAGGGACCTAGAAATCCCTCTAGGGACCTAGAAATCCCTCTAGGGACATTGAAATCCCTCTAGGGACATATAAATCTATCCCTCTAGGGACATAGAAATCCCTCTAGGGACATAGAAATCCCTTTAGGGACCTAGAAATCCCTCTAGGGACCTAGAAATCCCTCTAGGGACATTGAAATCCCTCTAGGGACATTGAAATCCCTCTAGGGACATAGAAATCTATCCCTCTAGGGACCTAGAAATCCCTCTAGGGACATTGAAATCCCTCTAGGGACCTAGAAATCTCTCTAGTGACATAGAAATCCCTCTAGGGACATAGAAATCTCTCTCTCTAGGGACCTAGAAATCCCTCTAGGGACCTAGAAATCCCTCTAGCGACATAGAAATCCCTCTAGCGACATAGAAATCCCTCTAGGGACCTAGAAATCCCTCTAGGGACATAGAAATCCCTCTAGGGACATAGAAATCCCTCTAGGGACCTAGAAATCCCTCTAGGGACCTAGAAATCTATCCCTCTAGGGACCTAGAAATCCCTCTAGAGACATTGAAATCCCTCTAGGGACATAGAAATCCCTCTAGGGACCTAGAAATCCCTCTAGGGACATAGAAATCCCTCTAGGGACATAGAAATCCCTCTAGGGACATTGAAATCCCTCTAGGGACATATAAATCTATCCCTCTAGGGACATAGAAATCCCTCTAGGGACATAGAAATCCCTCTAGGGACATAGAAATCCCTCTAGGGACCTAGAAATCCCTCTAGGGACCTAGAAATCCCTCTAGGGACATTGAAATCCCTCTAGGGACATTGAAATCCCTCTAGGGACATAGAAATCTATCCCTCTAGGGACCTAGAAATCCCTCTAGGGACATTGAAATCCCTCTAGGGACCTAGAAATCTCTCTAGTGACATAGAAATCCCTCTAGGGACATAGAAATCTCTATCTCTAGGGACCTAGAAATCCCTCTAGGGACCTAGAAATCCCTCTAGCGACATAGAAATCCCTCTAGCGACATAGAAATCCCTCTAGGGACCTAGAAATCCCTCTAGGGACATAGAAATCCCTCTAGGGACATAGAAATCCCTCTAGGGACCTAGAAATCCCTCTAGGGACCTAGAAATCTATCCCTCTAGGGACATAGAAATCCCTCTAGGGACATTGAAATCCCTCTAGGGACCTAGAAATCTCTCTAGTGACATAGAAATCCCTCTAGGGACATAGAAATCTCTATCTCTAGGGACCTAGAAATCCCTCTAGGGACCTAGAAATCCCTCTAGCGACATAGAAATCCCTCTAGGGACATTGAAATCCCTCTAGGGACATATAAATCTATCCCTCTAGGGACATAGAAATCCCTCTAGGGACATAGAAATCCCTCTAGGGACATAGAAATCCCTCTAGGGACATAGAAAGCCCTCTAGGGACATAGAAATCTATCCCTCTAGGGACATAGAAATCCCTCTAGGGACCTAGAAATCCCTCTAGGGACCTAGAAATCTATCCCTCTAGGGACCTAGAAATCCCTCTAGGGACATTGAAATCCCTCTAGGGACCTAGAAATCTCTCTAGAGACATAGAAATCCCTCTAGGGACCTAGAAATCCCTCTAGGGACATAGAAATCCCTCTAGGGACATAGAAATCCCTCTAGGGACATAGAAATCCCTCTAGGGACATAGAAATCTATCCCTCTAGGGACATAGAAATCCCTCTAGGGACCTAGAAATCCCTCTAGGGACCTAGAAATCTATCCCTCTAGGGACCTAGAAATCCCTCTAGGGACATTGAAATCCCTCTAGGGACCTAGAAATCTCTCTAGAGACATAGAAATCCCTCTAGGGACATAGAAATCTATCCCTCTAGGGACCTAGAAATCCCTCTAGGGACATAGAAATCCCTCTAGGGACCTAGAAATCTCTCTAGGGACATAGAAATCTATCTAGGGACATAGAAATCCCTCTAGGGACCTAGAAATCCCTCTAGGGACATAGAAATCCCTCTAGGGACATAGAAATCCCTCTAGGGACATAGAAATCCCTCTAGGGACATAGAAATCCCTCTAGGGACATAGAAATCTATCCCTCTAGGGACATAGAAATCCCTCTAGGGACCTAGAAATCCCTCTAGGGACCTAGAAATCTATCCCTCTAGGGACCTAGAAATCCCTCTAGGGACATTGAAATCCCTCTAGGGACCTAGAAATCTCTCTAGTGACATAGAAATCCCTCTAGGGACATAGAAATCTATCCCTCTAGGGACCTAGAAATCCCTCTAGGGACATAGAAATCCCTCTAGGGACCTAGAAATCTCTCTAGGGACCTAGAAATCTATCCCTCTAGGGACATAGAAATCTCTCTAGGGACATAGAAATCCCTCTAGGGACATAGAAATATATCCCTCTAGGGACCTAGAAATCTCTCTAGGGACCTAGAAATCTCTCTAGGGACATAGAAATCTCTCTAGGGACATAGAAATCCCTCTAGGGACATAGAAATCTATCCCTCTAGGGATCTAGAAATCCCTCTAGGGACCTAGAAATCCCTCTAGGGACCTAGAAATCCCTCTAGCGACATAGAAATCCCTCTAGGGACATAGAAATCTCTCTAGGGACATAGAAATCCCTCTAGGGACATAGAAATCTATCCCTCTAGGGACCTAGAAATCCCTCTAGCGACATAGAAATCCCTCTAGCGACATAGAAATCTCTCTAGTGACATAGAAATCCCTCTAGGGACATAGAAATCTATCCCTCTAGGGACCTAGAAATCCCTCTAGGGACATAGAAATCCCTCTAGGGGCATAGAAATCCCTCTAGCGACATAGAAATCCCTCTAGGGACATAGAAATCCCTCTAGGGACATAGAAATCCCTCTAGGGACCTAGAAATCCCTCTAGCGACATAGAAATCCCTCTAGGGACATAGAAATCTATCCCTCTAGGGACCTAGAAATCCCTCTAGCGACATAGAAATCCCTCTAGCGACATAGAAATCCCTCTAGGGACATAGAAATCCCTCTAGGGACATAGAAATCCCTCTAGGGACCTAGAAATCCCTCTAGGGACATAGAAATTCCTCTAGGGACATAGAAATCCCTCTAGGGACATAGAAATCCCTCTAGGGACATAGAAATCCCTCTAGGGACATAGAAATCTATCCCTCTAGGGACATAGAAATCCCTCTAGGGACCTAGAAATCCCTCTAGGGACCTAGAAATCTATCCCTCTAGGGACCTAGAAATCCCTCTAGGGACATTGAAATCCCTCTAGGTACCTAGAAACCTCTCTAGTGACATAGAAATCCCTCTAGGGACATAGAAATCTATCCCTCTAGGGACCTAGAAATCCCTCTAGGGACATAGAAATCCCTCTATGGACCTAGAAATCTCTCTAGGGACCTAGAAATCTCTCTAGGGACATAGAAATCTCTCTAGGGACATAGAAATCCCTCTAGGGACATAGAAATATATCCCTCTAGGGACCTAGAAATCCCTCTGGGGACCTAGAAATCCCTCTAGGGACCTAGAAATCCCTCTAGGGACCTAGAAATCCCTCTAGGGACCTAGAAATCCCTCTAGCGACATAGAAATCCCTCTAGGGACATAGAAATCTCTCTAGGGACATAGAAATCCCTCTAGGGACATAGAAATCTATCCCTCTAGGGACCTAGAAATCTTTCTAGCGACATAGAAATCCCTCTAGCGACATAGAAATCCCTCTAGGGACATAGAAATCCCTCTAGGGACATAGAAATCCCTCTAGGGACCTAGAAATCCCTCTAGGGACATAGAAATCCCTCTAGGGACATAGAAATCCCTCTAGGGACATAGAAATCCCTCTAGGGACATAGAAATCTATCCCTCTAGGGACATAGAAATCCCTCTAGGGACCTAGAAATCCCTCTAGGGACCTAGAAATCCCTCTAGGGACATAGAAATCCCTCTAGGGACATAGAAATCCCTCTAGGGACCTAGAAATCCCTCTAGGGACATAGAAATCCCTCTAGGGACATAGAAATCCCTCTAGGGACATAGAAATCCCTCTAGGGACATAGAAATCTATCCCTCTAGGGACATAGAAATCCCTCTAGGGACCTAGAAATCCCTCTAGGGACCTAGAAATCTATCCCTCTAGGGACCTAGAAATCCCTCTAGGGACATTGAAATCCCTCTAGGGACCTAGAAATCTCTCTAGAGACATAGAAATCCCTCTAGGGACATAGAAATCTATCCCTCTAGGGACCTAGAAATCCCTCTAGGGACATAGAAATCCCTCTAGGGACCTAGAAATCTCTCTAGGGACCTAGAAATCTCTCTAGGGACATAGAAATCTCTCTAGGGACATAGAAATCCCTCTAGGGACATAGAAATATATCCCTCTAGGGACCTAGAAATCCCTCTAGGGACCTAGAAATCCCTCTAGGGACCTAGAAATCCCTCTAGGGACCTAGAAATCCCTCTAGCGACATAGAAATCCCTCTAGGGACATAGAAATCTATCCCTCTAGGGACCTAGAAATCCCTCTAGCGACATAGAAATCCCTCTAGCGACATAGAAATCCCTCTAGGGACATAGAAATCTATCTAGGGACATAGAAATCCCTCTAGGGACATAGAAATCCCTCTAGGGACATAGAAATCTATCCCTCTAGGGACATAGAAATCCCTCTAGGGACCTAGAAATCCCTCTAGGGACCTAGAAATCCCTCTAGGGACATAGAAATCCCTCTAGGGACATAGAAATCCCTCTAGGGACCTAGAAATCCCTCTAGGGACATAGAAATCCCTCTAGGGACATAGAAATCCCTCTAGGGACATAGAAATCCCTCTAGGGACATAGAAATCTATCCCTCTAGGGACATAGAAATCCCTCTAGGGACCTAGAAATCCCTCTAGGGACCTAGAAATCTATCCCTCTAGGGACCTAGAAATCCCTCTAGGGACATTGAAATCCCTCTAGGGACCTAGAAATCTCTCTAGAGACATAGAAATCCCTCTAGGGACATAGAAATCTATCCCTCTAGGGACCTAGAAATCCCTCTAGGGACATAGAAATCCCTCTAGGGACCTAGAAATCTCTCTAGGGACCTAGAAATCTCTCTAGGGACATAGAAATCTCTCTAGGGACATAGAAATCCCTCTAGGGACATAGAAATATATCCCTCTAGGGACCTAGAAATCCCTCTAGGGACCTAGAAATCCCTCTAGGGACCTAGAAATCCCTCTAGCGACATAGAAATCCCTCTAGGGACATAGAAATCCCTCTAGCGACATAGAAATCCCTCTAGGGACATAGAAATCTATCTAGGGACATAGAAATCCCTCTAGGGACCTAGAAATCCCTCTAGGGACATAGAAATCCCTCTAGGGACATAGAAATCCCTCTAGGGACATAGAAATCCCTCTAGGGACATAGAAATCCCTCTAGGGACATAGAAATCTATCCCTCTAGGGACATAGAAATCCCTCTAGGGACCTAGAAATCCCTCTAGGGACCTAGAAATCTATCCCTCTAGGGACCTAGAAATCCCTCTAGGGACATTGAAATCCCTCTAGGGACCTAGAAATCTCTCTAGTGACATAGAAATCCCTCTAGGGACATAGAAATCTATCCCTCTAGGGACCTAGAAATCCCTCTAGGGACATAGAAATCCCTCTAGGGACCTAGAAATCTCTCTAGGGACCTAGAAATCTATCCCTCTAGGGACATAGAAATCTCTCTAGGGACATAGAAATCCCTCTAGGGACATAGAAATATATCCCACTAGGGACCTAGAAATCTCTCTAGGGACCTAGAAATCTCTCTAGGGACATAGAAATCTCTCTAGGGACATAGAAATCCCTCTAGGGACATAGAAATCTATCCCTCTAGGGACCTAGAAATCCCTCTAGGGACCTAGAAATCCCTCTAGGGACCTAGAAATCCCTCTAGCGACATAGAAATCCCTCTAGGGACATAGAAATCTCTCTAGGGACATAGAAATCCCTCTAGGGACATAGAAATCCCTCTAGGGACATAGAAATCCCTCTAGGGACATAGAAATCTATCCCTCTAGGGACATAGAAATCCCTCTAGGGACCTAGAAATCCCTCTAGGGACCTAGAAATCTATCCCTCTAGGGACCTAGAAATCCCTCTAGGGACATTGAAATCCCTCTAGGGACCTAGAAATCTCTCTAGTGACATAGAAATCCCTCTAGGGACATAGAAATCTATCCCTCTAGGGACCTAGAAATCCCTCTAGGGACATAGAAATCCCTCTAGGGACCTAGAAATCTCTCTAGGGACCTAGAAATCTATCCCTCTAGGGACATAGAAATCTCTCTAGGGACATAGAAATCCCTCTAGGGACATAGAAATATATCCCACTAGGGACCTAGAAATCTCTCTAGGGACCTAGAAATCTCTCTAGGGACATAGAAATCTCTCTAGGGACATAGAAATCCCTCTAGGGACATAGAAATCTATCCCTCTAGGGACCTAGAAATCCCTCTAGGGACCTAGAAATCCCTCTAGGGACCTAGAAATCCCTCTAGCGACATAGAAATCCCTCTAGGGACATAGAAATCTCTCTAGGGACATAGAAATCCCTCTAGGGACATAGAAATCTATCCCTCTAGGGACCTAGAAATCCCTCTAGCGACATAGAAATCCCTCTAGCGACATAGAAATCTCTCTAGTGACATAGAAATCCCTCTAGGGACATAGAAATCTATCCCTCTAAGGACCTAGAAATCCCTCTAGGGACATAGAAATCCCTCTAGGGGCATAGAAATCCCTCTAGCGACATAGAAATCCCTCTAGGGACATAGAAATCCCTCTAGGGACATAGAAATCCCTCTAGGGACCTAGAAATCCCTCTAGGGACATAGAAATCCCTCTAGGGACATAGAAATCCCTCTAGGGACATAGAAATCCCTCTAGGGACATAGAAATCCCTCTAGGGACATAGAAATCTATCCCTCTAGGGACATAGAAATCCCTCTAGGGACCTAGAAATCCCTCTAGGGACCTAGAAATCTATCCCTCTAGGGACCTAGAAATCCCTCTAGGGACATTGAAATCCCTCTAGGGACATAGAAATCCCTCTAGGGACCTAGAAATCTCTCTAGGGACCTAGAAATCTCTCTAGGGACATAGAAATCCCTCTAGGGACCTAGAAATCCCTCTAGCGACATAGAAATCCCTCTAGCGACATAGAAATCCCTCTAGGGACATAGAAATCCCTCTAGGGACATAGAAATCCCTCTAGGGACCTAGAAATCCCTCTAGGGACATAGAAATCCCTCTAGGGACATAGAAATCCCTCTAGGGACATAGAAATCCCTCTAGGGACATAGAAATCTATCCCTCTAGGGACATAGAAATCTATCCCTCTAGGGACATAGAAATCCCTCTAGGGACCTAGAAATCCCTCTAGGGACCTAGAAATCTATCCCTCTAGGGACCTAGAAATCTATCCCTCTAGGGACCTAGAAATCCCTCTAGGGACATAGAAATCCCTCTAGGGACCTAGAAATCTCTCTAGGGACCTAGAAATCTCTCTAGGGACATAGAAATCTCTCTAGGGACATAGAAATCCCTCTAGGGACATAGAAATCTATCCCTCTAGGGACCTAGAAATCCCTCTAGGGACCTAGAAATCCCTCTAGGGACCTAGAAATCCCTCTAGGGACCTAGAAATCCCTCTAGCGACATAGAAATCCCTCTAGGGACATAGAAATCTCTCTAGGGACATAGAAATCCCTCTAGGGACATAGAAATCTATCCCTCTAGGAACCTAGAAATCCCTCTAGCGACATAGAAATCCCTCTAGCGACATAGAAATCCCTCTAGGGACATAGAAATCCCTCTAGGGACATAGAAATCCCTCTAGGGACCTAGAAATCCCTCTAGGGACATAGAAATCCCTCTAGGGGCATAGAAATCCCTCTAGCGACATAGAAATCCCTCTAGGGACATAGAAATCCCTCTAGGGACATAGAAATCCCTCTAGGGACCTAGAAATCCCTCTAGCGACATAGAAATCCCTCTAGGGACATAGGAATCTATCCCTCTAGGGACCTAGAAATCCCTCTAGCGACATAGAAATCCCTCTAGCGACATAGAAATCCCTCTAGGGACATAGAAATCCCTCTAGGGACATAGAAATCCCTCTAGGGACCTAGAAATCCCTCTAGGGACATAGAAATTCCTCTAGGGACATAGAAATCCCTCTAGGGACATAGAAATCCCTCTAGGGACATAGAAATCCCTCTAGGGACATAGAAATCTATCCCTCTAGGGACATAGAAATCCCTCTAGGGACCTAGAAATCCCTCTAGGGACCTAGAAATCTATCCCTCTAGGGACCTAGAAATCCCTCTAGGGACATTGAAATCCCTCTAGGTACCTAGAAATCTCTCTAGTGACATAGAAATCCCTCTAGGGACATAGAAATCTATCCCTCTAGGGACCTAGAAATCCCTCTAGGGACATAGAAATCCCTCTATGGACCTAGAAATCTCTCTAGGGACCTAGAAATCTCTCTAGGGACATAGAAATCTCTCTAGGGACATAGAAATCCCTCTAGGGACATAGAAATATATCCCTCTAGGGACCTAGAAATCCCTCTAGGGACCTAGAAATCCCTCTAGGGACCTAGAAATCCCTCTAGGGACCTAGAAATCCCTCTGGGGACCTAGAAATCCCTCTAGCGACATAGAAATCCCTCTAGGGACATAGAAATCTCTCTAGGGACATAGAAATCCCTCTAGGGACATAGAAATCTATCCCTCTAGGGACCTAGAAATCTTTCTAGCGACATAGAAATGCCTCTAGCGACATAGAAATCCCTCTAGGGACATAGAAATCCCTCTAGGGACATAGAAATCCCTCTAGGGACCTAGAAATCCCTCTAGGGACATAGAAATCCCTCTAGGGACATAGAAATCCCTCTAGGGACATAGAAATCCCTCTAGGGACATAGAAATCTATCCCTCTAGGGACATAGAAATCCCTCTAGGGACCTAGAAATCCCTCTAGGGACCTAGAAATCCCTCTAGGGACATAGAAATCCCTCTAGGGACATAGAAATCCCTCTAGGGACCTAGAAATCCCTCTAGGGACATAGAAATCCCTCTAGGGACATAGAAATCCCTCTAGGGACATAGAAATCCCTCTAGGGACATAGAAATCTATCCCTCTAGGGACATAGAAATCCCTCTAGGGACCTAGAAATCCCTCTAGGGACCTAGAAATCTATCCCTCTAGGGACCTAGAAATCCCTCTAGGGACATTGAAATCCCTCTAGGGACCTAGAAATCTCTCTAGAGACATAGAAATCCCTCTAGGGACATAGAAATCTATCCCTCTAGGGACCTAGAAATCCCTCTAGGGACATAGAAATCCCTCTAGGGACCTAGAAATCTCTCTAGGGACCTAGAAATCTCTCTAGGGACATAGAAATCTCTCTAGGGACATAGAAATCCCTCTAGGGACATAGAAATATATCCCTCTAGGGACCTAGAAATCCCTCTAGGGACCTAGAAATCCCTCTAGGGACCTAGAAATCCCTCTAGGGACCTAGAAATCCCTCTAGCGACATAGAAATCCCTCTAGGGACATAGAAATCTATCCCTCTAGCGACATAGAAATCCCTCTAGCGACATAGAAATCCCTCTAGGGACATAGAAATCTATCTAGGGACATAGAAATCCCTCTAGGGACCTAGAAATCCCTCTAGGGACATAGAAATCCCTCTAGGGACATAGAAATCCCTCTAGGGACATAGAAATCCCTCTAGGGACATAGAAATCCCTCTAGGGACATAGAAATCCCTCTAGGGACATAGAAATCTATCCCTCTAGGGACATAGAAATCCCTCTAGGGACCTAGAAATCCCTCTAGGGACCTAGAAATCTATCCCTCTAGGGACCTAGAAATCCCTCTAGGGACATTGAAATCCCTCTAGGGACCTAGAAATCTCTCTAGTGACATAGAAATCCCTCTAGGGACATAGAAATCTATCCCTCTAGGGACCTAGAAATCCCTCTAGGGACATAGAAATCCCTCTAGGGACCTAGAAATCTCTCTAGGGACCTAGAAATCTATCCCTCTAGGGACATAGAAATCTCTCTAGGGACATAGAAATCCCTCTAGGGACATAGAAATATATCCCACTAGGGACCTAGAAATCTCTCTAGGGACCTAGAAATCTCTCTAGGGACATAGAAATCTCTCTAGGGACATAGAAATCCCTCTAGGGACATAGAAATCTATCCCTCTAGGGACCTAGAAATCCCTCTAGGGACCTAGAAATCCCTCTAGGGACCTAGAAATCCCTCTAGCGACATAGAAATCCCTCTAGGGACATAGAAATCTCTCTAGGGACATAGAAATCCCTCTAGGGACATAGAAATCTATCCCTCTAGGGACCTAGAAATCCCTCTAGCGACATAGAAATCCCTCTAGCGACATAGAAATCTCTCTAGTGACATAGAAATCCCTCTAGGGACATAGAAATCTATCCCTCTAGGGACCTAGAAATCCCTCTAGGGACATAGAAATCCCTCTAGGGGCATAGAAATCCCTCTAGCGACATAGAAATCCCTCTAGGGACATAGAAATCCCTCTAGGGACATAGAAATCCCTCTAGGGACCTAGAAATCCCTCTAGGGACATAGAAATCCCTCTAGGGACATAGAAATCCCTCTAGGGACATAGAAATCTATCCCTCTAGGGACATAGAAATCCCTCTAGGGACCTAGAAATCCCTCTAGGGACCTAGAAATCTATCCCTCTAGGGACCTAGAAATCCCTCTAGGGACATTGAAATCCCTCTAGGGACATAGAAATCCCTCTAGGGACCTAGAAATCTCTCTAGGGACCTAGAAATCTCTCTAGGGACATAGAAATCCCTCTAGGGACCTAGAAATCCCTCTAGCGACATAGAAATCCCTCTAGCGACATAGAAATCCCTCTAGGGACATAGAAATCCCTCTAGGGACATAGAAATCCCTCTAGGGACCTAGAAATCCCTCTAGGGACATAGAAATCCCTCTAGGGACATAGAAATCCCTCTAGGGACATAGAAATCCCTCTAGGGACATAGAAATCTATCCCTCTAGGGACATAGAAATCTATCCCTCTAGGGACATAGAAATCCCTCTAGGGACCTAGAAATCCCTCTAGGGACCTAGAAATCTATCCCTCTAGGGACCTAGAAATCTATCCCTCTAGGGACCTAGAAATCCCTCTAGGGACATAGAAATCCCTCTAGGGACCTAGAAATCTCTCTAGGGACCTAGAAATCTCTCTAGGGACATAGAAATCTCTCTAGGGACATAGAAATCCCTCTAGGGACATAGAAATCTATCCCTCTAGGGACCTAGAAATCCCTCTAGGGACCTAGAAATCCCTCTAGGGACCTAGAAATCCCTCTAGGGACCTAGAAATCCCTCTAGCGACATAGAAATCCCTCTAGGGACATAGAAATCTCTCTAGGGACATAGAAATCCCTCTAGGGACATAGAAATCTATCCCTCTAGGAACCTAGAAATCCCTCTAGCGACATAGAAATCCCTCTAGCGACATAGAAATCCCTCTAGGGACATAGAAATCCCTCTAGGGACATAGAAATCCCTCTAGGGACCTAGAAATCCCTCTAGGGACATAGAAATCTCTCTAGGGACATAGAAATCCCTCTAGGGACATAGAAATCTATCCCTCTAGGGACCTAGAAATCCCTCTAGCGACATAGAAATCCCTCTAGCGACATAGAAATCCCTCTAGGGACCTAGAAATCCCTCTAGGGACCTAGAAATCTATCCCTCTAGGGACCTAGAAATCCCTCTAGGGACATTGAAATCCCTCTAGGGACCTAGAAATCTCTCTAGTGACATAGAAATCCCTCTAGGGACATAGAAATCTATCCCTCTAGGGACCTAGAAATCCCTCTAGGGACATAGAAATCCCTCTAGCGACATAGAAATCCCTCTAGCGACATAGAAATCCCTCTAGGGACATAGAAATCCCTCTAGGGACATAGAAATCCCTCTAGGGACCTAGAAATCCCTCTAGGGACATAGAAATCCCTCTAGGGACATAGAAATCCCTCTAGCGACATAGAAATCCCTCTAGGGACATAGAAATCCCTCTAGGGACATAGAAATCCCTCTAGGGACCTAGAAATCCCTCTAGGGACATAGAAATCCCTCTAGGGACATAGAAATCCCTCTAGGGACATAGAAATCCCTCTAGGGACATAGAAATCTATCCCTCTAGGGACATAGAAATCCCTCTAGGGACCTAGAAATCCCTCTAGGGACCTAGAAATCTATCCCTCTAGGGACCTAGAAATCTATCCCTCTAGGGACCTAGAAATCCCTCTAGGGACATAGAAATCCCTCTAGGGACCTAGAAATCTCTCTAGGGACCTAGAAATCTCTCTAGGGACATAGAAATCTCTCTAGGGACATAGAAATCCCTCTAGGGACATAGAAATCTATCCCTCTAGGGACCTAGAAATCCCTCTAGGGACCTAGAAATCCCTCTAGGGACCTAGAAATCCCTCTAGGGACCTAGAAATCCCTCTAGCGACATAGAAATCCCTCTAGGGACATAGAAATCTCTCTAGGGACATAGAAATCCCTCTAGGGACATAAAAATCTATCCCTCTAGGAACCTAGAAATCCCTCTAGCGACATAGAAATCCCTCTAGCGACATAGAAATCCCTCTAGGGACATAGAAATCCCTCTAGGGACATAGAAATCCCTCTAGGGACCTAGAAATCCCTCTAGGGACATAGAAATCCCTCTAGGGACATAGAAATCCCTCTAGGGACATAGAAATCCCTCTAGGGACATAGAAATCCCTCTAGGGACATAGAAATCTATCCCTCTAGGGACATAGAAATCCCTCTAGGGACCTAGAAATCCCTCTAGGGACCTAGAAATCTATCCCTCTAGGGACCTAGAAATCCCTCTAGGGACATTGAAATCCCTCTAGGGACCTAGAAATCTCTCTAGTGACATAGAAATCCCTCTAGGGACCTAGAAATCTCTCTAGGGACCTAGAAATCTCTCTAGGGACATAGAAATCTCTCTAGGGACATAGAAATCCCTCTAGGGACATAGAAATATATCCCTCTAGGGACCTAGAAATCCCTCTAGGGACCTAGAAATCCCTCTAGGGACCTAGAAATCCCTCTAGGGACCTAGAAATCCCTCTAGCGACATAGAAATCCCTCTAGGGACATAGAAATCTCTCTAGGGACATAGAAATCCCTCTAGGGACATAGAAATCTATCCCTCTAGGGACCTAGAAATCCCTCTAGCGACATAGAAATCCCTCTAGCGACATAGAAATCCCTCTAGGGACATAGAAATCCCTCTAGGGACATAGAAATCCCTCTAGGGACCTAGAAATCCCTCTAGGGACATAGAAATCCCTCTAGGGACATAGAAATCCCTCTAGGGACATAGAAATCCCTCTAGGGACATAGAAATCTATCCCTCTAGGGACATAGAAATCCCTCAAGGGACCTAGAAATCCCTCTAGGGACCTAGAAATCCCTCTAGGGACATTGAAATCCCTCTAGGGACATATAAATCTATCCCTCTAGGGACATAGAAATCCCTCTAGGGACATAGAAATCCCTTTAGGGACCTAGAAATCCCTCTAGGGACCTAGAAATCCCTCTAGGGACATTGAAATCCCTCTAGGGACATTGAAATCCCTCTAGGGACATAGAAATCTATCCCTCTAGGGACCTAGAAATCCCTCTAGGGACATTGAAATCCCTCTAGGGACCTAGAAATCTCTCTAGTGACATAGAAATCCCTCTAGGGACATAGAAATCTCTCTCTCTAGGGACCTAGAAATCCCTCTAGGGACCTAGAAATCCCTCTAGCGACATAGAAATCCCTCTAGCGACATAGAAATCCCTCTAGGGACCTAGAAATCCCTCTAGGGACATAGAAATCCCTCTAGGGACATAGAAATCCCTCTAGGGACCTAGAAATCCCTCTAGGGACCTAGAAATCTATCCCTCTAGGGACCTAGAAATCTATCCCTCTAGGGACCTAGAAATCCCTCTAGAGACATTGAAATCCCTCTAGGGACATAGAAATCCCTCTAGGGACCTAGAAATCCCTCTAGGGACATAGAAATCCCTCTAGGGACATAGAAATCCCTCTAGGGACATTGAAATCCCTCTAGGGACATATAAATCTATCCCTCTAGGGACATAGAAATCCCTCTAGGGACATAGAAATCCCTCTAGGGACATAGAAATCCCTCTAGGGACCTAGAAATCCCTCTAGGGACCTAGAAATCCCTCTAGGGACATTGAAATCCCTCTAGGGACATTGAAATCCCTCTAGGGACATAGAAATCTATCCCTCTAGGGACCTAGAAATCCCTCTAGGGACATTGAAATCCCTCTAGGGACCTAGAAATCTCTCTAGTGACATAGAAATCCCTCTAGGGACATAGAAATCTCTATCTCTAGGGACCTAGAAATCCCTCTAGGGACCTAGAAATCCCTCTAGCGACATAGAAATCCCTCTAGCGACATAGAAATCCCTCTAGGGACCTAGAAATCCCTCTAGGGACATAGAAATCCCTCTAGGGACATAGAAATCCCTCTAGGGACCTAGAAATCCCTCTAGGGACCTAGAAATCTATCCCTCTAGGGACATAGAAATCCCTCTAGGGACATTGAAATCCCTCTAGGGACCTAGAAATCTCTCTAGTGACATAGAAATCCCTCTAGGGACATAGAAATCTCTATCTCTAGGGACCTAGAAATCCCTCTAGGGACCTAGAAATCCCTCTAGGGACATTGAAATCCCTCTAGGGACATATAAATCTATCCCTCTAGGGACATAGAAATCCCTCTAGGGACATAGAAATCCCTCTAGGGACATAGAAATCCCTCTAGGGACATAGAAATCCCTCTAGGGACATAGAAATCCCTCTAGGGACATAGAAATCTATCCCTCTAGGGACATAGAAATCCCTCTAGGGACCTAGAAATCCCTCTAGGGACCTAGAAATCTATCCCTCTAGGGACCTAGAAATCCCTCTAGGGACATTGAAATCCCTCTAGGGACCTAGAAATCTCTCTAGAGACATAGAAATCCCTCTAGGGACATAGAAATCTATCCCTCTAGGGACCTAGAAATCCCTCTAGGGACATAGAAATCCCTCTAGGGACCTAGAAATCTCTCTAGGGACATAGAAATCTATCTAGGGACATAGAAATCCCTCTAGGGACCTAGAAATCCCTCTAGGGACATAGAAATCCCTCTAGGGACATAGAAATCCCTCTAGGGACATAGAAATCCCTCTAGGGACATAGAAATCCCTCTAGGGACATAGAAATCTATCCCTCTAGGGACATAGAAATCCCTCTAGGGACCTAGAAATCCCTCTAGGGACCTAGAAATCTATCCCTCTAGGGACCTAGAAATCCCTCTAGGGACATTGAAATCCCTCTAGGGACCTAGAAATCCCTCTAGAGACATTGAAATCCCTCTAGGGACATAGAAATCCCTCTAGGGACCTAGAAATCCCTCTAGGGACATAGAAATCCCTCTAGGGACATAGAAATCCCTCTAGGGACATTGAAATCCCTCTAGGGACATATAAATCTATCCCTCTAGGGACATAGAAATCCCTCTAGGGACATAGAAATCCCTCTAGGGACATAGAAATCCCTCTAGGGACCTAGAAATCCCTCTAGGGACCTAGAAATCCCTCTAGGGACATTGAAATCCCTCTAGGGACATTGAAATCCCTCTAGGGACATAGAAATCTATCCCTCTAGGGACCTAGAAATCCCTCTAGGGACATTGAAATCCCTCTAGGGACCTAGAAATCTCTCTAGTGACATAGAAATCCCTCTAGGGACATAGAAATCTCTATCTCTAGGGACCTAGAAATCCCTCTAGGGACCTAGAAATCCCTCTAGCGACATAGAAATCCCTCTAGCGACATAGAAATCCCTCTAGGGACCTAGAAATCCCTCTAGGGACATAGAAATCCCTCTAGGGACATAGAAATCCCTCTAGGGACCTAGAAATCCCTCTAGGGACCTAGAAATCTATCCCTCTAGGGACATAGAAATCCCTCTAGGGACATTGAAATCCCTCTAGGGACCTAGAAATCTCTCTAGTGACATAGAAATCCCTCTAGGGACATAGAAATCTCTATCTCTAGGGACCTAGAAATCCCTCTAGGGACCTAGAAATCCCTCTAGGGACATTGAAATCCCTCTAGGGACATATAAATCTATCCCTCTAGGGACATAGAAATCCCTCTAGGGACATAGAAATCCCTCTAGGGACATAGAAATCCCTCTAGGGACATAGAAATCCCTCTAGGGACATAGAAATCCCTCTAGGGACATAGAAATCTATCCCTCTAGGGACATAGAAATCCCTCTAGGGACCTAGAAATCCCTCTAGGGACCTAGAAATCTATCCCTCTAGGGACCTAGAAATCCCTCTAGGGACATTGAAATCCCTCTAGGGACCTAGAAATCTCTCTAGAGACATAGAAATCCCTCTAGGGACATAGAAATCTATCCCTCTAGGGACCTAGAAATCCCTCTAGGGACATAGAAATCCCTCTAGGGACCTAGAAATCTCTCTAGGGACATAGAAATCTATCTAGGGACATAGAAATCCCTCTAGGGACCTAGAAATCCCTCTAGGGACATAGAAATCCCTCTAGGGACATAGAAATCCCTCTAGGGACATAGAAATCCCTCTAGGGACATAGAAATCTATCCCTCTAGGGACATAGAAATCCCTCTAGGGACCTAGAAATCCCTCTAGGGACCTAGAAATCTATCCCTCTAGGGACCTAGAAATCCCTCTAGGGACATTGAAATCCCTCTAGGGACCTAGAAATCTCTCTAGTGACATAGAAATCCCTCTAGGGACATAGAAATCTATCCCTCTAGGGACCTAGAAATCCCTCTAGGGACATAGAAATCCCTCTAGGGACCTAGAAATCTCTCTAGGGACCTAGAAATCTATCCCTCTAGGGACATAGAAATCTCTCTAGGGACATAGAAATCCCTCTAGGGACAAAGAAATATATCCCTCTAGGGACCTAGAAATCTCTCTAGGGACCTAGAAATCTCTCTAGGGACATAGAAATCTCTCTAGGGACATAGAAATCCCTCTAGGGACATAGAAATCTATCCCTCTAGGGATCTAGAAATCCCTCTAGGGACCTAGAAATCCCTCTAGGGACCTAGAAATCCCTCTAGCGACATAGAAATCCCTCTAGGGACATAGAAATCTCTCTAGGGACATAGAAATCCCTCTAGGGACATAGAAATCTATCCCTCTAGGGACCTAGAAATCCCTCTAGCGACATAGAAATCCCTCTAGCGACATAGAAATCTCTCTAGTGACATAGAAATCCCTCTAGGGACATAGAAATCTATCCCTCTAGGGACCTAGAAATCCCTCTAGGGACATAGAAATCCCTCTAGGGGCATAGAAATCCCTCTAGCGACATAGAAATCCCTCTAGGGACATAGAAATCCCTCTAGGGACATAGAAATCCCTCTAGGGACCTAGAAATCCCTCTAGCGACATAGAAATCCCTCTAGGGACATAGAAATCTATCCCTCTAGGGACCTAGAAATCCCTCTAGCGACATAGAAATCCCTCTAGCGACATAGAAATCCCTCTAGGGACATAGAAATCCCTCTAGGGACATAGAAATCCCTCTAGGGACCTAGAAATCCCTCTAGGGACATAGAAATTCCTCTAGGGACATAGAAATCCCTCTAGGGACATAGAAATCCCTCTAGGGACATAGAAATCCCTCTAGGGACATAGAAATCCCTCTAGGGACATAGAAATCTATCCCTCTAGGGACATAGAAATCCCTCTAGGGACCTAGAAATCCCTCTAGGGACCTAGAAATCTATCCCTCTAGGGACCTAGAAATCCCTCTAGGGACATTGAAATCCCTCTAGGTACCTAGAAATCTCTCTAGTGACATAGAAATCCCTCTAGGGACCTAGAAATCTCTCTAGGGACCTAGAAATCTCTCTAGGGACATAGAAATCTCTCTAGGGACATAGAAATCCCTCTAGGGACATAGAAATATATCCCTCTAGGGACCTAGAAATCCCTCTAGGGACATAGAAATCCCTCTAGGGACCTAGAAATCCCTCTAGGGACCTAGAAATCTATCCCTCTAGGGACCTAGAAATCCCTCTAGAGACATTGAAATCCCTCTAGGGACATAGAAATCCCTCTAGGGACCTAGAAATCCCTCTAGGGACATAGAAATCCCTCTAGGGACATAGAAATCCCTCTAGGGACATTGAAATCCCTCTAGGGACATATAAATCTATCCCTCTAGGGACATAGAAATCCCTCTAGGGACATAGAAATCCCTCTAGGGACATAGAAATCCCTCTAGGGACCTAGAAATCCCTCTAGGGACCTAGAAATCCCTCTAGGGACATTGAAATCCCTCTAGGGACATTGAAATCCCTCTAGGGACATAGAAATCTATCCCTCTAGGGACCTAGAAATCCCTCTAGGGACATTGAAATCCCTCTAGGGACCTAGAAATCTCTCTAGTGACATAGAAATCCCTCTAGGGACATAGAAATCTCTATCTCTAGGGACCTAGAAATCCCTCTAGGGACCTAGAAATCCCTCTAGCGACATAGAAATCCCTCTAGCGACATAGAAATCCCTCTAGGGACCTAGAAATCCCTCTAGGGACATAGAAATCCCTCTAGGGACATAGAAATCCCTCTAGGGACCTAGAAATCCCTCTAGGGACCTAGAAATCTATCCCTCTAGGGACATAGAAATCCCTCTAGGGACATTGAAATCCCTCTAGGGACCTAGAAATCTCTCTAGTGACATAGAAATCCCTCTAGGGACATAGAAATCTCTATCTCTAGGGACCTAGAAATCCCTCTAGGGACCTAGAAATCCCTCTAGGGACATTGAAATCCCTCTAGGGACATATAAATCTATCCCTCTAGGGACATAGAAATCCCTCTAGGGACATAGAAATCCCTCTAGGGACATAGAAATCCCTCTAGGGACATAGAAATCCCTCTAGGGACATAGAAATCCCTCTAGGGACATAGAAATCTATCCCTCTAGGGACATAGAAATCCCTCTAGGGACCTAGAAATCCCTCTAGGGACCTAGAAATCTATCCCTCTAGGGACCTAGAAATCCCTCTAGGGACATTGAAATCCCTCTAGGGACCTAGAAATCTCTCTAGAGACATAGAAATCCCTCTAGGGACATAGAAATCTATCCCTCTAGGGACCTAGAAATCCCTCTAGGGACATAGAAATCCCTCTAGGGACCTAGAAATCTCTCTAGGGACATAGAAATCTATCTAGGGACATAGAAATCCCTCTAGGGACCTAGAAATCCCTCTAGGGACATAGAAATCCCTCTAGGGACATAGAAATCCCTCTAGGGACATAGAAATCCCTCTAGGGACATAGAAATCCCTCTAGGGACATAGAAATCTATCCCTCTAGGGACATAGAAATCCCTCTAGGGACCTAGAAATCCCTCTAGGGACCTAGAAATCTATCCCTCTAGGGACCTAGAAATCCCTCTAGGGACATTGAAATCCCTCTAGGGACCTAGAAATCCCTCTAGAGACATTGAAATCCCTCTAGGGACATAGAAATCCCTCTAGGGACCTAGAAATCCCTCTAGGGACATAGAAATCCCTCTAGGGACATAGAAATCCCTCTAGGGACATTGAAATCCCTCTAGGGACATATAAATCTATCCCTCTAGGGACATAGAAATCCCTCTAGGGACATAGAAATCCCTCTAGGGACATAGAAATCCCTCTAGGGACCTAGAAATCCCTCTAGGGACCTAGAAATCCCTCTAGGGACATTGAAATCCCTCTAGGGACATTGAAATCCCTCTAGGGACATAGAAATCTATCCCTCTAGGGACCTAGAAATCCCTCTAGGGACATTGAAATCCCTCTAGGGACCTAGAAATCTCTCTAGTGACATAGAAATCCCTCTAGGGACATAGAAATCTCTATCTCTAGGGACCTAGAAATCCCTCTAGGGACCTAGAAATCCCTCTAGCGACATAGAAATCCCTCTAGCGACATAGAAATCCCTCTAGGGACCTAGAAATCCCTCTAGGGACATAGAAATCCCTCTAGGGACATAGAAATCCCTCTAGGGACCTAGAAATCCCTCTAGGGACCTAGAAATCTATCCCTCTAGGGACATAGAAATCCCTCTAGGGACATTGAAATCCCTCTAGGGACCTAGAAATCTCTCTAGTGACATAGAAATCCCTCTAGGGACATAGAAATCTCTATCTCTAGGGACCTAGAAATCCCTCTAGGGACCTAGAAATCCCTCTAGGGACATTGAAATCCCTCTAGGGACATATAAATCTATCCCTCTAGGGACATAGAAATCCCTCTAGGGACATAGAAATCCCTCTAGGGACATAGAAATCCCTCTAGGGACATAGAAATCCCTCTAGGGACATAGAAATCCCTCTAGGGACATAGAAATCTATCCCTCTAGGGACATAGAAATCCCTCTAGGGACCTAGAAATCCCTCTAGGGACCTAGAAATCTATCCCTCTAGGGACCTAGAAATCCCTCTAGGGACATTGAAATCCCTCTAGGGACCTAGAAATCTCTCTAGAGACATAGAAATCCCTCTAGGGACATAGAAATCTATCCCTCTAGGGACCTAGAAATCCCTCTAGGGACATAGAAATCCCTCTAGGGACCTAGAAATCTCTCTAGGGACATAGAAATCTATCTAGGGACATAGAAATCCCTCTAGGGACCTAGAAATCCCTCTAGGGACATAGAAATCCCTCTAGGGACATAGAAATCCCTCTAGGGACATAGAAATCCCTCTAGGGACATAGAAATCTATCCCTCTAGGGACATAGAAATCCCTCTAGGGACCTAGAAATCCCTCTAGGGACCTAGAAATCTATCCCTCTAGGGACCTAGAAATCCCTCTAGGGACATTGAAATCCCTCTAGGGACCTAGAAATCTCTCTAGTGACATAGAAATCCCTCTAGGGACATAGAAATCTATCCCTCTAGGGACCTAGAAATCCCTCTAGGGACATAGAAATCCCTCTAGGGACCTAGAAATCTCTCTAGGGACCTAGAAATCTATCCCTCTAGGGACATAGAAATCTCTCTAGGGACATAGAAATCCCTCTAGGGACAAAGAAATATATCCCTCTAGGGACCTAGAAATCTCTCTAGGGACCTAGAAATCTCTCTAGGGACATAGAAATCTCTCTAGGGACATAGAAATCCCTCTAGGGACATAGAAATCTATCCCTCTAGGGATCTAGAAATCCCTCTAGGGACCTAGAAATCCCTCTAGGGACCTAGAAATCCCTCTAGCGACATAGAAATCCCTCTAGGGACATAGAAATCTCTCTAGGGACATAGAAATCCCTCTAGGGACATAGAAATCTATCCCTCTAGGGACCTAGAAATCCCTCTAGCGACATAGAAATCCCTCTAGCGACATAGAAATCTCTCTAGTGACATAGAAATCCCTCTAGGGACATAGAAATCTATCCCTCTAGGGACCTAGAAATCCCTCTAGGGACATAGAAATCCCTCTAGGGGCATAGAAATCCCTCTAGCGACATAGAAATCCCTCTAGGGACATAGAAATCCCTCTAGGGACATAGAAATCCCTCTAGGGACCTAGAAATCCCTCTAGCGACATAGAAATCCCTCTAGGGACATAGAAATCTATCCCTCTAGGGACCTAGAAATCCCTCTAGCGACATAGAAATCCCTCTAGCGACATAGAAATCCCTCTAGGGACATAGAAATCCCTCTAGGGACATAGAAATCCCTCTAGGGACCTAGAAATCCCTCTAGGGACATAGAAATTCCTCTAGGGACATAGAAATCCCTCTAGGGACATAGAAATCCCTCTAGGGACATAGAAATCCCTCTAGGGACATAGAAATCCCTCTAGGGACATAGAAATCTATCCCTCTAGGGACATAGAAATCCCTCTAGGGACCTAGAAATCCCTCTAGGGACCTAGAAATCTATCCCTCTAGGGACCTAGAAATCCCTCTAGGGACATTGAAATCCCTCTAGGTACCTAGAAATCTCTCTAGTGACATAGAAATCCCTCTAGGGACATAGAAATCTATCCCTCTAGGGACCTAGAAATCCCTCTAGGGACATAGAAATCCCTCTATGGACCTAGAAATCTCTCTAGGGACCTAGAAATCTCTCTAGGGACATAGAAATCTCTCTAGGGACATAGAAATCCCTCTAGGGACATAGAAATATATCCCTCTAGGGACCTAGAAATCCCTCTAGGGACCTAGAAATCCCTCTAGGGACCTAGAAATCCCTCTAGGGACCTAGAAATCCCTCTAGGGACCTAGAAATCCGTCTAGCGACATAGAAATCCCTCTAGGGACATAGAAATCTCTCTAGGGACATAGAAATCCCTCTAGGGACATAGAAATCTATCCCTCTAGGGACCTAGAAATCTTTCTAGCGACATAGAAATCCCTCTAGCGACATAGAAATCCCTCTAGGGACATAGAAATCCCTCTAGGGACATAGAAATCCCTCTAGGGACCTAGAAATCCCTCTAGGGACATAGAAATCCCTCTAGGGACATAGAAATCCCTCTAGGGACATAGAAATCCCTCTAGGGACATAGAAATCTATCCCTCTAGGGACATAGAAATCCCTCTAGGGACCTAGAAATCCCTCTAGGGACCTAGAAATCCCTCTAGGGACATAGAAATCCCTCTAGGGACATAGAAATCCCTCTAGGGACCTAGAAATCCCTCTAGGGACATAGAAATCCCTCTAGGGACATAGAAATCCCTCTAGGGACATAGAAATCCCTCTAGGGACATAGAAATCTATCCCTCTAGGGACATAGAAATCCCTCTAGGGACCTAGAAATCCCTCTAGGGACCTAGAAATCTATCCCTCTAGGGACCTAGAAATCCCTCTAGGGACATTGAAATCCCTCTAGGGACCTAGAAATCTCTCTAGAGACATAGAAATCCCTCTAGGGACATAGAAATCTATCCCTCTAGGGACCTAGAAATCCCTCTAGGGACATAGAAATCCCTCTAGGGACCTAGAAATCTCTCTAGGGACCTAGAAATCTCTCTAGGGACATAGAAATCTCTCTAGGGACATAGAAATCCCTCTAGGGACATAGAAATATATCCCTCTAGGGACCTAGAAATCCCTCTAGGGACCTAGAAATCCCTCTAGGGACCTAGAAATCCCTCTAGGGACCTAGAAATCCCTCTAGCGACATAGAAATCCCTCTAGGGACATAGAAATCTATCCCTCTAGGGACCTAGAAATCCCTCTAGCGACATAGAAATCCCTCTAGCGACATAGAAATCCCTCTAGGGACATAGAAATCTATCTAGGGACATAGAAATCCCTCTAGGGACCTAGAAATCCCTCTAGGGACATAGAAATCCCTCTAGGGACATAGAAATCCCTCTAGGGACATAGAAATCCCTCTAGGGACATAGAAATCCCTCTAGGGACATAGAAATCCCTCTAGGGACATAGAAATCTATCCCTCTAGGGACATAGAAATCCCTCTAGGGACCTAGAAATCCCTCTAGGGACCTAGAAATCTATCCCTCTAGGGACCTAGAAATCCCTCTAGGGACATTGAAATCCCTCTAGGGACCTAGAAATCTCTCTAGTGACATAGAAATCCCTCTAGGGACATAGAAATCTATCCCTCTAGGGACCTAGAAATCCCTCTAGGGACATAGAAATCCCTCTAGGGACCTAGAAATCTCTCTAGGGACCTAGAAATCTATCCCTCTAGGGACATAGAAATCTCTCTAGGGACATAGAAATCCCTCTAGGGACATAGAAATATATCCCTCTAGGGACCTAGAAATCTCTCTAGGGACCTAGAAATCTCTCTAGGGACATAGAAATCCCTCTAGGGACATAGAAATCTATCCCTCTAGGGACCTAGAAATCCCTCTAGGGACCTAGAAATCCCTCTAGGGACCTAGAAATCCCTCTAGGGACATTGAAATCCCTCTAGGTACCTAGAAATCTCTCTAGTGACATAGAAATCCCTCTAGGGACATAGAAATCTATCCCTCTAGGGACCTAGAAATCCCTCTAGGGACATAGAAATCCCTCTATGGACCTAGAAATCTCTCTAGGGACCTAGAAATCTCTCTAGGGACATAGAAATCTCTCTAGGGACATAGAAATCCCTCTAGGGACATAGAAATATATCCCTCTAGGGACCTAGAAATCCCTCTGGGGACCTAGAAATCCCTCTAGGGACCTAGAAATCCCTCTAGGGACCTAGAAATCCCTCTAGGGACCTAGAAATCCGTCTAGCGACATAGAAATCCCTCTAGGGACATAGAAATCTCTCTAGGGACATAGAAATCCCTCTAGGGACATAGAAATCTATCCCTCTAGGGACCTAGAAATCTTTCTAGCGACATAGAAATCCCTCTAGCGACATAGAAATCCCTCTAGGGACATAGAAATCCCTCTAGGGACATAGAAATCCCTCTAGGGACCTAGAAATCCCTCTAGGGACATAGAAATCCCTCTAGGGACATAGAAATCCCTCTAGGGACATAGAAATCCCTCTAGGGACATAGAAATCTATCCCTCTAGGGACATAGAAATCCCTCTAGGGACCTAGAAATCCCTCTAGGGACCTAGAAATCCCTCTAGGGACATAGAAATCCCTCTAGGGACATAGAAATCCCTCTAGGGACCTAGAAATCCCTCTAGGGACCTAGAAATCCCTCTAGACCTAGAAATCCCTCTAGGGACATAGAAATCCCTCTAGGGACATAGAAATCTATCCCTCTAGGGACATAGAAATCCCTCTAGGGACCTAGAAATCCCTCTAGGGACCTAGAAATCTATCCCTCTAGGGACCTAGAAATCCCTCTAGGGACATTGAAATCCCTCTAGGGACCTAGAAATCTCTCTAGTGACATAGAAATCCCTCTAGGGACATAGAAATCTATCCCTCTAGGGACCTAGAAATCCCTCTAGGGACATAGAAATCCCTCTAGGGACCTAGAAATCTCTCTAGGGACCTAGAAATCTATCCCTCTAGGGACATAGAAATCTCTCTAGGGACATAGAAATCCCTCTAGGGACATAGAAATATATCCCTCTAGGGACCTAGAAATCTCTCTAGGGACCTAGAAATCTCTCTAGGGACATAGAAATCTCTCTAGGGACATAGAAATCCCTCTAGGGACATAGAAATCTATCCCTCTAGGGACCTAGAAATCCCTCTAGGGACCTAGAAATCCCTCTAGGGACCTAGAAATCCCTCTAGGGACATTGAAATCCCTCTAGGTACCTAGAAATCTCTCTAGTGACATAGAAATCCCTCTAGGGACATAGAAATCTATCCCTCTAGGGACCTAGAAATCCCTCTAGGGACATAGAAATCCCTCTATGGACCTAGAAATCTCTCTAGGGACCTAGAAATCTCTCTAGGGACATAGAAATCTCTCTAGGGACATAGAAATCCCTCTAGGGACATAGAAATATATCCCTCTAGGGACCTAGAAATCCCTCTAGGGACCTAGAAATCCCTCTAGGGACCTAGAAATCCCTCTAGGGACCTAGAAATCCCTCTAGGGACCTAGAAATCCGTCTAGCGACATAGAAATCCCTCTAGGGACATAGAAATCTCTCTAGGGACATAGAAATCCCTCTAGGGACATAGAAATCTATCCCTCTAGGGACCTAGAAATCTTTCTAGCGACATAGAAATCCCTCTAGCGACATAGAAATCCCTCTAGGGACATAGAAATCCCTCTAGGGACATAGAAATCCCTCTAGGGACCTAGAAATCCCTCTAGGGACATAGAAATCCCTCTAGGGACATAGAAATCCCTCTAGGGACATAGAAATCCCTCTAGGGACATAGAAATCTATCCCTCTAGGGACATAGAAATCCCTCTAGGGACCTAGAAATCCCTCTAGGGACCTAGAAATCCCTCTAGGGACATAGAAATCCCTATAGGGACATAGAAATCCCTCTAGGGACCTAGAAATCCCTCTAGGGACATAGAAATCCCTCTAGGGACATAGAAATCCCTCTAGGGACATAGAAATCCCTCTAGGGACATAGAAATCTATCCCTCTAGGGACATAGAAATCCCTCTAGGGACCTAGAAATCCCTCTAGGGACCTAGAAATCTATCCCTCTAGGGACCTAGAAATCCCTCTAGGGACATTGAAATCCCTCTAGGGACCTAGAAATCTCTCTAGAGACATAGAAATCCCTCTAGGGACATAGAAATCTATCCCTCTAGGGACCTAGAAATCCCTCTAGGGACATAGAAATCCCTCTAGGGACCTAGAAATCTCTCTAGGGACCTAGAAATCTCTCTAGGGACATAGAAATCTCTCTAGGGACATAGAAATCCCTCTAGGGACATAGAAATATATCCCTCTAGGGACCTAGAAATCCCTCTAGGGACCTAGAAATCCCTCTAGGGACCTAGAAATCCCTCTAGGGACCTAGAAATCCCTCTAGCGACATAGAAATCCCTCTAGGGACATAGAAATCTATCCCTCTAGGGACCTAGAAATCCCTCTAGCGACATAGAAATCCCTCTAGCGACATAGAAATCCCTCTAGGGACATAGAAATCTATCTAGGGACATAGAAATCCCTCTAGGGACCTAGAAATCCCTCTAGGGACATAGAAATCCCTCTAGGGACATAGAAATCCCTCTAGGGACATAGAAATCCCTCTAGGGACATAGAAATCCCTCTAGGGACATAGAAATCTATCCCTCTAGGGACATAGAAATCCCTCTAGGGACCTAGAAATCCCTCTAGGGACCTAGAAATCTATCCCTCTAGGGACCTAGAAATCCCTCTAGGGACATTGAAATCCCTCTAGGGACCTAGAAATCTCTCTAGTGACATAGAAATCCCTCTAGGGACATAGAAATCTATCCCTCTAGGGACCTAGAAATCCCTCTAGGGACATAGAAATCCCTCTAGGGACCTAGAAATCTCTCTAGGGACCTAGAAATCTATCCCTCTAGGGACATAGAAATCTCTCTAGGGACATAGAAATCCCTCTAGGGACATAGAAATATATCCCTCTAGGGACCTAGAAATCTCTCTAGGGACCTAGAAATCTCTCTAGGGACATAGAAATCTCTCTAGGGACATAGAAATCCCTCTAGGGACATAGAAATCTATCCCTCTAGGGACCTAGAAATCCCTCTAGGGACCTAGAAATCCCTCTAGGGACCTAGAAATCCCTCTAGCGACATAGAAATCCCTCTAGGGACATAGAAATCTCTCTAGGGACATAGAAATCCCTCTAAGGACCTAGAAATCCCTCTAGGGACCTAGAAATCCCTCTAGGGACCTAGAAATCCCTCTAGCGACATAGAAATCCCTCTAGGGACATAGAAATCTCTCTAGGGACATAGAAATCCCTCTAGGGACATAGAAATCTATCCCTCTAGGGACCTAGAAATCCCTCTAGCGACATAGAAATCCCTCTAGCGACATAGAAATCCCTCTAGGGACATAGAAATCCCTCTAAAACATAGAAATCCCTCTAGGGACCTAGAAATCCCTCTAGGGACATAGAAATCCCTCTAGGGACATAGAAATCCCTCTAGGGACATAGAAATCCCTCTAGGGACATAGAAATCCCTCTAGGGACATAGAAATCTATCCCTCTAGGGACATAGAAATCCCTCTAGGGACCTAGAAATCCCTCTAGGGACCTAGAAATCTATCCCTCTAGGGACCTAGAAATCCCTCTAGGGACATTGAAATCCCTCTAGGGACATAGAAATCCCTCTAGGGACCTAGAAATCTCTCTAGGGACCTAGAAATCTCTCTAGGGACATAGAAATCCCTCTAGGGACCTAGAAATCCCTCTAGCGACATAGAAATCCCTCTAGCGACATAGAAATCCCTCTAGGGACATAGAAATCCCTCTAGGGACATAGAAATCCCTCTAGGGACCTAGAAATCCCTCTAGGGACATAGAAATCCCTCTAGGGACATAGAAATCCCTCTAGGGACATAGAAATCCCTCTAGGGACATAGAAATCTATCCCTCTAGGGACATAGAAATCTATCCCTCTAGGGACATAGAAATCCCTCTAGGGACCTAGAAATCCCTCTAGGGACCTAGAAATCTATCCCTCTAGGGACCTAGAAATCTATCCCTCTAGGGACCTAGAAATCCCTCTAGGGACATAGAAATCCCTCTAGGGACCTAGAAATCTCTCTAGGGACCTAGAAATCTCTCTAGGGACATAGAAATCTCTCTAGGGACATAGAAATCCCTCTAGGGACATAGAAATCTATCCCTCTAGGGACCTAGAAATCCCTCTAGGGACCTAGAAATCCCTCTAGGGACCTAGAAATCCCTCTAGGGACCTAGAAATCCCTCTAGCGACATAGAAATCCCTCTAGGGACATAGAAATCTCTCTAGGGACATAGAAATCCCTCTAGGGACATAGAAATCTATCCCTCTAGGAACCTAGAAATCCCTCTAGCGACATAGAAATCCCTCTAGCGACATAGAAATCCCTCTAGGGACATAGAAATCCCTCTAGGGACATAGAAATCCCTCTAGGGACCTAGAAATCCCTCTAGGGACATAGAAATCTCTCTAGGGACATAGAAATCCCTCTAGGGACATAGAAATCTATCCCTCTAGGGACCTAGAAATCCCTCTAGCGACATAGAAATCCCTCTAGCGACATAGAAATCCCTCTAGGGACCTAGAAATCCCTCTAGGGACCTAGAAATCTATCCCTCTAGGGACCTAGAAATCCCTCTAGGGACATTGAAATCCCTCTAGGGACCTAGAAATCCCTCTAGCGACATAGAAATCCCTCTAGCGACATAGAAATCCCTCTAGGGACATAGAAATCCCTCTAGGGACATAGAAATCCCTCTAGGGACCTAGAAATCCCTCTAGGGACATAGAAATCCCTCTAGGGACATAGAAATCCCTCTAGCGACATAGAAATCCCTCTAGGGACATAGAAATCCCTCTAGGGACATAGAAATCCCTCTAGGGACCTAGAAATCCCTCTAGGGACATAGAAATCCCTCTAGGGACATAGAAATCCCTCTAGGGACATAGAAATCCCTCTAGGGACATAGAAATCTATCCCTCTAGGGACATAGAAATCCCTCTAGGGACCTAGAAATCCCTCTAGGGACCTAGAAATCTATCCCTCTAGGGACCTAGAAATCTATCCCTCTAGGGACCTAGAAATCCCTCTAGGGACATAGAAATCCCTCTAGGGACCTAGAAATCTCTCTAGGGACCTAGAAATCTCTCTAGGGACATAGAAATCTCTCTAGGGACATAGAAATCCCTCTAGGGACATAGAAATCTATCCCTCTAGGGACCTAGAAATCCCTCTAGGGACCTAGAAATCCCTCTAGGGACCTAGAAATCCCTCTAGGGACCTAGAAATCCCTCTAGCGACATAGAAATCCCTCTAGGGACATAGAAATCTCTCTAGGGACATAGAAATCCCTCTAGGGACATAAAAATCTATCCCTCTAGGAACCTAGAAATCCCTCTAGCGACATAGAAATCCCTCTAGCGACATAGAAATCCCTCTAGGGACATAGAAATCCCTCTAGGGACATAGAAATCCCTCTAGGGACCTAGAAATCCCTCTAGGGACATAGAAATCCCTCTAGGGACATAGAAATCCCTCTAGGGACATAGAAATCCCTCTAGGGACATAGAAATCCCTCTAGGGACATAGAAATCTATCCCTCTAGCGACATAGAAATCCCTCTAGGGACCTAGAAATCCCTCTAGGGACCTAGAAATCTATCCCTCTAGGGACCTAGAAATCCCTCTAGGGACATTGAAATCCCTCTAGGGACCTAGAAATCTCTCTAGTGACATAGAAATCCCTCTAGGGACCTAGAAATCTCTCTAGGGACCTAGAAATCTCTCTAGGGACATAGAAATCTCTCTAGGGACATAGAAATCCCTCTAGGGACATAGAAATATATCCCTCTAGGGACCTAGAAATCCCTCTAGGGACCTAGAAATCCCTCTAGGGACCTAGAAATCCCTCTAGGGACCTAGAAATCCCTCTAGCGACATAGAAATCCCTCTAGGGACATAGAAATCTCTCTAGGGACATAGAAATCCCTCTAGGGACATAGAAATCTATCCCTCTAGGGACCTAGAAATCCCTCTAGCGACATAGAAATCCCTCTAGCGACATAGAAATCCCTCTAGGGACATAGAAATCCCTCTAGGGACATAGAAATCCCTCTAGGGACCTAGAAATCCCTCTAGGGACATAGAAATCCCTCTAGGGACATAGAAATCCCTCTAGGGACATAGAAATCCCTCTAGGGACATAGAAATCTATCCCTCTAGGGACATAGAAATCCCTCAAGGGACCTAGAAATCCCTCTAGGGACCAAGAAATCCCTCTAGGGACATTGAAATCCCTCTAGGGACATATAAATCTATCCCTCTAGGGACATAGAAATCCCTCTAGGGACATAGAAATCCCTTTAGGGACCTAGAAATCCCTCTAGGGACCTAGAAATCCCTCTAGGGACATTGAAATCCCTCTAGGGACATTGAAATCCCTCTAGGGACATAGAAATCTATCCCTCTAGCGACCTAGAAATCCCTCTAGGGACATTGAAATCCCTCTAGGGACCTAGAAATCTCTCTAGTGACATAGAAATCCCTCTAGGGACATAGAAATCTCTCTCTCTAGGGACCTAGAAATCCCTCTAGGGACCTAGAAATCCCTCTAGCGACATAGAAATCCCTCTAGCGACATAGAAATCCCTCTAGGGACCTAGAAATCCCTCTAGGGACATAGAAATCCCTCTAGGGACATAGAAATCCCTCTAGGGACCTAGAAATCCCTCTAGGGACCTAGAAATCTATCCCTCTAGGGACCTAGAAATCCCTCTAGAGACATTGAAATCCCTCTAGGGACATAGAAATCCCTCTAGGGACCTAGAAATCCCTCTAGGGACATAGAAATCCCTCTAGGGACATAGAAATCCCTCTAGGGACATTGAAATCCCTCTAGGGACCTAGAAATCCCTCTAGGGACATAGAAATCTCTCTAGGGACATAGAAATCCCTCTAGGGACATAGAAATCTATCCCTCTAGGGACCTAGAAATCCCTCTAGCGACATAGAAATCCCTCTAGCGACATAGAAATCCCTCTAGGGACCTAGAAATCCCTCTAGGGACCTAGAAATCTATCCCTCTAGGGACCTAGAAATCCCTCTAGGGACATTGAAATCCCTCTAGGGACCTAGAAATCCCTCTAGCGACATAGAAATCCCTCTAGCGACATAGAAATCCCTCTAGGGACATAGAAATCCCTCTAGGGACATAGAAATCCCTCTAGGGACCTAGAAATCCCTCTAGGGACATAGAAATCCCTCTAGGGACATAGAAATCCCTCTAGCGACATAGAAATCCCTCTAGGGACATAGAAATCCCTCTAGGGACATAGAAATCCCTCTAGGGACCTAGAAATCCCTCTAGGGACATAGAAATCCCTCTAGGGACATAGAAATCCCTCTAGGGACATAGAAATCCCTCTAGGGACATAGAAATCTATCCCTCTAGGGACATAGAAATCCCTCTAGGGACCTAGAAATCCCTCTAGGGACCTAGAAATCTATCCCTCTAGGGACCTAGAAATCTATCCCTCTAGGGACCTAGAAATCCCTCTAGGGACATAGAAATCCCTCTAGGGACCTAGAAATCTCTCTAGGGACCTAGAAATCTCTCTAGGGACATAGAAATCTCTCTAGGGACATAGCAATCCCTCTAGGGACATAGAAATCTATCCCTCTAGGGACCTAGAAATCCCTCTAGGGACCTAGAAATCCCTCTAGGGACCTAGAAATCCCTCTAGGGACCTAGAAATCCCTCTAGCGACATAGAAATCCCTCTAGGGACATAGAAATCTCTCTAGGGACATAGAAATCCCTCTAGGGACATAAAAATCTATCCCTCTAGGAACCTAGAAATCCCTCTAGCGACATAGAAATCCCTCTAGCGACATAGAAATCCCTCTAGGGACATAGAAATCCCTCTAGGGACATAGAAATCCCTCTAGGGACCTAGAAATCCCTCTAGGGACATAGAAATCCCTCTAGGGACATAGAAATCCCTCTAGGGACATAGAAATCCCTCTAGGGACATAGAAATCCCTCTAGGGACATAGAAATCTATCCCTCTAGCGACATAGAAATCCCTCTAGGGACCTAGAAATCCCTCTAGGGACCTAGAAATCTATCCCTCTAGGGACCTAGAAATCCCTCTAGGGACATTGAAATCCCTCTAGGGACCTAGAAATCTCTCTAGTGACATAGAAATCCCTCTAGGGACCTAGAAATCTCTCTAGGGACCTAGAAATCTCTCTAGGGACATAGAAATCTCTCTAGGGACATAGAAATCCCTCTAGGGACATAGAAATATATCCCTCTAGGGACCTAGAAATCCCTCTAGGGACCTAGAAATCCCTCTAGGGACCTAGAAATCCCTCTAGGGACCTAGAAATCCCTCTAGCGACATAGAAATCCCTCTAGGGACATAGAAATCTCTCTAGGGACATAGAAATCCCTCTAGGGACATAGAAATCTATCCCTCTAGGGACCTAGAAATCCCTCTAGCGACATAGAAATCCCTCTAGCGACATAGAAATCCCTCTAGGGACATAGAAATCCCTCTAGGGACATAGAAATCCCTCTAGGGACCTAGAAATCCCTCTAGGGACATAGAAATCCCTCTAGGGACATAGAAATCCCTCTAGGGACATAGAAATCCCTCTAGGGACATAGAAATCTATCCCTCTAGGGACATAGAAATCCCTCAAGGGACCTAGAAATCCCTCTAGGGACCTAGAAATCCCTCTAGGGACATTGAAATCCCTCTAGGGACATATAAATCTATCCCTCTAGGGACATAGAAATCCCTCTAGGGACATAGAAATCCCTTTAGGGACCTAGAAATCCCTCTAGGGACCTAGAAATCCCTCTAGGGACATTGAAATCCCTCTAGGGACATTGAAATCCCTCTAGGGACATAGAAATCTATCCCTCTAGCGACCTAGAAATCCCTCTAGGGACATTGAAATCCCTCTAGGGACCTAGAAATCTCTCTAGTGACATAGAAATCCCTCTAGGGACATAGAAATCTCTCTCTCTAGGGACCTAGAAATCCCTCTAGGGACCTAGAAATCCCTCTAGCGACATAGAAATCCCTCTAGCGACATAGAAATCCCTCTAGGGACCTAGAAATCCCTCTAGGGACATAGAAATCCCTCTAGGGACATAGAAATCCCTCTAGGGACCTAGAAATCCCTCTAGGGACCTAGAAATCTATCCCTCTAGGGACCTAGAAATCCCTCTAGAGACATTGAAATCCCTCTAGGGACATAGAAATCCCTCTAGGGACCTAGAAATCCCTCTAGGGACATAGAAATCCCTCTAGGGACATAGAAATCCCTCTAGGGACATTGAAATCCCTCTAGGGACATATAAATCTATCCCTCTAGGGACATAGAAATCCCTCTAGGGACATAGAAATCCCTCTAGGGACATAGAAATCCCTCTAGGGACCTAGAAATCCCTCTAGGGACCTAGAAATCCCTCTAGGGACATTGAAATCCCTCTAGGGACATTGAAATCCCTCTAGGGACATAGAAATCTATCCCTCTAGGGACCTAGAAATCCCTCTAGGGACATTGAAATCCCTCTAGGGACCTAGAAATCTCTCTAGTGACATAGAAATCCCTCTAGGGACATAGAAATCTCTATCTCTAGGGACCTAGAAATCCCTCTAGGGACCTAGAAATCCCTCTAGCGACATAGAAATCCCTCTAGCGACATAGAAATCCCTCTAGGGACCTAGAAATCCCTCTAGGGACATAGAAATCCCTCTAGGGACATAGAAATCCCTCTAGGGACCTAGAAATCCCTCTAGGGACCTAGAAATCTATCCCTCTAGGGACATAGAAATCCCTCTAGGGACATTGAAATCCCTCTAGGGACCTAGAAATCTCTCTAGTGACATAGAAATCCCTCTAGGGACATAGAAATCTCTATCTCTAGGGACCTAGAAATCCCTCTAGGGACCTAGAAATCCCTCTAGCGACATAGAAATCCCTCTAGGGACATTGAAATCCCTCTAGGGACATATAAATCTATCCCTCTAGGGACATAGAAATCCCTCTAGGGACATAGAAATCCCTCTAGGGACCTAGAAATCCCTCTAGGGACATAGAAATCCCTCTAGGGACATTGAAATCCCTCTAGAGACATTGAAATCCCTCTAGGGACATAGAAATCCCTCTAGGGACCTAGAAATCCCTCTAGGGACATAGAAATCCCTCTAGGGACATAGAAATCCCTCTAGGGACATTGAAATCCCTCTAGGGACATATAAATCTATCCCTCTAGGGACATAGAAATCCCTCGAGGGACATAGAAATCCCTCTAGGGACCTAGAAATCCCTCTAGGGACCTAGAAATCCCTCTAGGGACATTGAAATCCCTCTAGGGACATTGAAATCTCTCTAGGGACATAGAAATCTATCCCTCTAGGGACCTAGAAATCCCTCTAGGGACATTGAAATCCCTCTAGGGACCTAGAAATCTCTCTAGTGACATAGAAATCCCTCTAGGGACATAGAAATCTCTATCTCTAGGGACCTAGAAATCCCCCTAGGGACCTAGAAATCCCTCTAGCGACATAGAAATCCCTCTAGCGACATAGAAATCCCTCTAGGGACCTAGAAATCCCTCTAGGGACATAGAAATCCCTCTAGGGACATAGAAATCCCTCTAGGGACCTAGAAATCCCTCTAGGGACCTAGAAATCTATCCCTCTAGGGACATAGAAATCCCTCTAGGGACATAGAAATCTATCCCTCTAGGGACCTAGAAATCCCTTTAGCGACATAGAAATCCCTCTAGCGACATAGAAATCCCTCTAGGGACATAGAAATCTCTCTCTCTAGGGACCTAGAAATCCCTCTAGGGACATAGAAATCTCTCTAGGGACATAGAAATCCCTCTAGGGACATAGAAATCTATCCCTCTAGGGACATAGAAATCCCTCTAGGGACCTAGAAATCCCTCTAGGGACCTAGAAATCTATCCCTCTAGGGACCTAGAAATCCCTCTAGGGACATTGAAATCCCTCTAGGGACCTAGAAATCTCTCTAGTGACATAGAAATCCCTCTAGGGACATAGAAATCTATCCCTCTAGGGACCTAGAAATCCCTCTAGGGACATAGAAATCCCTCTAGGGACCTAGAAATCTCTCTAGGGACCTAGAAATCTCTCTAGGGACATAGAAATCTCTCTAGGGACATAGAAATCCCTCTAGGGACATAGAAATATATCCCTCTAGGGACCTAGAAATCCCTCTAGGGACCTAGAAATCCCTCTAGGGACCTAGAAATCCCTCTAGGGACCTAGAAATCCCTCTAGCGACATAGAAATCCCTCTAGGGACATAGAAATCTCTCTAGGGACATAGAAATCCCTCTAGGGACATAGAAATCTATCCCTCTAGGGACCTAGAAATCCCTCTAGCGACATAGAAATCCCTCTAGCGACATAGAAATCCCTCTAGGGACATAGAAATCCCTCTAGGGACATAGAAATCCCTCTAGGGACCTAGAAATCTCTCTAGGGACCTAGAAATCCCTCTAGGGACCTAGAAATCCCTCTAGGGACCTAGAAATCCCTCTAGCGACATAGAAATCCCTCTAGGGACATAGAAATCTCTCTAGGGACATAGAAATCCCTCTAGGGACATAGAAATCTATCCCTCTAGGGACCTAGAAATCCCTCTAGCGACATAGAAATCCCTCTAGCGACATAGAAATCCCTCTAGGGACATAGAAATCCCTCTAGGGACATAGAAATCCCTCTAGGGACCTAGAAATCCCTCTAGGGACATAGAAATCCCTCTAGGGACATAGAAATCCCTCTAGGGACATAGAAATCCCTCTAGGGACATAGAAATCTATCCCTCTAGGGACATAGAAATCCCTCTAGGGACCTAGAAATCCCTCTAGGGACCTAGAAATCTATCCCTCTAGGGACCTAGAAATCTATCCCTCTAGGGACCTAGAAATCCCTCTAGGGACCTAGAAATCCCTCTAGGGACCTAGAAATCCCTCTAGCGACATAGAAATCCCTCTAGGGACATAGAAATCTCTCTAGGGACATAGAAATCCCTCTAGGGACATAGAAATCTATACCTCTAGGGACCTAGAAATCCCTCTAGCGACATAGAAATCCCTCTAGCGACATAGAAATCCCTCTAGGGACATAGAAATCCCTCTAGGGACATAGAAATCCCTCTAGGGACCTAGAAATCCCTCTAGGGACCTAGAAATCCCTCTAGGGACCTAGAAATCCCTCTAGGGACCTAGAAATCCCTCTAGCGACATAGAAATCCCTCTAGGGACCTAGAAATCTCTCTAGGGACCTAGAAATCTCTCTAGGGACATAGAAATCTCTCTAGGGACATAGAAATCCCTCTAGGGACATAGAAATCTATCCCTCTAGGGACCTAGAAATCCCTCTAGGGACCTAGAAATCCCTCTAGGGACCTAGAAATCCCTCTAGCGACATAGAAATCCCTCTAGGGACATAGAAATCTCTCTAGGGACATAGAAATCCCTCTAGGGACATAGAAATCTATCCCTCTAGGGACCTAGAAATCCCTCTAGCGACATAGAAATCCCTCTAGCGACATAGAAATCCCTCTAGGGACATAGAAATCCCTCTAGGGACATAGAAATCCCTCTAGGGACCTAGAAATCCCTCTAGGGACATAGAAATCCCTCTAGGGACATAGAAATCCCTCTAGGGACATAGAAATCCCTCTACGGACATAGAAATCCCTCTAGGGACATAGAAATCTATCCCTCTAGGGACATAGAAATCCCTCTAGGGACCTAGAAATCCCTCTAGGGACCTAGAAATCTATCCCTCTAGGGACCTAGAAATCCCTCTAGGGACATTGAAATCCCTCTAGGGACCTAGAAATCTCTCTAGTGACATAGAAATCCCTCTAGGGACATAGAAATCTATCCCTCTAGGGACCTAGAAATCCCTCTAGGGACATAGAAATCCCTCTAGGGACCTAGAAATCTCTCTAGGGACCTAGAAATCTCTCTAGGGACATAGAAATCTCTCTAGGGACATAGAAATCCCTCTAGGGACATAGAAATCCCTCTAGGGACATAGAAATCCCTCTAGGGACATAGAAATCTATCCCTCTAGGGACATAGAAATCCCTCAAGGGACCTAGAAATCCCTCTAGGGACCTAGAAATCCCTCTAGGGACATTGAAATCCCTCTAGGGACATATAAATCTATCCCTCTAGGGACATAGAAATCCCTCTAGGGACATAGAAATCCCTTTAGGGACCTAGAAATCCCTCTAGGGACATAGAAATCCCTCTAGGGACATAGAAATCCCTCTAGGGACATAGAAATCTATCCCTCTAGGGACATAGAAATCCCTCTAGGGACCTAGAAATCCCTCTAGGGACCTAGAAATCCCTCTAGGGACATTGAAATCCCTCTAGGGACATATAAATCTATCCCTCTAGGGACATAGAAATCCCTCTAGGGACATAGAAATCTATCCCTCTAGGGACATAGAAATCCCTCTAGGGACCTAGAAATCCCTCTAGGGACCTAGAAATCTATCCCTCTAGGGACCTAGAAATCCCTCTAGGGACATTGAAATCCCTCTAGGGGCCTAGAAATCTCTCTAGTGACATAGAAATCCCTCTAGGGACATAGAAATCTATCCCTCTAGGGACATAGAAATCCCTCTAGGGACCTAGAAATCCCTCTAGGGACCTAGAAATCCCTCTAGGGACCTAGAAATCCCTCTAGCGACATAGAAATCCCTCTAGGGACATAGAAATCTCTCTAGGGACATAGAAATCCCTCTAGCGACATAGAAATCCCTCTAGCGACATAGAAATCCCTCTAGGGACATAGAAATCCCTCTAGGGACATAGAAATCCCTCTAGGGACCTAGAAATCCCTCTAGGGACATAGAAATCCCTCTAGGGACATAGAAATCCCTCTAGGGACATAGAAATCCCTCTAGGGACATAGAAATCCCTCTAGGGACATAGAAATCTATCCCTCTAGGGACATAGAAATCCCTCTAGGGACCTAGAAATCCCTCTAGGGACCTAGAAATCTATCCCTCTAGGGACCTAGAAATCCCTCTAGGGACATTGAAATCCCTCTAGGGACCTAGAAATCTCTCTAGTGACATAGAAATCCCTCTAGGGACATAGAAATCTATCCCTCTAGGGACATAGAAATCCCTCTAGGGACCTAGAAATCCCTCTAGGGACCTAGAAATCCCTCTAGGGACCTAGAAATCCCTCTAGCGACATAGAAATCCCTCTAGGGACATAGAAATCTCTCTAGGGACATAGAAATCCCTCTAGGGACATAGAAATCTATCCCTCTAGGGACCTAGAAATCCCTCTAGCGACATAGAAATCCCTCTAGCGACATAGAAATCCCTCTAGGGACATAGAAATCCCTCTAGGGACATAGAAATCCCTCTAGGGACCTAGAAATCCCTCTAGGGACATAGAAATCCCTCTAGGGACATAGAAATCCCTCTAGGGACATAGAAATCCCTCTAGGGACATAGAAATCTATCCCTCTAGGGACATAGAAATCCCTCTAGGGACCTAGAAATCCCTCTAGGGACCTAGAAATCTATCCCTCTAGGGACCTAGAAATCCCTCTAGGGACATTGAAATCCCTCTAGGGACCTAGAAATCTCTCTAGAGACATAGAAATCCCTCTAGGGACATAGAAATCTATCCCTCTAGGGACCTAGAAATCCCTCTAGGGACATAGAAATCCCTCTAGGGACCTAGAAATCTCTCTAGGGACCTAGAAATCTCTCTAGGGACATAGAAATCTCTCTAGGGACATAGAAATCCCTCTAGGGACATAGAAATATATCCCTCTAGGGACCTAGAAATCCCTCTAGGGACCTAGAAATCCCTCTAGGGACCTAGAAATCCCTCTAGGGACCTAGAAATCCCTCTAGCGACATAGAAATCCCTCTAGGGACATGGAAATCTATCCCTCTAGGGACCTAGAAATCCCTCTAGCGACATAGAAATCCCTCTAGCGACATAGAAATCCCTCTAGGGACATAGAAATCCCTCTAGGGACATAGAAATCCCTCTAGGGACCTAGAAATCCCTCTAGGGACATAGAAATCCCTCTAGGGACATAGAAATCCCTCTAGGGACATAGAAATCCCTCTAGGGACATAGAAATCTATCCCTCTAGGGACATAGAAATCCCTCTAGGGACCTAGAAATCCCTCTAGGGACCTAGAAATCTATCCCTCTAGGGACCTAGAAATCCCTCTAGGGACATTGAAATCCCTCTAGGGACCTAGAAATCTCTCTAGTGACATAGAAATCCCTCTAGGGACATAGAAATCTATCCCTCTAGGGACCTAGAAATCCCTCTAGGGACATAGAAATCCCTCTATGGACCTAGAAATCTCTCTAGGGACCTAGAAATCTCTCTAGGGACATAGAAATCTCTCTAGGGACATAGAAATCCCTCTAGGGACATAGAAATATATCCCTCTAGGGACCTAGAAATCCCTCTAGGGACCTAGAAATCCCTCTAGGGACCTAGAAATCCCTCTAGGGACCTAGAAATCCCTTTAGGGACCTAGAAATCCCTCTAGCGACATAGAAATCCCTCTAGGGACATAGAAATCCCTCTAGGGACCTAGAAATCCCTCTAGGGACCTAGAAATCTATCCCTCTAGGGACCTAGAAATCCCTCTAGGGACATTGAAATCCCTCTAGGGACCTAGAAATCTCTCTAGTGACATAGAAATCCCTCTAGGGACATAGAAATCTATCCCTCTAGGGACCTAGAAATCCCTCTAGGAACATAGAAATCCCTCTAGGGACCTAGAAATCTCTCTAGGGACCTAGAAATCTCTCTAGGGACATAGAAATCTCTCTAGGGACATAGAAATCCCTCTAGGGACATAGAAATCCCTCTAGGGACATAGAAATCCCTCTAGGGACATAGAAATCTATCCCTCTAGGGACATAGAAATCCCTCTAGGGACCTAGAAATCCCTCTAGGGACCTAGAAATCCCTCTAGGGACATTGAAATCCCTCTAGGGACATATAAATCTATCCCTCTAGGGACATAGAAATCCCTCTAGGGACATAGAAATCCCTTTAGGGACCTAGAAATCCCTCTAGGGACATAGAAATCCCTCTAGGGACATAGAAATCCCTCTAGGGACATAGAAATCTATCCCTCTAGGGACATAGAAATCCCTCTAGGGACCTAGAAATCCCTCTAGGGACCTAGAAATCCCTCTAGGGACATTGAAATCCCTCTAGGGACATATAAATCTATCCCTCTAGGGACATAGAAATCCCTCTAGGGACATAGAAATCTATCCCTCTAGGGACATAGAAATCCCTCTAGGGACCTAGAAATCCCTCTAGGGACCTAGAAATCTATCCCTCTAGGGACCTAGAAATCCCTCTAGGGACATTGAAATCCCTCTAGGGACCTAGAAATCTCTCTAGTGACATAGAAATCCCTCTAGGGACATAGAAATCTATCCCTCTAGGGACATAGAAATCCCTCTAGGGACCTAGAAATCCCTCTAGGGACCTAGAAATCCCTCTAGGGACCTAGAAATCCCTCTAGCGACATAGAAATCCCTCTAGGGACATAGAAATCTCTCTAGGGACATAGAAATCCCTCTAGCGACATAGAAATCCCTCTAGCGACATAGAAATCCCTCTAGGGACATAGAAATCCCTCTAGGGACATAGAAATCCCTCTAGGGACCTAGAAATCCCTCTAGGGACATAGAAATCCCTCTAGGGACATAGAAATCCCTCTAGGGACATAGAAATCCCTCTAGGGACATAGAAATCCCTCTAGGGACATAGAAATCTATCCCTCTAGGGACATAGAAATCCCTCTAGGGACCTAGAAATCCCTCTAGGGACCTAGAAATCTATCCCTCTAGGGACCTAGAAATCCCTCTAGGGACATTGAAATCCCTCTAGGGACCTAGAAATCTCTCTAGTGACATAGAAATCCCTCTAGGGACATAGAAATCTATCCCTCTAGGGACATAGAAATCCCTCTAGGGACCTAGAAATCCCTCTAGGGACCTAGAAATCCCTCTAGGGACCTAGAAATCCCTCTAGCGACATAGAAATCCCTCTAGGGACATAGAAATCTCTCTAGGGACATAGAAATCCCTCTAGGGACATAGAAATCTATCCCTCTAGGGACCTAGAAATCCCTCTAGCGACATAGAAATCCCTCTAGCGACATAGAAATCCCTCTAGGGACATAGAAATCCCTCTAGGGACATAGAAATCCCTCTAGGGACCTAGAAATCCCTCTAGGGACATAGAAATCCCTCTAGGGACATAGAAATCCCTCTAGGGACATAGAAATCCCTCTAGGGACATAGAAATCTATCCCTCTAGGGACATAGAAATCCCTCTAGGGACCTAGAAATCCCTCTAGGGACCTAGAAATCTATCCCTCTAGGGACCTAGAAATCCCTCTAGGGACATTGAAATCCCTCTAGGGACCTAGAAATCTCTCTAGAGACATAGAAATCCCTCTAGGGACATAGAAATCTATCCCTCTAGGGACCTAGAAATCCCTCTAGGGACATAGAAATCCCTCTAGGGACCTAGAAATCTCTCTAGGGACCTAGAAATCTCTCTAGGGACATAGAAATCTCTCTAGGGACATAGAAATCCCTCTAGGGACATAGAAATATATCCCTCTAGGGACCTAGAAATCCCTCTAGGGACCTAGAAATCCCTCTAGGGACCTAGAAATCCCTCTAGGGACCTAGAAATCCCTCTAGCGACATAGAAATCCCTCTAGGGACATAGAAATCTATCCCTCTAGGGACCTAGAAATCCCTCTAGCGACATAGAAATCCCTCTAGCGACATAGAAATCCCTCTAGGGACATAGAAATCCCTCTAGGGACATAGAAATCCCTCTAGGGACCTAGAAATCCCTCTAGGGACATAGAAATCCCTCTAGGGACATAGAAATCCCTCTAGGGACATAGAAATCTATCCCTCTAGGGACATAGAAATCCCTCTAGGGACCTAGAAATCCCTCTAGGGACCTAGAAATCTATCCCTCTAGGGACCTAGAAATCCCTCTAGGGACATTGAAATCCCTCTAGGGACCTAGAAATCTCTCTAGTGACATAGAAATCCCTCTAGGGACATAGAAATCTATCCCTCTAGGGACCTAGAAATCCCTCTAGGGACATAGAAATCCCTCTATGGACCTAGAAATCTCTCTAGGGACCTAGAAATCTCTCTAGGGACATAGAAATCTCTCTAGGGACATAGAAATCCCTCTAGGGACATAGAAATATATCCCTCTAGGGACCTAGAAATCCCTCTAGGGACCTAGAAATCCCTCTAGGGACCTAGAAATCCCTCTAGGGACCTAGAAATCCCTCTAGGGACCTAGAAATCCCTCTAGCGACATAGAAATCCCTCTAGGGACATAGAAATCTCTCTAGGGACATAGAAATCCAACTAGGGACATAGAAATCTATCCCTCTAGGGACCTAGAAATCCCTCTAGCGACATAGAAATCCCTCTAGCGACATAGAAATCCCTCTAGGGACATAGAAATCCCTCTAGGGACATAGAAATCCCTCTAGGGACCTAGAAATCCCTCTAGGGACATAGAAATCCCTCTAGGGACATAGAAATCCCTCTAGGGACATAGAAATCCCTCTAGGGACATAGAAATCTATCCCTCTAGGGACATAGAAATCCCTCTAGGGACCTAGAAATCCCTCTAGGGACCTAGAAATCCCTCTAGGGACATAGAAATCCCTCTAGGGACATAGAAATCTCTCTAGGGACCTAGAAATCTCTCTAGGGACATAGAAATCTCTCTAGGGACATAGAAATCCCTCTAGGGACATAGAAATCTATCCCTCTAGGGACCTAGAAATCCCTCTAGGGACCTAGAAATCCCTCTAGGGACCTAGAAATCCCTCTAGGGACCTAGAAATCCCTCTAGCGACATAGAAATCCCTCTAGGGACATAGAAATCTCTCTAGGGACATAGAAATCCCTCTAGGGACATAGAAATCTATCCCTCTAGGAACCTAGAAATCCCTCTAGCGACATAGAAATCCCTCTAGCGACATAGAAATCCCTCTAGGGACATAGAAATCCCTCTAGGGACATAGAAATCCCTCTAGGGACCTAGAAATCCCTCTAGGGACATAGAAATCCCTCTAGGGACATAGAAATCCCTCTAGGGACATAGAAATCCCTCTAGGGACATAGAAATCCCTCTAGGGACATAGAAATCTATCCCTCTAGGGACATAGAAATCCCTCTAGGGACCTAGAAATCCCTCTAGGGACCTAGAAATCTATCCCTCTAGGGACCTAGAAATCCCTCTAGGGACATTGAAATCCCTCTAGGGACCTAGAAATCTCTCTAGTGACATAGAAATCCCTCTAGGGACATAGAAATCTATCCCTCTAGGGACATAGAAATCCCTCTAGGGACCTAGAAATCCCTCTAGGGACCTAGAAATCCCTCTAGGGACCTAGAAATCCCTCTAGGGACCTAGAAATCCCTCTAGCGACATAGAAATCCCTCTAGGGACATAGAAATCTCTCTAGGGACATAGAAATCCCTCTAGGGACATAGAAATCTATCCCTCTAGGGACCTAGAAATCCCTCTAGCGACATAGAAATCCCTCTAGCGACATAGAAATCCCTCTAGGGACATAGAAATCCCTCTAGGGACATAGAAATCCCTCTAGGGACCTAGAAATCCCTCTAGGGACATAGAAATCCCTCTAGGGACATAGAAATCCCTCTAGGGACATAGAAATCCCTCTAGGGACATAGAAATCTATCCCTCTAGGGACATAGAAATCCCTCTAGGGACCTAGAAATCCCTCTAGGGACCTAGAAATCTATCCCTCTAGGGACCTAGAAATCCCTCTAGGGACATTGAAATCCCTCTAGGGACCTAGAAATCTCTCTAGAGACATAGAAATCCCTCTAGGGACCTAGAAATCCCTCTAGGGACATAGAAATCCCTCTAGGGACCTAGAAATCTCTCTAGGGACCTAGAAATCTCTCTAGGGACATAGAAATCTCTCTAGGGACATAGAAATCCCTCTAGGGACATAGAAATCTATCCCTCTAGGGACCTAGAAATCCCTCTAGGGACCTAGAAATCCCTCTAGGGACCTAGAAATCCCTCTAGCGACATAGAAATCCCTCTAGGGACATAGAAATCTCTCTAGGGACATAGAAATCCCTCTAGGGACATAGAAATCTATCCCTCTAGGGACCTAGAAATCCCTCTAGCGACATAGAAATCCCTCTAGCGACATAGAAATCCCTCTAGGGACATAGAAATCCCTCTAGGGACATAGAAATCCCTCTAGGGACCTAGAAATCCCTCTAGGGACATAGAAATCCCTCTAGGGACATAGAAATCCCTCTAGGGACATAGAAATCCCTCTACGGACATAGAAATCCCTCTAGGGACATAGAAATCTATCCCTCTAGGGACATAGAAATCCCTCTAGGGACCTAGAAATCCCTCTAGGGACCTAGAAATCTATCCCTCTAGGGACCTAGAAATCCCTCTAGGGACATTGAAATCCCTCTAGGGACCTAGAAATCTCTCTAGTGACATAGAAATCCCTCTAGGGACATAGAAATCTATCCCTCTAGGGACCTAGAAATCCCTCTAGGGACATAGAAATCCCTCTAGGGACCTAGAAATCTCTCTAGGGACCTAGAAATCTCTCTAGGGACATAGAAATCTCTCTAGGGACATAGAAATCCCTCTAGGGACATAGAAATCCCTCTAGGGACATAGAAATCCCTCTAGGGACATAGAAATCTATCCCTCTAGGGACATAGAAATCCCTCAAGGGACCTAGAAATCCCTCTAGGGACCTAGAAATCCCTCTAGGGACATTGAAATCCCTCTAGGGACATATAAATCTATCCCTCTAGGGACATAGAAATCCCTCTAGGGACATAGAAATCCCTTTAGGGACCTAGAAATCCCTCTAGGGACATAGAAATCCCTCTAGGGACATAGAAATCCCTCTAGGGACATAGAAATCTATCCCTCTAGGGACATAGAAATCCCTCTAGGGACCTAGAAATCCCTCTAGGGACCTAGAAATCCCTCTAGGGACATTGAAATCCCTCTAGGGACATATAAATCTATCCCTCTAGGGACATAGAAATCCCTCTAGGGACATAGAAATCTATCCCTCTAGGGACATAGAAATCCCTCTAGGGACCTAGAAATCCCTCTAGGGACCTAGAAATCTATCCCTCTAGGGACCTAGAAATCCCTCTAGGGACATTGAAATCCCTCTAGGGACCTAGAAATCTCTCTAGTGACATAGAAATCCCTCTAGGGACATAGAAATCTATCCCTCTAGGGACATAGAAATCCCTCTAGGGACCTAGAAATCCCTCTAGGGACCTAGAAATCCCTCTAGGGACCTAGAAATCCCTCTAGCGACATAGAAATCCCTCTAGGGACATAGAAATCTCTCTAGGGACATAGAAATCCCTCTAGCGACATAGAAATCCCTCTAGCGACATAGAAATCCCTCTAGGGACATAGAAATCCCTCTAGGGACATAGAAATCCCTCTAGGGACCTAGAAATCCCTCTAGGGACATAGAAATCCCTCTAGGGACATAGAAATCCCTCTAGGGACATAGAAATCCCTCTAGGGACATAGAAATCTATCCCTCTAGGGACCTAGAAATCCCTCTAGGGACCTAGAAATCTATCCCTCTAGGGACCTAGAAATCCCTCTAGGGACATTGAAATCCCTCTAGGGACCTAGAAATCTCTCTAGTGACATAGAAATCCCTCTAGGGACATAGAAATCTATCCCTCTAGGGACATAGAAATCCCTCTAGGGACCTAGAAATCCCTCTAGGGACCTAGAAATCCCTCTAGGGACCTAGAAATCCCTCTAGCGACATAGAAATCCCTCTAGGGACATAGAAATCTCTCTAGGGACATAGAAATCCCTCTAGGGACATAGAAATCTATCCCTCTAGGGACCTAGAAATCCCTCTAGCGACATAGAAATCCCTCTAGCGACATAGAAATCCCTCTAGGGACATAGAAATCCCTCTAGGGACATAGAAATCCCTCTAGGGACCTAGAAATCCCTCTAGGGACATAGAAATCCCTCTAGGGACATAGAAATCCCTCTAGGGACATAGAAATCCCTCTAGGGACATAGAAATCTATCCCTCTAGGGACATAGAAATCCCTCTAGGGACCTAGAAATCCCTCTAGGGACCTAGAAATCTATCCCTCTAGGGACCTAGAAATCCCTCTAGGGACATTGAAATCCCTCTAGGGACCTAGAAATCTCTCTAGAGACATAGAAATCCCTCTAGGGACATAGAAATCTATCCCTCTAGGGACCTAGAAATCCCTCTAGGGACATAGAAATCCCTCTAGGGACCTAGAAATCTCTCTAGGGACCTAGAAATCTCTCTAGGGACATAGAAATCTCTCTAGGGACATAGAAATCCCTCTAGGGACATAGAAATATATCCCTCTAGGGACCTAGAAATCCCTCTAGGGACATAGAAATCCCTCTAGGGACATAGAAATCCCTCTAGGGACCTAGAAATCCCTCTAGGGACATAGAAATCCCTCTAGGGACATAGAAATCCCTCTAGGGACATAGAAATCCCTCTAGGGACATAGAAATCTATCCCTCTAGGGACATAGAAATCCCTCTAGGGACCTAGAAATCCCTCTAGGGACCTAGAAATCTATCCCTCTAGGGACCTAGAAATCCCTCTAGGGACATTGAAATCCCTCTAGGGACCTAGAAATCTCTCTAGTGACATAGAAATCCCTCTAGGGACATAGAAATCTATCCCTCTAGGGACCTAGAAATCCCTCTAGGGACATAGAAATCCCTCTATGGACCTAGAAATCTCTCTAGGGACCTAGAAATCTCTCTAGGGACATAGAAATCTCTCTAGGGACATAGAAATCCCTCTAGGGACATAGAAATATATCCCTCTAGGGACCTAGAAATCCCTCTAGGGACCTAGAAATCCCTCTAGGGACCTAGAAATCCCTCTAGGGACCTAGAAATCCCTTTAGGGACCTAGAAATCCCTCTAGCGACATAGAAATCCCTCTAGGGACATAGAAATCCCTCTAGGGACCTAGAAATCCCTCTAGGGACCTAGAAATCTATCCCTCTAGGGACCTAGAAATCCCTCTAGGGACATTGAAATCCCTCTAGGGACCTAGAAATCTCTCTAGTGACATAGAAATCCCTCTAGGGACATAGAAATCTATCCCTCTAGGGACCTAGAAATCCCTCTAGGAACATAGAAATCCCTCTAGGGACCTAGAAATCTCTCTAGGGACCTAGAAATCTCTCTAGGGACATAGAAATCTCTCTAGGGACATAGAAATCCCTCTAGGGACATAGAAATCCCTCTAGGGACATAGAAATCCCTCTAGGGACATAGAAATCTATCCCTCTAGGGACATAGAAATCCCTCTAGGGACCTAGAAATCCCTCTAGGGACCTAGAAATCCCTCTAGGGACATTGAAATCCCTCTAGGGACATATAAATCTATCCCTCTAGGGACATAGAAATCCCTCTAGGGACATAGAAATCCCTTTAGGGACCTAGAAATCCCTCTAGGGACATAGAAATCCCTCTAGGGACATAGAAATCCCTCTAGGGACATAGAAATCTATCCCTCTAGGGACATAGAAATCCCTCTAGGGACCTAGAAATCCCTCTAGGGACCTAGAAATCCCTCTAGGGACATTGAAATCCCTCTAGGGACATATAAATCTATCCCTCTAGGGACATAGAAATCCCTCTAGGGACATAGAAATCTATCCCTCTAGGGACATAGAAATCCCTCTAGGGACCTAGAAATCCCTCTAGGGACCTAGAAATCTATCCCTCTAGGGACCTAGAAATCCCTCTAGGGACATTGAAATCCCTCTAGGGACCTAGAAATCTCTCTAGTGACATAGAAATCCCTCTAGGGACATAGAAATCTATCCCTCTAGGGACATAGAAATCCCTCTAGGGACCTAGAAATCCCTCTAGGGACCTAGAAATCCCTCTAGGGACCTAGAAATCCCTCTAGCGACATAGAAATCCCTCTAGGGACATAGAAATCTCTCTAGGGACATAGAAATCCCTCTAGCGACATAGAAATCCCTCTAGCGACATAGAAATCCCTCTAGGGACATAGAAATCCCTCTAGGGACATAGAAATCCCTCTAGGGACCTAGAAATCCCTCTAGGGACATAGAAATCCCTCTAGGGACATAGAAATCCCTCTAGGGACATAGAAATCCCTCTAGGGACATAGAAATCCCTCTAGGGACATAGAAATCTATCCCTCTAGGGACATAGAAATCCCTCTAGGGACCTAGAAATCCCTCTAGGGACCTAGAAATCTATCCCTCTAGGGACCTAGAAATCCCTCTAGGGACATTGAAATCCCTCTAGGGACCTAGAAATCTCTCTAGTGACATAGAAATCCCTCTAGGGACATAGAAATCTATCCCTCTAGGGACATAGAAATCCCTCTAGGGACCTAGAAATCCCTCTAGGGACCTAGAAATCCCTCTAGGGACCTAGAAATCCCTCTAGCGACATAGAAATCCCTCTAGGGACATAGAAATCTCTCTAGGGACATAGAAATCCCTCTAGGGACATAGAAATCTATCCCTCTAGGGACCTAGAAATCCCTCTAGCGACATAGAAATCCCTCTAGCGACATAGAAATCCCTCTAGGGACATAGAAATCCCTCTAGGGACATAGAAATCCCTCTAGGGACCTAGAAATCCCTCTAGGGACATAGAAATCCCTCTAGGGACATAGAAATCCCTCTAGGGACATAGAAATCCCTCTAGGGACATAGAAATCTATCCCTCTAGGGACATAGAAATCCCTCTAGGGACCTAGAAATCCCTCTAGGGACCTAGAAATCTATCCCTCTAGGGACCTAGAAATCCCTCTAGGGACATTGAAATCCCTCTAGGGACCTAGAAATCTCTCTAGAGACATAGAAATCCCTCTAGGGACATAGAAATCTATCCCTCTAGGGACCTAGAAATCCCTCTAGGGACATAGAAATCCCTCTAGGGACCTAGAAATCTCTCTAGGGACCTAGAAATCTCTCTAGGGACATAGAAATCTCTCTAGGGACATAGAAATCCCTCTAGGGACATAGAAATATATCCCTCTAGGGACCTAGAAATCCCTCTAGGGACCTAGAAATCCCTCTAGGGACCTAGAAATCCCTCTAGGGACCTAGAAATCCCTCTAGCGACATAGAAATCCCTCTAGGGACATAGAAATCTATCCCTCTAGGGACCTAGAAATCCCTCTAGCGACATAGAAATCCCTCTAGCGACATAGAAATCCCTCTAGGGACATAGAAATCCCTCTAGGGACATAGAAATCCCTCTAGGGACCTAGAAATCCCTCTAGGGACATAGAAATCCCTCTAGGGACATAGAAATCCCTCTAGGGACATAGAAATCTATCCCTCTAGGGACATAGAAATCCCTCTAGGGACCTAGAAATCCCTCTAGGGACCTAGAAATCTATCCCTCTAGGGACCTAGAAATCCCTCTAGGGACATTGAAATCCCTCTAGGGACCTAGAAATCTCTCTAGTGACATAGAAATCCCTCTAGGGACATAGAAATCTATCCCTCTAGGGACCTAGAAATCCCTCTAGGGACATAGAAATCCCTCTATGGACCTAGAAATCTCTCTAGGGACCTAGAAATCTCTCTAGGGACATAGAAATCTCTCTAGGGACATAGAAATCCCTCTAGGGACATAGAAATATATCCCTCTAGGGACCTAGAAATCCCTCTAGGGACCTAGAAATCCCTCTAGGGACCTAGAAATCCCTCTAGGGACCTAGAAATCCCTCTAGGGACCTAGAAATCCCTCTAGCGACATAGAAATCCCTCTAGGGACATAGAAATCTCTCTAGGGACATAGAAATCCAACTAGGGACATAGAAATCTATCCCTCTAGGGACCTAGAAATCCCTCTAGCGACATAGAAATCCCTCTAGCGACATAGAAATCCCTCTAGGGACATAGAAATCCCTCTAGGGACATAGAAATCCCTCTAGGGACCTAGAAATCCCTCTAGGGACATAGAAATCCCTCTAGGGACATAGAAATCCCTCTAGGGACATAGAAATCCCTCTAGGGACATAGAAATCTATCCCTCTAGGGACATAGAAATCCCTCTAGGGACCTAGAAATCCCTCTAGGGACCTAGAAATCCCTCTAGGGACATAGAAATCCCTCTAGGGACATAGAAATCTCTCTAGGGACCTAGAAATCTCTCTAGGGACATAGAAATCTCTCTAGGGACATAGAAATCCCTCTAGGGACATAGAAATCTATCCCTCTAGGGACCTAGAAATCCCTCTAGGGACCTAGAAATCCCTCTAGGGACCTAGAAATCCCTCTAGGGACCTAGAAATCCCTCTAGCGACATAGAAATCCCTCTAGGGACATAGAAATCTCTCTAGGGACATAGAAATCCCTCTAGGGACATAGAAATCTATCCCTCTAGGAACCTAGAAATCCCTCTAGCGACATAGAAATCCCTCTAGCGACATAGAAATCCCTCTAGGGACATAGAAATCCCTCTAGGGACATAGAAATCCCTCTAGGGACCTAGAAATCCCTCTAGGGACATAGAAATCCCTCTAGGGACATAGAAATCCCTCTAGGGACATAGAAATCCCTCTAGGGACATAGAAATCCCTCTAGGGACATAGAAATCTATCCCTCTAGGGACATAGAAATCCCTCTAGGGACCTAGAAATCCCTCTAGGGACCTAGAAATCTATCCCTCTAGGGACCTAGAAATCCCTCTAGGGACATTGAAATCCCTCTAGGGACCTAGAAATCTCTCTAGTGACATAGAAATCCCTCTAGGGACATAGAAATCTATCCCTCTAGGGACATAGAAATCCCTCTAGGGACCTAGAAATCCCTCTAGGGACCTAGAAATCCCTCTAGGGACCTAGAAATCCCTCTAGGGACCTAGAAATCCCTCTAGCGACATAGAAATCCCTCTAGGGACATAGAAATCTCTCTAGGGACATAGAAATCCCTCTAGGGACATAGAAATCTATCCCTCTAGGGACCTAGAAATCCCTCTAGCGACATAGAAATCCCTCTAGCGACATAGAAATCCCTCTAGGGACATAGAAATCCCTCTAGGGACATAGAAATCCCTCTAGGGACCTAGAAATCCCTCTAGGGACATAGAAATCCCTCTAGGGACATAGAAATCCCTCTAGGGACATAGAAATCCCTCTAGGGACATAGAAATCTATCCCTCTAGGGACATAGAAATCCCTCTAGGGACCTAGAAATCCCTCTAGGGACCTAGAAATCTATCCCTCTAGGGACCTAGAAATCCCTCTAGGGACATTGAAATCCCTCTAGGGACCTAGAAATCTCTCTAGAGACATAGAAATCCCTCTAGGGACCTAGAAATCCCTCTAGGGACATAGAAATCCCTCTAGGGACCTAGAAATCTCTCTAGGGACCTAGAAATCTCTCTAGGGACATAGAAATCTCTCTAGGGACATAGAAATCCCTCTAGGGACATAGAAATATATCCCTCTAGGGACCTAGAAATCCCTCTAGGGACCTAGAAATCCCTCTAGGGACATAGAAATCCCTCTAGGGACCTAGAAATCCCTCTAGGGACATAGAAATCCCTCTAGGGACATAGAAATCCCTCTAGGGACATAGAAATCCCTCTAGGGACATAGAAATCTATCCCTCTAGGGACATAGAAATCCCTCTAGGGACCTAGAAATCCCTCTAGGGACCTAGAAATCTATCCCTCTAGGGACCTAGAAATCCCTCTAGGGACATTGAAATCCCTCTAGGGACCTAGAAATCTCTCTAGAGACATAGAAATCCCTCTAGGGACATAGAAATCTATCCCTCTAGGGACCTAGAAATCCCTCTAGGGACATAGAAATCCCTCTAGGGACCTAGAAATCTCTCTAGGGACCTAGAAATCTCTCTAGGGACATAGAAATCTCTCTAGGGACATAGAAATCCCTCTAGGGACATAGAAATATATCCCTCTAGGGACCTAGAAATCCCTCTAGGGACCTAGAAATCCCTCTAGGGACCTAGAAATCCCTCTAGGGACCTAGAAATCCCTCTAGCGACAGAGAAATCCCTCTAGGGACATAGAAATCTATCCCTCTAGGGACCTAGAAATCCCTCTAGCGACATAGAAATCCCTCTAGCGACATAGAAATCCCTCTAGGGACATAGAAATCCCTCTAGGGACATAGAAATCCCTCTAGGGACCTAGAAATCCCTCTAGGGACATAGAAATCCCTCTAGGGACATAGAAATCCCTCTAGGGACATAGAAATCCCTCTAGGGACATAGAAATCTATCCCTCTAGGGACATAGAAATCCCTCTAGGGACCTAGAAATCCCTCTAGGGACCTAGAAATCTATCCCTCTAGGGACCTAGAAATCCCTCTAGGGACATTGAAATCCCTCTAGGGACCTAGAAATCTCTCTAGTGACATAGAAATCCCTCTAGGGACATAGAAATCTATCCCTCTAGGGACCTAGAAATCCCTCTAGGGACATAGAAATCCCTCTATGGACCTAGAAATCTCTCTAGGGACCTAGAAATCTCTCTAGGGACATAGAAATCTCTCTAGGGACATAGAAATCCCTCTAGGGACATAGAAATATATCCCTCTAGGGACCTAGAAATCCCTCTAGGGACCTAGAAATCCCTCTAGGGACCTAGAAATCCCTCTAGGGACCTAGAAATCCCTCTAGGGACCTAGAAATCCCTCTAGCGACATAGAAATCCCTCTAGGGACATAGAAATCTCTCTAGGGACATAGAAATCCCTCTAGGGACATAGAAATCTATCCCTCTAGGGACCTAGAAATCCCTCTAGCGACATTGAAATCCCTCTAGCGACATAGAAATCCCTCTAGGGACATAGAAATCCCTCTAGGGACATAGAAATCCCTCTAGGGACCTAGAAATCCCTCTAGGGACATAGAAATCCCTCTAGGGACATAGAAATCCCTCTAGGGACATAGAAATCCCTCTAGGGACATAGAAATCTATCCCTCTAGGGACATAGAAATCCCTCTAGGGACCTAGAAATCCCTCTAGGGACCTAGAAATCCCTCTAGGGACATAGAAATCCCTCTAGGGACATAGAAATCCCTCTAGGGACCTAGAAATCTATCCCTCTAGGGACCTAGAAATCCCTCTAGGGACATTGAAATCCCTCTAGGGACCTAGAAATCTCTCTAGAGACATAGAAATCCCTCTAGGGACATAGAAATCTATCCCTCTAGGGACCTAGAAATCCCTCTAGGGACATAGAAATCCCTCTAGGGACCTAGAAATCTCTCTAGGGACATAGAAATCTATCTAGGGACATAGAAATCCCTCTAGGGACCTAGAAATCCCTCTAGGGACATAGAAATCCCTCTAGGGACATAGAAATCCCTCTAGGGACATAGAAATCCCTCTAGGGACATAGAAATCCCTCTAGGGACATAGAAATCTATCCCTCTAGGGACATAGAAATCCCTCTAGGGACCTAGAAATCCCTCTAGGGACCTAGAAATCTATCCCTCTAGGGACCTAGAAATCCCTCTAGGGACATTGAAATCCCTCTAGGGACCTAGAAATCTCTCTAGTGACATAGAAATCCCTCTAGGGACATAGAAATCTATCCCTCTAGGGACCTAGAAATCCCTCTAGGGACATAGAAATCCCTCTAGGGACCTAGAAATCTCTCTAGGGACCTAGAAATCTATCCCTCTAGGGACATAGAAATCTCTCTAGGGACATAGAAATCCCTCTAGGGACATAGAAATATATCCCTCTAGGGACCTAGAAATCTCTCTAGGGACCTAGAAATCTCTCTAGGGACATAGAAATCTCTCTAGGGACATAGAAATCCCTCTAGGGACATAGAAATCTATCCCTCTAGGGATCTAGAAATCCCTCTAGGGACCTAGAAATCCCTCTAGGGACCTAGAAATCCCTCTAGCGACATAGAAATCCCTCTAGGGACATAGAAATCTCTCTAGGGACATAGAAATCCCTCTAGGGACATAGAAATCTATCCCTCTAGGGACCTAGAAATCCCTCTAGCGACATAGAAATCCCTCTAGCGACATAGAAATCTCTCTAGTGACATAGAAATCCCTCTAGGGACATAGAAATCTATCCCTCTAGGGACCTAGAAATCCCTCTAGGGACATAGAAATCCCTCTAGGGGCATAGAAATCCCTCTAGCGACATAGAAATCCCTCTAGGGACATAGAAATCCCTCTAGGGACATAGAAATTCCTCTAGGGACCTAGAAATCCCTCTAGCGACATAGAAATCCCTCTAGGGACATAGAAATCTATCCCTCTAGGGACCTAGAAATCCCTCTAGCGACATAGAAATCCCTCTAGCGACATAGAAATCCCTCTAGGGACATAGAAATCCCTCTAGGGACATAGAAATCCCTCTAGGGACCTAGAAATCCCTCTAGGGACATAGAAATCCCTCTAGGGACATAGAAATCCCTCTAGGGACATAGAAATCCCTCTAGGGACATAGAAATCCCTCTAGGGACATAGAAATCTATCCCTCTAGGGACCTAGAAATCCCTCTAGGGACCTAGAAATCTATCCCTCTAGGGACCTAGAAATCCCTCTAGGGACATTGAAATCCCTCTAGGGACCTAGAAATCTCTCTAGTGACATAGAAATCCCTCTAGGGACATAGAAATCTATCCCTCTAGGGACCTAGAAATCCCTCTAGGGACATAGAAATCCCTCTATGGACCTAGAAATCTCTCTAGGGACCTAGAAATCTCTCTAGGGACATAGAAATCTCTCTAGGGACATAGAAATCCCTCTAGGGACATAGAAATATATCCCTCTAGGGACCTAGAAATCCCTCTAGGGACCTAGAAATCCCTCTAGGGACCTAGAAATCCCTCTAGGGACCTAGAAATCCCTCTAGGGACCTAGAAATCCCTCTAGCGACATAGAAATCCCTCTAGGGACATAGAAATCTCTCTAGGGACATAGAAATCCCTCTAGGGACATAGAAATCTATCCCTCTAGGGACCTAGAAATCCCTCTAGCGACATAGAAATCCCTCTAGCGACATAGAAATCCCTCTAGGGACATAGAAATCCCTCTAGGGACATAGAAATCCCTCTAGGGACCTAGAAATCCCTCTAGGGACATAGAAATCCCTCTAGGGACATAGAAATCCCTCTAGGGACATAGAAATCCCTCTAGGGACATAGAAATCTATCCCTCTAGGGACATAGAAATCCCTCTAGAGACCTAGAAATCCCTCTAGGGACCTAGAAATCCCTCTAGGGACATAGAAATCCCTCTAGGGACATAGAAATCCCTCTAGGGACCTAGAAATCCCTCTAGGGACATAGAAATCCCTCTAGGGACATAGAAATCCCTCTAGGGACATAGAAATCCCTCTAGGGACATAGAAATCTATCCCTCTAGGGACATAGAAATCCCTCTAGGGACCTAGAAATCCCTCTAGGGACCTAGAAATCTATCCCTCTAGGGACCTAGAAATCCCTCTAGGGACATTGAAATCCCTCTAGGGACCTAGAAATCTCTCTAGAGACATAGAAATCCCTCTAGGGACATAGAAATCTATCCCTCTAGGGACCTAGAAATCCCTCTAGGGACATAGAAATCCCTCTAGGGACCTAGAAATCTCTCTAGGGACCTAGAAATCTCTCTAGGGACATAGAAATCTCTCTAGGGACATAGAAATCCCTCTAGGGACATAGAAATATATCCCTCTAGGGACCTAGAAATCCCTCTAGGGACCTAGAAATCCCTCTAGGGACCTAGAAATCCCTCTAGGGACCTAGAAATCCCTCTAGCGACATAGAAATCCCTCTAGGGACATAGAAATCTATCCCTCTAGGGACCTAGAAATCCCTCTAGCGACATAGAAATCCCTCTAGCGACATAGAAATCCCTCTAGGGATATAGAAATCTATCTAGGGACATAGAAATCCCTCTAGGGACCTAGAAATCCCTCTAGGGACATAGAAATCCCTCTAGGGACATAGAAATCCCTCTAGGGACATAGAAATCCCTCTAGGGACATAGAAATCCCTCTAGGGACATAGAAATCTATCCCTCTAGGGACATAGAAATCCCTCTAGGGACCTAGAAATCCCTCTAGGGACCTAGAAATCTATCCCTCTAGGGACCTAGAAATCCCTCTAGGGACATTGAAATCCCTCTAGGGACCTAGAAATCTCTCTAGTGACATAGAAATCCCTCTAGGGACATAGAAATCTATCCCTCTAGGGACCTAGAAATCCCTCTAGGGACATAGAAATCCCTCTAGGGACCTAGAAATCTCTCTAGGGACCTAGAAATCTATCCCTCTAGGGACATAGAAATCTCTCTAGGGACATAGAAATCCCTCTAGGGACATAGAAATATATCCCTCTAGGGACCTAGAAATCTCTCTAGGGACCTAGAAATCTCTCTAGGGACATAGAAATCCCTCTAGGGACATAGAAATCCCTCTAGGGACATAGAAATCTATCCCTCTAGGGACCTAGAAATCCCTCTAGGGACCTAGAAATCCCTCTAGGGACCTAGAAATCCCTCTAGCGACATAGAAATCCCTCTAGCGACATAGAAATCTCTCTAGGGACATAGAAATCCCTCTAGGGACATAGAAATCTATCCCTCTAGGGACCTAGAAATCCCTCTAGCGACATAGAAATCCCTCTAGCGACATAGAAATCTCTCTAGTGACATAGAAATCCCTCTAGGGACATAGAAATCTATCCCTCTAGGGACCTAGAAATCCCTCTAGGGACATAGAAATCCCTCTAGGGGCATAGAAATCCCTCTAGCGACAAAGAAATCCCTCTAGGGACATAGAAATCCCTCTAGGGACATAGAAATCCCTCTAGGGACCTAGAAATCCCTCTAGGGACATAGAAATCCCTCTAGGGACATAGAAATCCCTCTAGGGACATAGAAATCCCTCTAGGGACATAGAAATCCCTCTAGGGACATATAAATCTATCCCTCTAGGGACATAGAAGTCCCTCTAGGGACCTAGAAATCCCTCTAAGGACCTAGAAATCTATCCCTCTAGGGACCTAGAAATCCCTCTAGGGACATTGAAATCCCTCTAGGGACATAGAAATCCCTCTAGGGACCTAGAAATCTCTCTAGGGACCTAGAAATCTCTCTAGGGACATAGAAATCCCTCTAGGGACCTAGAAATCCCTCTAGCGACATAGAAATCCCTCTAGCGACATAGAAATCCCTCTAGGGACATAGAAATCCCTCTAGGGACATAGAAATCCCTCTAGGGACCTAGAAATCCCTCTAGGGACATAGAAATCCCTCTAGGGACATAGAAATCCCTCTAGGGACATAGAAATCCCTCTAGGGACATAGAAATCTATCCCTCTAGGGACATAGAAATCTATCCCTCTAGGGACATAGAAATCCCTCTAGGGACCTAGAAATCCCTCTAGGGACCTAGAAATCTATCCCTCTAGGGACCTAGAAATCTATCCCTCTAGGGACCTAGAAATCCCTCTAGGGACATAGAAATCCCTCTAGGGACCTAGAAATCTCTCTAGGGACCTAGAAATCTCTCTAGGGACATAGAAATCTCTCTAGGGACATAGAAATCCCTCTAGGGACATAGAAATCTATCCCTCTAGGGACCTAGAAATCCCTCTAGGGACCTAGAAATCCCTCTAGGGACCTAGAAATCCCTCTAGCGACATAGAAATCCCTCTAGGGACATAGAAATCTCTCTAGGGACATAGAAATCCCTCTAGGGACATAGAAATCTATCCCTCTAGGAACCTAGAAATCCCTCTAGCGACATAGAAATCCCTCTAGCGACATAGAAATCTATCCCTCTAGGGACCTAGAAATCCCTCTAGGGACATAGAAATCCCTCTAGCGACATAGAAATCCCTCTAGCGACATAGAAATCCCTCTAGGGACATAGAAATCCCTCTAGGGACATAGAAATCCCTCTAGGGACCTAGAAATCCCTCTAGGGACATAGAAATCCCTCTAGGGACATAGAAATCCCTCTAGGGACATAGAAATCCCTCTAGGGACATAGAAATCCCTCTAGGGACATAGAAATCTATCTCTCTAGGGACATAGAAATCCCTCTAGGGACCTAGAAATCCCTCTAGGGACCTAGAAATCTATCCCTCTAGGGACCTAGAAATCCCTCTAGGGACATTGAAATCCCTCTAGGGACATAGAAATCCCTCTAGGGACCTAGAAATCTCTCTAGGGACCTAGAAATCTCTCTAGGGACATAGAAATCCCTCTAGGGACCTAGAAATCCCTCTAGCGACATAGAAATCCCTCTAGCGACATAGAAATCCCTCTAGGGACATAGAAATCCCTCTAGGGACATAGAAATCCCTCTAGGGACCTAGAAATCCCTCTAGGGACATAGAAATCCCTCTAGGGACATAGAAATCCCTCTAGGGACATAGAAATCCCTCTAGGGACATAGAAATCTATCCCTCTAGGGACATAGAAATCCCTCTAGGGACCTAGAAATCCCTCTAGGGACCTAGAAATCTATCCCTCTAGGGACCTAGAAATCTATCCCTCTAGGGACCTAGAAATCCCTCTAGGGACATAGAAATCCCTCTAGGGACCTAGAAATCTCTCTAGGGACCTAGAAATCTCTCTAGGGACATAGAAATCTCTCTAGGGACATAGAAATCCCTCTAGGGACATAGAAATCTATCCCTCTAGGGACCTAGAAATCCCTCTAGGGACCTAGAAATCCCTCTAGGGACCTAGAAATCCCTCTAGGGACCTAGAAATCCCTCTAGCGACATAGAAATCCCTCTAGGGACATAGAAATCTCTCTAGGGACATAGAAATCCCTCTAGGGACATAAAAATCTATCCCTCTAGGAACCTAGAAATCCCTCTAGCGACATAGAAATCCCTCTAGCGACATAGAAATCCCTCTAGGGACATAGAAATCCCTCTAGGGACATAGAAATCCCTCTAGGGACCTAGAAATCCCTCTAGGGACATAGAAATCCCTCTAGGGACATAGAAATCCCTCTAGGGACATAGAAATCCCTCTAGGGACATAGAAATCCCTCTAGGGACATAGAAATCTATCCCTCTAGGGACATAGAAATCCCTCTAGGGACCTAGAAATCCCTCTAGGGACCTAGAAATCTATCCCTCTAGGGACCTAGAAATCCCTCTAGGGACCTAGAAATCCCTCTAGGGACATAGAAATCCCTCTAGGGACATAGAAATCCCTCTAGGGACCTAGAAATCCCTCTAGGGACATAGAAATCCCTCTAGGGACATAGAAATCCCTCTAGGGACATAGAAATCCCTCTAGGGACATAGAAATCTATCCCTCTAGGGACATAGAAATCCCTCTAGGGACCTAGAAATCCCTCTAGGGACCTAGAAATCTATCCCTCTAGGGACCTAGAAATCCCTCTAGGGACATTGAAATCCCTCTAGGGACCTAGAAATCTCTCTAGAGACATAGAAATCCCTCTAGGGACATAGAAATCTATCCCTCTAGGGACCTAGAAATCCCTCTAGGGACATAGAAATCCCTCTAGGGACCTAGAAATCTCTCTAGGGACCTAGAAATCTCTTTAGGGACATAGAAATCTCTCTAGGGACATAGAAATCCCTCTAGGGACATAGAAATATATCCCTCTAGGGACCTAGAAATCCCTCTAGGGACCTAGAAATCCCTCTAGGAACCTAGAAATCCCTCTAGGGACCTAGAAATCCCTCTAGCGACATAGAAATCCCTCTAGGGACATAGAAATCTATCCCTCTAGGGACCTAGAAATCCCTCTAGCGACATAGAAATCCCTCTAGCGACATAGAAATCCCTCTAGGGACATAGAAATCTATCTAGGGACATAGAAATCCCTCTAGGGACCTAGAAATCCCTCTAGGGACATAGAAATCCCTCTAGGGACATAGAAATCCCTCTAGGGACATAGAAATCCCTCTAGGGACATAGAAATCCCTCTAGGGACATAGAAATCTATCCCTCTAGGGACATAGAAATCCCTCTAGGGACCTAGAAATCCCTCTAGGGACCTAGAAATCTATCCCTCTAGGGACCTAGAAATCCCTCTAGGGACATTGAAATCCCTCTAGGGACCTAGAAATCTCTCTAGTGACATAGAAATCCCTCTAGGGACATAGAAATCTATCCCTCTAGGGACCTAGAAATCCCTCTAGGGACATAGAAATCCCTCTAGGGACCTAGAAATCTCTCTAGGGACCTAGAAATCTATCCCTCTAGGGACATAGAAATCTCTCTAGGGACATAGAAATCCCTCTAGGGACATAGAAATATATCCCTCTAGGGACCTAGAAATCTCTCTAGGGACCTAGAAATCTCTCTAGGGACATAGAAATCTCTCTAGGGACATAGAAATCCCTCTAGGGACATAGAAATCTATCCCTCTAGGGACCTAGAAATCCCTCTAGGGACCTAGAAATCCCTCTAGGGACCTAGAAATCCCTCTAGCGACATAGAAATCCCTCTAGGGACATAGAAATCTCTCTAGGGACATAGAAATCCCTCTAGGGACATAGAAATCTATCCCTCTAGGGACCTAGAAATCCCTCTAGCGACATAGAAATCCCTCTAGCGACATAGAAATCTCTCTAGTGACATAGAAATCCCTCTAGGGACATAGAAATCTATCCCTCTAGGGACCTAGAAATCCCTCTAGGGACATAGAAATCCCTCTAGGGGCATAGAAATCCCTCTAGCGACATAGAAATCCCTCTAGGGACATAGAAATCCCTCTAGGGACATAGAAATCCCTCTAGGGACCTAGAAATCCCTCTAGGGACATAGAAATCCCTCTAGGGACATAGAAATCCCTCTAGGGACATAGAAATCCCTCTAGGGACATAGAAATCCCTCTAGGGACATAGAAATCTATCCCTCTAGGGACATAGAAATCCCTCTAGGGACCTAGAAATCCCTCTAGGGACCTAGAAATCTATCCCTCTAGGGACCTAGAAATCCCTCTAGGGACATTGAAATCCCTCTAGGGACATAGAAATCCCTCTAGGGACCTAGAAATCTCTCTAGGGACCTAGAAATCTCTCTAGGGACATAGAAATCCCTCTAGGGACCTAGAAATCCCTCTAGCGACATAGAAATCCCTCTAGCGACATAGAAATCCCTCTAGGGACATAGAAATCCCTCTAGGGACATAGAAATCCCTCTAGGGACCTAGAAATCCCTCTAGGGACATAGAAATCCCTCTAGGGACATAGAAATCCCTCTAGGGACATAAAAATCCCTCTAGGGACATAGAAATCCCTCTAGGGACCTAGAAATCTATCCCTCTAGGGACCTAGAAATCTATCCCTCTAGGGACCTAGAAATCCCTCTAGGGACATAGAAATCCCTCTAGGGACCTAGAAATCTCTCTAGGGACCTAGAAATCTCTCTAGGGACATAGAAATCTCTCTAGGGACATAGAAATCCCTCTAGGGACATAGAAATCTATCCCTCTAGGGACCTAGAAATCCCTCTAGGGACCTAGAAATCCCTCTAGGGACCTAGAAATCCCTCTAGGGACCTAGAAATCCCTCTAGCGACATAGAAATCCCTCTAGGGACATAGAAATCTCTCTAGGGACATAGAAATCCCTCTAGGGACATAGAAATCTATCCCTCTAGGAACCTAGAAATCCCTCTAGCGACATAGAAATCCCTCTAGCGACATAGAAATCCCTCTAGGGACATAGAAATCCCTCTAGGGACATAGAAATCCCTCTAGGGACCTAGAAATCCCTCTAGGGACATAGAAATCTCTCTAGGGACATAGAAATCCCTCTAGGGACATAGAAATCTATCCCTCTAGGGACCTAGAAATCCCTCTAGCGACATAGAAATCCCTCTAGCGACATAGAAATCCCTCTAGGGACCTAGAAATCCCTCTAGGGACCTAGAAATCTATCCCTCTAGGGACCTAGAAATCCCTCTAGGGACATTGAAATCCCTCTAGGGACCTAGAAATCTCTCTAGTGACATAGAAATCCCTCTAGGGACATAGAAATCTATCCCTCTAGGGACCTAGAAATCCCTCTAGGGACATAGAAATCCCTCTAGCGACATAGAAATCCCTCTAGCGACATAGAAATCCCTCTAGGGACATAGAAATCCCTCTAGGGACATAGAAATCCCTCTAGGGACCTAGAAATCCCTCTAGGGACATAGAAATCCCTCTAGGGACATAGAAATCCCTCTAGGGACATAGAAATCCCTCTAGGGACATAGAAATCCCTCTAGGGACATAGAAATCTATCCCTCTAGGGACATAGAAATCCCTCTAGGGACCTAGAAATCCCTCTAGGGACCTAGAAATCTATCCCTCTAGGGACCTAGAAATCCCTCTAGGGACATTGAAATCCCTCTAGGGACATAGAAATCCCTCTAGGGACCTAGAAATCTCTCTAGGGACCTAGAAATCTCTCTAGGGACATAGAAATCCCTCTAGGGACCTAGAAATCCCTCTAGCGACATAGAAATCCCTCTAGCGACATAGAAATCCCTCTAGGGACATAGAAATCCCTCTAGGGACATAGAAATCCCTCTAGGGACCTAGAAATCCCTCTAGGGACATAGAAATCCCTCTAGGGACATAGAAATCCCTCTAGGGACATAGAAATCCCTCTAGGGACATAGAAATCTATCCCTCTAGGGACATAGAAATCCCTCTAGGGACATAGAAATCCCTCTAGGGACCTAGAAATCTCTCTAGGGACCTAGAAATCTCTCTAGGGACATAGAAATCTCTCTAGGGACATAGAAATCCCTCTAGGGACATAGAAATCTATCCCTCTAGGGACCTAGAAATCCCTCTAGGGACCTAGAAATCCCTCTAGGGACCTAGAAATCCCTCTAGGGACCTAGAAATCCCTCTAGCGACATAGAAATCCCTCTAGGGACATAGAAATCTCTCTAGGGACATAGAAATCCCTCTAGGGACATAAAAATCTATCCCTCTAGGAACCTAGAAATCCCTCTAGCGACATAGAAATCCCTCTAGCGACATAGAAATCCCTCTAGGGACATAGAAATCCCTCTAGGGACATAGAAATCCCTCTAGGGACCTAGAAATCCCTCTAGGGACATAGAAATCCCTCTAGGGACATAGAAATCCCTCTAGGGACATAGAAATCCCTCTAGGGACATAGAAATCCCTCTAGGGACATAGAAATCTATCCCTCTAGGGACATAGAAATCCCTCTAGGGACCTAGAAATCCCTCTTGGGACCTAGAAATCTATCCCTCTAGGGACCTAGAAATCCCTCTAGGGACATTGAAATCCCTCTAGGGACCTAGAAATCTCTCTAGTGACATAGAAATCCCTCTAGGGACATAGAAATCTATCCCTCTAGGGACCTAAAAATCCCTCTAGGGACATAGAAATCCCTCTAGGGACCTAGAAATCTCTCTAGGGACCTAGAAATCTCTCTAGGGACATAGAAATCTCTCTAGGGACATAGAAATCCCTCTAGGGACATAGAAATATATCCCTCTAGGGACCTAGAAATCCCTCTAGGGACCTAGAAATCCCTCTAGGGACCTAGAAATCCCTCTAGGGACCTAGAAATCCCTCTAGCGACATAGAAATCCCTCTAGGGACATAGAAATCTCTCTAGGGACATAGAAATCCCTCTAGGGACATAGAAATCTATCCCTCTAGGGACCTAGAAATCCCTCTAGCGACATAGAAATCCCTCTAGCGACATAGAAATCCCTCTAGGGACATAGAAATCCCTCTAGGGACATAGAAATCCCTCTAGGGACCTAGAAATCCCTCTAGGGACATAGAAATCCCTCTAGGGACATAGAAATCCCTCTAGGGACATAGAAATCCCTCTAGGGACATAGAAATCTATCCCTCTAGGGACATAGAAATCCCTCAAGGGACCTAGAAATCCCTCTAGGGACCTAGAAATCCCTCTAGGGACATTGAAATCCCTCTAGGGACATATAAATCTATCCCTCTAGGGACATAGAAATCCCTCTAGGGACATAGAAATCCCTTTAGGGACCTAGAAATCCCTCTAGGGACCTAGAAATCCCTCTAGGGACATTGAAATCCCTCTAGGGACATTGAAATCCCTCTAGGGACATAGAAATCTATCCCTCTAGGGACCTAGAAATCCCTCTAGGGACATTGAAATCCCTCTAGGGACCTAGAAATCTCTCTAGTGACATAGAAATCCCTCTAGGGACATAGAAATCTCTCTCTCTAGGGACCTAGAAATCCCTCTAGGGACCTAGAAATCCCTCTAGCGACATAGAAATCCCTCTAGCGACATAGAAATCCCTCTAGGGACCTAGAAATCCCTCTAGGGACATAGAAATCCCTCTAGGGACATAGAAATCCCTCTAGGGACCTAGAAATCCCTCTAGGGACCTAGAAATCTATCCCTCTAGGGACCTAGAAATCCCTCTAGAGACATTGAAATCCCTCTAGGGACATAGAAATCCTTCTAGGGACCTAGAAATCCCTCTAGGGACATAGAAATCCCTCTAGGGACATAGAAATCCCTCTAGGGACATTGAAATCCCTCTAGGGACATATAAATCTATCCCTCTAGGGACATAGAAATCCCTCTAGGGACATAGAAATCCCTCTAGGGACATAGAAATCCCTCTAGGGACCTAGAAATCCCTCTAGGGACCTAGAAATCCCTCTAGGGACATTGAAATCCCTCTAGGGACATTGAAATCCCTCTAGGGACATAGAAATCTATCCCTCTAGGGACCTAGAAATCCCTCTAGGGACATTGAAATCCCTATAGGGACCTAGAAATCTCTCTAGTGACATAGAAATCCCTCTAGGGACATAGAAATCTCTATCTCTAGGGACCTAGAAATCCCTCTAGGGACCTAGAAATCCCTCTAGCGACATAGAAATCCCTCTAGCGACATAGAAATCCCTCTAGGGACCTAGAAATCCCTCTAGGGACATAGAAATCCCTCTAGGGACATAGAAATCCCTCTAGGGACCTAGAAATCCCTCTAGGGACCTAGAAATCTATCCCTCTAGGGACATAGAAATCCCTCTAGGGACATTGAAATCCCTCTAGGGACCTAGAAATCTCTCTAGTGACATAGAAATCCCTCTAGGGACATAGAAATCTCTATCTCTAGGGACCTAGAAATCCCTCTAGGGACCTAGAAATCCCTCTAGCGACATAGAAATCCCTCTAGGGACATTGAAATCCCTCTAGGGACATATAAATCTATCCCTCTAGGGACATAGAAATCCCTCTAGGGACATAGAAATCCCTCTAGGGACCTAGAAATCCCTCTAGGGACCTAGAAATCCCTCTAGGGACATTGAAATCCCTCTAGAGACATTGAAATCCCTCTAGGGACATAGAAATCCCTCTAGGGACCTAGAAATCCCTCTAGGGACATAGAAATCCCTCTAGGGACATAGAAATCCCTCTAGGGACATTGAAATCCCTCTAGGGACATATAAATCTATCCCTCTAGGGACATAGAAATCCCTCGAGGGACATAGAAATCCCTCTAGGGACCTAGAAATCCCTCTAGGGACCTAGAAATCCCTCTAGGGACATTGAAATCCCTCTAGGGACATTGAAATCTCTCTAGGGACATAGAAATCTATCCCTCTAGGGACCTAGAAATCCCTCTAGGGACATTGAAATCCCTCTAGGGACCTAGAAATCTCTCTAGTGACATAGAAATCCCTCTAGGGACATAGAAATCTCTATCTCTAGGGACCTAGAAATCCCCCTAGGGACATAGAAATCCCTCTAGCGACATAGAAATCCCTCTAGCGACATAGAAATCCCTCTAGGGACCTAGAAATCCCTCTAGGGACATAGAAATCCCTCTAGGGACATAGAAATCCCTCTAGGGACCTAGAAATCCCTCTAGGGACCTAGAAATCTATCCCTCTAGGGACATAGAAATCCCTCTAGGGACATAGAAATCTATCCCTCTAGGGACCTAGAAATCCCTCTAGCGACATAGAAATCCCTCTAGCGACATAGAAATCCCTCTAGGGACATAGAAATCTCTCTCTCTAGGGACCTAGAAATCCCTCTAGGGACATAGAAATCTCTCTAGGGACATAGAAATCCCTCTAGGGACATAGAAATCTATCCCTCTAGGGACATAGAAATCCCTCTAGGGACCTAGAAATCCCTCTAGGGACCTAGAAATCTATCCCTCTAGGGACCTAGAAATCCCTCTAGGGACATTGAAATCCCTCTAGGGACCTAGAAATCTCTCTAGTGACATAGAAATCCCTCTAGGGACATAGAAATCTATCCCTCTAGGGACCTAGAAATCCCTCTAGGGACATAGAAATCCCTCTAGGGACCTAGAAATCTCTCTAGGGACCTAGAAATCTCTCTAGGGACATAGAAATCTCTCTAGGGACATAGAAATCCCTCTAGGGACATAGAAATATATCCCTCTAGGGACCTAGAAATCCCTCTAGGGACCTAGAAATCCCTCTAGGGACCTAGAAATCCCTCTAGGGACCTAGAAATCCCTCTAGGGACCTAGAAATCCCTGTAGCGACATAGAAATCCCTCTAGGGACATAGAAATCTCTCTAGGGACATAGAAATCCCTCTAGGGACATAGAAATCTATCCCTCTAGGGACCTAGAAATCCCTCTAGCGACATAGAAATCCCTCTAGCGACATAGAAATCCCTCTAGGGACATAGAAATCCCTCTAGGGACATAGAAATCCCTCTAGGGACCTAGAAATCCCTCTAGGGACATAGAAATCCCTCTAGGGACATAGAAATCCCTCTAGGGACATAGAAATCCCTCTAGGGACATAGAAATCTATCCCTCTAGGGACATAGAAATCCCTCTAGGGACCTAGAAATCCCTCTAGGGACCTAGAAATCTATCCCTCTAGGGACCTAGAAATCTATCCCTCTAGGGACCTAGAAATCCCTCTAGGGACCTAGAAATCCCTCTAGCGACATAGAAATCCCTCTAGGGACATAGAAATCTCTCTAGGGACATAGAAATCCCTCTAGGGACATAGAAATCTATCCCTCTAGGGACCTAGAAATCCCTCTAGCGACATAGAAATCCCTCTAGCGACATAGAAATCCCTCTAGGGACATAGAAATCCCTCTAGGGACATAGAAATCCCTCTAGGGACCTAGAAATCCCTCTAGGGACCTAGAAATCCCTCTAGGGACCTAGAAATCCCTCTAGCGACATAGAAATCCCTCTAGGGACCTAGAAATCTCTCTAGGGACCTAGAAATCTCTCTAGGGACATAGAAATCTCTCTAGGGACATAGAAATCCCTCTAGGGACATAGAAATCTATCCCTCTAGGGACCTAGAAATCCCTCTAGGGACCTAGAAATCCCTCTAGGGACCTAGAAATCCCTCTAGGGACCTAGAAATCCCTCTAGCGACATAGAAATCCCTCTAGGGACATAGAAATCTCTCTAGGGACATAGAAATCCCTCTAGGGACATAGAAATCTATCCCTCTAGGGACCTAGAAATCCCTCTAGCGACATAGAAATCCCTCTAGCGACATAGAAATCCCTCTAGGGACATAGAAATCCCTCTAGCGACATAGAAATCCCTCTAGCGACATAGAAATCCCTCTAGGGACATAGAAATCCCTCTAGGGACATAGAAATCCCTCTAGGGACCTAGAAATCCCTCTAGGGACATAGAAATCCCTCTAGGGACATAGAAATCCCTCTAGGGACATAGAAATCCCTCTAGGGACATAGAAATCTATCCCTCTAGGGACATAGAAATCCCTCAAGGGACCTAGAAATCCCTCTAGGGACCTAGAAATCCCTCTAGGGACATTGAAATCCCTCTAGGGACATATAAATCTATCCCTCTAGGGACATAGAAATCCCTCTAGGGACATAGAAATCCCTCTAGGGACCTAGAAATCCCTCTAGGGACATAGAAATCCCTCTAGGGACATAGAAATCCCTCTAGGGACATAGAAATCCCTCTAGGGACATAGAAATCTATCCCTCTAGGGACATAGAAATCCCTCTAGGGACCTAGAAATCCCTCTAGGGACCTAGAAATCTATCCCTCTAGGGACCTAGAAATCTATCCCTCTAGGGACCTAGAAATCCCTCTAGGGACCTAGAAATCCCTCTAGCGACATAGAAATCCCTCTAGGGACATAGAAATCTCTCTAGGGACATAGAAATCCCTCTAGGGACATAGAAATCTATCCCTCTAGGGACCTAGAAATCCCTCTAGCGACATAGAAATCCCTCTAGCGACATAGAAATCCCTCTAGGGACATAGAAATCCCTCTAGGGACCTAGAAATCCCTCTAGGGACCTAGAAATCCCTCTAGGGACCTAGAAATCCCTCTAGCGACATAGAAATCCCTCTAGGGACCTAGAAATCTCTCTAGGGACCTAGAAATCTCTCTAGGGACATAGAAATCTCTCTAGGGACATAGAAATCCCTCTAGGGACATAGAAATCTATCCCTCTAGGGACCTAGAAATCCCTCTAGGGACCTAGAAATCCCTCTAGGGACCTAGAAATCCCTCTAGGGACCTAGAAATCCCTCTAGCGACATAGAAATCCCTCTAGGGACATAGAAATCTCTCTAGGGACATAGAAATCCCTCTAGGGACATAGAAATCTATCCCTCTAGGGACCTAGAAATCCCTCTAGCGACATAGAAATCCCTCTAGCGACATAGAAATCCCTCTAGGGACATAGAAATCCCTCTAGCGACATAGAAATCCCTCTAGCGACATAGAAATCCCTCTAGGGACATAGAAATCCCTCTAGGGACATAGAAATCCCTCTAGGGACCTAGAAATCCCTCTAGGGACATAGAAATCCCTCTAGGGACATAGAAATCCCTCTAGGGACATAGAAATCCCTCTAGGGACATAGAAATCTATCCCTCTAGGGACATAGAAATCCCTCAAGGGACCTAGAAATCCCTCTAGGGACCTAGAAATCCCTCTAGGGACATTGAAATCCCTCTAGGGACATATAAATCTATCCCTCTAGGGACATAGAAATCCCTCTAGGGACATAGAAATCCCTTTAGGGACCTAGAAATCCCTCTAGGGACCTAGAAATCCCTCTAGGGACATTGAAATCCCTCTAGGGACATTGAAATCCCTCTAGGGACATAGAAATCTATCCCTCTAGGGACCTAGAAATCCCTCTAGGGACATTGAAATCCCTCTAGGGACCTAGAAATCTCTCTAGTGACATAGAAATCCCTCTAGGGACATAGAAATCTCTCTCTCTAGGGACCTAGAAATCCCTCTAGGGACCTAGAAATCCCTCTAGCGACATAGAAATCCCTCTAGCGACATAGAAATCCCTCTAGGGACCTAGAAATCCCTCTAGGGACATAGAAATCCCTCTAGGGACCTAGAAATCCCTCTAGGGACATAGAAATCCCTCTAGGGACATAGAAATCCCTCTAGGGACATAGAAATCCCTCTAGGGACATAGAAATCCCTCTAGGGACATAGAAATCTATCCCTCTAGGGACATAGAAATCCCTCTAGGGACCTAGAAATCCCTCTTGGGACCTAGAAATCTATCCCTCTAGGGACCTAGAAATCCCTCTAGGGACATTGAAATCCCTCTAGGGACCTAGAAATCTCTCTAGTGACATAGAAATCCCTCTAGGGACATAGAAATCTATCCCTCTAGGGACCTAAAAATCCCTCTAGGGACATAGAAATCCCTCTAGGGACCTAGAAATCTCTCTAGGGACCTAGAAATCTCTCTAGGGACATAGAAATCTCTCTAGGGACATAGAAATCCCTCTAGGGACATAGAAATATATCCCTCTAGGGACCTAGAAATCCCTCTAGGGACCTAGAAATCCCTCTAGGGACCTAGAAATCCCTCTAGGGACCTAGAAATCCCTCTAGCGACATAGAAATCCCTCTAGGGACATAGAAATCTCTCTAGGGACATAGAAATCCCTCTAGGGACATAGAAATCTATCCCTCTAGGGACCTAGAAATCCCTCTAGCGACATAGAAATCCCTCTAGCGACATAGAAATCCCTCTAGGGACATAGAAATCCCTCTAGGGACATAGAAATCCCTCTAGGGACCTAGAAATCCCTCTAGGGACATAGAAATCCCTCTAGGGACATAGAAATCCCTCTAGGGACATAGAAATCCCTCTAGGGACATAGAAATCTATCCCTCTAGGGACATAGAAATCCCTCAAGGGACCTAGAAATCCCTCTAGGGACCTAGAAATCCCTCTAGGGACATTGAAATCCCTCTAGGGACATATAAATCTATCCCTCTAGGGACATAGAAATCCCTCTAGGGACATAGAAATCCCTTTAGGGACCTAGAAATCCCTCTAGGGACCTAGAAATCCCTCTAGGGACATTGAAATCCCTCTAGGGACATTGAAATCCCTCTAGGGACATAGAAATCTATCCCTCTAGGGACCTAGAAATCCCTCTAGGGACATTGAAATCCCTCTAGGGACCTAGAAATCTCTCTAGTGACATAGAAATCCCTCTAGGGACATAGAAATCTCTCTCTCTAGGGACCTAGAAATCCCTCTAGGGACCTAGAAATCCCTCTAGCGACATAGAAATCCCTCTAGCGACATAGAAATCCCTCTAGGGACCTAGAAATCCCTCTAGGGACATAGAAATCCCTCTAGGGACATAGAAATCCCTCTAGGGACCTAGAAATCCCTCTAGGGACCTAGAAATCTATCCCTCTAGGGACCTAGAAATCCCTCTAGAGACATTGAAATCCCTCTAGGGACATAGAAATCCTTCTAGGGACCTAGAAATCCCTCTAGGGACATAGAAATCCCTCTAGGGACATAGAAATCCCTCTAGGGACATTGAAATCCCTCTAGGGACATATAAATCTATCCCTCTAGGGACATAGAAATCCCTCTAGGGACATAGAAATCCCTCTAGGGACATAGAAATCCCTCTAGGGACCTAGAAATCCCTCTAGGGACCTAGAAATCCCTCTAGGGACATTGAAATCCCTCTAGGGACATTGAAATCCCTCTAGGGACATAGAAATCTATCCCTCTAGGGACCTAGAAATCCCTCTAGGGACATTGAAATCCCTATAGGGACCTAGAAATCTCTCTAGTGACATAGAAATCCCTCTAGGGACATAGAAATCTCTATCTCTAGGGACCTAGAAATCCCTCTAGGGACCTAGAAATCCCTCTAGCGACATAGAAATCCCTCTAGCGACATAGAAATCCCTCTAGGGACCTAGAAATCCCTCTAGGGACATAGAAATCCCTCTAGGGACATAGAAATCCCTCTAGGGACCTAGAAATCCCTCTAGGGACCTAGAAATCTATCCCTCTAGGGACATAGAAATCCCTCTAGGGACATTGAAATCCCTCTAGGGACCTAGAAATCTCTCTAGTGACATAGAAATCCCTCTAGGGACATAGAAATCTCTATCTCTAGGGACCTAGAAATCCCTCTAGGGACCTAGAAATCCCTCTAGCGACATAGAAATCCCTCTAGGGACATTGAAATCCCTCTAGGGACATATAAATCTATCCCTCTAGGGACATAGAAATCCCTCTAGGGACATAGAAATCCCTCTAGGGACCTAGAAATCCCTCTAGGGACCTAGAAATCCCTCTAGGGACATTGAAATCCCTCTAGAGACATTGAAATCCCTCTAGGGACATAGAAATCCCTCTAGGGACCTAGAAATCCCTCTAGGGACATAGAAATCCCTCTAGGGACATAGAAATCCCTCTAGGGACATTGAAATCCCTCTAGGGACATATAAATCTATCCCTCTAGGGACATAGAAATCCCTCGAGGGACATAGAAATCCCTCTAGGGACCTAGAAATCCCTCTAGGGACCTAGAAATCCCTCTAGGGACATTGAAATCCCTCTAGGGACATTGAAATCTCTCTAGGGACATAGAAATCTATCCCTCTAGGGACCTAGAAATCCCTCTAGGGACATTGAAATCCCTCTAGGGACCTAGAAATCTCTCTAGTGACATAGAAATCCCTCTAGGGACATAGAAATCTCTATCTCTAGGGACCTAGAAATCCCCCTAGGGACATAGAAATCCCTCTAGCGACATAGAAATCCCTCTAGCGACATAGAAATCCCTCTAGGGACCTAGAAATCCCTCTAGGGACATAGAAATCCCTCTAGGGACATAGAAATCCCTCTAGGGACCTAGAAATCCCTCTAGGGACCTAGAAATCTATCCCTCTAGGGACATAGAAATCCCTCTAGGGACATAGAAATCTATCCCTCTAGGGACCTAGAAATCCCTCTAGCGACATAGAAATCCCTCTAGCGACATAGAAATCCCTCTAGGGACATAGAAATCTCTCTCTCTAGGGACCTAGAAATCCCTCTAGGGACATAGAAATCTCTCTAGGGACATAGAAATCCCTCTAGGGACATAGAAATCTATCCCTCTAGGGACATAGAAATCCCTCTAGGGACCTAGAAATCCCTCTAGGGACCTAGAAATCTATCCCTCTAGGGACCTAGAAATCCCTCTAGGGACATTGAAATCCCTCTAGGGACCTAGAAATCTCTCTAGTGACATAGAAATCCCTCTAGGGACATAGAAATCTATCCCTCTAGGGACCTAGAAATCCCTCTAGGGACATAGAAATCCCTCTAGGGACCTAGAAATCTCTCTAGGGACCTAGAAATCTCTCTAGGGACATAGAAATCTCTCTAGGGACATAGAAATCCCTCTAGGGACATAGAAATATATCCCTCTAGGGACCTAGAAATCCCTCTAGGGACCTAGAAATCCCTCTAGGGACCTAGAAATCCCTCTAGGGACCTAGAAATCCCTCTAGGGACCTAGAAATCCCTGTAGCGACATAGAAATCCCTCTAGGGACATAGAAATCTCTCTAGGGACATAGAAATCCCTCTAGGGACATAGAAATCTATCCCTCTAGGGACCTAGAAATCCCTCTAGCGACATAGAAATCCCTCTAGCGACATAGAAATCCCTCTAGGGACATAGAAATCCCTCTAGGGACATAGAAATCCCTCTAGGGACCTAGAAATCCCTCTAGGGACATAGAAATCCCTCTAGGGACATAGAAATCCCTCTAGGGACATAGAAATCCCTCTAGGGACATAGAAATCTATCCCTCTAGGGACATAGAAATCCCTCTAGGGACCTAGAAATCCCTCTAGGGACCTAGAAATCTATCCCTCTAGGGACCTAGAAATCTATCCCTCTAGGGACCTAGAAATCCCTCTAGGGACCTAGAAATCCCTCTAGCGACATAGAAATCCCTCTAGGGACATAGAAATCTCTCTAGGGACATAGAAATCCCTCTAGGGACATAGAAATCTATCCCTCTAGGGACCTAGAAATCCCTCTAGCGACATAGAAATCCCTCTAGCGACATAGAAATCCCTCTAGGGACATAGAAATCCCTCTAGGGACATAGAAATCCCTCTAGGGACCTAGAAATCCCTCTAGGGACCTAGAAATCCCTCTAGGGACCTAGAAATCCCTCTAGCGACATAGAAATCCCTCTAGGGACCTAGAAATCTCTCTAGGGACCTAGAAATCTCTCTAGGGACATAGAAATCTCTCTAGGGACATAGAAATCCCTCTAGGGACATAGAAATCTATCCCTCTAGGGACCTAGAAATCCCTCTAGGGACCTAGAAATCCCTCTAGGGACCTAGAAATCCCTCTAGGGACCTAGAAATCCCTCTAGCGACATAGAAATCCCTCTAGGGACATAGAAATCTCTCTAGGGACATAGAAATCCCTCTAGGGACATAGAAATCTATCCCTCTAGGGACCTAGAAATCCCTCTAGCGACATAGAAATCCCTCTAGCGACATAGAAATCCCTCTAGGGACATAGAAATCCCTCTAGCGACATAGAAATCCCTCTAGCGACATAGAAATCCCTCTAGGGACATAGAAATCCCTCTAGGGACATAGAAATCCCTCTAGGGACCTAGAAATCCCTCTAGGGACATAGAAATCCCTCTAGGGACATAGAAATCCCTCTAGGGACATAGAAATCCCTCTAGGGACATAGAAATCTATCCCTCTAGGGACATAGAAATCCCTCAAGGGACCTAGAAATCCCTCTAGGGACCTAGAAATCCCTCTAGGGACATTGAAATCCCTCTAGGGACATATAAATCTATCCCTCTAGGGACATAGAAATCCCTCTAGGGACATAGAAATCCCTCTAGGGACCTAGAAATCCCTCTAGGGACATAGAAATCCCTCTAGGGACATAGAAATCCCTCTAGGGACATAGAAATCCCTCTAGGGACATAGAAATCTATCCCTCTAGGGACATAGAAATCCCTCTAGGGACCTAGAAATCCCTCTAGGGACCTAGAAATCTATCCCTCTAGGGACCTAGAAATCTATCCCTCTAGGGACCTAGAAATCCCTCTAGGGACCTAGAAATCCCTCTAGCGACATAGAAATCCCTCTAGGGACATAGAAATCTCTCTAGGGACATAGAAATCCCTCTAGGGACATAGAAATCTATCCCTCTAGGGACCTAGAAATCCCTCTAGCGACATAGAAATCCCTCTAGCGACATAGAAATCCCTCTAGGGACATAGAAATCCCTCTAGGGACCTAGAAATCCCTCTAGGGACCTAGAAATCCCTCTAGGGACCTAGAAATCCCTCTAGCGACATAGAAATCCCTCTAGGGACCTAGAAATCTCTCTAGGGACCTAGAAATCTCTCTAGGGACATAGAAATCTCTCTAGGGACATAGAAATCCCTCTAGGGACATAGAAATCTATCCCTCTAGGGACCTAGAAATCCCTCTAGGGACCTAGAAATCCCTCTAGGGACCTAGAAATCCCTCTAGGGACCTAGAAATCCCTCTAGCGACATAGAAATCCCTCTAGGGACATAGAAATCTCTCTAGGGACATAGAAATCCCTCTAGGGACATAGAAATCTATCCCTCTAGGGACCTAGAAATCCCTCTAGCGACATAGAAATCCCTCTAGCGACATAGAAATCCCTCTAGGGACATAGAAATCCCTCTAGCGACATAGAAATCCCTCTAGCGACATAGAAATCCCTCTAGGGACATAGAAATCCCTCTAGGGACATAGAAATCCCTCTAGGGACCTAGAAATCCCTCTAGGGACATAGAAATCCCTCTAGGGACATAGAAATCCCTCTAGGGACATAGAAATCCCTCTAGGGACATAGAAATCTATCCCTCTAGGGACATAGAAATCCCTCAAGGGACCTAGAAATCCCTCTAGGGACCTAGAAATCCCTCTAGGGACATTGAAATCCCTCTAGGGACATATAAATCTATCCCTCTAGGGACATAGAAATCCCTCTAGGGACATAGAAATCCCTTTAGGGACCTAGAAATCCCTCTAGGGACCTAGAAATCCCTCTAGGGACATTGAAATCCCTCTAGGGACATTGAAATCCCTCTAGGGACATAGAAATCTATCCCTCTAGGGACCTAGAAATCCCTCTAGGGACATTGAAATCCCTCTAGGGACCTAGAAATCTCTCTAGTGACATAGAAATCCCTCTAGGGACATAGAAATCTCTCTCTCTAGGGACCTAGAAATCCCTCTAGGGACCTAGAAATCCCTCTAGCGACATAGAAATCCCTCTAGCGACATAGAAATCCCTCTAGGGACCTAGAAATCCCTCTAGGGACATAGAAATCCCTCTAGGGACATAGAAATCCCTCTAGGGACCTAGAAATCCCTCTAGGGACCTAGAAATCTATCCCTCTAGGGACCTAGAAATCCCTCTAGAGACATTGAAATCCCTCTAGGGACATAGAAATCCTTCTAGGGACCTAGAAATCCCTCTAGGGACATAGAAATCCCTCTAGGGACATAGAAATCCCTCTAGGGACATTGAAATCCCTCTAGGGACATATAAATCTATCCCTCTAGGGACATAGAAATCCCTCTAGGGACATAGAAATCCCTCTAGGGACATAGAAATCCCTCTAGGGACCTAGAAATCCCTCTAGGGACCTAGAAATCCCTCTAGGGACATTGAAATCCCTCTAGGGACATTGAAATCCCTCTAGGGACATAGAAATCTATCCCTCTAGGGACCTAGAAATCCCTCTAGGGACATTGAAATCCCTCTAGGGACCTAGAAATCTCTCTAGTGACATAGAAATCCCTCTAGGGACATAGAAATCTCTATCTCTAGGGACCTAGAAATCCCTCTAGGGACCTAGAAATCCCTCTAGCGACATAGAAATCCCTCTAGCGACATAGAAATCCCTCTAGGGACCTAGAAATCCCTCTAGGGACATAGAAATCCCTCTAGGGACATAGAAATCCCTCTAGGGACCTAGAAATCCCTCTAGGGACCTAGAAATCTATCCCTCTAGGGACATAGAAATCCCTCTAGGGACATTGAAATCCCTCTAGGGACCTAGAAATCTCTCTAGTGACATAGAAATCCCTCTAGGGACATAGAAATCTCTATCTCTAGGGACCTAGAAATCCCTCTAGGGACCTAGAAATCCCTCTAGCGACATAGAAATCCCTCTAGGGACATTGAAATCCCTCTAGGGACATATAAATCTATCCCTCTAGGGACATAGAAATCCCTCTAGGGACATAGAAATCCCTCTAGGGACCTAGAAATCCCTCTAGGGACCTAGAAATCCCTCTAGGGACATTGAAATCCCTCTAGAGACATTGAAATCCCTCTAGGGACATAGAAATCCCTCTAGGGACCTAGAAATCCCTCTAGGGACATAGAAATCCCTCTAGGGACATAGAAATCCCTCTAGGGACATTGAAATCCCTCTAGGGACATATAAATCTATCCCTCTAGGGACATAGAAATCCCTCTAGCGACATAGAAATCCCTCTAGGGACATAGAAATCTCTCTCTCTAGGGACCTAGAAATCCCTCTAGGGACATAGAAATCTCTCTAGGGACATAGAAATCCCTCTAGGGACATAGAAATCTATCCCTCTAGGGACATAGAAATCCCTCTAGGGACCTAGAAATCCCTCTAGGGACCTAGAAATCTATCCCTCTAGGGACCTAGAAATCCCTCTAGGGACATTGAAATCCCTCTAGGGACCTAGAAATCTCTCTAGTGACATAGAAATCCCTCTAGGGACATAGAAATCTATCCCTCTAGGGACCTAGAAATCCCTCTAGGGACATAGAAATCCCTCTAGGGACCTAGAAATCTCTCTAGGGACCTAGAAATCTCTCTAGGGACATAGAAATCTCTCTAGGGACATAGAAATCCCTCTAGGGACATAGAAATATATCCCTCTAGGGACCTAGAAATCCCTCTAGGGACCTAGAAATCCCTCTAGGGACCTAGAAATCCCTCTAGGGACCTAGAAATCCCTCTAGGGACCTAGAAATCCCTGTAGCGACATAGAAATCCCTCTAGGGACATAGAAATCTCTCTAGGGACATAGAAATCCCTCTAGGGACATAGAAATCTATCCCTCTAGGGACCTAGAAATCCCTCTAGCGACATAGAAATCCCTCTAGCGACATAGAAATCCCTCTAGGGACATAGAAATCCCTCTAGGGACATAGAAATCCCTCTAGGGACCTAGAAATCCCTCTAGGGACATAGAAATCCCTCTAGGGACATAGAAATCCCTCTAGGGACATAGAAATCCCTCTAGGGACATAGAAATCTATCCCTCTAGGGACATAGAAATCCCTCTAGGGACCTAGAAATCCCTCTAGGGACCTAGAAATCTATCCCTCTAGGGACCTAGAAATCTATCCCTCTAGGGACCTAGAAATCCCTCTAGGGACCTAGAAATCCCTCTAGCGACATAGAAATCCCTCTAGGGACATAGAAATCTCTCTAGGGACATAGAAATCCCTCTAGGGACATAGAAATCTATCCCTCTAGGGACCTAGAAATCCCTCTAGCGACATAGAAATCCCTCTAGCGACATAGAAATCCCTCTAGGGACATAGAAATCCCTCTAGGGACATAGAAATCCCTCTAGGGACCTAGAAATCCCTCTAGGGACCTAGAAATCCCTCTAGGGACCTAGAAATCCCTCTAGCGACATAGAAATCCCTCTAGGGACCTAGAAATCTCTCTAGGGACCTAGAAATCTCTCTAGGGACATAGAAATCTCTCTAGGGACATAGAAATCCCTCTAGGGACATAGAAATCTATCCCTCTAGGGACCTAGAAATCCCTCTAGGGACCTAGAAATCCCTCTAGGGACCTAGAAATCCCTCTAGGGACCTAGAAATCCCTCTAGCGACATAGAAATCCCTCTAGGGACATAGAAATCTCTCTAGGGACATAGAAATCCCTCTAGGGACATAGAAATCTATCCCTCTAGGGACCTAGAAATCCCTCTAGCGACATAGAAATCCCTCTAGCGACATAGAAATCCCTCTAGGGACATAGAAATCCCTCTAGGGACATAGAAATCCCTCTAGGGACCTAGAAATCCCTCTAGGGACATAGAAATCCCTCTAGCGACATAGAAATCCCTCTAGGGACATAGAAATCTCTCTAGGGACATAGAAATCCCTCTAGGGACATAGAAATCTATCCCTCTAGGGACCTAGAAATCCCTCTAGCGACATAGAAATCCCTCTAGCGACATAGAAATCTATCCCTCTAGGGACCTAGAAATCCCTCTAGCGACATAGAAATCCCTCTAGCGACATAGAAATCCCTCTAGGGACATAGAAATCTCTCTCTCTAGGGACCTAGAAATCCCTCTAGGGACATAGAAATCTCTCTAGGGACATAGAAATCCCTCTAGGGACATAGAAATCTATCCCTCTAGGGACATAGAAATCCCTCTAGGGACCTAGAAATCCCTCTAGGGACCTAGAAATCTATCCCTCTAGGGACCTAGAAATCCCTCTAGGGACATTGAAATCCCTCTAGGGACCTAGAAATCTCTCTAGTGACATAGAAATCCCTCTAGGGACATAGAAATCTATCCCTCTAGGGACCTAGAAATCCCTCTAGGGACATAGAAATCCCTCTAGGGACCTAGAAATCTCTCTAGGGACCTAGAAATCTCTCTAGGGACATAGAAATCTCTCTAGGGACATAGAAATCCCTCTAGGGACATAGAAATATATCCCTCTAGGGACCTAGAAATCCCTCTAGGGACCTAGAAATCCCTCTAGGGACCTAGAAATCCCTCTAGGGACCTAGAAATCCCTCTAGGGACCTAGAAATCCCTCTAGCGACATAGAAATCCCTCTAGGGACATAGAAATCTCTCTAGGGACATAGAAATCCCTCTAGGGACATAGAAATCTATCCCTCTAGGGACCTAGAAATCCCTCTAGCGACATAGAAATCCCTCTAGCGACATAGAAATCCCTCTAGGGACATAGAAATCCCTCTAGGGACATAGAAATCCCTCTAGGGACCTAGAAATCCCTCTAGGGACATAGAAATCCCTCTAGGGACATAGAAATCCCTCTAGGGACATAGAAATCCCTCTAGGGACATAGAAATCTATCCCTCTAGGGACATAGAAATCCCTCTAGGGACCTAGAAATCCCTCTAGGGACCTAGAAATCTATCCCTCTAGGGACCTAGAAATCTATCCCTCTAGGGACCTAGAAATCCCTCTAGGGACCTAGAAATCCCTCTAGCGACATAGAAATCCCTCTAGGGACATAGAAATCTCTCTAGGGACATAGAAATCCCTCTAGGGACATAGAAATCTATCCCTCTAGGGACCTAGAAATCCCTCTAGCGACATAGAAATCCCTCTAGCGACATAGAAATCCCTCTAGGGACATAGAAATCCCTCTAGGGACATAGAAATCCCTCTAGGGACCTAGAAATCCCTCTAGGGACCTAGAAATCCCTCTAGGGACCTAGAAATCCCTCTAGCGACATAGAAATCCCTCTAGGGACCTAGAAATCTCTCTAGGGACCTAGAAATCTCTCTAGGGACATAGAAATCTCTCTAGGGACATAGAAATCCCTCTAGGGACATAGAAATCTATCCCTCTAGGGACCTAGAAATCCCTCTAGGGACCTAGAAATCCCTCTAGGGACCTAGAAATCCCTCTAGGGACCTAGAAATCCCTCTAGCGACATAGAAATCCCTCTAGGGACATAGAAATCTCTCTAGGGACATAGAAATCCCTCTAGGGACATAGAAATCTATCCCTCTAGGGACCTAGAAATCCCTCTAGCGACATAGAAATCCCTCTAGCGACATAGAAATCCCTCTAGGGACATTGAAATCCCTCTAGGGACCTAGAAATCTCTCTAGTGACATAGAAATCCCTCTAGGGACATAGAAATCTCTCTCTCTAGGGACCTAGAAATCCCTCTAGGGACCTAGAAATCCCTCTAGCGACATAGAAATCCCTCTAGCGACATAGAAATCCCTCTAGGGACCTAGAAATCCCTCTAGGGACATAGAAATCCCTCTAGGGACATAGAAATCCCTCTAGGGACCTAGAAATCCCTCTAGGGACCTAGAAATCTATCCCTCTAGGGACCTAGAAATCCCTCTAGAGACATTGAAATCCCTCTAGGGACCTAGAAATCTCTCTAGTGACATAGAAATCCCTCTAGGGACATAGAAATCTATCCCTCTAGGGACATAGAAATCCCTCTAGGGACATAGAAATCTATCCCTCTAGGGACCTAGAAATCCCTCTAGCGACATAGAAATCCCTCTAGCGACATAGAAATCCCTCTAGGGACATAGAAATCTCTCTCTCTAGGGACCTAGAAATCCCTCTAGGGACATAGAAATCCCTCTAGGGACATAGAAATCCCTCTAGGGACCTAGAAATCCCTCTAGGGACATAGAAATCCCTCTAGGGACATAGAAATCCCTCTAGGGACATAGAAATCCCTCTAGGGACCTAGAAATCCCTCTAGCGACCTAGAAATCTATCCCTCTAGGGACCTAGAAATCCCTCTAGGGACATTGAAATCCCTCTAGGGACCTAGAAATCTCTCTAGTGACATAGAAATCCCTCTAGGGACATAGAAATCTATCCCTCTAGGGACCTAGAAATCCCTCTAGGGACATAGAAATCCCTCTAGGGACCTAGAAATCTCTCTAGGGACCTAGAAATCTCTCTAGGGACATAGAAATCTCTCTAGGGACATAGAAATCCCTCTAGGGACATAGAAATCTATCCCTCTAGGGACCTAGAAATCCCTCTAGGGACCTAGAAATCCCTCTAGGGACATAGAAATCCCTCTAGGGACCTAGAAATCCCTCTAGCGACATAGAAATCCCTCTAGGGACATAGAAATCTCTCTAGGGACATAGAAATCCCTCTAGGGACATAGAAATCTATCCCTCTAGGGACCTAGAAATCCCTCTAGCGACATAGAAATCTCTCTAGGGACATAGAAATCCCTCTAGGGACATAGAAATCTATCCCTCTAGGGACCTAGAAATCCCTCTAGGGACATTGAAATCCCTCTAGGGACCTAGAAATCCCTCTAGGGACCTAGAAATCCCTCTAGGGACCTAGAAATCCCTCTAGCGACATAGAAATCCCTCTAGGGACATAGAAATCTCTCTAGGGACATAGAAATCCCTCTAGGGACATAGAAATCTATCCCTCTAGGGACCTAGAAATCCCTCTAGCGACATAGAAATCCCTCTAGCGACATAGAAATCCCTCTAGGGACATAGAAATCCCTCTAGGGACATAGAAAGCCCTCTAGGGACCTAGAAATCCCTCTAGGGACATAGAAATCCCTCTAGGGACATAGAAATCCCTCTAGGGACATAGAAATCTATCCCTCTAGGGACATAGAAATCCCTCTAGGGACCTAGAAATCCCTCTAGGGACCTAGAAATCTATCCCTCTAGGGACCTAGAAATCTATCCCTCTAGGGACCTAGAAATCCCTCTAGGGACCTAGAAATCCCTCTAGCGACATAGAAATCCCTCTAGGGACATAGAAATCTCTCTAGGGACATAGAAATCCCTCTAGGGACATAGAAATCTATCCCTCTAGGGACCTAGAAATCCCTCTAGCGACATAGAAATCCCTCTAGCGACATAGAAATCCCTCTAGGGACATAGAAATCCCTCTAGGGACATAGAAATCCCTCTAGGGACCTAGAAATCCCTCTAGGGACCTAGAAATCCCTCTAGGGACCTAGAAATCCCTCTAGGGACCTAGAAATCCCTCTAGCGACATAGAAATCCCTCTAGGGACATAGAAATCTCTCTAGGGAAATAGACATCCCTCTAGGGACATAGAAATCTATCCCTCTAGGGACCTAGAAATCCCTCTAGCGACATAGAAATCCCTCTAGCGACATAGAAATCCCTCTAGGGACATAGAAATCCCTCTAGGGACATAGAAATCCCTCTAGGGACCTAGAAATCCCTCTAGGGACATAGAAATCCCTCTAGGGACATAGAAATCCCTCTAGGGACATAGAAATCTATCCCTCTAGGGACATAGAAATCCCTCTAGGGACCTAGAAATCCCTCTAGGGACCTAGAAATCTATCCCTCTAGGGACCTAGAAATCTATCCCTCTAGGGACCTAGAAATCCCTCTAGGGACATAGAAATCCCTCTAGGGACCTAGAAATCTCTCTAGGGACCTAGAAATCTCTCTAGGGACATAGAAATCTCTCTAGGGACATAGAAATCCCTCTAGGGACATAGAAATCTATCCCTCTAGGGACCTAGAAATCCCTCTAGGGACCTAGAAATCCCTCTAGGGACCTAGAAATCCCTCTAGGGACCTAGAAATCCCTCTAGCGACATAGAAAACCCTCTAGGGACATAGAAATCTCTCTAGGGACATAGAAATCCCTCTAGGGACATAGAAATCTATCCCTCTAGGGACCTAGAAATCCCTCTAGCGACATAGAAATCCCTCTAGCGACATAGAAATCCCTCTAGGGACATAGAAATCCCTCTAGGGACATAGAAATCCCTCTAGGGACCTAGAAATCCCTCTAGGGACATAGAAATCCCTCTAGGGACATAGAAATCCCTCTAGGGACATAGAAATCCCTCTAGGGACATAGAAATCTATCCCTCTAGGGACATAGAAATCCCTCTAGGGACCTAGAAATCCCTCTAGGGACCTAGAAATCTATCCCTCTAGGGACCTAGAAATCCCTCTAGGGACATTGAAATCCCTCTAGGGACCTAGAAATCTCTCTAGTGACATAGAAATCCCTCTAGGGACATAGAAATCTATCCCTCTAGGGACCTAGAAATCCCTCTAGGGACATAGAAATCCCTCTAGGGACCTAGAAATCTCTCTAGGGACCTAGAAATCTCTCTAGGGACATAGAAATCTCTCTAGGGACATAGAAATCCCTCTAGGGACATAGAAATATATCCCTCTAGGGACCTAGAAATCCCTCTAGGGACCTAGAAATCCCTCTAGGGACCTAGAAATCCCTCTAGGGACCTAGAAATCCCTCTAGCGACATAGAAATCCCTCTAGGGACATAGAAATCTCTCTAGGGACATAGAAATCCCTCTAGGGACATAGAAATCTATCCCTCTAGGGACCTAGAAATCCCTCTAGCGACATAGAAATCCCTCTAGCGACATAGAAATCCCTCTAGGGACCTAGAAATCCCTCTAGGGACCTAGAAATCCCTCTAGGGACCTAGAAATCCCTCTAGGGACCTAGAAATCCCTCTAGCGACATAGAAATCCCTCTAGGGACCTAGAAATCCCTCTAGGGACATAGAAATCCCTCTAGGGACATAGAAATCCCTCTAGGGACATAGAAATCCCTCTAGGGACATAGAAATCTATCCCTCTAGGGACATAGAAATCCCTCTAGGGACCTAGAAATCCCTCTAGGGACCTAGAAATCTATCCCTCTAGGGACCTAGAAATCTATCCCTCTAGGGACCTAGAAATCCCTCTAGGGACCTAGAAATCCCTCTAGGGACCTAGAAATCCCTCTAGCGACATAGAAAACCCTCTAGGGACATAGAAATCTCTCTAGGGACATAGAAATCCCTCTAGGGACATAGAAATCTATCCCTCTAGGGACCTAGAAATCCCTCTAGCGACATAGAAATCCCTCTAGCGACATAGAAATCCCTCTAGGGACATAGAAATCCCTCTAGGGACATAGAAATCCCTCTAGGGACCTAGAAATCCCTCTAGGGACATAGAAATCAGTCTAGGGACATAGAAATCCCTCTAGGGACATAGAAATCCCTCTAGGGACATAGAAATCTATCCCTCTAGGGACATAGAAATCCCTCTAGGGACCTAGAAATCCCTCTAGGGACCTAGAAATCTATCCCTCTAGGGACCTAGAAATCCCTCTAGGGACATTGAAATCCCTCTAGGGACCTAGAAATCTCTCTAGTGACATAGAAATCCCTCTAGGGACATAGAAATCTATCCCTCTAGGGACCTAGAAATCCCTCTAGGGACATAGAAATCCCTCTAGGGACCTAGAAATCTCTCTAGGGACCTAGAAATCTCTCTAGGGACATAGAAATCTCTCTAGGGACATAGAAATCCCTCTAGGGACATAGAAATATATCCCTCTAGGGACCTAGAAATCCCTCTAGGGACCTAGAAATCCCTCTAGGGACCTAGAAATCCCTCTAGGGACCTAGAAATCCCTCTAGCGACATAGAAATCCCTCTAGGGACATAGAAATCTCTCTAGGGACATAGAAATCCCTCTAGGGACATAGAAATCTATCCCTCTAGGGACCTAGAAATCCCTCTAGCGACATAGAAATCCCTCTAGCGACATAGAAATCCCTCTAGGGACCTAGAAATCCCTCTAGGGACCTAGAAATCCCTCTAGGGACCTAGAAATCCCTCTAGGGACCTAGAAATCCCTCTAGCGACATAGAAATCCCTCTAGGGACATAGAAATCTCTCTAGGGACATAGAAATCCCTCTAGGGACATAGAAATCTATCCCTCTAGGGACCTAGAAATCCCTCTAGCGACATAGAAATCTCTCTAGGGACATAGAAATCCCTCTAGGGACATAGAAATCTATCCCTCTAGGGACCTAGAAATCCCTCTAGGGACATTGAAATCCCTCTAGGGACCTAGAAATCCCTCTAGGGACCTAGAAATCCCTCTAGGGACCTAGAAATCCCTCTAGCGACATAGAAATCCCTCTAGGGACATAGAAATCTCTCTAGGGACATAGAAATCCCTCTAGGGACATAGAAATCTATCCCTCTAGGGACCTAGAAATCCCTCTAGCGACATAGAAATCCCTCTAGCGACATAGAAATCCCTCTAGGGACATAGAAATCCCTCTAGGGACATAGAAAGCCCTCTAGGGACCTAGAAATCCCTCTAGGGACATAGAAATCCCTCTAGGGACATAGAAATCCCTCTAGGGACATAGAAATCCCTCTAGGGACATAGAAATCTATCCCTCTAGGGACATAGAAATCCCTCTAGGGACCTAGAAATCCCTCTAGGGACCTAGAAATCTATCCCTCTAGGGACCTAGAAATCTATCCCTCTAGGGACCTAGAAATCCCTCTAGGGACCTAGAAATCCCTCTAGCGACATAGAAATCCCTCTAGGGACATAGAAATCTCTCTAGGGACATAGAAATCCCTCTAGGGACATAGAAATCTATCCCTCTAGGGACCTAGAAATCCCTCTAGCGACATAGAAATCCCTCTAGCGACATAGAAATCCCTCTAGGGACATAGAAATCCCTCTAGGGACATAGAAATCCCTCTAGGGACCTAGAAATCCCTCTAGGGACCTAGAAATCCCTCTAGGGACCTAGAAATCCCTCTAGGGACCTAGAAATCCCTCTAGCGACATAGAAATCCCTCTAGGGACATAGAAATCTCTCTAGGGACATAGACATCCCTCTAGGGACATAGAAATCTATCCCTCTAGGGACCTAGAAATCCCTCTAGCGACATAGAAATCCCTCTAGCGACATAGAAATCCCTCTAGGGACATAGAAATCCCTCTAGGGACATAGAAATCCCTCTAGGGACCTAGAAATCCCTCTAGGGACATAGAAATCCCTCTAGGGACATAGAAATCCCTCTAGGGACATAGAAATCCCTCTAGGGACATAGAAATCTATCCCTCTAGGGACATAGAAATCCCTCTAGGGACCTAGAAATCCCTCTAGGGACCTAGAAATCTATCCCTCTAGGGACCTAGAAATCTATCCCTCTAGGGACCTAGAAATCCCTCTAGGGACATAGAAATCCCTCTAGGGACCTAGAAATCTCTCTAGGGACCTAGAAATCTCTCTAGGGACATAGAAATCTCTCTAGGGACATAGAAATCCCTCTAGGGACATAGAAATCTATCCCTCTAGGGACCTAGAAATCCCTCTAGGGACCTAGAAATCCCTCTAGGGACCTAGAAATCCCTCTAGGGACCTAGAAATCCCTCTAGCGACATAGAAATCCCTCTAGGGACATAGAAATCTCTCTAGGGACATAGAAATCCCTCTAGGGACATAGAAATCTATCCCTCTAGGGACCTAGAAATCCCTCTAGCGACATAGAAATCCCTCTAGCGACATAGAAATCCCTCTAGGGACATAGAAATCCCTCTAGGGACATAGAAATCCCTCTAGGGACCTAGAAATCCCTCTAGGGACATAGAAATCCCTCTAGGGACATAGAAATCCCTCTAGGGACATAGAAATCCCTCTAGGGACATAGAAATCTATCCCTCTAGGGACATAGAAATCCCTCTAGGGACCTAGAAATCCCTCTAGGGACCTAGAAATCTATCCCTCTAGGGACCTAGAAATCCCTCTAGGGACATTGAAATCCCTCTAGGGACCTAGAAATCTCTCTAGTGACATAGAAATCCCTCTAGGGACATAGAAATCTATCCCTCTAGGGACCTAGAAATCCCTCTAGGGACATAGAAATCCCTCTAGGGACCTAGAAATCTCTCTAGAGACCTAGAAATCTCTCTAGGGACATAGAAATCTCTCTAGGGACATAGAAATCCCTCTAGGGACATAGAAATATATCCCTCTAGGGACCTAGAAATCCCTCTAGGGACATAGAAATCCCTCTAGGGACATAGAAATCTATCCCTCTAGGGACATAGAAATCCCTCTAGGGACCTAGAAATCCCTCTAGGGACCTAGAAATCTATCCCTCTAGGGACCTAGAAATCTATCCCTCTAGGGACCTAGAAATCCCTCTAGGGACCTAGAAATCCCTCTAGCGACATAGAAATCCCTCTAGGGACATAGAAATCTCTCTAGGGACATAGAAATCCCTCTAGGGACATAGAAATCTATCCCTCTAGGGACCTAGAAATCCCTCTAGCGACATAGAAATCCCTCTAGCGACATAGAAATCCCTCTAGGGACATAGAAATCCCTCTAGGGACATAGAAATCCCTCTAGGGACCTAGAAATCCCTCTAGGGACCTAGAAATCCCTCTAGGGACCTAGAAATCCCTCTAGGGACCTAGAAATCCCTCTAGCGACATAGAAATCCCTCTAGGGACATAGAAATCTCTCTAGGGACATAGACATCCCTCTAGGGACATAGAAATCTATCCCTCTAGGGACCTAGAAATCCCTCTAGCGACATAGAAATCCCTCTAGCGACATAGAAATCCCTCTAGGGACATAGAAATCCCTCTAGGGACATAGAAATCCCTCTAGGGACCTAGAAATCCCTCTAGGGACATAGAAATCCCTCTAGGGACATAGAAATCCCTCTAGGGACATAGAAATCCCTCTAGGGACATAGAAATCTATCCCTCTAGGGACATAGAAATCCCTCTAGGGACCTAGAAATCCCTCTAGGGACCTAGAAATCTATCCCTCTAGGGACCTAGAAATCTATCCCTCTAGGGACCTAGAAATCCCTCTAGGGACATAGAAATCCCTCTAGGGACCTAGAAATCTCTCTAGGGACCTAGAAATCTCTCTAGGGACATAGAAATCTCTCTAGGGACATAGAAATCCCTCTAGGGACATAGAAATCTATCCCTCTAGGGACCTAGAAATCCCTCTAGGGACCTAGAAATCCCTCTAGGGACCTAGAAATCCCTCTAGGGACCTAGAAATCCCTCTAGCGACATAGAAATCCCTCTAGGGACATAGAAATCTCTCTAGGGACATAGAAATCCCTCTAGGGACATAGAAATCTATCCCTCTAGGGACCTAGAAATCCCTCTAGCGACATAGAAATCCCTCTAGCGACATAGAAATCCCTCTAGGGACATAGAAATCCCTCTAGGGACATAGAAATCCCTCTAGGGACCTAGAAATCCCTCTAGGGACATAGAAATCCCTCTAGGGACATAGAAATCCCTCTAGGGACATAGAAATCCCTCTAGGGACCTAGAAATCTATCCCTCTAGGGACCTAGAAATCTATCCCTCTAGGGACCTAGAAATCCCTCTAGGGACATAGAAATCCCTCTAGGGACCTAGAAATCTCTCTAGGGACCTAGAAATCTCTCTAGGGACATAGAAATCTCTCTAGGGACATAGAAATCCCTCTAGGGACATAGAAATCTATCCCTCTAGGGACCTAGAAATCCCACTAGGGACCTAGAAATCCCTCTAGGGACCTAGAAATCCCTCTAGGGACCTAGAAATCCCTCTAGCGACATAGAAATCCCTCTAGGGACATAGAAATCTCTCTAGGGACATAGAAATCCCTCTAGGGACATAGAAATCTATCCCTCTAGGGACCTAGAAATCCCTCTAGCGACATAGAAATCCCTCTAGCGACATAGAAATCCCTCTAGGGACATAGAAATCCCTCTAGGGACATAGAAATCCCTCTAGGGACCTAGAAATCCCTCTAGGGACATAGAAATCCCTCTAGGGACATAGAAATCCCTCTAGGGACATAGAAATCCCTCTAGGGACATAGAAATCTATCCCTCTAGGGACATAGAAATCCCTCTAGGGACCTAGAAATCCCTCTAGGGACCTAGAAATCTATCCCTCTAGGGACCTAGAAATCCCTCTAGGGACATTGAAATCCCTCTAGGGACCTAGAAATCTCTCTAGTGACATAGAAATCCCTCTAGGGACATAGAAATCTATCCCTCTAGGGACCTAGAAATCCCTCTAGGGACATAGAAATCCCTCTAGGGACCTAGAAATCTCTCTAGAGACCTAGAAATCTCTCTAGGGACATAGAAATCTCTCTAGGGACATAGAAATCCCTCTAGGGACATAGAAATATATCCCTCTAGGGACCTAGAAATCCCTCTAGGGACATAGAAATCCCTCTAGGGACATAGAAATCTATCCCTCTAGGGACATAGAAATCCCTCTAGGGACCTAGAAATCCCTCTAGGGACCTAGAAATCTATCCCTCTAGGGACCTAGAAATCTATCCCTCTAGGGACCTAGAAATCCCTCTAGGGACCTAGAAATCCCTCTAGCGACATAGAAATCCCTCTAGGGACATAGAAATCTCTCTAGGGACATAGAAATCCCTCTAGGGACATAGAAATCTATCCCTCTAGGGACCTAGAAATCCCTCTAGCGACATAGAAATCCCTCTAGCGACATAGAAATCCCTCTAGGGACATAGAAATTCCTCTAGGGACATAGAAATCCCTCTAGGGACCTAGAAATCCCTCTAGGGACCTAGAAATCCCTCTAGGGACCTAGAAATCCCTCTAGGGACCTAGAAATCCCTCTAGCGACATAGAAATCCCTCTAGGGACATAGAAATCTCTCTAGGGACATAGACATCCCTCTAGGGACATAGAAATCTATCCCTCTAGGGACCTAGAAATCCCTCTAGCGACATAGAAATCCCTCTAGCGACATAGAAATCCCTCTAGGGACATAGAAATCCCTCTAGGGACATAGAAATCCCTCTAGGGACCTAGAAATCCCTCTAGGGACATAGAAATCCCTCTAGGGACATAGAAATCCCTCTAGGGACATAGAAATCCCTCTAGGGACATAGAAATCTATCCCTCTAGGGACATAGAAATCCCTCTAGGGACCTAGAAATCCCTCTAGGGACCTAGAAATCTATCCCTCTAGGGACCTAGAAATCTATCCCTCTAGGGACCTAGAAATCCCTCTAGGGACATAGAAATCCCTCTAGGGACCTAGAAATCTCTCTAGGGACCTAGAGATCTCTCTAGGGACATAGAAATCTCTCTAGGGACATAGAAATCCCTCTAGGGACATAGAAATCTATCCCTCTAGGGACCTAGAAATCCCTCTAGGGACCTAGAAATCCCTCTAGGGACCTAGAAATCCCTCTAGGGACCTAGAAATCCCTCTAGCGACATAGAAATCCCTCTAGGGACATAGAAATCTCTCTAGGGACATAGAAATCCCTCTAGGGACATAGAAATCTATCCCTCTAGGGACCTAGAAATCCCTCTAGCGACATAGAAATCCCTCTAGCGACATAGAAATCCCTCTAGGGACATAGAAATCCCTCTAGGGACATAGAAATCCCTCTAGGGACCTAGAAATCCCTCTAGGGACATAGAAATCCCTCTAGGGACATAGAAATCCCTCTAGGGACATAGAAATCCCTCTAGGGACATAGAAATCTATCCCTCTAGGGACATAGAAATCCCTCTAGGGACCTAGAAATCCCTCTAGGGACCTAGAAATCTATCCCTCTAGGGACCTAGAAATCCCTCTAGGGACATTGAAATCCCTCTAGGGACCTAGAAATCTCTCTAGTGACATAGAAATCCCTCTAGGGACATAGAAATCTATCCCTCTAGGGACATAGAAATCCCTCTAGGGACCTAGAAATCTCTCTAGGGACCTAGAAATCTCTCTAGGGACATAGAAATCTCTCTAGGGACATAGAAATCCCTCTAGGGACATAGAAATATATCCCTCTAGGGACCTAGAAATCCCTCTAGGGACCTAGAAATCCCTCTAGGGACCTAGAAATCCCTCTAGGGACCTAGAAATCCCTCTAGCGACATAGAAATTCCTCTAGGGACATAGAAATCTCTCTAGGGACATAGAAATCCCTCTAGGGACATAGAAATCTATCCCTCTAGGGACCTAGAAATCCCTCTAGCGACATAGAAATCCCTCTAGCGACATAGAAATCCCTCTAGGGACATAGAAATCCCTCTAGGGACATAGGAATCCCCCTAGGGACCTAGAAATCCCTCTAGGGACATAGAAATCCCTCTAGGGACATAGAAATCCCTCTAGGGACATAGAAATCCCTCTAGGGACATAGAAATCTATCCCTCTAGGGACATAGAAATCCCTCTAGGGACCTAGAAATCCCTCTAGGGACCTAGAAATCCCTCTAGGGACATTGAAATCCCTCTAGGGACATATAAATCTATCCCTCTAGGGACATAGAAATCCCTCTAGGGACATAGATATCCCTCTAGGGACCTAGAAATCCCTCTAGGGACCTAGAAATCCCTCTAGGGACATTGAAATCCCTCTAGGGACATTGAAATCCCTCTAGGGACATAGAAATCTATCCCTCTAGGGACCTAGAAATCCCTCTAGGGACATTGAAATCCCTCTAGGGACCTAGAAATCTCTCTAGTGACATAGAAATCCCTCTAGGGACATAGAAATCTCTCTCTCTAGGGACCTAGAAATCCCTCTAGGGACCTAGAAATCCCTCTAGCGACATAGAAATCCCTCTAGGGACCTAGAAATCCCTCTAGGGACCTAGAAATCTATCCCTCTAGGGACCTAGAAATCCCTCTAGGGACATTGAAATCCCTCTAGGGACCTAGAAATCCCTCTAGGGACCTAGAAATCCCTCTAGGGACCTAGAAATCCCTCTAGGGACCTAGAAATCCCTCTAGCGACATAGAAATCCCTCTAGGGACATAGAAATCTCTCTAGGGACATAGAAATCCCTCTAGGGACATAGAAATCTATCCCTCTAGGGACCTAGAAATCCCTCTAGCGACATAGAAATCCCTCTAGCGACATAGAAATCCCTCTAGGGACATAGAAATCCCTCTAGGGACATAGAAATCCCTCTAGGGACCTAGAAATCCCTCTAGGGACATAGAAATCCCTCTAGGGACATAGAAATCCCTCTAGGGACATAGAAATCCCTCTAGGGACATAGAAATCCCTCTAGGGACATAGAAATCTATCCCTCTAGGGACATAGAAATCCCTCTAGGGACCTAGAAATCCCTCTAGGGATTTAGAAATCTATCCCTCTAGGGACCTAGAAATCCCTCTAGGGACATTGAAATCCCTCTAGGGACCTAGAAATCTCTCTAGTGACATAGAAATCCCTCTAGGGACATAGAAATCTATCCCTCTAGGGACCTAGAAATCCCTCTAGGGACATAGAAATCCCTCTAGGGACCTAGAAATCTCTCTAGGGACCTAGAAATCTATCCCTCTAGGGACCTAGAAATCTATCCCTCTAGGGACCTAGAAATCCCTCTAGGGAAATAGAAATCCCTCTAGGGACCTAGAAATCTCTCTAGGGACCTAGAAATCTCTCTAGGGACATAGAAATCTCTCTAGGGACATAGAAATCCCTCTAGGGACATAGAAATCTATCCCTCTAGGGACCTAGAAATCCCTCTAGGGACCTAGAAATCCCTCTAGGGACCTAGAAATCCCTCTAGGGACCTAGAAATCCCTCTAGCGACATAGAAATCCCTCTAGGGACATAGAAATCTCTCTAGGGACATAGAAATCCCTCTAGGGACATAGAAATCTATCCCTCTAGGGACCTAGAAATCCCTCTAGCGACATAGAAATCCCTCTAGCGACATAGAAATCCCTCTAGGGACATAGAAATCCCTCTAGGGACATAGAAATCCCTCTAGGGACCTAGAAATCCCTCTAGGGACATAGAAATCCCTCTAGGGACATAGAAATCCCTCTAGGGACATAGAAATCCCTCTAGGGACATAGAAATCCCTCTAGGGACATAGAAATCTATCCCTCTAGGGACATAGAAATCCCTCTAGGGACCTAGAAATCCCTCTAGGGACCTAGAAATCTATCCCTCTAGGGACCTAGAAATCCCTCTAGGGACATTGAAATCCCTCTAGGGACCTAGAAATCTCTCTAGTGACATAGAAATCCCTCTAGGGACATAGAAATCTATCCCTCTAGGGACCTAGAAATCCCTCTAGGGACATAGAAATCCCTCTAGGGACCTAGAAATCTCTCTAGGGACCTAGAAATCTCTCTAGGGACATAGAAATCTCTCTAGGGACATAGAAATCCCTCTAGGGACATAGAAATATATCCCTCTAGGGACCTAGAAATCCCTCTAGGGACCTAGAAATCCCTCTAGGGACCTAGAAATCCCTCTAGGGACCTAGAAATCCCTCTAGCGACATAGAAATCTCTCTAGGGACATAGAAATCTCTCTAGGGACATAGAAATCCCTCTAGGGACATAGAAATCCCTCTAGGGACATAGAAATCCCTCTAGGGACATAGAAATCCCTCTAGGGACATAGAAATCTATCCCTCTAGGGACATAGAAATCCCTCTAGGGACCTAGAAATCCCTCTAGGGACCTAGAAATCCCTCTAGGGACATTGAAATCCCTCTAGGGACATATAAATCTATCCCTCTGGGGACATAGAAATCCCTCTAGGGACCTAGAAATCCCTCTAGGGACATAGAAATCTATCCCTCTAGGGACCTAGAAATCCCTCTAGCGACATAGAAATCCCTCTAGGGACATAAAAATCCCTCTAGGGACATAGAAATCCCTCTAGGGACATAGAAATCCCTCTAGGGACATAGAAATCTATCCCTCTAGGGACATAGAAATCCCTCTAGGGACCTAGAAATCCCTCTAGGGACCTAGAAATCTATCCCTCTAGGGACCTAGAAATCCCTCTAGGGACATTGAAATCCCTCTAGGGACCTAGAAATCTCTCTAGTGACATAGAAATCCCTCTAGGGACATAGAAATCTATCCCTCTAGGGACCTAGAAATCCCTCTAGGGACATAGAAATCCCTCTAGGGACCTAGAAATCTCTCTAGGGACCTAGAAATCTCTCTAGGGACATAGAAATCTCTCTAGTGACATAGAAATCCCTCTAGGGACATAGAAATATATCCCTCTATTGACCTAGAAATCCCTCTAGGGACCTAGAAATCCCTCTAGGGACCTAGAAATCCCTCTAGGGACCTAGAAATCCCTCTAGCGACATAGAAATCCCTCTAGGGACATAGAAATCTCTCTAGGGACATAGAAATCCCTCTAGGGACATAGAAATCTATCCCTCTAGGGACCTAGAAATCCCTCTAGCGACATAGAAATCCCTCTAGCGACATAGAAATCCCTCTAGGGACATAGAAATCCCTCTAGGGACATAGAAATCCCTCTAGGGACCTAGAAATCCCTCTAGGGACATAGAAATCCCTCTAGGGACATAGAAATCCCTCTAGGGACATAGAAATCCCTCTAGGGACATAGAAATCTATCCCTCTAGGGACATAGAAATCCCTCTAGGGACATAGAAATCTATCCCTCTAGGGACCTAGAAATCCCTCTAGAGACATTGAAATCCCTCTAGGGACATAGAAATCCCTCTAGAGACCTAGAAATCCCTCTAGGGACATAGAAATCCCTCTAGGGACATAGAAATCCCTCTAGGGACATTGAAATCCCTCTAGGGACATATAAATCTATCCCTCTAGGGACATAGAAATCCCTCTAGGGACATAGAAATCCCTCTAGGGACCTAGAAATCCCTCTAGGGACCTAGAAATCCCTCTAGGGACATTGAAATCCCTCTAGGGACATAGAAATCTATCCCTCTAGGGACCTAGAAATCCCTCTAGGGACATTGAAATCCCTCTAGGGACCTAGAAATCTCTCTAGTGACATAGAAATCCCTCTAGGGACATAGAAATCTCTCTCTCTAGGGACCTAGAAATCCCTCTAGGGACCTAGAAATCCCTCTAGCGACATAGAAATCCCTCTAGCGACATAGAAATCCCTCTAGGGACCTAGAAATCCCTCTAGGGACATAGAAATCCCTCTAGGGACATAGAAATCCCTCTAGGGACCTAGAAATCCCTCTAGGGACCTAGAAATCTATCCCTCTAGGGACCTAGAAATCCCTCTAGAGACATTGAAATCCCTCTAGGGACCTAGAAATCTCTCTAGTGACATAGAAATCCCTCTAGGGACATAGAAATCTATCCCTCTAGGGACATAGAAATCCCTCTAGGGACATAGAAATCTATCCCTCTAGGGACCTAGAAATCCCTCTAGCGACATAGAAATCCCTCTAGCGACATAGAAATCCCTCTAGGGACATAGAAATCTCTCTCTCTAGGGACCTAGAAATCCCTCTAGGGACATAGAAATCCCTCTAGGGACATAGAAATCCCTCTAGGGACCTAGAAATCCCTCTAGGGACATAGAAATCCCTCTAGGGACATAGAAATCCCTCTAGGGACATAGAAATCCCTCTAGGGACCTAGAAATCCCTCTAGGGACCTAGAAATCTATCCCTCTAGGGACCTAGAAATCCTTCTAGGGACATTGAAATCCCTCTAGGGACCTAGAAATCTCTCTAGTGACACAGAAATCCCTCTAGGGACATAGAAATCTATCCCTCTAGGGACCTAGAAATCCCTCTAGGGACATAGAAATCCCTCTAGGGACCTAGAAATCTCTCTAGGGACCTAGAAATCTCTCTAGGGACATAGAAATCTCTCTAGGGACATAGAAATCCCTCTAGGGACATAGAAATCTATCCCTCTAGGGACCTAGAAATCCCTCTAGGGACCTAGAAATCCCTCTAGGGACCTAGAAATCCCTCTAGGGACCTAGAAATCCCTCTAGCGACATAGAAATCCCTCTAGGGACATAGAAATCTCTCTAGGGACATAGAAATCCCTCTAGGGACATAGAAATCTATCCCTCTAGGGACCTAGAAATCCCTCTAGCGACATAGAAATCTCTCTAGGGACATAAAAATCCCTCTAGGGACATAGAAATCTATCCCTCTAGGGACCTAGAAATCCCTCTAGCGACATAGAAATCCCTCTAGGGACATAGAAATCCCTCTAGGGACCTAGAAATCTATCCCTCTAGGGACCTAGGAATCCCTCTAGGGACATTGAAATCCCTCTAGGGACCTAGAAATCTCTCTAGTGACATAGAAATCCCTCTAGGGACATAGAAATCTATCCCTCTAGGGACCTAGAAATCCCTCTAGGGACATAGAAATCCCTCTAGGGACCTAGAAATCTCTCTAGGGACCTAGAAATCTCTCTAGGGACATAGAAATCTCTCTAGTGACATAGAAATCCCTCTAGGGACATAGAAATATATCCCTCTAGGGACCTAGAAATCCCTCTAGGGACCTAGAAATCCCTCTAGGGACCTAGAAATCCCTCTAGGGACCTAGAAATCCCTCTAGCGACATAGAAATCCCTCTAGGGACATAGAAATCTCTCTAGGGACATAGAAATCCCTCTAGGGACATAGAAATCTATCCCTCTAGGGACCTAGAAATCCCTCTAGCGACATAGAAATCCCTCTAGCGACATAGAAATCCCTCTAGGGACATAGAAATCCCTCTAGGGACATAGAAATCCCTCTAGGGACCTAGAAATCCCTCTAGGGACATAGAAATCCCTCTAGGGACATAGAAATCCCTCTAGGGACATAGAAATCCCTCTAGGGACATAGAAATCCCTCTAGGGACATAGAAATCTATCCCTCTAGGGACATAGAAATCCCTCTAGGGACCTAGAAATCCCTCTAGGGACCTAGAAATCCCTCTAGGGACATTGAAATCCCTCTAGGGACATATAAATCTATCCCTCTAGGGACCTAGAAATCCCTCTAGGGACATTGAAATCCCTCTAGGGACCTAGAAATCTCTCTAGTGACATAGAAATCCCTCTAGGGACATAGAAATCTCTCTCTCTAGGGACCTAGAAATCCCTCTAGGGACCTAGAAATCCCTCTAGCGACATAGAAATCCCTCTAGGGACCTAGAAATCCCTCTAGGGACCTAGAAATCTATCCCTCTAGGGACCTAGAAATCCCTCTAGGGACATTGAAATCCCTCTAGGGACCTAGAAATCCCTCTAGGGACCTAGAAATCCCTCTAGGGACCTAGAAATCCCTCTAGGGACCTAGAAATCCCTCTAGCGACATAGAAATCCATCTAGGGACATAGAAATCTCTCTAGTGACATAGAAATCCCTCTAGGGACATAGAAATCTATCCCTCTAGGGACCTAGAAATCCCTCTAGCGACATAGAAATCCCTCTAGCGACATAGAAATCCCTCTAGAGACATAGAAATCCCTCTAGGGACATAGAAATCCCTCTAGGGACCTAGAAATCCCTCTAGGGACATAGAAATCCCTCTAGGGACATAGAAATCCCTCTAGGGACATAGAAATCCCTCTAGGGACATAGAAATCCCTCTAGGGACATAGAAATCTATCCCTCTAGGGACATAGAAATCCCTCTAGGGACCTAGAAATCTATCCCTCTAGGGACCTAGAAATCCCTCTAGGGACATTGAAATCCCTCTAGGGACCTAGAAATCTCTCTAGTGACATAGAAATCCCTCTAGGGACATAGAAATCTATCCCTCTAGGGACCTAGAAATCCCTCTAGGGACATAGAAATCCCTCTAGGGACCTAGAAATCTCTCTAGGGACCTAGAAATCTCTCTAGGGACATAGAAATCTCTCTAGTGACATAGAAATCCCTCTAGGGACATAGAAATATATCCCTCTAGGGACCTAGAAATCCCTCTAGGGACCTATAAATCCCTCTAGGGACCTAGAAATCCCTCTAGGGACCTAGAAATCCCTCTAGCGACATAGAAATCCCTCTAGGGACATAGAAATCTCTCTAGGGACATAGAAATCCCTCTAGGGACATAGAAATCTATCCCTCTAGGGACCTAGAAATCCCTCTAGCGACATAGAAATCCCTCTAGCGACATAGAAATCCCTCTAGGGACATAGAAATCCCTCTAGGGACATAGAAATCCCTCTAGGGACCTAGAAATCCCTCTAGGGACATAGAAATCCCTCTAGGGACATAGAAATCCCTCTAGGGACATAGAAATCCCTCTAGGGACATAGAAATCTATCCCTCTAGGGACATAGAAATCCCTCTAGGGACCTAGAAATCCCTCTAGGGACCTTGAAATCCCTCTAGGGACATTGAAATCCCTCTAGGGACATATAAATCTATCCCTCTAGGGACATAGAAATCCCTCTAGGGACCTAGAAATCCCTCTAGGGACCTAGAAATCCCTCTAGGGACATTGAAATCCCTCTAGGGACATTGAAATCCCTCTAGGGACATAGAAATCTATCCCTCTAGGGACCTAGAAATCCCTCTAGGGACATTGAAATCCCTCTAGGGACCTAGAAATCTCTCTAGTGACATAGAAATCCCTCTAGGGACATAGAAATCTCTCTCTCTAGGGACCTAGAAATCCCTCTAGGGAACTAGAAATCCCTCTAGCGACATAGAAATCCCTCTAGCGACATAGAAATCCCTCTAGGGACCTAGAAATCCCTCTAGGGACATAGAAATCCCTCTAGGGACATAGAAATCCCTCTAGGGACCTAGAAATCCCTCTAGGGACCTAGAAATCTATCCCTCTAGGGACCTAGAAATCCCTCTAGAGACATTGAAATCCCTCTAGGGACATAGAAATCCCTCTAGGGACCTAGAAATCCCTCTAGGGACATAGAAATCCCTCTAGGGACATAGAAATCCCTCTAGGGACATTGAAATCCCTCTAGGGACATATAAATCTATCCCTCTAGGGACATAGAAATCCCTCTAGGGACATAGAAATCCCTCTAGGGACCTAGAAATCCCTCTAGGGACCTAGAAATCCCTCTAGGGACATTGAAATCCCTCTAGGGACATTGAAATCCCTCTAGGGACATAGAAATCTATCCCTCTAGGGACCTAGAAATCCCTCTAGGGACATTGAAATCCCTCTAGGGACCTAGAAATCTCTCTAGTGACATAGAAATCCCTCTAGGGACATAGAAATCTCTCTCTCTAGGGACCTAGAAATCCCTCTAGGGACCTAGAAATCCCTCTAGCGACATAGAAATCCCTCTAGCGACATAGAAATCCCTCTAGGGACCTATAAATCCCTCTAGGGACATAGAAATCCCTCAAGGGACATAGAAATCCCTCTAGGGACCTAGAAATCCCTCTAGGGACCTAGAAATCTATCCCTCTAGGGACCTAGAAATCCCTCTAGAGACATTGAAATCCCTCTAGGGACCTAGAAATCTCTCTAGTGACATAGAAATCCCTCTAGGGACATAGAAATCTATCCCTCTAGGGACATAGAAATCCCTCTAGGGACATAGAAATCTATCCCTCTAGGGACCTAGAAATCCCTCTAGCGACATAGAAATCCCTCTAGCGACATAGAAATCCCTCTAGGGACATAGAAATCTCTCTCTCTAGGGACCTAGAAATCCCTCTAGGGACATAGAAATCCCTCTAGGGACATAGAAATCCCTCTAGGGACCTAGAAATCCCTCTAGGGACATAGAAATCCCTCTAGGGACATAGAAATCCCTCTAGGGACATAGAAATCCCTCTAGGGACCTAGAAATCCCTCTAGGGACCTAGAAATCTATCCCTCTAGGGACCTAGAAATCCCTCTAGGGACCTAGAAATCCCTCTAGGGACATTGAAATCCCTCTAGGGACCTAGAAATCTCTCTACGGACCTAGAAATCTCTCTAGGGACATAGAAATCCCTCTAGGGACATTGAAATCCCTCTAGGGACATTGAAATCCCTCTAGGGACATAGAAATCTATCCCTCTAGGGACCTAGAAATCCCTCTAGGGACATTGAAATCCCTCTAGGGACCTAGAAATCTCTCTAGTGACATAGAAATCCCTCTAGGGACATAGAAATCTCTCTCTCTAGGGACCTAGAAATCCCTCTAGGGAACTAGAAATCCCTCTAGCGACATAGAAATCCCTCTAGCGACATAGAAATCCCTCTAGGGACCTAGAAATCCCTCTAGGGACATAGAAATCCCTCTAGGGACATAGAAATCCCTCTAGGGACCTAGAAATCCCTCTAGGGACCTAGAAATCTATCCCTCTAGGGACCTAGAAATCCCTCTAGAGACATTGAAATCCCTCTAGGGACATAGAAATCCCTCTAGGGACCTAGAAATCCCTCTAGGGACATAGAAATCCCTCTAGGGACATAGAAATCCCTCTAGGGACATTGAAATCCCTCTAGGGACATATAAATCTATCCCTCTAGGGACATAGAAATCCCTCTAGGGACATAGAAATCCCTCTAGGGACCTAGAAATCCCTCTAGGGACCTAGAAATCCCTCTAGGGACATTGAAATCCCTCTAGGGACATTGAAATCCCTCTAGGGACATAGAAATCTATCCCTCTAGGGACCTAGAAATCCCTCTAGGGACATTGAAATCCCTCTAGGGACCTAGAAATCTCTCTAGTGACATAGAAATCCCTCTAGGGACATAGAAATCTCTCTCTCTAGGGACCTAGAAATCCCTCTAGGGACCTAGAAATCCCTCTAGCGACATAGAAATCCCTCTAGCGACATAGAAATCCCTCTAGGGACCTATAAATCCCTCTAGGGACATAGAAATCCCTCAAGGGACATAGAAATCCCTCTAGGGACCTAGAAATCCCTCTAGGGACCTAGAAATCTATCCCTCTAGGGACCTAGAAATCCCTCTAGAGACATTGAAATCCCTCTAGGGACCTAGAAATCTCTCTAGTGACATAGAAATCCCTCTAGGGACATAGAAATCTATCCCTCTAGGGACATAGAAATCCCTCTAGGGACATAGAAATCTATCCCTCTAGGGACCTAGAAATCCCTCTAGCGACATAGAAATCCCTCTAGCGACATAGAAATCCCTCTAGGGACATAGAAATCTCTCTCTCTAGGGACCTAGAAATCCCTCTAGGGACATAGAAATCCCTCTAGGGACATAGAAATCCCTCTAGGGACCTAGAAATCCCTCTAGGGACATAGAAATCCCTCTAGGGACATAGAAATCCCTCTAGGGACATAGAAATCCCTCTAGGGACCTAGAAATCCCTCTAGGGACCTAGAAATCTATCCCTCTAGGGACCTAGAAATCCCTCTAGGGACATTGAAATCCCTCTAGGGACCTAGAAATCTCTCTAGTGACATAGAAATCCCTCTAGGGACATAGAAATCTATCCCTCTAGGGACCTAGAAATCCCTCTAGGGACATAGAAATCCCTCTAGGGACCTAGAAATCTCTCTAGGGACCTAGAAATCTCTCTAGGGACATAGAAATCTCTCTAGGGACATAGAAATCCCTCTAGGGACATAGAAATCTATCCCTCTAGGGACCTAGAAATCCCTCTAGGGACCTAGAAATCCCTCTAGGGACCTAGAAATCCCTCTAGGGACCTAGAAATCCCTCTAGCGACATAGAAATCCCTCTAGGGACATAGAAATCTCTCTAGGGACATAGAAATCCCTCTAGGGACATAGAAATCTATCCCTCTAGGGACCTAGAAATCCCTCTAGCGACATAGAAATCTCTCTAGGGACATAGAAATCCCTCTAGGGACATAGAAATCTATCCCTCTAGGGACCTAGAAATCCCTCTAGCGACATAGAAATCCCTCTAGCGACATAGAAATCCCTCTAGGGACATAGAAATCCCTCTAGGGACCTAGAAATCCCTCTAGGGACATAGAAATCCCTCTAGGGACATAGAAATCCCTCTAGGGACATAGAAATCCCTCTAGGGACATAGAAATCTATCCCTCTAGGGACATAGAAATCCCTCTAGGGACCTAGAAATCCCTCTAGGGACCTAGAAATCTATCCCTCTAGGGACCTAGAAATCTATCCCTCTAGGGACCTAGAAATCCCTCTAGGGACATAGAAATCCCTCTAGGGACCTAGAAATCCCTCTAGGGACATAGAAATCCCTCTAGGGACATAGAAATCCCTCTAGGGACATAGAAATCCCTCTAGGGACATAGAAATCCCTCTAGGGACATAGAAATCTCTCTAGGGACATAGAAATCTCTCTAGGGACATAGAAATCCCTCTAGGGACATAGAAATCTATCCCTCTAGGGACCTAGAAATCCCTCTAGGGACCTAGAAATCCCTCGAGGGACCTAGAAATCCCTCTAGGGACCTAGAAATCCCTCTAGCGACATAGAAATCCCTCTAGGGACATAGAAATCTCTCTAGGGACATAGAAATCCCTCTAGGGACATAGAAATCTATCCCTCTAGGGACCTAGAAATCCCTCTAGCGACATAGAAATCTCTCTAGGGACATAGAAATCCCTCTAGGGACATAGAAATCTATCCCTCTAGGGACCTAGAAATCCCTCTAGCGACATAGAAATCCCTCTAGCGACATAGAAATCCCTCTAGGGACATAGAAATCCCTCTAGGGACATAGAAATCCCTCTAGGGACCTAGAAATCCCTCTAGGGACATAGAAATCCCTCTAGGGACATAGAAATCCCTCTAGGGACATAGAAATCCCTCTAGGGACATAGAAATCTATCCCTCTAGGGACATAGAAATCCCTCTAGGGACCTAGAAATCCCTCTAGGGACCTAGAAATCTATCCCTCTAGGGACCTAGAAATCTATCCCTCTAGGGACCTAGAAATCCCTCTAGGGACATAGAAATCCCTCTAGGGACCTAGAAATCCCTCTAGGGACATAGAAATCCCTCTAGGGACATAGAAATCCCTCTAGGGACATAGAAATCCCTCTAGGGACATAGAAATCCCTCTAGGGACATAGAAATCTATCCCTCTAGGGACATAGAAATCCCTCTAGCGACATAGAAATCCCTCTAGCGACATAGAAATCCCTCTAGGGACATAGAAATCTCTCTCTCTAGGGACATAGAAATCCCTCTAGGGACATAGAAATCTATCCCTCTAGGGACCTAGAAATCCCTCTAGGGACCTAGAAATCCCTCTAGGGACCTAGAAATCCCTCTAGGGACATAGAAATCCCTCTAGGGACCTAGAAATCCCTCTAGGGACATAGAAATCCCTCTAGGGACATAGAAATCCCTCTAGGGACCTAGAAATCCCTCTAGGGACATAGAAATCCCTCTAGGGACATAGAAATCCCTCTAGGGACATAGAAATCTCTCTAGGGACATAGAAATCTATCCCTCTAGGGACATAGAAATCCCTCTAGGGACCTAGAAATCCCTCTAGGGACCTAGAAATCTATCCCTCTAGGGACCTAGAAATCTATCCCTCTAGGGACCTAGAAATCCCTCTAGGGACATAGAAATCCCTCTAGGGACCTAGAAATCCCTCTAGGGACATAGAAATCCCTCTAGGGACATAGAAATCCCTCTAGGGACATAGAAATCCCTCTAGGGACATAGAAATCTATCCCTCTAGGGACATAGAAATCCCTCTAGCGACATAGAAATCCCTCTAGGGACATAGAAATCTCTCTCTCTAGGGACCTAGAAATCCCTCTAGGGACATCGAAATCCCTCTAGGGACATAGAAATCCCTCTAGGGACATAGAAATCCCTCTAGGGACATAGAAATCCCTCTAGGGACCTAGAAATCCCTCTAGGGACCTAGAAATCTATCCCTCTAGGGACCTAGAAATCCCTCTAGGGACATTGAAATCCCTCTAGGGACCTAGAAATCTCTCTAGTGACATAGAAATCCCTCTAGGGACATAGAAATCTATCCCTCTAGGGACATAGAAATCCCTCTAGGGACATAGAAATCTATCCCTCTAGGGACCTAGAAATCCCTCTAGGGACCTAGAAATCCCTCTAGGGACCTAGAAATCCCTCTAGGGACCTAGAAATCCCTCTAGGGACCTAGAAATCCCTCTAGCGACATAGAAATCCCTCTAGGGACATAGAAATCTCTCTAGGGACATAGAAATCCCTCTAGGGACATAGAAATCTATCCCTCTAGGGACCTAGAAATCCCTCTAGCGACATAGAAATCTCTCTAGGGACATAGAAATCCCTCTAGGGACATAGAAATCTATCCCTCTAGGGACCTAGAAATCCCTCTAGCGACATAGAAATCCCTCTAGCGACATAGAAATCCCTCTAGGGACATAGAAATCCCTCTAGGGACATAGAAATCCCTCTAGGGACCTAGAAATCCCTCTAGGGACATAGAAATCCCTCTAGGGACATAGAAATCCCTCTAGGGACATAGAAATCCCTCTAGGGACATAGAAATCTATCCCTCTAGGGACATAGAAATCCCTCTAGGGACCTAGAAATCCCTCTAGGGACCTAGAAATCCCTCTAGGGACCTAGAAATCTATCCCTCTAGGGACCTAGAAATCTATCCCTCTAGGGACCTAGAAATCCCTCTAGGGACATAGAAATCCCTCTAGGGACCTAGAAATCCCTCTAGGGACATAGAAATCCCTCTAGGGACATAGAAATCCCTCTAGGGACATAGAAATCCCTCTAGGGACATAGAAATCCCTCTAGGGACATAGAAATCTATCCCTCTAGGGACATAGAAATCCCTCTAGCGACATAGAAATCCCTCTAGCGACATAGAAATCCCTCTAGGGACATAGAAATCTCTCTCTCTAGGGACATAGAAATCCCTCTAGGGACATAGAAATCTATCCCTCTAGGGACCTAGAAATCCCTCTAGGGACCTAGAAATCCCTCTAGGGACATAGAAATCCCTCTAGGGACCTAGAAATCCCTCTAGGGACATAGAAATCCCTCTAGGGACATAGAAATCCCTCTAGGGACCTAGAAATCCCTCTAGGGACATAGAAATCCCTCTAGGGACATAGAAATCCCTCTAGGGACATAGAAATCTCTCTAGGGACATAGAAATCTATCCCTCTAGGGACATAGAAATCCCTCTAGGGACCTAGAAATCCCTCTAGGGACCTAGAAATCTATCCCTCTAGGGACCTAGAAATCTATCCCTCTAGGGACCTAGAAATCCCTCTAGGGACATAGAAATCCCTCTAGGGAACTAGAAATCCCTCTAGGGACATAGAAATCCCTCTAGGGACATAGAAATCCCTCTAGGGACATAGAAATCCCTCTAGGGACATAGAAATCTATCCCTCTAGGGACATAGAAATCCCTCTAGCGACATAGAAATCCCTCTAGGGACATAGAAATCTCTCTCTCTAGGGACCTAGAAATCCCTCTAGGGACATAGAAATCCCTCTAGGGACATAGAAATCCCTCTAGGGACCTAGAAATCCCTCTAGGGACATAGAAATCCCTCTAGGGACATAGAAATCCCTCTAGGGACATAGAAATCCCTCTAGGGACCTAGAAATCCCTCTAGGGACCTAGAAATCTATCCCTCTAGGGACCTAGAAATCCCTCTAGGGACATTGAAATCCCTCTAGGGACCTAGAAATCTCTCTAGTGACATAGAAATCCCTCTAGGGACATAGAAATCTATCCCTCTAGGGACCTAGAAATCCCTCTAGGGACATAGAAATCCCTCTAGGGACCTAGAAATCTCTCTAGGGACCTAGAAATCTCTCTAGGGACATAGAAATCTCTCTAGGGACATAGAAATCCCTCTAGGGACATAGAAATCTATCCCTCTAGGGACCTAGAAATCCCTCTAGGGACCTAGAAATCCCTCTAGGGACCTAGAAATCCCTCTAGGGACCTAGAAATCCCTCTAGGGACATAGAAATCCCTCTAGGGACCTAGAAATCCCTCTAGGGACATAGAAATCCCTCTAGGGACATAGAAATCCCTCTAGGGACATAGAAATCCCTCTAGGGACATAGAAATCTATCCCTCTAGGGACATAGAAATCCCTCTAGGGACCTAGAAATCCCTCTAGGGACATTGAAATCCCTCTAAGACATATAAATCTATCCCTCTAGGGACCTAGAAATCCCTCTAGGGACATTGAAATCCCTCTAGGGACCTAGAAATCTCTCTAGTGACATAGAAATCCCTCTAGGGACATAGAAATCTATCCCTCTAGGGACCTAGAAATCCCTCTAGGGACATAGAAGTCCCTCTAGGGACCTAGAAATCTCTCTAGGGACCTAGAAATCTCTCTAGGGACATAGAAATCTCTCTAGGGACATAGAAATCCCTCTAGGGACATAGAAATCCCTCTAGGGACCTAGAAATCCCTCTAGGGACCTAGAAATCTATCCCTCTAGGGACCTAGAAATCCCTCTAGGGACATTGAAATCCCTCTAGGGACCTAGAAATCTCTCTAGTGACATAGAAATCCCTCTAGGGACATAGAAATCTATCCCTCTAGGGACCTAGAAATCCCTCTAGGGACATAGAAATCCCTCTAGGGACCTAGAAATCTCTCTAGGGACCTAGAAATCTCTCTAGGGACATAGAAATCTCTCTAGGGACATAGAAATCCCTCTAGGGACATAGAAATCTATCCCTCTAGGGACCTAGAAATCCCTCTAGCGACAAAGAAATCCCTCTAGGGACATAGAAATCTCTCTAGGGACATAGAAATCCCTCTAGGGACATAGAAATCTATCCCTCTAGGGACCTAGAAATCCCTCTAGCGACATAGAAATCCCTCTAGCGACATAGAAATCCCTCTAGGGACATAGAAATCCCTCTAGGGACATAGAAATCCCTCTAGGGACCTAGAAATCCCTCTAGGGACATAGAAATCCCTCTAGGGACATAGAAATCCCTCTAGGGACATAGAAATCCCTCTAGGGACATAGAAATCTATCCCTCTAGGGACATAGAAATCCCTCTAGGGACCTAGAAATCCCTCTAGGGACCTAGAAATCTATCCCTCTAGGGACCTAGAAATCTATCCCTCTAGGGACCTAGAAATCCCTCTAGGGACATAGAAATCCCTCTAGGGACCTAGAAATCTCTCTAGGGACCTAGAAATCTCTCTAGGGACCTAGAAATCCTTCTAAGGACCTAGAAATCCCTCTAGCGACATAGAAATCCCTCTAGGGACATAGAAATCTCTCTAGGGACATAGAAATCCCTCTAGGGACATAGAAATCTATCCCTCTAGGGACCTAGAAATCCCTCTAGCGACATAGAAATCCCTCTAGCGACATAGAAATCCCTCTAGGGACATAGAAATCCCTCTAGGGACATAGAAATCCCTCTAGGGACCTAGAAATCCCTCTAGGGACATAGAAATCCCTCTAGGGACATAGAAATCCCTCTAGGGACATAGAAATCCCTCTAGGGACATAGAAATCTATCCCTCTAGGGACATAGAAATCCCTCTAGGGACATAGAAATCCCTCTAGGGACCTAGAAATCCCTCTAGGGACATAGAAATCCCTCTAGGGACATAGAAATCCCTCTAGGGACATAGAAATCCCTCTAGGGACCTAGAAATCCCTCTAGGGACCTAGAAATCTATCCCTCTAGGGACCTAGAAATCCCTCTAGGGACATTGAAATCCCTCTAGGGACCTAGAAATCTCTCTAGTGACATAGAAATCCCTCTAGGGACATAGAAATCTATCCCTCTAGGGACCTAGAAATCCCTCTAGGGACATAGAAATCCCTCTAGGGACCTAGAAATCTCTCTAGGGACCTAGAAATCTCTCTAGGGACATAGAAATCTCTCTAGGGACATAGAAATCCCTCTAGAGACATAGAAATCTATCCCTCTAGGGACCTAGAAATCCCTCTAGGGACCTAGAAATCCCTCTAGGGACCTAGAAATCCCTCTAGGGACCTAGAAATCCCTCTAGCGACATAGAAATCCCTCTAGGGACATAGAAATCTATCCCTCTAGGGACATAGAAATCCCTCTAGGGACCTAGAAATCCCTCTAGGGACCTAGAAATCTATCCCTCTAGGGACCTAGAAATCTATCCCTCTAGGGACCTAGAAATCCCTCTAGGGACATAGAAATCTCTCTAGGGACCTAGAAATCTCTCTAGGGACCTAGAAATCCTTCTAGGGACCTAGAAATCCCTCTAGCGACATAGAAATCCCTCTAGGGACATAGAAATCTCTCTAGGGACATAGAAATCCCTCTAGGGACATAGAAATCTATCCCTCTAGGGACCTAGATATCCCTCTAGCGACATAGAAATCCCTCTAGCGACATAGAAATCCCTCTAGGGACATAGAAATCCCTCTAGGGACATAGAAATCCCTCTAGGGACCTAGAAATCCCTCTAGGGACATAGAAATCCCTCTAGGGACATAGAAATCCCTCTAGGGACATAGAAATCCCTCTAGGGACATAGAAATCCCTCTAGGGACATAGAAATCTATCCCTCTAGGGACATAGAAATCCCTCTAGGGACATAGAAATCCCTCTAGGGACATAGAAATCCCTCTAGGGACCTAGAAATCCCTCTAGAAACATAGAAATCCCTCTAGGGACATAGAAATCCCTCTAAGGACATAGAAATCCCTCTAGGGACATAGAAATCTATCCCTCTAGGGACATAGAAATCCCTCTAGGGACCTAGAAATCCCTCTAGGGACCTAGAAATCCCTCTAGGGACATAGAAATCTATCCCTCTAGGGACCTAGAAATCCCTCTAGCGACATAGAAATCCCTCTAGGGACATAGAAATCTCTCTCTCTAGGGACCTAGAAATCCCTCTAGGGACATAGAAATCCCTCTAGGGACATAGAAATCCCTCTAGGGACCTAGAAATCCCTCTAGGGACATAGAAATCCCTCTAGGGACATAGAAATCCCTCTAGGGACATAGAAATCCCTCTAGGGACCTAGAAATCCCTCTAGGGACCTAGAAATCTATCCCTCTAGGGACCTAGAAATCCCTCTAGGGACATTGAAATCCCTCTAGGGACCTAGAAATCTCTCTAGTGACATAGAAATCCCTCTAGGGACATAGAAATCTATCCCTCTAGGGACCTAGAAATCCCTCTAGGGACATAGAAATCCCTCTAGGGACCTAGAAATCTCTCTAGGGACCTAGAAATCTCTCTAGGGACATAGAAATCTCTCTAGGGACATAGAAATCCCTCTAGAGACATAGAAATCTATCCCTCTAGGGACCTAGAAATCCCTCTAGGGACCTAGAAATCCCTCTAGGGACCTAGAAATCCCTCTAGGGACCTAGAAATCCCTCTAGCGACATAGAAATCCCTCTAGGGACATAGAAATCTCTCTAGGGACATAGAAATCCCTCTAGGGACATAGAAATCTATCCCTCTAGGGACCTAGAAATCCCTCTAGCGACATAGAAATCCCTCTAGCGACATAGAAATCCCTCTAGGGACATAGAAATCCCTCTAGGGACATAGAAATCCCTCTAGGGACCTAGAAATCCCTCTAGGGACCTAGAAATCCCTCTAGGGACATAGAAATCCCTCTAGGGACATAGAAATCCCTCTAGGGACATAGAAATCCCTCTAGGGACATAGAAATCTATCCCTCTAGGGACATAGAAATCCCTCTAGGGACCTAGAAATCCCTCTAGGGACCTAGAAATCTATCCCTCTAGGGACCTAGAAATCTATCCCTCTAGGGACCTAGAAATCCCTCTAGGGACATAGAAATCCCTCTAGGGACCTAGAAATCTCTCTAGGGACCTAGAAATCTCTCTAGGGACATAGAAATCTCTCTAGGGACATAGAAATCCCTCTAGGGACATAGAAATCTATCCCTCTAGGGACCTAGAAATCCCTCTAGGGACCTAGAAATCCCTCTAGGGACCTAGAAATCCCTCTAGGGACCTAGAAATCCCTCTAGGGACCTAGAAATCCCTCTAGCGACATAGAAATCCCTCTAGGGACATAGAAATCTCTCTAGGGACATAGAAATCCCTCTAGGGACATAGAAATCTATCCCTCTAGGGACCTAGAAATCCCTCTAGCGACATAGAAATCCCTCTAGCGACATAGAAATCCCTCTAGGGACATAGAAATCCCTCTAGGGACATAGAAATCCCTCTAGGGACCTAGAAATCCCTCTAGGGACATAGAAATCCCTCTAGGGACATAGAAATCCCTCTAGGGACATAGAAATCCCTCTAGGGACATAGAAATATATCCCTCTAGGGACCTAGAAATTCCTCTAGGGACCTAGAAATCCCTCTAGGGACCTAGAAATCCCTCTAGGGACCTAGAAATCCCTCTAGCGACATAGAAATCTATCCCTCTAGGGACCTAGAAATCCCTCTAGCGACATAGAAATCCCTCTAGCGACATAGAAATCCCTCTAGGGACATAGAAATCCCTCTAGGGACATAGAAATCCCTCTAGGGACCTAGAAATCCCTCTAGGGACATAGAAATCCCTCTAGGGACATAGAAATCCCTCTAGGGACATAGAAATCCCTCTAGGGACATAGAAATCTATCCCTCTAGGGACATAGAAATCCCTCTAGGGACCTAGAAATCCCTCTAGGGACCTAGAAATCCCTCTAGGGACATTGAAATCCCTCTAGGGACATATAAATCTATCCCTCTAGGGACATAGAAATCCCTCTAGGGACATAGAAATCCCTCTAGGGACCTAGAAATCCCTCTAGGGACCTAGAAATCCCTCTAGGGACATTGAAATCCCTCTAGGGACATTGAAATCCCTCTAGGGACATAGAAATCTATCCCTCTAGGGACCTAGAAATCCCTCTAGGGACATTGAAATCCCTCTAGGGACCTAGAAATCTCTCTAGTGACATAGAAATCCCTCTAGGGACATAGAAATCTCTCTCTCTAGGGACCTAGAAATCCCTCTAGGGACCTAGAAATCCCTCTAGCGACATAGAAATCCCTCTAGCGACATAGAAATCCCTCTAGGGACCTAGAAATCCCTCTAGGGACATAGAAATCCCTCTAGGGACATAGAAATCCCTCTAGCGACATAGAAATCCCTCTAGGGACATAGAAATCTCTCTAGGGACATAGAAATCCCTCTAGGGACATAGAAATCTATCCCTCTAGGGACCTAGAAATCCCTCTAGCGACATAGAAATCCCTCTAGCGACATAGAAATCCCTCTAGGGACATAGAAATCCCTCTAGGGACATAGAAATCTATCCCTCTAGGGACATAGAAATCCCTCTAGGGACCTAGAAATCCCTCTAGGGACCTAGAAATCCCTCTAGGGACATAGAAATCCCTCTAGGGACATAGAAATCCCTCTAGGGACATAGAAATCCCTCTAGGGACATAGAAATCCCTCTAGGGACCTAGAAATCCCTCTAGGGACCTAGAAATCTATCCCTCTAGGGACCTAGAAATCCCTCTAGGGACATTGAAATCCCTCTAGGGACCTAGAAATCTCTCTAGTGACATAGAAATCCCTCTAGGGACATAGAAATCTATCCCTCTAGGGACATAGAAATCCCTCTAGGGACATAGAAATCTATCCCTCTAGGGACCTAGAAATCCCTCTAGGGACCTAGAAATCCCTCTAGGGACCTAGAAATCCCTCTAGGGACCTAGAAATCCCTCTAGCGACATAGAAATCCCTCTAGGGACATAGAAATCTCTCTAGGGACATAGAAATCTATCCCTCTAGGGACCTAGAAATCCCTCTAGCGACATAGAAATCTCTCTAGGGACATAGAAATCCCTCTAGGGACATAGAAATCTATCCCTCTAGGGACCTAGAAATCCCTCTAGCGACATAGAAATCCCTCTAGCGACATAGAAATCCCTCTAGGGACATAGAAATCCCTCTAGGGACATAGAAATCCCTCTAGGGACCTAGAAATCCCTCTAGGGACATAGAAATCCCTCTAGGGACATAGAAATCCCTCTAGGGACATAGAAATCCCTCTAGGGACATAGAAATCTATCCCTCTAGGGACATAGAAATCCCTCTAGGGACCTAGAAATCCCTCTAGGGACCTAGAAATCTATCCCTCTAGGGACCTAGAAATCTATCCCTCTAGGGACCTAGAAATCCCTCTAGGGACATAGAAATCCCTCTAGGGACCTAGAAATCCCTCTAGGGACATAGAAATCCCTCTAGGGACATAGAAATCCCTCTAGGGACATAGAAATCCCTCTAGGGACATAGAAATCCCTCTAGGGACATAGAAATCTATCCCTCTAGGGACATAGAAATCCCTCTAGCGACATAGAAATCCCTCTAGCGACATAGAAATCCCTCTAGGGACATAGAAATCTCTCTCTCTAGGGACATAGAAATCCCTCTAGGGACATAGAAATCTATCCCTCTAGGGACCTAGAAATCCCTCTAGGGACCTAGAAATCCCTCTAGGGACCTAGAAATCCCTCTAGGGACATAGAAATCCCTCTAGGGACCTAGAAATCCCTCTAGGGACATAGAAATCCCTCTAGGGACATAGAAATCCCTCTAGGGACCTAGAAATCCCTCTAGGGACATAGAAATCCCTCTAGGGACATAGAAATCCCTCTAGGGACATAGAAATCTCTCTAGGGACATAGAAATCTATCCCTCTAGGGACATAGAAATCCCTCTAGGGACCTAGAAATCCCTCTAGGGACCTAGAAATCTATCCCTCTAGGGACCTAGAAATCTATCCCTCTAGGGACCTAGAAATCCCTCTAGGGACATAGAAATCCCTCTAGGGACCTAGAAATCCCTCTAGGGACATAGAAATCCCTCTAGGGACATAGAAATCCCTCTAGGGACATAGAAATCCCTCTAGGGACATAGAAATCTATCCCTCTAGGGACATAGAAATCCCTCTAGCGACATAGAAATCCCTCTAGGGACATAGAAATCTCTCTCTCTAGGGACCTAGAAATCCCTCTAGGGACATAGAAATCCCTCTAGGGACATAGAAATCCCTCTAGGGACCTAGAAATCCCTCTAGGGACATAGAAATCCCTCTAGGGACATAGAAATCCCTCTAGGGACATAGAAATCCCTCTAGGGACCTAGAAATCCCTCTAGGGACCTAGAAATCTATCCCTCTAGGGACCTAGAAATCCCTCTAGGGACATTGAAATCCCTCTAGGGACCTAGAAATCTCTCTAGTGACATAGAAATCCCTCTAGGGACATAGAAATCTATCCCTCTAGGGACCTAGAAATCCCTCTAGGGACATAGAAATCCCTCTAGGGACCTAGAAATCTCTCTAGGGACCTAGAAATCTCTCTAGGGACATAGAAATCTCTCTAGGGACATAGAAATCCCTCTAGGGACATAGAAATCTATCCCTCTAGGGACCTAGAAATCCCTCTAGGGACCTAGAAATCCCTCTAGGGACCTAGAAATCCCTCTAGGGACCTAGAAATCCCTCTAGGGACCTAGAAATCTCTCTAGGGACATAGAAATCCCTCTAGGGACATAGAAATCCCTCTAGGGACATAGAAATCCCTCTAGGGACATAGAAATCCCTCTAGGGACATAGAAATCTATCCCTCTAGGGACATAGAAATCCCTCTAGGGACCTAGAAATCCCTCTAGGGACATTGAAATCCCTCTAAGACATATAAATCTATCCCTCTAGGGACCTAGAAATCCCTTTAGGGACATTGAAATCCCTCTAGGGACCTAGAAATCTCTCTAGTGACATAGAAATCCCTCTAGGGACATAGAAATCTATCCCTCTAGGGACCTAGAAATCCCTCTAGGGACATAGAAGTCCCTCTAGGGACCTAGAAATCTCTCTAGGGACCTAGAAATCTCTCTAGGGACATAGAAATCTCTCTAGGGACATAGAAATCCCTCTAGGGACATAGAAATCCCTCTAGGGACCTAGAAATCCCTCTAGGGACCTAGAAATCTATCCCTCTAGGGACCTGGAAATCCCTCTAGGGACATTGAAATCCCTCTAGGGACCTAGAAATCTCTCTAGTGACATAGAAATCCCTCTAGGGACATAGAAATCTATCCCTCTAGGGACCTAGAAATCCCTCTAGGGACATAGAAATCCCTCTAGGGACCTAGAAATCTCTCTAGGGACCTAGAAATCTCTCTAGGGACATAGAAATCTCTCTAGGGACATAGAAATCCCTCTAGGGACATAGAAATCTATCCCTCTAGGGACCTAGAAATCCCTCTAGCGACAAAGAAATCCCTCTAGGGACATAGAAATCTCTCTAGGGACATAGAAATCCCTCTAGGGACATAGAAATCTATCCCTCTAGGGACCTAGAAATCCCTCTAGCGACATAGAAATCCCTCTAGCGACATAGAAATCCCTCTAGGGACATAGAAATCCCTCTAGGGACATAGAAATCCCTCTAGGGACATAGAAATCCCTCTAGGGACATAGAAATCCCTCTAGGGACATATAAATCTATCCCTCTAGGGACATAGAAATCCCTCTAGGGACCTAGAAATCCCTCTAGGGACCTAGAAATCTATCCCTCTAGGGACCTAGAAATCTATCCCTCTAGGGACCTAGAAATCCCTCTAGGGACATAGAAATCCCTCTAGGGACCTAGAAATCTCTCTAGGGACCTAGAAATCTCTCTAGGGACCTAGAAATCCTTCTAGGGACCTAGAAATCCCTCTAGCGACATAGAAATCCCTCTAGGGACATAGAAATCTCTCTAGGGACATAGAAATCCCTCTAGGGACATAGAAATCTATCCCTCTAGGGACCTAGAAATCCCTCTAGCGACATAGAAATCCCTCTAGCGACATAGAAATCCCTCTAGGGACATAGAAATCCCTCTAGGGACATAGAAATCCCTCTAGGGACCTAGAAATCCCTCTAGGGACATAGAAATCCCTCTAGGGACATAGAAATCCCTCTAGGGACATAGAAATCCCTCTAGGGACATAGAAATCCCTCTAGGGACATAGAAATCTATCCCTCTAGGGACATAGAAATCCCTCTAGGGACATAGAAATCCCTCTAGGGACATAGAAATCCCTCTAGGGACCTAGAAATCCCTCTAGGGACATAGAAATCCCTCTAGGGACATAGAAATCCCTCTAAGGACATAGAAATCCCTCTAGGGACATAGAAATCTATCCCTCTAGGGACATAGAAATCCCTCTAGGGACCTAGAAATCCCTCTAGGGACCTAGAAATCCCTCTAGGGACATAGAAATCTATCCCTCTAGGGACCTAGAAATCCCTCTAGCGACATAGAAATCCCTCTAGGGACATAGAAATCTCTCTCTCTAGGGACCTAGAAATCCCTCTAGGGACATAGAAATCCCTCTAGGGACATAGAAATCCCTCTAGGGACCTAGAAATCCCTCTAGGGACATAGAAATCCCTCTAGGGACATAGAAATCCCTCTAGGGACATAGAAATCCCTCTAGGGACCTAGAAATCCCTCTAGGGACCTAGAAATCTATCCCTCTAGGGACCTAGAAATCCCTCTAGGGACATTGAAATCCCTCTAGGGACCTAGAAATCTCTCTAGTGACATAGAAATCCCTCTAGGGACATAGAAATCTATCCCTCTAGGGACCTAGAAATCCCTCTAGGGACATAGAAATCCCTCTAGGGACCTAGAAATCTCTCTAGGGACCTAGAAATCTCTCTAGGGACATAGAAATCTCTCTAGGGACATAGAAATCCCTCTAGAGACATAGAAATCTATCCCTCTAGGGACCTAGAAATCCCTCTAGGGACCTAGAAATCCCTCTAGGGACCTAGAAATCCCTCTAGGGACCTAGAAATCCCTCTAGCGACATAGAAATCCCTCTAGGGACATAGAAATCTATCCCTCTAGGGACATAGAAATCCCTCTAGGGACCTAGAAATCCCTCTAGGGACCTAGAAATCTATCCCTCTAGGGACCTAGAAATCTATCCCTCTAGGGACCTAGAAATCCCTCTAGGGACATAGAAATCCCTCTAGGGACCTAGAAATCTCTCTAGGGACCTAGAAATCTCTCTAGGGACCTAGAAATCCTTCTAGGGACCTAGAAATCCCTCTAGCGACATAGAAATCCCTCTAGGGACATAGAAATCTCTCTAGGGACATAGAAATCCCTCTAGGGACATAGAAATCTATCCCTCTAGGGACCTAGAAATCCCTCTAGCGACATAGAAATCCCTCTAGCGACATAGAAATCCCTCTAGGGACATAGAAATCCCTCTAGGGACATAGAAATCCCTCTAGGGACCTAGAAATCCCTCTAGGGACATAGAAATCCCTCTAGGGACATAGAAATCCCTCTAGGGACATAGAAATCCCTCTAGGGACATAGAAATCCCTCTAGGGACATAGAAATCTATCCCTCTAGGGACATAGAAATCCCTCTAGGGACATAGAAATCCCTCTAGGGACATAGAAATCCCTCTAGGGACCTAGAAATCCCTCTAGGGACATAGAAATCCCTCTGGGGACATAGAAATCCCTCTAAGGACATAGAAATCCCTCTAGGGACATAGAAATCTATCCCTCTAGGGACATAGAAATCCCTCTAGGGACCTAGAAATCCCTCTAGGGACCTAGAAATCCCTCTAGGGACATAGAAATCTATCCCTCTAGGGACCTAGAAATCCCTCTAGCGACATAGAAATCCCTCTAGGGACATAGAAATCTCTCTCTCTAGGGACCTAGAAATCCCTCTAGGGACATAGAAATCCCTCTAGGGACATAGAAATCCCTCTAGGGACCTAGAAATCCCTCTAGGGACATAGGAATCCCTCTAGGGACATAGAAATCCCTCTAGGGACATAGAAATCCCTCTAGGGACCTAGAAATCCCTCTAGGGACCTAGAAATCTATCCCTCTAGGGACCTAGAAATCCCTCTAGGGACATTGAAATCCCTCTAGGGACCTAGAAATCTCTCTAGTGACATAGAAATCCCTCTAGGGACATAGAAATCTATCCCTCTAGGGACCTAGAAATCCCTCTAGGGACATAGAAATCCCTCTAGGGACCTAGAAATCTCTCTAGGGACCTAGAAATCTCTCTAGGGACATAGAAATCTCTCTAGGGACATAGAAATCCCTCTAGAGACATAGAAATCTATCCCTCTAGGGACCTAGAAATCCCTCTAGGGACCTAGAAATCCCTCTAGGGACCTAGAAATCCCTCTAGCGACATAGAAATCCCTCTAGGGACATAGAAATCTCTCTAGGGACATAGAAATCCCTCTAGGGACATAGAAATCTATCCCTCTAGGGACCTAGAAATCCCTCTAGCGACATAGAAATCCCTCTAGCGACATAGAAATCCCTCTAGGGACATAGAAATCCCTCTAGGGACATAGAAATCCCTCTAGGGACCTAGAAATCCCTCTAGGGACCTAGAAATCCCTCTAGGGACATAGAAATCCCTCTAGGGACATAGAAATCCCTCTAGGGACATAGAAATCCCTCTAGGGACATAGAAATCTATCCCTCTAGGGACATAGAAATCCCTCTAGGGACCTAGAAATCCCTCTAGGGACCTAGAAATCTATCCCTCTAGGGACCTAGAAATCTATCCCTCTAGGGACCTAGAAATCCCTCTAGGGACATAGAAATCCCTCTAGGGACCTAGAAATCTCTCTAGGGACCTAGAAATCTCTCTAGGGACATAGAAATCTCTCTAGGGACATAGAAATCCCTCTAGGGACATAGAAATCTATCCCTCTAGGGACCTAGAAATCCCTCTAGGGACCTAGAAATCCCTCTAGGGACCTAGAAATCCCTCTAGGGACCTAGAAATCCCTCTAGGGACCTAGAAATCCCTCTAGGGACCTAGAAATCCCTCTAGCGACATAGAAATCCCTCTAGGGACATAGAAATCTCTCTAGGGACATAGAAATCCCTCTAGGGACATAGAATTCTATCCCTCTAGGGACCTAGAAATCCCTCTAGCGACATAGAAATCCCTCTAGCGACATAGAAATCCCTCTAGGGACATAGAAATCCCTCTAGGGACATAGAAATCGCTCTAGGGACCTAGAAATCCCTCTAGGGACATAGAAATCCCTCTAGGGACATAGAAATCCCTCTAGGGACATAGAAATCCCTCTAGGGACATAGAAATATATCCCTCTAGGGACCTAGAAATTCCTCTAGGGACCTAGAAATCCCTCTAGGGACCTAGAAATCCCTCTAGGGACCTAGAAATCCCTCTAGCGACATAGAAATCCCTCTAGGGACATAGAAATCTCTCTAGGGACATAGAAATCCCTCTAGGGACATAGAAATCTATCCCTCTAGGGACCTAGAAATCCCTCTAGCGACATAGAAATCCCTCTAGCGACATAGAAATCCCTCTAGGGACATAGAAATCCCTCTAGGGACATAGAAATCCCTCTAGGGACCTAGAAATCCCTCTAGGGACATAGAAATCCCTCTAGGGACATAGAAATCCCTCTAGGGACATAGAAATCCCTCTAGGGACATAGAAATCTATCCCTCTAGGGACATAGAAATCCCTCTAGGGACCTAGAAATCCCTCTAGGGACCTAGAAATCCCTCTAGGGACATTGAAATCCCTCTAGGGACATATAAATCTATCCCTCTAGGGACATAGAAATCCCTCTAGGGACATAGAAATCCCTCTAGGGACCTAGAAATCCCTCTAGGGACCTAGAAATCCCTCTAGGGACATTGAAATCCCTCTAGGGACATTGAAATCCCTCTAGGGACATAGAAATCTATCCCTCTAGGGACCTAGAAATCCCTCTAGGGACATTGAAATCCCTCTAGGGACCTAGAAATCTCTCTAGTGACATAGAAATCCCTCTAGGGACATAGAAATCTCTCTCTCTAGGGACCTAGAAATCCCTCTAGGGACCTAGAAATCCCTCTAGCGACATAGAAATCCCTCTAGCGACATAGAAATCCCTCTAGGGACCTAGAAATCCCTCTAGGGACATAGAAATCCCTCTAGGGACATAGAAATCCCTCTAGCGACATAGAAATCCCTCTAGGGACATAGAAATCTCTCTAGGGACATAGAAATCCCTCTAGGGACATAGAAATCTATCCCTCTAGGGACCTAGAAATCCCTCTAGCGACATAGAAATCCCTCTAGCGACATAGAAATCCCTCTAGGGACATAGAAATCCCTCTAGGGACATAGAAATCTATCCCTCTAGGGACATAGAAATCCCTCTAGGGACCTAGAAATCCCTCTAGGGACCTAGAAATCCCTCTAGGGACATTGAAATCCCTCTAGGGACATATAAATCTATCCCTCTAGGGACATAGAAATCCCTCTAGGGACATAGAAATCCCTCTAGGGACCTAGAAATCCCTCTAGGGACCTAGAAATCCCTCTAGGGACATTGAAATCCCTCTAGGGACATTGAAATCCCTCTAGGGACATAGAAATCTATCCCTCTAGGGACCTAGAAATCCCTCTAGGGACATTGAAATCCCTCTAGGGACCTAGAAATCTCTCTAGTGACATAGAAATCCCTCTAGGGACATAGAAATCTCTCTCTCTAGGGACCTAGAAATCCCTCTAGGGACCTAGAAATCCCTCTAGCGACATAGAAATCCCTCTAGCGACATAGAAATCCCTCTAGGGACCTAGAAATCCCTCTAGGGACCTAGAAATCCCTCTAGGGACCTAGAAATCTATCCCTCTAGGGACCTAGAAATCTATCCCTCTAGGGACCTAGAAATCCCTCTAGGGACATAGAAATCCCTCTAGGGACCTAGAAATCTCTCTAGGGACCTAGAAATCTCTCTAGGGACCTAGAAATCCTTCTAGGGACCTAGAAATCCCTCTAGCGACATAGAAATCCCTCTAGGGACATAGAAATCTCTCTAGGGACATAGAAATCCCTCTAGGGACATAGAAATCTATCCCTCTAGGGACCTAGAAATCCCTCTAGCGACATAGAAATCCCTCTAGCGACATAGAAATCCCTCTAGGGACATAGAAATCCCTCTAGGGACATAGAAATCCCTCTAGGGACCTAGAAATCCCTCTAGGGACATAGAAATCCCTCTAGGGACATAGAAATCCCTCTAGGGACATAGAAATCCCTCTAGGGACATAGAAATCCCTCTAGGGACATAGAAATCTATCCCTCTAGGGACATAGAAATCCCTCTAGGGACATAGAAATCCCTCTAGGGACATAGAAATCCCTCTAGGGACCTAGAAATCCCTCTAGGGACATAGAAATCCCTCTGGGGACATAGAAATCCCTCTAAGGACATAGAAATCCCTCTAGGGACATAGAAATCTATCCCTCTAGGGACATAGAAATCCCTCTAGGGACCTAGAAATCCCTCTAGGGACCTAGAAATCCCTCTAGGGACATAGAAATCTATCCCTCTAGGGACCTAGAAATCCCTCTAGCGACATAGAAATCCCTCTAGGGACATAGAAATCTCTCTCTCTAGGGACCTAGAAATCCCTCTAGGGACATAGAAATCCCTCTAGGGACATAGAAATCCCTCTAGGGACCTAGAAATCCCTCTAGGGACATAGAAATCCCTCTAGGGACATAGAAATCCCTCTAGGGACATAGAAATCCCTCTAGGGACCTAGAAATCCCTCTAGGGACCTAGAAATCTATCCCTCTAGGGACCTAGAAATCCCTCTAGGGACATTGAAATCCCTCTAGGGACCTAGAAATCTCTCTAGTGACATAGAAATCCCTCTAGGGACATAGAAATCTATCCCTCTAGGGACCTAGAAATCCCTCTAGGGACATAGAAATCCCTCTAGGGACCTAGAAATCTCTCTAGGGACCTAGAAATCTCTCTAGGGACATAGAAATCTCTCTAGGGACATAGAAATCCCTCTAGAGACATAGAAATCTATCCCTCTAGGGACCTAGAAATCCCTCTAGGGACCTAGAAATCCCTCTAGGGACCTAGAAATCCCTCTAGGGACCTAGAAATCCCTCTAGCGACATAGAAATCCCTCTAGGGACATAGAAATCTCTCTAGGGACATAGAAATCCCTCTAGGGACATAGAAATCTATCCCTCTAGGGACCTAGAAATCCCTCTAGCGACATAGAAATCCCTCTAGCGACATAGAAATCCCTCTAGGGACATAGAAATCCCTCTAGGGACATAGAAATCCCTCTAGGGACTTAGAAATCCCTCTAGGGACCTAGAAATCCCTCTAGGGACATAGAAATCCCTCTAGGGACATAGAAATCCCTCTAGGGACATAGAAATCCCTCTAGGGACATAGAAATCTATCCCTCTAGGGACATAGAAATCCCTCTAGGGACCTAGAAATCCCTCTAGGGACCTAGAAATCTATCCCTCTAGGGACCTAGAAATCTATCCCTCTAGGGACCTAGAAATCCCTCTAGGGACATAGAAATCCCTCTAGGGACCTAGAAATCTCTCTAGGGACCTAGAAATCTCTCTAGGGACATAGAAATCTCTCTAGGGACATAGAAATCCCTCTAGGGACATAGAAATCTATCCCTCTAGGGACCTAGAAATCCCTCTAGGGACCTAGAAATCCCTCTAGGGACCTAGAAATCCCTCTAGGGACCTAGAAATCCCTCTAGGGACCTAGAAATCCCTCTAGCGACATAGAAATCCCTCTAGGGACATAGAAATCTCTCTAGGGACATAGAAATCCCTCTAGGGACATAGAAATCTATCCCTCTAGGGACCTAGAAATCCCTCTAGCGACATAGAAATCCCTCTAGCGACATAGAAATCCCTCTAGGGACATAGAAATCCCTCTAGGGACATAGAAATCCCTCTAGGGACCTAGAAATCCCTCTAGGGACATAGAAATCCCTCTAGGGACATAGAAATCCCTCTAGGGACATAGAAATCCCTCTAGGGACATAGAAATATATCCCTCTAGGGACCTAGAAATTCCTCTAGGGACCTAGAAATCCCTCTAGGGACCTAGAAATCCCTCTAGGGACCTAGAAATCCCTCTAGCGACATAGAAATCCCTCTAGGGACATAGAAATCTCTCTAGGGACATAGAAATCCCTCTAGGGACATAGAAATCTATCCCTCTAGGGACCTAGAAATCCCTCTAGCGACATAGAAATCCCTCTAGCGACATAGAAATCCCTCTAGGGACATAGAAATCCCTCTAGGGACATAGAAATCCCTCTAGGGACCTAGAAATCCCTCTAGGGACATAGAAATCCCTCTAGGGACATAGAAATCCCTCTAGGGACATAGAAATCCCTCTAGGGACATAGAAATCTATCCCTCTAGGGACATAGAAATCCCTCTAGGGACCTAGAAATCCCTCTAGGGACCTAGAAATCCCTCTAGGGACATTGAAATCCCTCTAGGGACATATAAATCTATCCCTCTAGGGACATAGAAATCCCTCTAGGGACATAGAAATCCCTCTAGGGACCTAGAAATCCCTCTAGGGACCTAGAAATCCCTCTAGGGACATTGAAATCCCTCTAGGGACATTGAAATCCCTCTAGGGACATAGAAATCTATCCCTCTAGGGACCTAGAAATCCCTCTAGGGACATTGAAATCCCTCTAGGGACCTAGAAATCTCTCTAGTGACATAGAAATCCCTCTAGGGACATAGAAATCTCTCTCTCTAGGGACCTAGAAATCCCTCTAGGGACCTAGAAATCCCTCTAGCGACATAGAAATCCCTCTAGCGACATAGAAATCCCTCTAGGGACCTAGAAATCCCTCTAGGGACATAGAAATCCCTCTAGGGACATAGAAATCCCTCTAGCGACATAGAAATCCCTCTAGGGACATAGAAATCTCTCTAGGGACATAGAAATCCCTCTAGGGACATAGAAATCTATCCCTCTAGGGACCTAGAAATCCCTCTAGCGACATAGAAATCCCTCTAGCGACATAGAAATCCCTCTAGGGACATAGAAATCCCTCTAGGGACATAGAAATCTATCCCTCTAGAGACATAGAAATCCCTCTAGGGACCTAGAAATCCCTCTAGGGACCTAGAAATCCCTCTAGGGACATTGAAATCCCTCTAGGGACATATAAATCTATCCCTCTAGGGACATAGAAATCCCTCTAGGGACATAGAAATCCCTCTAGGGACCTAGAAATCCCTCTAGGGACCTAGAAATCCCTCTAGGGACATTGAAATCCCTCTAGGGACATTGAAATCCCTCTAGGGACATAGAAATCTATCCCTCTAGGGACCTAGAAATCCCTCTAGGGACATTGAAATCCCTCTAGGGACCTAGAAATCTCTCTAGTGACATAGAAATCCCTCTAGGGACATAGAAATCTCTCTCTCTAGGGACCTAGAAATCCCTCTAGGGACCTAGAAATCCCTCTAGCGACATAGAAATCCCTCTAGCGACATAGAAATCCCTCTAGGGACCTAGAAATCCCTCTAGGGACATAGAAATCCCTCTAGGGACATAGAAATCCCTCTAGGGACATAGAAATCCCTCTAGCGACATAGAAATCCCTCTAGGGACCTAGAAATCCCTCTAGGGACATAGAAATCCCTCTAGGGACATAGAAATCCCTCTAGGGACATAGAAATCCCTCTAGGGACATAGAAATATATCCCTCTAGGGACCTAGAAATTCCTCTAGGGACCTAGAAATCCCTCTAGGGACCTAGAAATCCCTCTAGGGACCTAGAAATCCCTCTAGCGACATAGAAATCCCTCTAGGGACATAGAAATCTCTCTAGGGACATAGAAATCCCTCTAGGGACATAGAAATCTATCCCTCTAGGGACCTAGAAATCCCTCTAGCGACATAGAAATCCCTCTAGCGACATAGAAATCCCTCTAGGGACATAGAAATCCCTCTAGGGACATAGAAATCCCTCTAGGGACCTAGAAATCCCTCTAGGGACATAGAAATCCCTCTAGGGACATAGAAATCCCTCTAGGGACATAGAAATCCCTCTAGGGACATAGAAATCTATCCCTCTAGGGACATAGAAATCCCTCTAGGGACCTAGAAATCCCTCTAGGGACCTAGAAATCCCTCTAGGGACATTGAAATCCCTCTAGGGACATATAAATCTATCCCTCTAGGGACATAGAAATCCCTCTAGGGACATAGAAATCCCTCTAGGGACCTAGAAATCCCTCTAGGGACCTAGAAATCCATCTAGGGACATTGAAATCCCTCTAGGGACATTGAAATCCCTCTAGGGACATAGAAATCTATCCCTCTAGGGACCTAGAAATCCCTCTAGGGACATTGAAATCCCTCTAGGGACCTAGAAATCTCTCTAGTGACATAGAAATCCCTCTAGGGACATAGAAATCTCTCTCTCTAGGGACCTAGAAATCCCTCTAGGGACCTAGAAATCCCTCTAGCGACATAGAAATCCCTCTAGCGACATAGAAATCCCTCTAGGGACCTAGAAATCCCTCTAGGGACATAGAAATCCCTCTAGGGACATAGAAATCCCTCTAGCGACATAGAAATCCCTCTAGGGACATAGAAATCTCTCTAGGGACATAGAAATCCCTCTAGGGACATAGAAATCTATCCCTCTAGGGACCTAGAAATCCCTCTAGCGACATAGAAATCCCTCTAGCGACATAGAAATCCCTCTAGGGACATAGAAATCCCTCTAGGGACATAGAAATCTATCCCTCTAGGGACATAGAAATCCCTCTAGGGACCTAGAAATCCCTCTAGGGACCTAGAAATCCCTCTAGGGACATTGAAATCCCTCTAGGGACATATAAATCTATCCCTCTAGGGACATAGAAATCCCTCTAGGGACATAGAAATCCCTCTAGGGACCTAGAAATCCCTCTAGGGACCTAGAAATCCCTCTAGGGACATTGAAATCTATCCCTCTAGGGACCTAGAAATCCCTCTAGGGACCTAGAAATCCCTCTAGGGACCTAGAAATCCCTCTAGGGACCTACAAATCCCTCTAGCGACATAGAAATCCCTCTAGGGACATAGAAATCCCTCTAGGGACATAGAAATCCCTCTAGGGACATAGAAATCTATCCCTCTAGGGACCTAGAAATCCCTCTAGCGACATAGAAATCCCTCTAGCGACATAGAAATCCCTCTAGGGACATAGAAATCCCTCTAGGGACATAGAAATCCCTCTAGGGACCTAGAAATCCCTCTAGGGACCTAGAAATCCCTCTAGGGACATAGAAATCCCTCTAGGGACATAGAAATCCCTCTAGGGACATAGAAATCCCTCTAGGGACATAGAAATCTATCCCTCTAGGGACATAGAAATCCCTCTAGGGACCTAGAAATCCCTCTAGGGACCTAGAAATCTATCCCTCTAGGGACCTAGAAATCTATCCCTCTAGGGACCTAGAAATCCCTCTAGGGACATAGAAATCCCTCTAGGGACCTAGAAATCTCTCTAGGGACCTAGAAATCTCTCTAGGGACATAGAAATCTCTCTAGGGACATAGAAATCCCTCTAGGGACATAGAAATCTATCCCTCTAGGGACCTAGAAATCCCTCTAGGGACCTAGAAATCCCTCTAGGGACCTAGAAATCCCTCTAGGGACCTAGAAATCCCTCTAGGGACCTAGAAATCCCTCTAGCGACATAGAAATCCCTCTAGGGACATAGAAATCTCTCTAGGGACATAGAAATCCCTCTAGGGACATAGAAATCTATCCCTCTAGGGACCTAGAAATCCCTCTAGCGACATAGAAATCCCTCTAGCGACATAGAAATCCCTCTAGGGACATAGAAATCCCTCTAGGGACATAGAAATCCCTCTAGGGACATAGAAATCCCTCTAGGGACATAGAAATCCCTCTAGGGACATAGAAATATATCCCTCTAGGGACCTAGAAATTCCTCTAGAGACCTAGAAATCCCTCTAGGGACCTAGAAATCCCTCTAGGGACCTAGAAATCCCTCTAGCGACATAGAAATCCCTCTAGGGACATAGAAATCCCTCTAGGGACATAGAAATCCCTCTAGGGACATAGAAATCTATCCCTCTAGGGACCTAGAAATCCCTCTAGCGACATAGAAATCCCTCTAGCGACATAGAAATCCCTCTAGGGACATAGAAATCCCTCTAGGGACATAGAAATCTCTCTAGGGACCTAGAAATCCCTCTAGGGACATAGAAATCCCTCTAGGGACATAGAAATCCCTCTAGGGACATAGAAATCCCTCTAGGGACATAGAAATCTATCCCTCTAGGGACATAGAAATCCCTCTAGGGACCTAGAAATCCCTCTAGGGACCTAGAAATCCCTCTAGGGACATTGAAATCCCTCTAGGGACATATAAATCTATCCCTCTAGGGACATAGAAATCCCTCTAGGGACATAGAAATCCCTCTAGGGACCTAGAAATCCCTCTAGGGACCTAGAAATCCATCTAGGGACATTGAAATCCCTCTAGGGACATTGAAATCCCTCTAGGGACATAGAAATCTATCCCTCTAGGGACCTAGAAATCCCTCTAGGGACATTGAAATCCCTCTAGGGACCTAGAAATCTCTCTAGTGACATAGAAATCCCTCTAGGGACATAGAAATCTCTCTCTCTAGGGACCTAGAAATCCCTCTAGGGACCTAGAAATCCCTCTAGCGACATAGAAATCCCTCTAGCGACATAGAAATCCCTCTAGGGACCTAGAAATCCCTCTAGGGACATAGAAATCCCTCTAGGGACATAGAAATCCCTCTAGCGACATAGAAATCCCTCTAGGGACATAGAAATCTCTCTAGGGACATAGAAATCCCTCTAGGGACGTAGAAATCTATCCCTCTAGGGACCTAGAAATCCCTCTAGCGACATAGAAATCCCTCTAGCGACATAGAAATCCCTCTAGGGACATAGAAATCCCTCTAGGGACATAGAAATCTATCCCTCTAGGGACATAGAAATCCCTCTAGGGACCTAGAAATCCCTCTAGGGACCTAGAAATCCCTCTAGGGACATTAAAATCCCTCTAGGGACATATAAATCTATCCCTCTAGGGACATAGAAATCCCTCTAGGGACATAGAAATCCCTCTAGGGACCTAGAAATCCCTCTAGGGACCTAGAAATCCCTCTAGGGACATTGAAATCCCTCTAGGGACATTGAAATCCCTCTAGGGACATAGAAATCTATCCCTCTAGGGACCTAGAAATCCCTCTAGGGACATTGAAATCCCTCTAGGGACCTAGAAATCTCTCTAGTGACATAGAAATCCCTCTAGGGACATAGAAATCTCTCTCTCTAGGGACCTAGAAATCCCTCTAGCGACATAGAAATCCCTCTAGCGACATAGAAATCCCTCTAGGGACCTAGAAATCCCTCTAGGGACATAGAAATCCCTCTAGGGACATAGAAATCCCTCTAGGGACCTAGAAATCCCTCTAGGGACCTAGAAATCTATCCCTTTAGGGACCTAGAAATCCCTCTAGAGACATTGAAATCCCTCTAGGGACCTAGAAATATCTCTAGTGACATAGAAATCCCTCTAGGGACATAGAAATCTATCCCTCTAGGGACCTAGAAATCCCTCTAGGGACATAGAAATCCCTCTAGGGACCTAGAAATCTCTCTAGGGACCTAGAAATCTCTCTAGGGACATAGAAATCTCTCTAGGGACATAGAAATCCCTCTAGGGACATAGAAATCTATCCCTCTAGGGACCTAGAAATCCCTCTAGGGACCTAGAAATCCCTCTAGGGACCTAGAAATCCCTCTAGGGACCTAGAAATCCCTCTAGGGACCTAGAAATCTCTCTAGGGACATAGAAATCCCTCTAGGGACATAGAAATCCCTCTAGGGACATAGAAATCCCTCTAGGGACATAGAAATCCCTCTAGGGACATAGAAATCTATCCCTCTAGGGACATAGAAATCCCTCTAGGGACCTAGAAATCCCTCTAGGGACATTGAAATCCCTCTAAGACATATAAATCTATCCCTCTAGGGACCTAGAAATCCCTCTAGGGACATTGAAATCCCTCTAGGGACCTAGAAATCTCTCTAGTGACATAGAAATCCCTCTAGGGACATAGAAATCTATCCCTCTAGGGACCTAGAAATCCCTCTAGGGACATAGAAGTCCCTCTAGGGACCTAGAAATCTCTCTAGGGACCTAGAAATCTCTCTAGGGACATAGAAATCTCTCTAGGGACATAGAAATCCCTTTAGGGACATAGAAATCCCTCTAGGGACCTAGAAATCCCTCTAGGGACCTAGAAATCTATCCCTCTAGGGACCTGGAAATCCCTCTAGGGACATTGAAATCCCTCTAGGGACCTAGAAATCTCTCTAGTGACATAGAAATCCCTCTAGGGACATAGAAATCTATCCCTCTAGGGACCTAGAAATCCCTCTAGGGACATAGAAATCCCTCTAGGGACCTAGAAATCTCTCTAGGGACCTAGAAATCTCTCTAGGGACATAGAAATCTCTCTAGGGACATAGAAATCCCTCTAGGGACATAGAAATCTATCCCTCTAGGGACCTAGAAATCCCTCTAGCGACAAAGAAATCCCTCTAGGGACATAGAAATCTCTCTAGGGACATAGAAATCCCTCTAGGGACATAGAAATCTATCCCTCTAGGGACCTAGAAATCCCTCTAGCGACATAGAAATCCCTCTAGCGACATAGAAATCCCTCTAGGGACATAGAAATCCCTCTAGGGACATAGAAATCCCTCTAGGGACCTAGAAATCCCTCTAGGGACATAGAAATCCCTCTAGGGACATAGAAATCCCTCTAGGGACATAGAAATCCCTCTAGGGACATAGAAATCTATCCCTCTAGGGACATAGAAATCCCTCTAGGGACCTAGAAATCCCTCTAGGGACCTAGAAATCTATCCCTCTAGGGACCTAGAAATCTATCCCTCTAGGGACCTAGAAATCCCTCTAGGGACATAGAAATCCCTCTAGGGACCTAGAAATCCCTCTAGGGACCTAGAAATCTCTCTAGGGACCTAGAAATCCTTCTAGGGACCTAGAAATCCCTCTAGCGACATAGAAATCCCTCTAGGGACATAGAAATCTCTCTAGGGACATAGAAATCCCTCTAGGGACATAGAAATCTATCCCTCTAGGGACCTAGAAATCCCTCTAGCGACATAGAAATCCCTCTAGCGACATAGAAATCCCTCTAGGGACATAGAAATCCCTCTAGGGACATAGAAATCCCTCTAGGGACCTAGAAATCCCTCTAGGGACATAGAAATCCCTCTAGGGACATAGAAATCCCTCTAGGGACATAGAAATCCCTCTAGGGACATAGAAATCCCTCTAGGGACATAGAAATCTATCCCTCTAGGGACATAGAAATCCCTCTAGGGACATAGAAATCCCTCTAGGGACATAGAAATCCCTCTAGGGACCTAGAAATCCCTCTAGGGACATAGAAATCCCTCTAGGGACATAGAAATCCCTCTAAGGACATAGAAATCCCTCTAGGGACATAGAAATCTATCCCTCTAGGGACATAGAAATCTCTCTAGGGACCTAGAAATCCCTCTAGGGACCTAGAAATCCCTCTAGGGACATTGAAATCCCTCTAGGGACATATAAATCTATCCCTCTAGGGACATAGAAATCCCTCTAGGGACATAGAAATCCCTCTAGGGACCTAGAAATCCCTCTAGGGACCTAGAAATCCATCTAGGGACATTGAAATCCCTCTAGGGACATTGAAATCCCTCTAGGGACATAGAAATCTATCCCTCTAGGGACCTAGAAATCCCTCTAGGGACATTGAAATCCCTCTAGGGACCTAGAAATCTCTCTAGTGACATAGAAATCCCTCTAGGGACATAGAAATCTCTCTCTCTAGGGACCTAGAAATCCCTCTAGGGACCTAGAAATCCCTCTAGCGACATAGAAATCCCTCTAGCGACATAGAAATCCCTCTAGGGACCTAGAAATCCCTCTAGGGACATAGAAATCCCTCTAGGGACATAGAAATCCCTCTAGCGACATAGAAATCCCTCTAGGGACATAGAAATCTCTCTAGGGACATAGAAATCCCTCTAGGGACATAGAAATCTATCCCTCTAGGGACCTAGAAATCCCTCTAGCGACATAGAAATCCCTCTAGCGACATAGAAATCCCTCTAGGGACATAGAAATCCCTCTAGGGACATAGAAATCTATCCCTCTAGGGACATAGAAATCCCTCTAGGGACCTAGAAATCCCTCTAGGGACCTAGAAATCCCTCTAGGGACATTGAAATCCCTCTAGGGACATATAAATCTATCCCTCTAGGGACATAGAAATCCCTCTAGGGACATAGAAATCCCTCTAGGGACCTAGAAATCCCTCTAGGGACCTAGAAATCCCTCTAGGGACATTGAAATCTATCCCTCTAGGGACCTAGAAATCCCTCTAGGGACCTAGAAATCCCTCTAGGGACCTAGAAATCCCTCTAGGGACCTACAAATCCCTCTAGCGACATAGAAATCCCTCTAGGGACATAGAAATCCCTCTAGGGACATAGAAATCCCTCTAGGGACATAGAAATCTATCCCTCTAGGGACCTAGAAATCCCTCTAGCGACATAGAAATCCCTCTAGCGACATAGAAATCCCTCTAGGGACATAGAAATCCCTCTAGGGACATAGAAATCCCTCTAGGGACCTAGAAATCCCTCTAGGGACCTAGAAATCCCTCTAGGGACATAGAAATCCCTCTAGGGACATAGAAATCCCTCTAGGGACATAGAAATCCCTCTAGGGACATAGAAATCTATCCCTCTAGGGACATAGAAATCCCTCTAGGGACCTAGAAATCCCTCTAGGGACCTAGAAATCTATCCCTCTAGGGACCTAGAAATCTATCCCTCTAGGGACCTAGAAATCCCTCTAGGGACATAGAAATCCCTCTAGGGACCTAGAAATCTCTCTAGGGACCTAGAAATCTCTCTAGGGACATAGAAATCTCTCTAGGGACATAGAAATCCCTCTAGGGACATAGAAATCTATCCCTCTAGGGACCTAGAAATCCCTCTAGGGACCTAGAAATCCCTCTAGGGACCTAGAAATCCCTCTAGGGACCTAGAAATCCCTCTAGGGACCTAGAAATCCCTCTAGCGACATAGAAATCCCTCTAGGGACATAGAAATCTCTCTAGGGACATAGAAATCCCTCTAGGGACATAGAAATCTATCCCTCTAGGGACCTAGAAATCCCTCTAGCGACATAGAAATCCCTCTAGCGACATAGAAATCCCTCTAGGGACATAGAAATCCCTCTAGGGACATAGAAATCCCTCTAGGGACATAGAAATCCCTCTAGGGACATAGAAATCCCTCTAGGGACATAGAAATATATCCCTCTAGGGACCTAGAAATTCCTCTAGAGACCTAGAAATCCCTCTAGGGACCTAGAAATCCCTCTAGGGACCTAGAAATCCCTCTAGCGACATAGAAATCCCTCTAGGGACATAGAAATCCCTCTAGGGACATAGAAATCCCTCTAGGGACATAGAAATCTATCCCTCTAGGGACCTAGAAATCCCTCTAGCGACATAGAAATCCCTCTAGCGACATAGAAATCCCTCTAGGGACATAGAAATCCCTCTAGGGACATAGAAATCTCTCTAGGGACCTAGAAATCCCTCTAGGGACATAGAAATCCCTCTAGGGACATAGAAATCCCTCTAGGGACATAGAAATCCCTCTAGGGACATAGAAATCTATCCCTCTAGGGACATAGAAATCCCTCTAGGGACCTAGAAATCCCTCTAGGGACCTAGAAATCCCTCTAGGGACATTGAAATCCCTCTAGGGACATATAAATCTATCCCTCTAGGGACATAGAAATCCCTCTAGGGACATAGAAATCCCTCTAGGGACCTAGAAATCCCTCTAGGGACCTAGAAATCCATCTAGGGACATTGAAATCCCTCTAGGGACATTGAAATCCCTCTAGGGACATAGAAATCTATCCCTCTAGGGACCTAGAAATCCCTCTAGGGACATTGAAATCCCTCTAGGGACCTAGAAATCTCTCTAGTGACATAGAAATCCCTCTAGGGACATAGAAATCTCTCTCTCTAGGGACCTAGAAATCCCTCTAGGGACCTAGAAATCCCTCTAGCGACATAGAAATCCCTCTAGCGACATAGAAATCCCTCTAGGGACCTAGAAATCCCTCTAGGGACATAGAAATCCCTCTAGGGACATAGAAATCCCTCTAGCGACATAGAAATCCCTCTAGGGACATAGAAATCTCTCTAGGGACATAGAAATCCCTCTAGGGACGTAGAAATCTATCCCTCTAGGGACCTAGAAATCCCTCTAGCGACATAGAAATCCCTCTAGCGACATAGAAATCCCTCTAGGGACATAGAAATCCCTCTAGGGACATAGAAATCTATCCCTCTAGGGACATAGAAATCCCTCTAGGGACCTAGAAATCCCTCTAGGGACCTAGAAATCCCTCTAGGGACATTAAAATCCCTCTAGGGACATATAAATCTATCCCTCTAGGGACATAGAAATCCCTCTAGGGACATAGAAATCCCTCTAGGGACCTAGAAATCCCTCTAGGGACCTAGAAATCCCTCTAGGGACATTGAAATCCCTCTAGGGACATTGAAATCCCTCTAGGGACATAGAAATCTATCCCTCTAGGGACCTAGAAATCCCTCTAGGGACATTGAAATCCCTCTAGGGACCTAGAAATCTCTCTAGTGACATAGAAATCCCTCTAGGGACATAGAAATCTCTCTCTCTAGGGACCTAGAAATCCCTCTAGCGACATAGAAATCCCTCTAGCGACATAGAAATCCCTCTAGGGACCTAGAAATCCCTCTAGGGACATAGAAATCCCTCTAGGGACATAGAAATCCCTCTAGGGACCTAGAAATCCCTCTAGGGACCTAGAAATCTATCCCTTTAGGGACCTAGAAATCCCTCTAGAGACATTGAAATCCCTCTAGGGACCTAGAAATATCTCTAGTGACATAGAAATCCCTCTAGGGACATAGAAATCTATCCCTCTAGGGACCTAGAAATCCCTCTAGGGACATAGAAATCCCTCTAGGGACCTAGAAATCTCTCTAGGGACCTAGAAATCTCTCTAGGGACATAGAAATCTCTCTAGGGACATAGAAATCCCTCTAGGGACATAGAAATCTATCCCTCTAGGGACCTAGAAATCCCTCTAGGGACCTAGAAATCCCTCTAGGGACCTAGAAATCCCTCTAGGGACCTAGAAATCCCTCTAGGGACCTAGAAATCTCTCTAGGGACATAGAAATCCCTCTAGGGACATAGAAATCCCTCTAGGGACATAGAAATCCCTCTAGGGACATAGAAATCCCTCTAGGGACATAGAAATCTATCCCTCTAGGGACATAGAAATCCCTCTAGGGACCTAGAAATCCCTCTAGGGACATTGAAATCCCTCTAAGACATATAAATCTATCCCTCTAGGGACCTAGAAATCCCTCTAGGGACATTGAAATCCCTCTAGGGACCTAGAAATCTCTCTAGTGACATAGAAATCCCTCTAGGGACATAGAAATCTATCCCTCTAGGGACCTAGAAATCCCTCTAGGGACATAGAAGTCCCTCTAGGGACCTAGAAATCTCTCTAGGGACCTAGAAATCTCTCTAGGGACATAGAAATCTCTCTAGGGACATAGAAATCCCTTTAGGGACATAGAAATCCCTCTAGGGACCTAGAAATCCCTCTAGGGACCTAGAAATCTATCCCTCTAGGGACCTGGAAATCCCTCTAGGGACATTGAAATCCCTCTAGGGACCTAGAAATCTCTCTAGTGACATAGAAATCCCTCTAGGGACATAGAAATCTATCCCTCTAGGGACCTAGAAATCCCTCTAGGGACATAGAAATCCCTCTAGGGACCTAGAAATCTCTCTAGGGACCTAGAAATCTCTCTAGGGACATAGAAATCTCTCTAGGGACATAGAAATCCCTCTAGGGACATAGAAATCTATCCCTCTAGGGACCTAGAAATCCCTCTAGCGACAAAGAAATCCCTCTAGGGACATAGAAATCTCTCTAGGGACATAGAAATCCCTCTAGGGACATAGAAATCTATCCCTCTAGGGACCTAGAAATCCCTCTAGCGACATAGAAATCCCTCTAGCGACATAGAAATCCCTCTAGGGACATAGAAATCCCTCTAGGGACATAGAAATCCCTCTAGGGACCTAGAAATCCCTCTAGGGACATAGAAATCCCTCTAGGGACATAGAAATCCCTCTAGGGACATAGAAATCCCTCTAGGGACATAGAAATCTATCCCTCTAGGGACATAGAAATCCCTCTAGGGACCTAGAAATCCCTCTAGGGACCTAGAAATCTATCCCTCTAGGGACCTAGAAATCTATCCCTCTAGGGACCTAGAAATCCCTCTAGGGACATAGAAATCCCTCTAGGGACCTAGAAATCCCTCTAGGGACCTAGAAATCTCTCTAGGGACCTAGAAATCCTTCTAGGGACCTAGAAATCCCTCTAGCGACATAGAAATCCCTCTAGGGACATAGAAATCTCTCTAGGGACATAGAAATCCCTCTAGGGACATAGAAATCTATCCCTCTAGGGACCTAGAAATCCCTCTAGCGACATAGAAATCCCTCTAGCGACATAGAAATCCCTCTAGGGACATAGAAATCCCTCTAGGGACATAGAAATCCCTCTAGGGACCTAGAAATCCCTCTAGGGACATAGAAATCCCTCTAGGGACATAGAAATCCCTCTAGGGACATAGAAATCCCTCTAGGGACATAGAAATCCCTCTAGGGACATAGAAATCTATCCCTCTAGGGACATAGAAATCCCTCTAGGGACATAGAAATCCCTCTAGGGACATAGAAATCCCTCTAGGGACCTAGAAATCCCTCTAGGGACATAGAAATCCCTCTAGGGACATAGAAATCCCTCTAAGGACATAGAAATCCCTCTAGGGACATAGAAATCTATCCCTCTAGGGACATAGAAATCCCTCTAGGGACCTAGAAATCCCTCTAGGGACCTAGAAATCCCTCTAGGGACATAGAAATCTATCCCTCTAGGGACCTAGAAATCCCTCTAGCGGCATAGAAATCCCTCTAGGGACATAGAAATCTCTCTCTCTAGGGACCTAGAAATCCCTCTAGGGACATAGAAATCCCTCTAGGGACATAGAAATCCCTCTAGGGACCTAGAAATCCCTCTAGGGACATAGAAATCCCTCTAGGGACATAGAAATCCCTCTAGGGACATAGAAATCCCTCTAGGGACCTAGAAATCCCTCTAGGGACCTAGAAATCTATCCCTCTAGGGACCTAGAAATCCCTCTAGGGACATAGAAATCTCTCTCTCTAGGGACCTAGAAATCCCTCTAGGGACCTAGAAATCCCTCTAGCGACATAGAAATCCCTCTAGCGACATAGAAATCCCTCTAGGGACCTAGAAATCCCTCTAGGGACATAGAAATCCCTCTAGGGACATAGAAATCCCTCTAGGGACCTAGAAATCCCTCTAGGGACCTAGAAATCTATCCCTTTAGGGACCTAGAAATCCCTCTAGAGACATTGAAATCCCTCTAGGGACATAGAAATCCCTCTAGGGACCTAGAAATCCCTCTAGGGACCTAGAAATCCCTCTAGCGACATAGAAATCCCTCTAGCGACATAGAAATCCCTCTAGGGACCTAGAAATCCCTCTAGGGACATAGAAATCCCTCTAGGGACATAGAAATCCCTCTAGCGACATAGAAATCCCTCTAGGGACATAGAAATCTCTCTAGGGACATAGAAATCCCTCTAGGGACGTAGAAATCTATCCCTCTAGGGACCTAGAAATCCCTCTAGCGACATAGAAATCCCTCTAGCGACATAGAAATCCCTCTAGGGACATAGAAATCCCTCTAGGGACATAGAAATCTATCCCTCTAGGGACATAGAAATCCCTCTAGGGACCTAGAAATCCCTCTAGGGACCTAGAAATCCCTCTAGGGACATTAAAATCCCTCTAGGGACATATAAATCTATCCCTCTAGGGACATAGAAATCCCTCTAGGGACATAGAAATCCCTCTAGGGACCTAGAAATCCCTCTAGGGACCTAGAAATCCCTCTAGGGACATTGAAATCCCTCTAGGGACATTGAAATCCCTCTAGGGACATAGAAATCTATCCCTCTAGGGACCTAGAAATCCCTCTAGGGACATTGAAATCCCTCTAGGGACCTAGAAATCTCTCTAGTGACATAGAAATCCCTCTAGGGACATAGAAATCTCTCTCTCTAGGGACCTAGAAATCCCTCTAGCGACATAGAAATCCCTCTAGCGACATAGAAATCCCTCTAGGGACCTAGAAATCCCTCTAGGGACATAGAAATCCCTCTAGGGACCTAGAAATCTCTCTAGGGACCTAGAAATCTCTCTAGGGACATAGAAATCTCTCTAGGGACATAGAAATCCCTCTAGGGACATAGAAATCTATCCCTCTAGGGACCTAGAAATCCCTCTAGCGACAAAGAAATCCCTCTAGGGACATAGAAATCTCTCTAGGGACATAGAAATCCCTCTAGGGACATAGAAATCTATCCCTCTAGGGACCTAGAAATCCCTCTAGCGACATAGAAATCCCTCTAGCGACATAGAAATCCCTCTAGGGACATAGAAATCCCTCTAGGGACATAGAAATCCCTCTAGGGACCTAGAAATCCCTCTAGGGACATAGAAATCCCTCTAGGGACATAGAAATCCCTCTAGGGACATAGAAATCCCTCTAGGGACATAGAAATCTATCCCTCTAGGGACATAGAAATCCCTCTAGGGACCTAGAAATCCCTCTAGGGACCTAGAAATCTATCCCTCTAGGGACCTAGAAATCTATCCCTCTAGGGACCTAGAAATCCCTCTAGGGACATAGAAATCCCTCTAGGGACCTAGAAATCCCTCTAGGGACCTAGAAATCTCTCTAGGGACCTAGAAATCCTTCTAGGGACCTAGAAATCCCTCTAGCGACATAGAAATCCCTCTAGGGACATAGAAATCTCTCTAGGGACATAGAAATCCCTCTAGGGACATAGAAATCTATCCCTCTAGGGACCTAGAAATCCCTCTAGCGACATAGAAATCCCTCTAGCGACATAGAAATCCCTCTAGGGACATAGAAATCCCTCTAGGGACATAGAAATCCCTCTAGGGACCTAGAAATCCCTCTAGGGACATAGAAATCCCTCTAGGGACATAGAAATCCCTCTAGGGACATAGAAATCCCTCTAGGGACATAGAAATCCCTCTAGGGACATAGAAATCTATCCCTCTAGGGACATAGAAATCCCTCTAGGGACATAGAAATCCCTCTAGGGACATAGAAATCCCTCTAGGGACCTAGAAATCCCTCTAGGGACATAGAAATCCCTCTAGGGACATAGAAATCCCTCTAAGGACATAGAAATCCCTCTAGGGACATAGAAATCTATCCCTCTAGGGACATAGAAATCCCTCTAGGGACCTAGAAATCCCTCTAGGGACCTAGAAATCCCTCTAGGGACATAGAAATCTATCCCTCTAGGGACCTAGAAATCCCTCTAGCGGCATAGAAATCCCTCTAGGGACATAGAAATCTCTCTCTCTAGGGACCTAGAAATCCCTCTAGGGACATAGAAATCCCTCTAGGGACATAGAAATCCCTCTAGGGACCTAGAAATCCCTCTAGGGACATAGAAATCCCTCTAGGGACATAGAAATCCCTCTAGGGACATAGAAATCCCTCTAGGGACCTAGAAATCCCTCTAGGGACCTAGAAATCTATCCCTCTAGGGACCTAGAAATCCCTCTAGGGACATAGAAATCTCTCTCTCTAGGGACCTAGAAATCCCTCTAGGGACCTAGAAATCCCTCTAGCGACATAGAAATCCCTCTAGCGACATAGAAATCCCTCTAGGGACCTAGAAATCCCTCTAGGGACATAGAAATCCCTCTAGGGACATAGAAATCCCTCTAGGGACCTAGAAATCCCTCTAGGGACCTAGAAATCTATCCCTTTAGGGACCTAGAAATCCCTCTAGAGACATTGAAATCCCTCTAGGGACATAGAAATCCCTCTAGGGACATAGAAATCCCTCTAGGGACCTAGAAATCTCTCTAGTGACATAGAAATCCCTCTAGGGACATAGAAATCTATCCCTCTAGGGACCTAGAAATCCCTCTAGGGACATAGAAATCCCTCTAGGGACCTAGAAATCTCTCTAGGGACCTAGAAATCTCTCTAGGGACATAGAAATCTCTCTAGGGACATAGAAATCCCTCTAGGGACATAGAAATCTATCCCTCTAGGGACCTAGAAATCCCTCTAGGGACCTAGAAATCCCTCTAGGGACCTAGAAATCCCTCTAGGGACCTAGAAATCCCTCTAGGGACCTAGAAATCTCTCTAGGGACATAGAAATCCCTCTAGGGACATAGAAATCCCTCTAGGGACATAGAAATCCCTCTAGGGACATAGAAATCCCTCTAGGGACATAGAAATCTATCCCTCTAGGGACATAGAAATCCCTCTAGGGACCTAGAAATCCCTCTAGGGACATTGAAATCCCTATAAGACATATAAATCTATCCCTCTAGGGACCTAGAAATCCCTCTAGGGACATTGAAATCCCTCTAGGGACCTAGAAATCTCTCTAGTGACATAGAAATCCCTCTAGGGACATAGAAATCTATCCCTCTAGGGACCTAGAAATCCCTCTAGGGACATAGAAGTCCCTCTAGGGACCTAGAAATCTCTCTAGGGACCTAGAAATCTCTCTAGGGACATAGAAATCTCTCTAGGGACATAGAAATCCCTCTAGGGACATAGAAATCCCTCTAGGGACCTAGAAATCCCTCTAGGGACCTAGAAATCTATCCCTCTAGGGACCTGGAAATCCCTCTAGGGACATTGAAATCCCTCTAGGGACCTAGAAATCTCTCTAGTGACATAGAAATCCCTCTAGGGACATAGAAATCTATCCCTCTAGGGACCTAGAAATCCCTCTAGGGACATAGAAATCCCTCTAGGGACCTAGAAATCTCTCTAGGGACCTAGAAATCTCTCTAGGGACATAGAAATCTCTCTAGGGACATAGAAATCCCTCTAGGGACATAGAAATCTATCCCTCTAGGGACCTAGAAATCCCTCTAGCGACAAAGAAATCCCTCTAGGGACATAGAAATCTCTCTAGGGACATAGAAATCCCTCTAGGGACATAGAAATCTATCCCTCTAGGGACCTAGAAATCCCTCTAGCGACATAGAAATCCCTCTAGCGACATAGAAATCCCTCTAGGGACATAGAAATCCCTCTAGGGACATAGAAATCCCTCTAGGGACCTAGAAATCTCTCTAGGGACCTAGAAATCTCTCTAGGGACATAGAAATCTCTCTAGGGACATAGAAATCCCTCTAGGGACATAGAAATCCCTCTAGGGACCTAGAAATCCCTCTAGGGACCTAGAAATCTATCCCTCTAGGGACCTGGAAATCCCTCTAGGGACATTGAAATCCCTCTAGGGACCTAGAAATCTCTCTAGTGACATAGAAATCCCTCTAGGGACATAGAAATCTATCCCTCTAGGGACCTAGAAATCCCTCTAGGGACATAGAAATCCCTCTAGGGACCTAGAAATCTCTCTAGGGACCTAGAAATCTCTCTAGGGACATAGAAATCTCTCTAGGGACATAGAAATCCCTCTAGGGACATAGAAATCTATCCCTCTAGGGACCTAGAAATCCCTCTAGCGACAAAGAAATCCCTCTAGGGACATAGAAATCTCTCTAGGGACATAGAAATCCCTCTAGGGACATAGAAATCTATCCCTCTAGGGACCTAGAAATCCCTCTAGCGACATAGAAATCCCTCTAGCGACATAGAAATCCCTCTAGGGACATAGAAATCCCTCTAGGGACATAGAAATCCCTCTAGGGACCTAGAAATCCCTCTAGGGACATAGAAATCCCTCTAGGGACATAGAAATCCCTCTAGGGACATAGAAATCCCTCTAGGGACATAGAAATCTATCCCTCTAGGGACATAGAAATCCCTCTAGGGACCTAGAAATCCCTCTAGGGACCTAGAAATCTATCCCTCTAGGGACCTAGAAATCTATCCCTCTAGGGACCTAGAAATCCCTCTAGGGACATAGAAATCCCTCTAGGGACCTAGAAATCTCTCTAGGGACCTAGAAATCTCTCTAGGGACCTAGAAATCCTTCTAGGGACCTAGAAATCCCTCTAGCGACATAGAAATCCCTCTAGGGACATAGAAATCTCTCTAGGGACATAGAAATCCCTCTAGGGACATAGAAATCTATCCCTCTAGGGACCTAGAAATCCCTCTAGCGACATAGAAATCCCTCTAGCGACATAGAAATCCCTCTAGGGACATAGAAATCCCTCTAGGGACATAGAAATCCCTCTAGGGACCTAGAAATCCCTCTAGGGACATAGAAATCCCTCTAGGGACATAGAAATCCCTCTAGGGACATAGAAATCCCTCTAGGGACATAGAAATCCCTCTAGGGACATAGAAATCTATCCCTCTAGGGACATAGAAATCCCTCTAGCGACATAGAAATCCCTCTAGGGACATAGAAATCCCTCTAGGGACCTAGAAATCCCTCTAGGGACATAGAAATCCCTCTAGGGACATAGAAATCCCTCTAAGGACATAGAAATCCCTCTAGGGACATAGAAATCTATCCCTCTAGGGACATAGAAATCCCTCTAGGGACCTAGAAATCCCTCTAGGGACCTAGAAATCCCTCTAGGGACATAGAAATCTATCCCTCTAGGGACCTAGAAATCCCTCTAGCGACATAGAAATCCCTCTAGGGACATAGAAATCTCTCTCTCTAGGGACCTAGAAATCCCTCTAGGGACATAGAAATCCCTCTAGGGACATAGAAATCCCTCTAGGGACCTAGAAATCCCTCTAGGGACATAGAAATCCCTCTAGGGACATAGAAATCCCTCTAGGGACATAGAAATCCCTCTAGGGACCTAGAAATCCCTCTAGGGACCTAGAAATCTATCCCTCTAGGGACCTAGAAATCCCTCTAGGGACATTGAAATCCCTCTAGGGACCTAGAAATCTCTCTAGTGACATAGAAATCCCTCTAGGGACATAGAAATCTATCCCTCTAGGGACCTAGAAATCCCTCTAGGGACATAGAAATCCCTCTAGGGACCTAGAAATCTCTCTAGGGACCTAGAAATCTCTCTAGGGACATAGAAATCTCTCTAGGGACATAGAAATCCCTCTAGAGACATAGAAATCTATCCCTCTAGGGACCTAGAAATCCCTCTAGGGACCTAGAAATCCCTCTAGGGACCTAGAAATCCCTCTAGCGACATAGAAATCCCTCTAGGGACATAGAAATCTATCCCTCTAGGGACATAGAAATCCCTCTAGGGACCTAGAAATCCCTCTAGGGACCTAGAAATCTATCCCTCTAGGGACCTAGAAATCTATCCCTCTAGGGACCTAGAAATCCCTCTAGGGACATAGAAATCCCTCTAGGGACCTAGAAATCTCTCTAGGGACCTAGAAATCTCTCTAGGGACCTAGAAATCCTTCTAGGGACCTAGAAATCCCTCTAGCGACATAGAAATCCCTCTAGGGACATAGAAATCTCTCTAGGGACATAGAAATCCCTCTAGGGACATAGAAATCTATCCCTCTAGGGACCTAGAAATCCCTCTAGCGACATAGAAATCCCTCTAGCGACATAGAAATCCCTCTAGGGACATAGAAATCCCTCTAGGGACATAGAAATCCCTCTAGGGACCTAGAAATCCCTCTAGGGACATAGAAATCCCTCTAGGGACATAGAAATCCCTCTAGGGACATAGAAATCCCTCTAGGGACATAGAAATCCCTCTAGGGACATAGAAATCTATCCCTCTAGGGACATAGAAATCCCTCTAGGGACATAGAAATCCCTCTAGGGACATAGAAATCCCTCTAGGGACCTAGAAATCCCTCTAGGGACATAGAAATCCCTCTGGGGACATAGAAATCCCTCTAAGGACATAGAAATCCCTCTAGGGACATAGAAATCTATCCCTCTAGGGACATAGAAATCCCTCTAGGGACCTAGAAATCCCTCTAGGGACCTAGAAATCCCTCTAGGGACATAGAAATCTATCCCTCTAGGGACCTAGAAATCCCTCTAGCGACATAGAAATCCCTCTAGGGACATAGAAATCTCTCTCTCTAGGGACCTAGAAATCCCTCTAGGGACATAGAAATCCCTCTAGGGACATAGAAATCCCTCTAGGGACCTAGAAATCCCTCTAGGGACATAGAAATCCCTCTAGGGACATAGAAATCCCTCTAGGGACATAGAAATCCCTCTAGGGACCTAGAAATCCCTCTAGGGACCTAGAAATCTATCCCTCTAGGGACCTAGAAATCCCTCTAGGGACATTGAAATCCCTCTAGGGACCTAGAAATCTCTCTAGTGACATAGAAATCCCTCTAGGGACATAGAAATCTATCCCTCTAGGGACCTAGAAATCCCTCTAGGGACATAGAAATCCCTCTAGGGACCTAGAAATCTCTCTAGGGACCTAGAAATCTCTCTAGGGACATAGAAATCTCTCTAGGGACATAGAAATCCCTCTAGAGACATAGAAATCTATCCCTCTAGGGACCTAGAAATCCCTCTAGGGACCTAGAAATCCCTCTAGCGACATAGAAATCCCTCTAGGGACATAGAAATCTCTCTAGGGACATAGAAATCCCTCTAGGGACATAGAAATCTATCCCTCTAGGGACCTAGAAATCCCTCTAGCGACATAGAAATCCCTCTAGCGACATAGAAATCCCTCTAGGGACATAGAAATCCCTCTAGGGACATAGAAATCCCTCTAGGGACCTAGAAATCCCTCTAGGGACCTAGAAATCCCTCTAGGGACATAGAAATCCCTCTAGGGACATAGAAATCCCTCTAGGGACATAGAAATCCCTCTAGGGACATAGAAATCTATCCCTCTAGGGACATAGAAATCCCTCTAGGGACCTAGAAATCCCTCTAGGGACCTAGAAATCTATCCCTCTAGGGACCTAGAAATCTATCCCTCTAGGGACCTAGAAATCCCTCTAGGGACATAGAAATCCCTCTAGGGACCTAGAAATCTCTCTAGGGACCTAGAAATCTCTCTAGGGACATAGAAATCTCTCTAGGGACATAGAAATCCCTCTAGGGACATAGAAATCTATCCCTCTAGGGACCTAGAAATCCCTCTAGGGACCTAGAAATCCCTCTAGGGACCTAGAAATCCCTCTAGGGACCTAGAAATCCCTCTAGGGACCTAGAAATCCCTCTAGCGACATAGAAATCCCTCTAGGGACGTAGAAATCTCTCTAGGGACATAGAAATCCCTCTAGGGACATAGAAATCTATCCCTCTAGGGACCTAGAAATCCCTCTAGCGACATAGAAATCCCTCTAGCGACATAGAAATCCCTCTAGGGACATAGAAATCCCTCTAGGGACATAGAAATCCCTCTAGGGACCTAGAAATCCCTCTAGGGACATAGAAATCCCTCTAGGGACATAGAAATCCCTCTAGGGACATAGAAATCCCTCTAGGGACATAGAAATATATCCCTCTAGGGACCTAGAAATTCCTCTAGGGACCTAGAAATCCCTCTAGGGACCTAGAAATCCCTCTAGGGACCTAGAAATCCCTCTAGCGACATAGAAATCCCTCTAGGGACATAGAAATCTCTCTAGGGACATAGAAATCCCTCTAGGGACATAGAAATCTATCCCTCTAGGGACCTAGAAATCCCTCTAGCGACATAGAAATCCCTCTAGCGACATAGAAATCCCTCTAGGGACATAGAAATCCCTCTAGGGACATAGAAATCCCTCTAGGGACCTAGAAATCCCTCTAGGGACATAGAAATCCCTCTAGGGACATAGAAATCCCTCTAGGGACATAGAAATCCCTCTAGGGACATAGAAATCTATCCCTCTAGGGACATAGAAATCCCTCTAGGGACCTAGAAATCCCTCTAGGGACCTAGAAATCCCTCTAGGGACATTGAAATCCCTCTAGGGACATATAAATCTATCCCTCTAGGGACATAGAAATCCCTCTAGGGACATAGAAATCCCTCTAGGGACCTAGAAATCCCTCTAGGGACCTAGAAATCCCTCTAGGGACATTGAAATCCCTCTAGGGACATTGAAATCCCTCTAGGGACATAGAAATCTATCCCTCTAGGGACCTAGAAATCCCTCTAGGGACATTGAAATCCCTCTAGGGACCTAGAAATCTCTCTAGTGACATAGAAATCCCTCTAGGGACATAGAAATCTCTCTCTCTAGGGACCTAGAAATCCCTCTAGGGACCTAGAAATCCCTCTAGCGACATAGAAATCCCTCTAGCGACATAGAAATCCCTCTAGGGACCTAGAAATCCCTCTAGGGACATAGAAATCCCTCTAGGGACATAGAAATCCCTCTAGCGACATAGAAATCCCTCTAGGGACATAGAAATCTCTCTAGGGACTTAGAAATCCCTCTAGGGACATAGAAATCTATCCCTCTAGGGACCTAGAAATCCCTCTAGCGACATAGAAATCCCTCTAGCGACATAGAAATCCCTCTAGGGACATAGAAATCCCTCTAGGGACATAGAAATCTATCCCTCTAGGGACATAGAAATCCCTCTAGGGACCTAGAAATCCCTCTAGGGACCTAGAAATCCCTCTAGGGACATTGAAATCCCTCTAGGGACATATAAATCTATCCCTCTAGGGACATAGAAATCCCTCTAGGGACATAGAAATCCCTCTAGGGACCTAGAAATCCCTCTAGGGACCTAGAAATCCCTCTAGGGACATTGAAATCCCTCTAGGGACATTGAAATCCCTCTAGGGACATAGAAATCTATCCCTCTAGGGACCTAGAAATCCCTCTAGGGACATTGAAATCCCTCTAGGGACCTAGAAATCTCTCTAGTGACATAGAAATCCCTCTAGGGACATAGAAATCTCTCTCTCTAGGGACCTAGAAATCCCTCTAGGGACCTAGAAATCCCTCTAGCGACATAGAAATCCCTCTAGCGACATAGAAATCCCTCTAGGGACCTAGAAATCCCTCTAGGGACCTAGAAATCCCTCTAGGGACCTAGAAATCTATCCCTCTAGGGACCTAGAAATCTATCCCTCTAGGGACCTAGAAATCCCTCTAGGGACATAGAAATCCCTCTAGGGACCTAGAAATCTCTCTAGGGACCTAGAAATCTCTCTAGGGACCTAGAAATCCTTCTAGGGACCTAGAAATCCCTCTAGCGACATAGAAATCCCTCTAGGGACATAGAAATCTCTCTAGGGACATAGAAATCCCTCTAGGGACATAGAAATCTATCCCTCTAGGGACCTAGAAATCCCTCTAGCGACATAGAAATCCCTCTAGCGACATAGAAATCCCTCTAGGGACATAGAAATCCCTCTAGGGACATAGAAATCCCTCTAGGGACCTAGAAATCCCTCTAGGGACATAGAAATCCCTCTAGGGACATAGAAATCCCTCTAGGGACATAGAAATCCCTCTAGGGACATAGAAATCCCTCTAGGGACATAGAAATCTATTCCTCTAGGGACATAGAAATCCCTCTAGGGACATAGAAATCCCTCTAGGGACATAGAAATCCCTCTAGGGACCTAGAAATCCCTCTAGGGACATAGAAATCCCTCTGGGGACATAGAAATCCCTCTAAGGACATAGAAATCCCTCTAGGGACATAGAAATCTATCCCTCTAGGGACATAGAAATCCCTCTAGGGACCTAGAAATCCCTCTAGGGACCTAGAAATCCCTCTAGGGACATAGAAATCTATCCCTCTAGGGACCTAGAAATCCCTCTAGCGACATAGAAATCCCTCTAGGGACATAGAAATCTCTCTCTCTAGGGACCTAGACATCCCTCTAGGGACATAGAAATCCCTCTAGGGACATAGAAATCCCTCTAGGGACCTAGAAATCCCTCTAGGGACATAGAAATCCCTCTAGGGACATAGAAATCCCTCTAGGGACATAGAAATCCCTCTAGGGACCTAGAAATCCCTCTAGGGACCTAGAAATCTATCCCTCTAGGGACCTAGAAATCCCTCTAGGGACATTGAAATCCCTCTAGGGACCTAGAAATCTCTCTAGTGACATAGAAATCCCTCTAGGGACATAGAAATCTATCCCTCTAGGGACCTAGAAATCCCTCTAGGGACATAGAAATCCCTCTAGGGACCTAGAAATCTCTCTAGGGACCTAGAAATCTCTCTAGGGACATAGAAATCTCTCTAGGGACATAGAAATCCCTCTAGAGACATAGAAATCTATCCCTCTAGGGACCTAGAAATCCCTCTAGGGACCTAGAAATCCCTCTAGGGACCTAGAAATCCCTCTAGGGACCTAGAAATCCCTCTAGCGACATAGAAATCCCTCTAGGGACATAGAAATCTCTCTAGGGACATAGAAATCCCTCTAGGGACATAGAAATCTATCCCTCTAGGGACCTAGAAATCCCTCTAGCGACATAGAAATCCCTCTAGCGACATAGAAATCCCTCTAGGGACATAGAAATCCCTCTAGGGACATAGAAATCCCTCTAGGGACCTAGAAATCCCTCTAGGGACCTAGAAATCCCTCTAGGGACATAGAAATCCCTCTAGGGACATAGAAATCCCTCTAGGGACATAGAAATCCCTCTAGGGACATAGAAATCTATCCCTCTAGGGACATAGAAATCCCTCTAGGGACCTAGAAATCCCTCTAGGGACCTAGAAATCTATCCCTCTAGGGACCTAGAAATCTATCCCTCTAGGGACCTAGAAATCCCTCTAGGGACATAGAAATCCCTCTAGGGACCTAGAAATCTCTCTAGGGACCTAGAAATCTCTCTAGGGACATAGAAATCTCTCTAGGGACATAGAAATCCCTCTAGGGACATAGAAATCTATCCCTCTAGGGACATAGAAATCCCTCTAGGGACCTAGAAATCCCTCTAGGGACCTAGAAATCTATCCCTCTAGGGACCTAGAAATCTATCCCTCTAGGGACCTAGAAATCCCTCTAGGGACCTAGAAATCTCTCTAGGGACCTAGAAATCTCTCTAGGGACATAGAAATCTCTCTAGGGACATAGAAATCCCTCTAGGGACATAGAAATCTATCCCTCTAGGGACCTAGAAATCCCTCTAGGGACCTAGAAATCCCTCTAGGGACCTAGAAATCCCTCTAGGGACCTAGAAATCCCTCTAGGGACCTAGAAATCCCTCTAGCGACATAGAAATCCCTCTAGGGACATAGAAATCTCTCTAGGGACATAGAAATCCCTCTAGGGACATAGAAATCTATCCCTCTAGGGACCTAGAAATCCCTCTAGCGACATAGAAATCCCTCTAGCGACATAGAAATCCCTCTAGGGACATAGAAATCCCTCTAGGGACATAGAAATCCCTCTAGGGACCTAGAAATCCCTCTAGGGACATAGAAATCCCTCTAGGGACATAGAAATCCCTCTAGGGACATAGAAATCCCTCTAGGGACATAGAAATCTATCCCTCTAGGGACATAGAAATCCCTCTAGGGACCTAGAAATCCCTCTAGGGACCTAGAAATCCCTCTAGGGACATTGAAATCCCTCTAGGGACATATAAATCTATCCCTCTAGGGACATAGAAATCCCTCTAGGGACATAGAAATCCCTCTAGGGACCTAGAAATCCCTCTAGGGACCTAGAAATCCCTCTAGGGACATTGAAATCCCTCTAGGGACATTGAAATCCCTCTAGGGACATAGAAATCTATCCCTCTAGGGACCTAGAAATCCCTCTAGGGACATTGAAATCCCTCTAGGGACCTAGAAATCTCTCTAGTGACATAGAAATCCCTCTAGGGACATAGAAATCTCTCTCTCTAGGGACCTAGAAATCCCTCTAGGGACCTAGAAATCCCTCTAGCGACATAGAAATCCCTCTAGCGACATAGAAATCCCTCTAGGGACCTAGAAATCCCTCTAGGGACATAGAAATCCCTCTAGGGACATAGAAATCCCTCTAGCGACATAGAAATCCCTCTAGGGACATAGAAATCTCTCTAGGGACATAGAAATCCCTCTAGGGACATAGAAATCTATCCCTCTAGGGACCTAGAAATCCCTCTAGCGACATAGAAATCCCTCTAGCGACATAGAAATCCCTCTAGGGACATAGAAATCCCTCTAGGGACATAGAAATCTATCCCTCTAGGGACATAGAAATCCCTCTAGGGACCTAGAAATCCCTCTAGGGACCTAGAAATCCCTCTAGGGACATTGAAATCCCTCTAGGGACATATAAATCTATCCCTCTAGGGACATAGAAATCCCTCTAGGGACATAGAAATCCCTCTAGGGACCTAGAAATCCCTCTAGGGACCTAGAAATCCCTCTAGGGACATTGAAATCCCTCTAGGGACATTGAAATCCCTCTAGGGACATAGAAATCTATCCCTCTAGGGAGCTAGAAATCCCTCTAGGGACATTGAAATCCCTCTAGGGACCTAGAAATCTCTCTAGTGACATAGAAATCCCTCTAGGGACATAGAAATCTCTCTCTCTAGGGACCTAGAAATCCCTCTAGGGACCTAGAAATCCCTCTAGCGACATAGAAATCCCTCTAGCGACATAGAAATCCCTCTAGGGACCTAGAAATCCCTCTAGGGACATAGAAATCCCTCTAGGGACATAGAAATCCCTCTAGGGACATAGAAATCCCTCTAGCGACATAGAAATCCCTCTAGGGACCTAGAAATCCCTCTAGGGACATAGAAATCCCTCTAGGGACATAGAAATCCCTCTAGGGACATAGAAATCCCTCTAGGGACATAGAAATATATCCCTCTAGGGACCTAGAAATTCCTCTAGGGACCTAGAAATCCCTCTAGGGACCTAGAAATCCCTCTAGGGACCTAGAAATCCCTCTAGCGACATAGAAATCCCTCTAGGGACATAGAAATCTCTCTAGGGACATAGAAATCCCTCTAGGGACATAGAAATCTATCCCTCTAGGGACCTAGAAATCCCTCTAGCGACATAGAAATCCCTCTAGCGACTTAGAAATCCCTCTAGGGACATAGAAATCCCTCTAGGGACATAGAAATCCCTCTAGGGACCTAGAAATCCCTCTAGGGACATAGAAATCCCTCTAGGGACATAGAAATCCCTCTAGGGACATAGAAATCCCTCTAGGGACATAGAAATCTATCCCTCTAGGGACATAGAAATCCCTCTAGGGACCTAGAAATCCCTCTAGGGACCTAGAAATCCCTCTAGGGACATTGAAATCCCTCTAGGGACATATAAATCTATCCCTCTAGGGACATAGAAATCCCTCTAGGGACATAGAAATCCCTCTAGGGACCTAGAAATCCCTCTAGGGACCTAGAAATCCATCTAGGGACATTGAAATCCCTCTAGGGACATTGAAATCCCTCTAGGGACATAGAAATCTATCCCTCTAGGGACCTAGAAATCCCTCTAGGGACATTGAAATCCCTCTAGGGACCTAGAAATCTCTCTAGTGACATAGAAATCCCTCTAGGGACATAGAAATCTCTCTCTCTAGGGACCTAGAAATCCCTCTAGGGACCTAGAAATCCCTCTAGCGACATAGAAATCCCTCTAGCGACATAGAAATCCCTCTAGGGACCTAGAAATCCCTCTAGGGACATAGAAATCCCTCTAGGGACATAGAAATCCCTCTAGCGACATAGAAATCCCTCTAGGGACATAGAAATCTCTCTAGGGACATAGAAATCCCTCTAGGGACATAGAAATCTATCCCTCTAGGGACCTAGAAATCCCTCTAGCGACATAGAAATCCCTCTAGCGACATAGAAATCCCTCTAGGGACATAGAAATCCCTCTAGGGACATAGAAATCTATCCCTCTAGGGACATAGAAATCCCTCTAGGGACCTAGAAATCCCTCTAGGGACCTAGAAATCCCTCTAGGGACATTGAAATCCCTCTAGGGACATATAAATCTATCCCTCTAGGGACATAGAAATCCCTCTAGGGACATAGAAATCCCTCTAGGGACCTAGAAATCCCTCTAGGGACCTAGAAATCCCTCTAGGGACATTGAAATCCCTCTAGGGACATTGAAATCCCTCTAGGGACATAGAAATCTATCCCTCTAGGGACCTAGAAATCCCTCTAGGGACATTGAAATCCCTCTAGGGACCTAGAAATCTCTCTAGTGACATAGAAATCCCTCTAGGGACATAGAAATCTCTCTCTCTAGGGACCTAGAAATCCCTCTAGGGACCTAGAAATCCCTCTAGCGACATAGAAATCCCTCTAGCGACATAGAAATCCCTCTAGGGACCTAGAAATCCCTCTAGGGACATAGAAATCCCTCTAGGGACATAGAAATCCCTCTAGGGACCTAGAAATCCCTCTAGGGACCTAGAAATCTATCCCTTTAGGGACCTAGAAATCCCTCTAGAGACATTGAAATCCCTCTAGGGACATAGAAATCCCTCTAGGGACCTAGAAATCCCTCTAGGGACATAGAAATCCCTCTAGGGACATAGAAATCCCTCTAGGGACATTGAAATCCCTCTAGGGACATATAAATCTATCCCTCTAGGGACATAGAAATCCCTCTAGGGACATAGAAATCCCTCTAGGGACCTAGAAATCCCTCTAGGGACATAGAAATCCCTCTAGGGACATAGAAATCCCTCTAGGGACATAGAAATCCCTCTAGGGACATAGAAATCCCTCTAGGGACATAGAAATCTATCCCTCTAGGGACATAGAAATCCCTCTAGGGACATAGAAATCCCTCTAGGGACATAGAAATCCCTCTAGGGACCTAGAAATCCCTCTAGGGACATAGAAATCCCTCTAGGGACATAGAAATCCCTCTAGGGACATAGAAATCCCTCTAGGGACATAGAAATCTATCCCTCTAGGGACATAGAAATCCCTCTAGGGACCTAGAAATCCCTCTAGGGACCTAGAAATCCCTCTAGGGACATAGAAATCTATCCCTCTAGGGACCTAGAAATCCCTCTAGCGACATAGAAATCCCTCTAGGGACATAGAAATCTCTCTCTCTAGGGACCTAGAAATCCCTCTAGGGACATAGAAATCCCTCTAGGGACCTAGAAATCCCTCTAGAGACATTGAAATCCCTCTAGGGACATAGAAATCCCTCTAGGGACCTAGAAATCCCTCTAGGGACATAGAAATCCCTCTAGGGACATAGAAATCCCTCTAGGGACATTGAGATCCCTCTAGGGACATATAAATCTATCCCTCTAGGGACATAGAAATCCCTCTAGGGACATAGAAATCCCTCTAGGGACCTAGAAATCCCTCTAGGGACATAGAAATCCCTCTAGGGACATAGAAATCCCTCTAGGGACATAGAAATCCCTCTAGGGACATAGAAATCCCTCTAGGGACATAGAAATCTATCCCTCTAGGGACATAGAAATCCCTCTAGGGACATAGAAATCCCTCTAGGGACATAGAAATCCCTCTAGGGACCTAGAAATCCCTCTAGGGACATAGAAATCCCTCTAGGGACATAGAAATCCCTCTAGGGACATAGAAATCCCTCTAGGGACATAGAAATCTATCCCTCTAGGGACATAGAAATCCCTCTAGGGACCTAGAAATCCCTCTAGGGACCTAGAAATCCCTCTAGGGACATAGAAATCTATCCCTCTAGGGACCTAGAAATCCCTCTAGCGACATAGAAATCCCTCTAGGGACATAGAAATCTCTCTCTCTAGGGACCTAGAAATCCCTCTAGGGACATAGAAATCCCTCTAGGGACATAGAAATCCCTCTAGGGACCTAGAAATCCCTCTAGGGACATAGAAATCCCTCTAGGGACATAGAAATCCCTCTAGGGACATAGAAATCCCTCTAGGGACCTAGAAATCTATCCCTCTAGGGACCTAGAAATCCCTCTAGGGACATTGAAATCCCTCTAGGGACCTAGAAATCTCTCTAGTGACATAGAAATCCCTCTAGGGACATAGAAATCTATCCCTCTAGGGACCTAGAAATCCCTCTAGGGACATAGAAATCCCTCTAGGGACCTAGAAATCTCTCTAGGGACCTAGAAATCTCTCTAGGGACATAGAAATCTCTCTAGGGACATAGAAATCCCTCTAGAGACATAGAAATCTATCCCTCTAGGGACCTAGAAATCCCTCTAGGGACCTAGAAATCCCTCTAGGGACCTAGAAATCCCTCTAGGGACCTAGAAATCCCTCTAGCGACATAGAAATCCCTCTAGGGACATAGAAATCTCTCTAGGGACATAGAAATCCCTCTAGGGACATAGAAATCTATCCCTCTAGGGACCTAGAAATCCCTCTAGCGACATAGAAATCCCTCTAGCGACATAGAAATCCCTCTAGGGACATAGAAATCCCTCTAGGGACATAGAAATCCCTCTAGGGACCTAGAAATCCCTCTAGGGACATAGAAATCCCTCTAGGGACATAGAAATCCCTCTAGGGACATAGAAATCCCTCTAGGGACATAGAAATCTATCCCTCTAGGGACATAGAAATCCCTCTAGGGACCTAGAAATCCCTCTAGGGACCTAGAAATCCCTCTAGGGACATAGAAATCCCTCTAGGGACCTAGAAATCTCTCTAGGGACCTAGAAATCTCTCTAGGGACATAGAAATCTCTCTAGGGACATAGAAATCCCTCTAGGGACATAGAAATCTATCCCTCTAGGGACCTAGAAATCCCTCTAGGGACCTAGAAATCCCTCTAGGGACCTAGAAATCCCTCTAGGGACCTAGAAATCCCTCTAGGGACCTAGAAATCCCTCTAGCGACATAGAAATCTCTCTAGGGACATAGAAATCTCTCTAGGGACATAGAAATCCCTCTAGGGACATAGAAATCTATCCCTCTAGGGACCTAGAAATCCCTCTAGCGACATAGAAATCCCTCTAGCGACATAGAAATCCCTCTAGGGACATAGAAATCCCTCTAGGGACATAGAAATCCCTCTAGGGACCTAGAAATCCCTCTAGGGACATAGAAATCCCTCTAGGGACATAGAAATCCCTCTAGGGACATAGAAATCCCTCTAGGGACATAGAAATAAATAATGCCAAATTATAATGCCAAATATAATGTCAAAAATGCCAATTTTAGTGCCTGAAATGCCAAATATAATGTCACAAATGCCAATTTTAGTGCCTGAAATGCCGATTATAGTGCCTGAAATGCCAAATATAATGTCAAAAATGCCAATTTTAGTGCCTGAAATGCCAAATATAATGTCAAAAATGCCAATTTTAGTGCCTGAAATGCCAAATATTATGTCACAAATGCCAATTTTAGTGCCTGAAATGCTAAATATTATGTCACAAATGCCAATTTTAGTGCCTGAAATGCCAATTATAGTGCCTGAAATGACCAATATTTTGTCTCAAATCCCAATTTTAGTGCCTGAAATGCCAATTATAGTGCCTGAAATGCCATATATAATGTCACAAATGCCAATTTTAGTGCCTGAAATGCCGATTATAGTGCCTGAAATGCCAAATATAATGTCAAAAATGCCAATTTTAGTGCCTGAAATGCCAAATATAATGTCACAAATGCCAATTTTAGTGCCTGAAATACCAAATATTATGTCTCAAATGCCAATTTTAGTGCCTGAAATGCCAAATATAATGTCACAAATGCCAATTTTAGTGATTGAAATGCCAATTTTAGTGCATGAAATGCCAAATATAATGTCACAAATGCCAATTTTAGTGCCTGAAATGCCGATTATAGTGTCTGAAATGCCAAATATAATGTCACAAATGCCAATTATAGTGCCTGAAATGCCAAATATTATGTCTCAAATGCCAATTTTAGTGCCTGAAATGCCAATTATAGTGCCTGAAATGCCAAATATTATGTCTCAAATGCCAATTTTAGTGCCTGAAATGCCAAATATAATGTCACAAATGCCAATTATAGTGCCTGAAATGCCAAATATTATGTCTCAAATGCCAATTTTAGTGCCTGAAATGCCAATTATAGTGCCTGAAATGCCAAATATTATGTCTCAAATGCCAATTTTAGTGCCTGAAATGCCAAATATAATGTCACAAATGCCAATTTTAGTGCCTGAAATGCCAATTATAGTGCCTGAAATGCCAAATATTATGTCTCAAATGCCAATTTTAGTGCCTGAAATGCCGATTATAGTGCCTGAAATGCCAAATATTATGTCTCAAATGCCAATTTTAGTGCCTGAAATGCCAAATATAATGTCACAAATGCCAATTTTAGTGATTGAAATGCCAATTTTAGTGCCTGAAAGGCCAAATATAATGTCACAAATGCCAATTTTAGTGCCTGAAATGCCGATTATAGTGCCTGAAATGCCAATTTTAGTGCCTGAAATGCCAAATATTATGTCACAAATGCCAATTATAGTGCCTGAAATGACAAATATTATGTCTCAAATGCCAATTTTAGTGCCTGAAATGCCGATTATAGTGCCTGAAATGCCAAATATTATGTCTCAAATGCCAATTTTAGTGCCTGAAATGCCAAATATAATGTCACAAATGCCAATTTTAGTGATTGAAATGCCAATTTTAGTGCCTGAAAGGCCAAATATAATGTCACAAATGCCAATTTTAGTGCCTGAAATGCCGATTATAGTGCCTGAAATGCCAATTTTAGTGCCTGAAATGCCAAATATTATGTCACAAATGCCAATTTTAGTACCTGAAATGCCAAATATAATGTCACAAATGCCTATTTTAATGCCTGAAATGCCGATTATAGTGCCTGAAATGCCAAATATTATGTCTCAAATGCCAATTTTAGTGCCTGAAATGCCAAATATAATGTCACAAATGCCAATTTTAGTGCCTGAAATGCCAATTATAGTGCCTGAAATGCCAAATATTATGTCTCAACAGCCAATTTTAGTGCCTGAAATGCCGACTATAGTGCCTGAAATGCCAAATATTATGTCTCAAATGCCAATTTTAGTGCCTGAAATGCCAAAGATAATGTCACAAATGCCAATTTTAGTGCCTGAAATGCCAATTTTAGTGCCTGAAATGCCAAATATAATGTCACAAATGCCAATTTTAGTGCCTGAAATGCCGATTATAGTGCCTGAAATGCCAAATATTATGTCAAAAATGCCAATTTTAGTGCCTGAAATGCCAAATATAATGTCACAAATGCCAATTTTAGTGCCTGAAATGCCAAATATAATGTCACAAATGCCAATTTTAGTGATTGAAATGCCAATTTTAGTGCCTGAAATGCCAAATATAATGCCACAAATGCCAATTTTAGTGCCTGAAATGCCGATTATAGTGCCTGAAATGCCAAATATAATGTCACAAATGCCAATTTTAGTGCCTGAAATGCCGATAATAGTGCCTGAAATGCCAAATATTATGTCTGAAATGCCAATTTTAGTGCCTGAAATGCCAAATATAATGTCACAAATGCCAATTTTAGTGCCTGAAATGCCAATTATAGTGCCTGAAATGCCAAATATTATGTCTCAAAAGCCAATTTTAGTGCCTGAAATGCCGAATATAGTGCCTGAAATGCCTAATATTATGTCTCAAATGCCAATTTTAGTGCCTGAAATGCCAAATATAATGTCACAAATGCCAATTTTAGTGCCTGAAATGCCAATTTTAGTGCCTGAAATGGCAAATATAATGTCACAAATGCCAATTTTAGTGCTTGAAATGCCGATTATAGTGCCTGAAATGCCGAATATAGTGCCTGAAATGCCAAATATTATGTCTCAAATGCCAATTTTAGTGCCTGAAATGCCAAATATAATGTCACAAATGCCAATTTTAGTGCCTGAAATGCCAATTTTAGTGCCTGAAATGGCAAATATAATGTCACAAATGCCAATTTTAGTGCCTGAAATGCCGATTATAGTGCCTGAAATGCCAAATATTATGTCTCAAATGCCAATTTTAGTGCCTGAAATGCCGATAATAGTGCCTGAAATGCCAAATATTATGTCTCAAATGCCAATTTTAGTGCCTGAAATGCCAAATATAATGTCACAAATGCCAATTTTAGTGCCTGAAATGCCAATTATAGTGCCTGAAATGCCAAATATTATGTCTCAAAAGCCAATTTTAGTGCCTGAAATGCCGAATATAGTGCCTGAAATGCCAAATATTATTGCTCAAATGCCAATTTTAGTGCCTGAAATGCCAAATATAATGTCACAAATGCCAATTATAGTGCCTGAAATGCCAATTTTAGTGCCTGAAATGGCAAATATAATGTCACAAATGCCAATTATAGTGCCTGAAATGCCAAATATAATGTCACAAATGCCAATTATAGTGCCTGAAATGCCAATTTTAGTGCCTGAAATGGCAAATATAATGTCACAAATGCCAATTATAGTGCCTGAAATGCCAAATATTATGTCTCAAATGCCAATTTTAGTGTCTGAAATGCCAATTATAGTGCCTGAAATGCCAAATATTATGTCTCAAATGCCAATTTTAGTGCCTGAAATGCCAAATATAATGTCACAAATGCCAATTTTAGTGCCTGAAATGCCAATTATAGTGCCTGAAATGCCAAATATTATGTCTCAAAAGCCAATTTTAGTGCCTGAAATGCCGATTGTAGTGCCTGAAATGCCAAATATTATGTCTCAAATGCCAATTTTAGTGCCTGAAATGCCAAATATTATGTCTCAAATGCCAATTTTAGTGCCTGAATTGCCAAATATAATGTCACAAATGCCAATTTTAGTGCCTGAAATGCCAATTATAGTGCCTGAAATGCCAATTATTATTTCTCAAATGCCAATTTTAGTGCCTGAAAGCCAATTATAGTGCCTGAAATGCCAAATATTATGTCTCAAATGCCAATTTTAGTGCCTGAAATGCCAAATATTACGTCACAAATGCCAATTTTAGTGCCTGAAATGCCAAATATAATGTCACAAATGCAAATTTTTGTGTCTGAAATGCCAATTATAGTGTCTAAAATGCCAAATATTATGTCACAAATGCCAAATATAATGTCACAAATGCCAATTTTAGTGCCTGAAATGCCAAATATAATGTCACAAATGCCAATTATAGTGCCTGAAATGCCAAATATTATGTCTCAGATGCCAATTTTAGTGCCTGAAATGCCAATTATAGTGCCTGAAATGCCAAATATTATGTCTCAAATGCCAATTTTAGTGCCTGAAATGCCAAATATAATGTCACAAATGCCAATTTTAGTGCCTGAAATGCCAATTTTAGTGCCTGAAATGGCAAATATAATGTCACAAATGCCAATTTTAGTGCCTGAAATGCCGATTATAGTGCCTGAAATGCCGAATATAGTGCCTGAAATGCCAAATATTATGTCTCAAATGCCAATTTTAGTGCCTGAAATGCCAAATATAATGTCACAAATGCCAATTTTAGTGCCTGAAATGCCAATTTTAGTGCCTGAAATGGCAAATATAATGTCACAAATGCCAATTTTAGTGCCTGAAATGCCGATTATAGTGCCTGAAATGCCAAATATTATGTCTCAAATGCCAATTTTAGTGCCTGAAATGCCAAATATTATGTCTCAAATGCTAATTTTAGTGCCTGAAATGCCAAATATAATGTCACAAATGCCAATTTTAGTGCCTGAAATGCCAATTATAGTGCCTGAAATGCCAAATATTATGTCTCAAAAGCCAATTTTAGTGCCTGAAATGCCGAATATAGTGCCTGAAATGCCAAATATTATTGCTCAAATGCCAATTTTAGTGCCTGAAATGCCAAATATAATGTCACAAATGCCAATTATAGTGCCTGAAATGCCAATTTTAGTGCCTGAAATGCCAAATATAATGTCACAAATGCCAATTATAGTGCCTGAAATGCCAAATATTATGTCTCAAATGCCAATTTTAGTGCCTGAAATGCCAATTATAGTGCCTGAAATGCCAAATATTATGTCTCAAATGCCAATTTTAGTGCCTGAAATGCCAAATATAATGTCAAAAATGCCAATTATAGTGCCTGAAATGCCAAATATTATGTCTCAAATGCCAATTTTAGTGCCTGAAATGCCAATTATAGTGCCTGAAATGCCAAATATTATGTCTCAAATGCCAATTTTAGTGCCTGAAATGCCAAATATAATGTCACAAATGCCAATTTTAGTGCCTGAAATGCCAATTATAGTGCCTGAAATGCCAAATATTATGTCTCAAAAGCCAATTTTAGTGCCTGAAATGCCGATTGTAGTGCCTGAAATGCCAAATATTATGTCTCAAATGCCAATTTTAGTGCCTGAAATGCCAAATATAATGTCACAAATGCCAATTTTAGTGCCTGAAATGCCAAATATTATGTCACAAATGCCAATTTTAGTGCCTGAAATGCCAAATATTATGTCTCAAATGCCAATTTTAGTGCCTGAAATGCCAAATATAATGTCACAAATGCCAATTTTAGTGCCTGAAATGCCAATTATAGTGCCTGAAATGCCAATTATTATTTCTCAAATGCCAATTTTAGTGCCTGAAATGCCAATTATAGTGCCTGAAATGCCAAATATTATGTCTCAAATGCCAATTTTAGTGCCTGAAATGCCAAATATTACGTCACAAATGCCAATTTTAGTGCCTGAAATGCCAAATATAATGTCACAAATGCAAATTTTTGTGTCTGAAATGCTAATTATAGTGTCTAAAATGCCAAATATTATGTCACAAATGCCAAATATAATGTCACAAATGCCAATTTTAGTGCCTGAAATGCCAAATATAATGTCACAAATGCCAATTATAGTGCCTGAAATGCCAAATATTATGTCTCAGATGCCAATTTTAGTGCCTGAAATGCCAATTATAGTGCCTGAAATGCCAAATATAATGTCAAAAATGCCAATTTTAGTGCCTGAAATGCCAAATATAATGTCACAAATGCCAATTTTAGTGCCTGAAATGCCAAATATTATGTCTCAAATGCCAATTTTAGTGCCTGAAATGCCAAATATAATGTCAAAAATGCCAATTTTAGTGCCTGAAATGCCAAATATTATGTCACAAATGCCAATTTTAGTGCCTGAAATGCTAAATATTATGTCACAAATGCCAATTTTAGTGCCTGAAATGCCAATTATAGTGCCTGAAATGACAAATATTATGTCTCAAATCCCAATTTTAGTGCCTGAAATGCCAATTATAGTGCCTGAAATGCCAAATATAATGTCACAAATGCCAATTTTAGTGCCTGAAATGCCAAATATTATGTCTCAAATGCCAATTTTAGTGCCTGAAATGCCAAATATAATGTCACAAATGCCAATTTTAGTGCCTGAAATGCCAATTATAGTGCCTGAAATGCCAATTATTATTTCTCAAATGCCAATTTTAGTGCCTGAAATGCCAATTATAGTGCCTGAAATGCCAAATATTATGTCTCAAATGCCAATTTTAGTGCCTGAAATGCCAAATATTACGTCACAAATGCCAATTATAGTGCCTGAAATGCCAAATATAATGTCACAAATGCAAATTTTTGTGTCTGAAATGCCAATTATAGTGTCTAAAATGCCAAATATTATGTCACAAATGCCAAATATAATGTCACAAATGCCAATTTTAGTGCCTGAAATGCCAAATATAATGTCACAAATGCCAATTATAGTGATTGAAATGCCAATTTTAGTGCCTGAAAGGCCAAATATAATGTCACAAATGCCAATTTTAGTGCCTGAAATGCCGATTATAGTGCCTGAAATGCCAATTTTAGTGCCTGAAATGCCAAATATTATGTCACAAATGCCAATTTTAGTGCCTGAAATGCCAATTTTAGTGCCTGAAATGGCAAATATAATGTCACAAATGCCAATTTTAGTGCCTGAAATGCCGATTATAGTGCCTGAAATGCCGAATATAGTGCCTGAAATGCCAAATATTATGTCTCAAATGCCAATTTTAGTGCCTGAAATGCCAAATATAATGTCACAAATGCCAATTTTAGTGCCTGAAATGCCAATTTTAGTGCCTGAAATGGCAAATATAATGTCACAAATGCCAATTTTAGTGCCTGAAATGCCGATTATAGTGCCTGAAATGCCAAATATTATGTCTCAAATGCCAATTTTAGTGCCTGAAATGCCGATAATAGTGCCTGAAATGCCAAATATTATGTCTCAAATGCCAATTTTAGTGCCTGAAATGCCAAATATAATGTCTCAAATGCCAATTTTAGTGCCTGAAATGCCAATTATAGTGCCTGAAATGCCAAATATTATGTCTCAAAAGCCAGTTTTAGTGCCTGAAATGCCGAATATAGTGCCTGAAATGCCAAATATTAGTGCTCAAATGCCAATTTTAGTGCCTGAAATGCCAAATATAATGTCACAAATGCCAATTATAGTGCCTGAAATGCCAATTTTAGTGCCTGAAATGGCAAATATAATGTCACAAATGCCAATTATAGTGCCTGAAATGGCAAATATAATGTCAAAAATGCCAATTTTAGTGCCTGAAATGGCAAATATAATGTCACAAATGCCAATTTTAGTGCCTGAAATGGCAAATATAATGTCAAAAATGCCAATTTTAGTGCCTGAAATGCCAAATATTATGTCACAAATGCCAATTTTAGTGCCTGAAATGCTAAATATTATGTCACAAATGCCAATTTTAGTGCCTGAAATGCCAATTATAGTGCCTGAAATGACAAATATTATGTCTCAAATCCCAATTTTAGTGCCTGAAATGCCAATTATAGTGCCTGAAATGCCAAATATAATGTCACAAATGCCAATTTTAGTGCCTGAAATGGCAAATATAATGTCACAAATGCCAATTATAGTGCCTGAAATGGCAAATATAATGTCAAAAATGCCAATTTTAGTGCCTGAAATGCCAATTATAGTGCCTGAAATGCCAAATATTATGTCTCAAAAGCCAGTTTTAGTGCCTGAAATGCCGAATATAGTGCCTGAAATGCCAAATATTAGTGCTCAAATGCCAATTTTAGTGCCTGAAATGCCAAATATAATGTCACAAATGCCAATTATAGTGCCTGAAATGCCAATTTTAGTGCCTGAAATGGCAAATATAATGTCACAAATGCCAATTATAGTGCCTGAAATGGCAAATATAATGTCAAAAATGCCAATTTTAGTGCCTGAAATGGCAAATATAATGTCACAAATGCCAATTTTAGTGCCTGAAATGGCAAATATAATGTCAAAAATGCCAATTTTAGTGCCTGAAATGCCAATCATAGTGCCTGAAATGACAAATATTATGTCTCAAATCCCAATTTTAGTGCCTGAAATGCCAATTATAGTGCCTGAAATGCCAAATATAATGTCACAAATGCCAATTTTAGTGCCTGAAATGGCAAATATAATGTCACAAATGCCAATTATAGTGCCTGAAATGGCAAATATAATGTCAAAAATGCCAATTTTAGTGCCTGAAATGCCAATTATAGTGCCTGAAATGCCAAATATTATGTCACAAATGCCAATTATAGTGCCTGAAATGCCAATTTTAGTGCCTGAAATGGCAAATATAATGTCACAAATGCCAATTTTAGTGCCTGAAATGGCAAATATAATGTCAAAAATGCCAATTTTAGTGCCTGAAATGGCAAATATAATGTCACAAATGCCAATTTTAGTGCCTGAAATTGCAAATATTATGTCACAAATGCCAATTTTAGTGCCTGAAATGCCAATTATAGTGCCTGAAATGACAAATATTATGTCTCAAATCCCAATTTTAGTGCCTGAAATGCCAATTATAGTGCCTGAAATGCCAAATATAATGTCACAAATGCCAATTTTAGTGCCTGAAATGGCAAATATAATGTCACAAATGCCAATTATAGTGCCTGAAATGGCAAATATAATGTCAAAAATGCCAATTTTAGTGCCTGAAATGCCAATTATAGTGCCTGAAATGCCAAATATTATGTCTCAAATGCCAATTTTAGTGCCTGAAATGCCAAATATTACGTCACAAATGCCAATTATAGTGCCTGAAATGCCAAATATAATGTCACAAATGCAAATTTTTGTGTCTGAAATGCCAATTATAGTGTCTAAAATGCCAAATATTATGTCACAAATGCCAAATATAATGTCACAAATGCCAATTTTAGTGCCTGAAATGCCAAATATAATGTCACAAATGCCAATTATAGTGATTGAAATGCCAATTTTAGTGCCTGAAAGGCCAAATATAATGTCACAAATGCCAATTTTAGTGCCTGAAATGCCGATTATAGTGCCTGAAATGCCAATTTTAGTGCCTGAAATGCCAAATATTATGTCACAAATGCCAATTTTAGTGCCTGAAATGCCAATTTTAGTGCCTGAAATGGCAAATATAATGTCACAAATGCCAATTTTAGTGCCTGAAATGCCGATTATAGTGCCTGAAATGCCGAATATAGTGCCTGAAATGCCAAATATTATGTCACAAATGCCAATTATAGTGCCTGAAATGCCAATTTTAGTGCCTGAAATGGCAAATATAATGTCACAAATGCCAATTTTAGTGCCTGAAATGCCGATTATAGTGCCTGAAATGCCAAATATTATGTCTCAAATGCCAATTTTAGTGCCTGAAATGCCGATAATAGTGCCTGAAATGCCAAATATTATGTCTCAAATGCCAATTTTAGTGCCTGAAATGCCAAATATAATGTCACAAATGCCAATTATAGTGCCTGAAATGCCAATTTTAGTGCCTGAAATGGCAAATATAATGTCACAAATGCCAATTATAGTGCCTGAAATGCCAAATATAATGTCACAAATGCCAATTATAGTGCCTGAAATGCCAAATATAATGTCACAAATGCCAATTTTAGTGCCTGAAATGCCGATTATAGTGCCTGAAATGCCAAATATAATGTCAAAAATGCCAATTTTAGTGCCTGAAATGCCAAATATAATGTCACAAATGCAAATTTTTGTGTCTGAAATGCCAATTATAGTGTCTAAAATGCCAAATATTATGTCACAAATGCCAAATATAATGTCACAAATGCCAATTTTAGTGCCTGAAATGCCAAATATAATGTCACAAATGCCAATTATAGTGATTGAAATGCCAATTTTAGTGCCTGAAAGGCCAAATATAATGTCACAAATGCCAATTTTAGTGCCTGAAATGCCGATTATAGTGCCTGAAATGCCAATTTTAGTGCCTGAAATGCCAAATATTATGTCACAAATGCCAATTTTAGTGCCTGAAATGCCAATTTTAGTGCCTGAAATGGCAAATATAATGTCACAAATGCCAATTTTAGTGCCTGAAATGCCGATTATAGTGCCTGAAATGCCGAATATAGTGCCTGAAATGCCAAATATTATGTCTCAAATGCCAATTTTAGTGCCTGAAATGCCAAATATAATGTCACAAATGCCAATTTTAGTGCCTGAAATGCCAATTTTAGTGCCTGAAATGGCAAATATAATGTCACAAATGCCAATTTTAGTGCCTGAAATGCCGATTATAGTGCCTGAAATGCCAAATATTATGTCTCAAATGCCAATTTTAGTGCCTGAAATGCCGATAATAGTGCCTGAAATGCCAAATATTATGTCTCAAATGCCAATTTTAGTGCCTGAAATGCCAAATATAATGTCTCAAATGCCAATTTTAGTGCCTGAAATGCCAATTATAGTGCCTGAAATGCCAAATATTATGTCTCAAAAGCCAGTTTTAGTGCCTGAAATGCCGAATATAGTGCCTGAAATGCCAAATATTAGTGCTCAAATGCCAATTTTAGTGCCTGAAATGCCAAATATAATGTCACAAATGCCAATTATAGTGCCTGAAATGCCAATTTTAGTGCCTGAAATGGCAAATATAATGTCACAAATGCCAATTATAGTGCCTGAAATGGCAAATATAATGTCAAAAATGCCAATTTTAGTGCCTGAAATGGCAAATATAATGTCACAAATGCCAATTTTAGTGCCTGAAATGGCAAATATAATGTCAAAAATGCCAATTTTAGTGCCTGAAATGCCAAATATTATGTCACAAATGCCAATTTTAGTGCCTGAAATGCTAAATATTATGTCACAAATGCCAATTTTAGTGCCTGAAATGCCAATTATAGTGCCTGAAATGACAAATATTATGTCTCAAATCCCAATATTAGTGCCTGAAATGCCAATTATAGTGCCTGAAATGCCAAATATAATGTCACAAATGCCAATTTTAGTGCCTGAAATGGCAAATATAATGTCACAAATGCCAATTATAGTGCCTGAAATGGCAAATATAATGTCAAAAATGCCAATTTTAGTGCCTGAAATGCCAATTATAGTGCCTGAAATGCCAAATATTATGTCTCAAAAGCCAGTTTTAGTGCCTGAAATGCCGAATATAGTGCCTGAAATGCCAAATATTAGTGCTCAAATGCCAATTTTAGTGCCTGAAATGCCAAATATAATGTCACAAATGCCAATTATAGTGCCTGAAATGCCAATTTTAGTGCCTGAAATGGCAAATATAATGTCACAAATGCCAATTATAGTGCCTGAAATGGCAAATATAATGTCAAAAATGCCAATTTTAGTGCCTGAAATGGCAAATATAATGTCACAAATGCCAATTTTAGTGCCTGAAATGGCAAATATAATGTCAAAAATGCCAATTTTAGTGCCTGAAATGCCAATCATAGTGCCTGAAATGACAAATATTATGTCTCAAATCCCAATTTTAGTGCCTGAAATGCCAATTATAGTGCCTGAAATGCCAAATATAATGTCACAAATGCCAATTTTAGTGCCTGAAATGGCAAATATAATGTCACAAATGCCAATTATAGTGCCTGAAATGGCAAATATAATGTCAAAAATGCCAATTTTAGTGCCTGAAATGCCAATTATAGTGCCTGAAATGCCAAATATTATGTCACAAATGCCAATTATAGTGCCTGAAATGCCAATTTTAGTGCCTGAAATGGCAAATATAATGTCACAAATGCCAATTTTAGTGCCTGAAATGGCAAATATAATGTCAAAAATGCCAATTTTAGTGCCTGAAATGGCAAATATAATGTCACAAATGCCAATTTTAGTGCCTGAAATTGCAAATATTATGTCACAAATGCCAATTTTAGTGCCTGAAATGCCAATTATAGTGCCTGAAATGACAAATATTATGTCTCAAATCCCAATTTTAGTGCCTGAAATGCCAATTATAGTGCCTGAAATGCCAAATATAATGTCACAAATGCCAATTTTAGTGCCTGAAATGGCAAATATAATGTCACAAATGCCAATTATAGTGCCTGAAATGGCAAATATAATGTCAAAAATGCCAATTTTAGTGCCTGAAATGCCAATTATAGTGCCTGAAATGCCAAATATTATGTCTCAAAAGCCAGTTTTAGTGCCTGAAATGCCGAATATAGTGCCTGAAATGCCAAATATTAGTGCTCAAATGCCAATTTTAGTGCCTGAAATGCCAAATATAATGTCACAAATGCCAATTATAGTGCCTGAAATGCCAATTTTAGTGCCTGAAATGGCAAATATAATGTCACAAATGCCAATTATAGTGCCTGAAATGGCAAATATAATGTCAAAAATGCCAATTTTAGTGCCTGAAATGGCAAATATAATGTCACAAATGCCAATTTTAGTGCCTGAAATGGCAAATATAATGTCAAAAATGCCAATTTTAGTGCCTGAAATGCCAAATATTATGTCACAAATGCCAATTTTAGTGCCTGAAATGCTAAATATTATGTCACAAATGCCAATTTTAGTGCCTGAAATGCCAATTATAGTGCCTGAAATGACAAATATTATGTCTCAAATCCCAATTTTAGTGCCTGAAATGCCAATTATAGTGCCTGAAATGCCAAATATAATGTCACAAATGCCAATTTTAGTGCCTGAAATGCCGATTATAGTGCCTGAAATGCCAAATATAATGTCAAAAATGCCAATTTTAGTGCCTGAAATGCCAAATATAATGTCACAAATGCCAATTTTAGTGCCTGAAATACCAAATATTATGTCTCAAATGCCAATTTTAGTGCCTGAAATGCCAAATATAATGTCACAAATGCCAATTTTAGTGATTGAAATGCCAATTTTAGTGCATGAAATGCCAAATATTATGTCTCAAATGCCAATTTTAGTGCCTAAAATGCCAATTATAGTGCCTGAAATGCCAAATATTATGTCTCAAATGCCAATTTTAGTGCCTGAAATGGCAAATATAATGTCACAAATGCCAATTTTAGTGCCTGAAATGCCAATTATAGTGCCTGAAATGCCAAATATTATGTCTCAAAAGCCAGTTTTAGTGCCTGAAATGCCGAATATAGTGCCTGAAATGCCAAATATTAGTGCTCAAATGCCAATTTTAGTGCCTGAAATGCCAAATATAATGTCACAAATGCCAATTATAGTGCCTGAAATGCCAATTTTAGTGCCTGAAATGGCAAATATAATGTCACAAATGCCAATTATAGTGCCTGAAATGGCAAATATAATGTCAAAAATGCCAATTTTAGTGCCTGAAATGGCAAATATAATGTCACAAATGCCAATTTTAGTGCCTGAAATGGCAAATATAATGTCAAAAATGCCAATTTTAGTGCCTGAAATGCCAAATATTATGTCACAAATGCCAATTTTAGTGCCTGAAATGCTAAATATTATGTCACAAATGCCAATTTTAGTGCCTGAAATGCCAATTATAGTGCCTGAAATGACAAATATTATGTCTCAAATCCCAATTTTAGTGCCTGAAATGCCAATTATAGTGCCTGAAATGCCAAATATAATGTCACAAATGCCAATTTTAGTGCCTGAAATGCCGATTATAGTGCCTGAAATGCCAAATATAATGTCAAAAATGCCAATTTTAGTGCCTGAAATGCCAAATATAATGTCACAAATGCCAATTTTAGTGCCTGAAATACCAAATATTATGTCTCAAATGCCAATTTTAGTGCCTGAAATGCCAAATATAATGTCACAAATGCCAATTTTAGTGATTGAAATGCCAATTTTAGTGCATGAAATGCCAAATATTATGTCTCAAATGCCAATTTTAGTGCCTAAAATGCCAATTATAGTGCCTGAAATGCCAAATATTATGTCTCAAATGCCAATTTTAGTGCCTGAAATGCCAAATATAATGTCACAAATGCCAATTTTAGTGCCTGAAATGCCAATTATAGTGCCTGAAATGCCAAATATTATGTCTCAAAAGCCAATTTTAGTGCCTGAAATGCCGAATATAGTGCCTGAAATGCCAAATATTATTGCTCAAATGCCAATTTTAGTGCCTGAAATGCCAAATATAATGTCACAAATGCCAATTATAGTGCCTGAAATAGCAAATATAATGTCACAAATGCCAATTTTAGTGCCTGAAATGCCGATTATAGTGCCTGAAATGCCAAATATAATGTCAAAAATGCCAATTTTAGTGCCTGAAATGCCAAATATAATGTCACAAATGCCAATTTTAGTGCCTGAAATGCCGATTATAGTGCCTGAAATGCCAAATATAATGTCAAAAATGCAAATTTTAGTGCCTGAAATGCCAAATATAATGTCAAAAATGCCAATTTTAGTGCCTGAAATGCCAAATATTATGTCACAAATGCCAATTTTAGTGCCTGAAATGCTAAATATTATGTCACAAATGCCAATTTTAGTGCCTGAAATGCCAATTATAGTGCCTGAAATGACAAATATTATGTCTCAAATCCCAATTTTAGTGCCTGAAATGCCAATTATAGTGCCTGAAATGCCAAATATAATGTCACAAATGCCAATTTTAGTGCCTGAAATGCCGATTATAGTGCCTGAAATGCCAAATATAATGTCAAAAATGCCAATTTTAGTGCCTGAAATGCCAAATATAATGTCACAAATGCCAATTTTAGTGCCTGAAATACCAAATATTATGTCTCAAATGCCAATTTTAGTGCCTGAAATGCCAAATATAATGTCACAAATGCCAATTTTAGTGATTGAAATGCCAATTTTAGTGCATGAAATGCCAAATATAATGTCACAAATGCCAATTTTAGTGCCTGAAATGCCGATTATAGTGTCTGAAATGCCAAATATAATGTCACAAATGCCAATTATAGTGCCTGAAATGCCAAATATTATGTCTCAAATGCCAATTTTAGTGCCTGAAATGCCAATTATAGTGCCTGAAATGCCAAATATTATGTCTCAAATGCCAATTTTAGTGCCTGAAATGCCAATTATAGTGCCTGAAATGCCAAATATTATGTCTCAAATGCCAATTTTAGTGCCTGAAATGCCAAATATAATGTCACAAATGCCAATTTTAGTGCCTGAAATGCCAATTATAGTGCCTGAAATGCCAAATATTATTGCTCAAATGCCAATTTTAGTGCCTGAAATGCCAAATATAATGTCACAAATGCCAATTATAGTGCCTGAAATAGCAAATATAATGTCACAAATGCCAATTTTAGTGCCTGAAATGCCGATTATAGTGCCTGAAATGCCAAATATAATGTCAAAAATGCCAATTTTAGTGCCTGAAATGCCAAATATAATGTCACAAATGCCAATTTTAGTGCCTGAAATGCCGATTATAGTGCCTGAAATGCCAAATATAATGTCAAAAATGCAAATTTTAGTGCCTGAAATGCCAAATATAATGTCAAAAATGCCAATTTTAGTGCCTGAAATGCCAAATATTATGTCACAAATGCCAATTTTAGTGCCTGAAATGCTAAATATTATGTCACAAATGCCAATTTTAGTGCCTGAAATGCCAATTATAGTGCCTGAAATGACAAATATTATGTCTCAAATCCCAATTTTAGTGCCTGAAATGCCAATTATAGTGCCTGAAATGCCAAATATAATGTCACAAATGCCAATTTTAGTGCCTGAAATGCCGATTATAGTGCCTGAAATGCCAAATATAATGTCAAAAATGCCAATTTTAGTGCCTGAAATGCCAAATATAATGTCACAAATGCCAATTTTAGTGCCTGAAATACCAAATATTATGTCTCAAATGCCAATTTTAGTGCCTGAAATGCCAAATATAATGTCACAAATGCCAATTTTAGTGATTGAAATGCCAATTTTAGTGCATGAAATGCCAAATATAATGTCACAAATGCCAATTTTAGTGCCTGAAATGCCGATTATAGTGTCTGAAATGCCAAATATAATGTCACAAATGCCAATTATAGTGCCTGAAATGCCAAATATTATGTCTCAAATGCCAATTTTAGTGCCTGAAATGCCAATTATAGTGCCTGAAATGCCAAATATTATGTCTCAAATGCCAATTTTAGTGCCTGAAATGCCAAATATAATGTCACAAATGCCAATTATAGTGCCTGAAATGCCAAATATTATGTCTCAAATGCCAATTTTAGTGCCTGAAATGCCAATTATAGTGCCTGAAATGCCAAATATTATGTCTCAAATGCCAATTTTAGTGCCTGAAATGCCAAATATAATGTCACAAATGCCAATTTTAGTGCCTGAAATGCCAATTATAGTGCCTGAAATGCCAAATATTATGTCTCAAATGCCAATTTTAGTGCCTGAAATGCCGATTATAGTGCCTGAAATGCCAAATATTATGTCTCAAATGCCAATTTTAGTGCCTGAAATGCCAAATATAATGTCACAAATGCCAATTTTAGTGATTGAAATGCCAATTTTAGTGCCTGAAAGGCCAAATATAATGTCACAAATGCCAATTTTATTGCCTGAAATGCCGATTATAGTGCCTGAAATGCCAATTTTAGTGCCTGAAATGCCAAATATTATGTCACAAATGCCAATTATAGTGCCTGAAATGCCAAATATTATGTCTCAAATGCCAATTTTAGTGCCTGAAATGCCGATTATAGTGCCTGAAATGCCAAATATTATGTCTCAAATGCCAATTTTAGTGCCTGAAATGCCAAATATAATGTCACAAATGCCAATTTTAGTGATTGAAATGCCAATTTTAGTACCTGAAAGGCCAAATATAATGTCACAAATGCCAATTTTAGTGCCTGAAATGCCGATTATAGTGCCTGAAATGCCAATTTTAGTGCCTGAAATGCCAAATATTATGTCACAAATGCCAATTTTAGTACCTGAAATGCCAAATATAATGTCACAAATGCCAATTTTAGTGCCTGAAATGCCGATTATAGTGCCTGAAATGCCAAATATTATGTCTCAAATGCCAATTTTAGTGCCTGAAATGCCAAATATAATGTCACAAATGCCAATTTTAGTGCCTGAAATGCCAATTATAGTGCCTGAAATGCCAAATATTATGTCTCAACAGCCAATTTTAGTGCCTGAAATGCCGACTATAGTGCCTGAAATGCCAAATATTATGTCTCAAATGCCAATTTTAGTGCCTGAAATGCCAAATATAATGTCACAAATGCCAATTTTAGTGCCTGAAATGCCAATTTTAGTGCCTGAAATGCCAAATATAATGTCACAAATGCCAATTTTAGTGCCTGAAATGCCAATTTTAGTGCCTGAAATGCAAAATATAATGTCACAAATGCCAATTTTAGTGCCTGAAATGCCGATTATAGTGCCTGAAATGCCAAATATTATGTCAAAAATGCCAATTTTAGTGCCTGAAATGCCAAATATAATGTCACAAATGCCAATTTTAGTGCCTGAAATGCCAAATATAATGTCACAAATGCCAATTTTAGTGATTGAAATGCCAATTTTAGTGCCTGAAATGCCAAATATAATGCCACAAATGCCAATTTTAGTGCCTGAAATGCCGATTATAGTGCCTGAAATGCCAAATATAATGTCACAAATGCCAATTTTAGTGCCTGAAATGCCGATAATAGTGCCTGAAATGCCAAATATTATGTCTGAAATGCCAATTTTAGTGCCTGAAATGCCAAATATAATGTCACAAATGCCAATTTTAGTGCCTGAAATGCCAATTATAGTGCCTGAAATGCCAAATATTATGTCTCAAAAGCCAATTTTAGTGCCTGAAATGCCGAATATAGTGCCTGAAATGCCAAATATTATGTCTCAAATGCCAATTTTAGTGCCTGAAATGCCAAATATAATGTCACAAATGCCAATTTTAGTGCCTGAAATGCCAATTTTAGTGCCTGAAATGGCAAATATAATGTCACAAATGCCAATTTTAGTGCCTGAAATGCCGATTATAGTGCCTGAAATGCCGAATATAGTGCCTGAAATGCCAAATATTATGTCTCAAATGCCAATTTTAGTGCCTGAAATGCCAAATATAATGTCACAAATGCCAATTTTAGTGCCTGAAATGCCAATTTTAGTGCCTGAAATGGCAAATATAATGTCACAAATGCCAATTTTAGTGCCTGAAATGCCGATTATAGTGCCTGAAATGCCAAATATTATGTCTCAAATGCCAATTTTAGTGCCTGAAATGCCGATAATAGTGCCTGAAATGCCAAATATTATGTCTCAAATGCCAATTTTAGTGCCTGAAATGCCAAATATAATGTCACAAATGCCAATTATAGTGCCTGAAATGCCAATTTTAGTGCCTGAAATGGCAAATATAATGTCACAAATGCCAATTATAGTGCCTGAAATGCCAAATATAATGTCACAAATGCCAATTATAGTGCCTGAAATGCCAATTTTAGTGCCTGAAATGGCAAATATAATGTCACAAATGCCAATTATAGTGCCTGAAATGCCAAATATTATGTCTCAAATGCCAATTTTAGTGCCTGAAATGCCAATTATAGTGCCTGAAATGCCAAATATTATGTCTCAAATGCCAATTTTAGTGCCTGAAATGCCAAATATAATGTCAAAAATGCCAATTATAGTGCCTGAAATGCCAATTATAGTGCCTGAAATGCCAAATATTATGTCTCAAATGCCAATTTTAGTGCCTGAAATGCCAAATATAATGTCACAAATGCCAATTTTAGTGCCTGAAATGCCAATTATAGTGCCTGAAATGCCAAATATTATGTCTCAAAAGCCAATTTTAGTGCCTGAAATGCCGATTGTAGTGCCTGAAATGCCAAATATTATGTCTCAAATGCCAATTTTAGTGCCTGAAATGCCAAATATTATGTCTCAAATGCCAATTTTAGTGCCTGAAATGCCAAATATAATGTCACAAATGCCAATTTTAGTGCCTGAAATGCCAATTATAGTGCCTGAAATGCCAATTATTATTTCTCAAATGCCAATTTTAGTGCCTGAAATGCCAATTATAGTGCCTGAAATGCCAAATATTATGTCTCAAATGCCAATTTTAGTGCCTGAAATGTCAAATATTACGTCACAAATGCCAATTATAGTGCCTGAAATGCCAAATATAATGTCACAAATGCAAATTTTTGTGTCTGAAATGCCAATTATAGTGTCTAAAATGCCAAATATTATGTCACAAATGCCAAATATAATGTCACAAATGCCAATTTTAGTGCCTGAAATGCCAAATATAATGTCACAAATGCCAATTATAGTGATTGAAATGCCAATTTTAGTGCCTGAAAGGCCAAATATAATGTCACAAATGCCAATTTTAGTGCCTGAAATGCCGATTATAGTGCCTGAAATGCCAATTTTAGTGCCTGAAATGCCAAATATTATGTCACAAATGCCAATTTTAGTACCTGAAATGCCAAATATAATGTCACAAATGCCAATTTTAGTGCCTGAAATGCCGATTATAGTGCCTGAAATGCCAAATATTATGTCTCAAATGCCAATTTTAGTGCCTGAAATGCCAAATATAATGTCACAAATGCCAATTTTAGTGCCTGAAATGCCAATTATAGTGCCTGAAATGCCAAATATTATGTCTCAACAGCCAATTTTAGTGCCTGAAATGCCGACTATAGTGCCTGAAATGCCAAATATTATGTCTCAAATGCCAATTTTAGTGCCTGAAATGCCAAATATAATGTCACAAATGCCAATTTTAGTGCCTGAAATGCCAATTTTAGTGCCTGAAATGCCAAATATAATGTCACAAATGCCAATTTTAGTGCCTGAAATGCCGATTATAGTGCCTGAAATGCAAAATATTATGTCAAAAATGCCAATTTTAGTGCCTGAAATGCCAAATATAATGTCACAAATGCCAATTTTAGTGCCTGAAATGCCAAATATAATGTCACAAATGCCAATTTTAGTGATTGAAATGCCAATTTTAGTGCCTGAAATGCCAAATATAATGCCACAAATGCCAATTTTAGTGCCTGAAATGCCGATTATAGTGCCTGAAATGCCAAATATAATGTCACAAATGCCAATTTTAGTGCCTGAAATGCCGATAATAGTGCCTGAAATGCCAAATATTATGTCTGAAATGCCAATTTTAGTGCCTGAAATGCCAAATATAATGTCACAAATGCCAATTTTAGTGCCTGAAATGCCAATTATAGTGCCTGAAATGCCAAATATTATGTCTCAAAAGCCAATTTTAGTGCCTGAAATGCCGAATATAGTGCCTGAAATGCCAAATATTATGTCTCAAATGCCAATTTTAGTGCCTGAAATGCCAAATATAATGTCACAAATGCCAATTTTAGTGCCTGAAATGCCAATTTTAGTGCCTGAAATGGCAAATATAATGTCACAAATGCCAATTTTAGTGCCTGAAATGCCGATTATAGTGCCTGAAATGCCGAATATAGTGCCTGAAATGCCAAATATTATGTCTCAAATGCCAATTTTAGTGCCTGAAATGCCAAATATAATGTCACAAATGCCAATTTTAGTGCCTGAAATGCCAATTTTAGTGCCTGAAATGGCAAATATAATGTCACAAATGCCAATTTTAGTGCCTGAAATGCCGATTATAGTGCCTGAAATGCCAAATATTATGTCTCAAATGCCAATTTTAGTGCCTGAAATGCCGATAATAGTGCCTGAAATGCCAAATATTATGTCTCAAATGCCAATTTTAGTTCCTGAAATGCCAAATATAATGTCACAAATGCCAATTTTAGTGCCTGAAATGCCAATTATAGTGCCTGAAATGCCAAATATTATGTCTCAAAAGCCAATTTTAGTGCCTGAAATGCCGAATATAGTGCCTGAAATGCCAAATATTATTGCTCAAATGCCAATTTTAGTGCCTGAAATGCCAAATATAATGTCACAAATGCCAATTATAGTGCCTGAAATGCCAATTTTAGTGCCTGAAATGGCAAATATAATGTCACAAATGCCAATTATAGTGCCTGAAATGCCAAATATAATGTCACAAATGCCAATTATAGTGCCTGAAATGCCAATTTTAGTGCCTGAAATGGCAAATATAATGTCACAAATGCCAATTATAGTGCCTGAAATGCCAAATATTATGTCTCAAATGCCAATTTTAGTGCCTGAAATGCCAATTATAGTGCCTGAAATGCCAAATATTATGTCTCAAATGCCAATTTTAGTGCCTGAAATGCCAAATATAATGTCAAAAATGCCAATTATAGTGCCTGAAATGCCAATTATAGTGCCTGAAATGCCAAATATTATGTCTCAAATGCCAATTTTAGTGCCTGAAATGCCAAATATAATGTCACAAATGCCAATTTTAGTGCCTGAAATGCCAATTATAGTGCCTGAAATGCCAAATATTATGTCTCAAAAGCCAATTTTAGTGCCTGAAATGCCGATTGTAGTGCCTGAAATGCCAAATATTATGTCTCAAATGCCAATTTTAGTGCCTGAAATGCCAAATATTATGTCTCAAATGCCAATTTTAGTGCCTGAAATGCCAAATATAATGTCACAAATGCCAATTTTAGTGCCTGAAATGCCAATTATAGTGCCTGAAATGCCAATTATTATTTCTCAAATGCCAATTTTAGTGCCTGAAATGCCAATTATAGTGCCTGAAATGCCAAATATTATGTCTCAAATGCCAATTTTAGTGCCTGAAATGCCAAATATTACGTCACAAATGCCAATTATAGTGCCTGAAATGCCAAATATAATGTCACAAATGCAAATTTTTGTGTCTGAAATGCCAATTATAGTGTCTAAAATGCCAAATATTATGTCACAAATGCCAAATATAATGTCACAAATGCCAATTTTAGTGCCTGAAATGCCAAATATAATGTCACAAATGCCAATTATAGTGCCTGAAATGCCAAATATTATGTCTCAGATGCCAATTTTAGTGCCTGAAATGCCAATTATAGTGCCTGAAATGCCAAATATTATGTCTCAAATGCCAATTTTAGTGCCTGAAATGCCAAATATAATGTCACAAATGCCAATTTTAGTGCCTGAAATGCCGATTATAGTGCCTGAAATGCCGAATATAGTGCCTGAAATGCCAAATATTATGTCTCAAATGCCAATTTTAGTGCCTGAAATGCCAAATATAATGTCACAAATGCCAATTATAGTGCCTGAAATGCCAAATATTATGTCTCAAATGCCAATTTTAGTGCCTGAAATGCCAATTATAGTGCCTGAAATGCCAAATATTATGTCTCAAATGCCAATTTTAGTGCCTGAAATGCCAAATATAATGTCACAAATGCCAATTTTAGTGCCTGAAATGCCAATTATAGTGCCTGAAATGCCAAATATTATGTCTCAAAAGCCAATTTTAGTGCCTGAAATGCCGATTGTAGTGCCTGAAATGCCAAATATTATGTCTCAAATGCCAATTTTAGTGCCTGAAATGCCAAATATTATGTCTCAAATGCCAATTTTAGTGCCTGAAATGCCAAATATAATGTCACAAATGCCAATTTTAGTGCCTGAAATGCCAATTATAGTGCCTGAAATGCCAATTATTATTTCTCAAATGCCAATTTTAGTGCCTGAAATGCCAATTATAGTGCCTGAAATGCCAAATATTATGTCTCAAATGCCAATTTTAGTGCCTGAAATGCCAAATATTACGTCACAAATGCCAATTTTAGTGCCTGAAATGCCAAATATAATGTCACAAATGCAAATTTTAGTGCCTGAAATGCCAATTTTAGTGCCTGAAATGCCAAATATAATGTCACAAATGCCAATTTTAGTGCCTGAAATGCCAATTTTAGTGCCTGAAATGGCAAATATAATGTCACAAATGCCAATTTTAGTGCCTGAAATGCCGATTATAGTGCCTGAAATGACGAATATAGTGCCTGAAATGCCAAATATTATGTCTCAAATGCCAATTTTAGTGCCTGAAATGCCAAATATAATGTCACAAATGCCAATTTTAGTGCCTGAAATGCCAATTTTAGTGCCTGAAATGGCAAATATAATGTCACAAATGCCAATTTTAGTGCCTGAAATGCCGATTATAGTGCCTGAAATGCCAAATATTATGTCTCAAATGCCAATTTTAGTGCCTGAAATGCCGATAATAGTGCCTGAAATGCCAAATATTATGTCTCAAATGCCAATTTTAGTGCCTGAAATGCCAAATATAATGTCACAAATGCCAATTTTAGTGCCTGAAATGCCAATTATAGTGCCTGAAATCAAATATTATGTCTCAAAAGCCAATTTTAGTGCCTGAAATGCCGAATATAGTGCCTGAAATGCCAAATATTAGTGCTCAAATGCCAATTTTAGTGCCTGAAATGCCAAATATAATGTCACAAATGCCAATTATAGTGCCTGAAATGCCAATTTTAGTGCCTGAAATGGCAAATATAATGTCACAAATGCCAATTATAGTGCCTGAAATGCCAAATATTATGTCTCAAATGCCAATTTTAGTGCCTGAAATGCCAATTATAGTGCCTGAAATGCCAAATATTATGTCTCAAATGCCAATTTTAGTGCCTGAAATGCCAATTATAGTGCCTGAAATGCCAAATATTATGTCTCAAAAGCCAATTTTAGTGCCTGAAATGCCGATTGTAGTGCCTGAAATGCCAAATATTATGTCTCAAATGCCAATTTTAGTGCCTGAAATGCCAAATATTATGTCTCAAATGCCAATTTTAGTGCCTGAAATGCCAAATATAATGTCAAAAATGCCAATTTTAGTGCCTGAAATGCCAATTATAGTGCCTGAAATGCCAATTATTATTTCTCAAATGCCAATTTTAGTGCCTGAAATGCCAATTATAGTGCCTGAAATGCCAAATATTATGTCTCAAATGCCAATTTTAGTGCCTGAAATGCCAAATATTACGTCACAAATGCCAATTTTAGTGCCTGAAATGCCAAATATAATGTCACAAATGCAAATTTTTGTGTCTGAAATGCCAATTATAGTGTCTAAAATGCCAAATATTATGTCACAAATGCCAATTTTAGTGCCTGAAATGCCAAATATAATGTCACAAATGCCAATTATAGTGCCTGAAATGCCAAATATTATGTCTCAGATGCCAATTTTAGTGCCTGAAATGCCAATTATAGTGCCTGAAATGCCAAATATTATGTCTCAAATGCCAATTTTAGCGCCTGAAATGCCAAATATAATGTCACAAATGCCAATTTTAGTGCCTGAAATGCCAATTTTAGTGCCTGAAATGGCAAATATAATGTCACAAATGCCAATTTTAGTGCCTGAAATGCCGATTATAGTGCCTGAAATGCCGAATATAGTGCCTGAAATGCCAAATATTATGTCTCAAATGCCAATTTTAGTGCCTGAAATGCCAAATATTATGTCTCAAATGCCAATTTTAGTGCCTGAAATGCCAAATATAATGTCACAAATGCCAATTTTAGTGCCTGAAATGCCAATTATAGTGCCTGAAATGCCAAATATTATGTCTCAAAAGCCAATTTTAGTGCCTGAAATGCCGATTGTAGTGCCTGAAATGCCAAATATTATGTCTCAAATGCCAATTTTAGTGCCTGAAATGCCAAATATAATGTCACAAATGCCAATTTTAGTGCCTGAAATGCCAAATATAATGTCACAAATGCCAATTTTAGTGCCTGAAATGCCAATTATAGTGCCTGAAATGCCAATTATTATTTCTCAAATGCCAATTTTAGTGCCTGAAATGCCAATTATAGTGCCTGAAATGCCAAATATTATGTCTCAAATGCCAATTTTAGTGCCTGAAATGCCAAATATTACGTCACAAATGCCAATTTTAGTGCCTGAAATGGCAAATATAATGTCACAAATGCCAATTTTAGTGCCTGAAATGCCGATTATAGTGCCTGAAATGCCGAATATAGTGCCTGAAATGCCAAATATTATGTCTCAAATGCCAATTTTAGTGCCTGAAATGCCAAATATAATGTCACAAATGCCAATTTTAGTGCCTGAAATGCCAATTTTAGTGCCTGAAATGGCAAATATAATGTCACAAATGCCAATTTTAGTGCCTGAAATGCCGATTATAGTGCCTGAAATGCCAAATATTATGTCTCAAATGCCAATTTTAGTGCCTGAAATGCCGATAATAGTGCCTGAAATGCCAAATATTATGTCTCAAATGCCAATTTTAGTGCCTGAAATGCCAAATATAATGTCACAAATGCCAATTTTAGTGCCTGAAATGCCAATTATAGTGCCTGAAATGCCAAATATTATGTCTCAAAAGCCAATTTTAGTGCCTGAAATGCCGAATATAGTGCCTGAAATGCCAAATATTAGTGCTCAAATGCCAATTTTAGTGCCTGAAATGCCAAATATAATGTCACAAATGCCAATTATAGTGCCTGAAATGCCAATTTTAGTGCCTGAAATGGCAAATATAATGTCACAAATGCCAATTATAGTGCCTGAAATGCCAAATATTATGTCTCAAATGCCAATTTTAGTGCCTGAAATGCCAATTATAGTGCCTGAAATGCCAAATATTATGTCTCAAATGCCAATTTTAGTGCCTGAAATGCCAAATATAATGTCACAAATGCCAATTTTAGTGCCTGAAATGCCAATTATAGTGCCTGAAATGCCAAATATTATGTCTCAAAAGCCAATTTTAGTGCCTGAAATGCCGATTGTAGTGCCTGAAATGCCAAATATTATGTCTCAAATGCCAATTTTAGTGCCTGAAATGCCAAATATTATGTCTCAAATGCCAATTTTAGTGCCTGAAATGCCTAATATAATGTCACAAATGCCAATTTTAGTGCCTGAAATGCCAATTATAGTGCCTGAAATGCCAATTATTATTTCTCAAATGCCAATTTTAGTGCCTGAAATGCCAATTATAGTGCCTGAAATGCCAAATATTATGTCTCAAATGCCAATTTTAGTGCCTGAAATGCCAAATATTACGTCACAAATGCCAATTTTAGTGCCTGAAATGCCAAATATAATGTCACAAATGCAAATTTTTGTGTCTGAAATGCCAATTATAGTGTCTAAAATGCCAAATATTATGTCACAAATGCCAAATATAATGTCACAAATGCCAATTTTAGTGCCTGAAATGCCAAATATAATGTCACAAATGCCAATTATAGTGCCTGAAATGCCAAATATTATGTCTCAGATGCCAATTTTAGTGCCTGAAATGCCAATTATAGTGCCTGAAATGCCAAATATTATGTCTCAAATGCCAATTTTAGTGCCTGAAATGCCAAATATAATGTCACAAATGCCAATTTTAGTGCCTGAAATGCCAATTTTAGTGCCTGAAATGGCAAATATAATGTCACAAATGCCAATTTTAGTGCCTGAAATGCCGATTATAGTGCCTGAAATGCCGAATATAGTGCCTGAAATGCCAAATATTATGTCTCAAATGCCAATTTTAGTGCCTGAAATGCCAAATATAATGTCACAAATGCCAATTTTAGTGCCTGAAATGCCAATTTTAGTGCCTGAAATGGCAAATATAATGTCACAAATGCCAATTTTAGTGCCTGAAATGCCGATTATAGTGCCTGAAATGCCAAATATTATGTCTCAAATGCCAATTTTAGTGCCTGAAATGCCGATAATAGTGCCTGAAATGCCAAATATTATGTCTCAAATGCCAATTTTAGTGCCTGAAATGCCAAATATAATGTCAAAAATGCCAATTTTAGTGCCTGAAATGCCAATTATAGTGCCTGAAATGCCAAATATTATGTCTCAAAAGCCAGTTTTAGTGCCTGAAATGCCGAATATAGTGCCTGAAATGCCAAATATTAGTGCTCAAATGCCAATTTTAGTGCCTGAAATGCCAAATATAATGTCACAAATGCCAATTATAGTGCCTGAAATGCCAATTTTAGTGCCTGAAATGGCAAATATAATGTCACAAATGCCAATTATAGTGCCTGAAATGCCAAATATTATGTCACAAATGCCAATTATAGTGCCTGAAATGCCAATTTTAGTGCCTGAAATGGCAAATATAATGTCACAAATGCCAATTATAGTGCCTGAAATGCCAAATATAATGTCACAAATGCCAATTATAGTGCCTGAAATGCCAATTTTAGTGCCTGAAATGGCAAATATAATGTCACAAATGCCAATTATAGTGCCTGAAATGCCAAATATTATGTCTCAAATGCCAATTTTAGTGCCTGAAATGCCAATTATAGTGCCTGAAATGCCAAATATTATGTCTCAAATGCCAATTTTAGTGCCTGAAATGCCAAATATAATGTCAAAAATGCCAATTATAGTGCCTGAAATGCCAATTATAGTGCCTGAAATGCCAAATATTATGTCTCAAATGCCAATTTTAGTGCCTGAAATGCCAAATATAATGTCACAAATGCCAATTTTAGTGCCTGAAATGCCAATTATAGTGCCTGAAATGCCAAATATTATGTCTCAAAAGCCAATTTTAGTGCCTGAAATGCCGATTGTAGTGCCTGAAATGCCAAATATTATGTCTCAAATGCCAATTTTAGTGCCTGAAATGCCAAATATTATGTCTCAAATGCCAATTTTAGTGCCTGAAATGCCAAATATAATGTCACAAATGCCAATTTTAGTGCCTGAAATGCCAATTATAGTGCCTGAAATGCCAATTATTATTTCTCAAATGCCAATTTTAGTGCCTGAAATGCCAATTATAGTGCCTGAAATGCCAAATATTATGTCTCAAATGCCAATTTTAGTGCCTGAAATGCCAAATATTACGTCACAAATGCCAATTATAGTGCCTGAAATGCCAAATGTTATGTCTCAAATGCCAATTTTAGTGCCTGAAATGCCAAATATAATGTCAAAAATGCCAATTATAGTGCCTGAAATGCCAAATATTATGTCTCAAATGCCAATTTTAGTGCCTGAAATGCCAATTATAGTGCCTGAAATGCCAAATATTATGTCTCAAATGCCAATTTTAGTGCCTGAAATGCCAAATATAATGTCACAAATCCAATTTTAGTGCCTGAAATGCCAATTATAGTGCCTGAAATGCCAAATATTATGTCTCAAAAGCCAATTTTAGTGCCTGAAATGCCGATTGTAGTGCCTGAAATGCCAAATATTATGTCTCAAATGCCAATTTTAGTGCCTGAAATGCCAAATATAATGTCACAAATGCCAATTTTAGTGCCTGAAATGCCAAATATTATGTCACAAATGCCAATTTTAGTGCTTGAAATGCCAAATATTATGTCTCAAATGCCAATTTTAGTGCCTGAAATGCCAATTATAGTGCCTGAAATGCCAAATATTATGTCTCAAATGCCAATTTTAGTGCCTGAAATGCCAAATATTACGTCACAAATGCCAATTATAGTGCCTGAAATGCCAAATGTTATGTCTCAAATGCCAATTTTAGTGCCTGAAATGCCAAATATAATGTCAAAAATGCCAATTATAGTGCCTGAAATGCCAAATATTATGTCTCAAATGCCAATTTTAGTGCCTGAAATGCCAATTATAGTGCCTGAAATGCCAAATATTATGTCTCAAATGCCAATTTTAGTGCCTGAAATGCCAAATATAATGTCACAAATCCAATTTTAGTGCCTGAAATGCCAATTATAGTGCCTGAAATGCCAAATATTATGTCTCAAAAGCCAATTTTAGTGCCTGAAATGCCGATTGTAGTGCCTGAAATGCCAAATATTATGTCTCAAATGCCAATTTTAGTGCCTGAAATGCCAAATATAATGTCACAAATGCCAATTTTAGTGCCTGAAATGCCAAATATTATGTCACAAATGCCAATTTTAGTGCCTGAAATGCCAAATATAATGTCACAAATGCCAATTTTAGTGCCTGAAATGCCAATTATAGTGCCTGAAATGCCAATTATTATTTCTCAAATGCCAATTTTAGTGCCTGAAATGCCAATTATAGTGCCTGAAATGCCAAATATTATGTCTCAAATGCCAATTTTAGTGCCTGAAATGCCAAATATTACGTCACAAATGCCAATTTTAGTGCCTGAAATGCCAAATATAATGTCACAAATGCAAATTTTTGTGTCTGAAATGCTAATTATAGTGTCTAAAATGCCAAATATTATGTCACAAATGCCAAATATAATGTCACAAATGCCAATTTTAGTGCCTGAAATGCCAAATATAATGTCACAAATGCCAATTATAGTGCCTGAAATGCCAAATATTATGTCTCAGATGCCAATTTTAGTGCCTGAAATGCCAATTATAGTGCCTGAAATGCCAAATATTATGTCTCAAATGCCAATTTTAGTGCCTGAAATGCCAAATATAATGTCACAAATGCCAATTATAGTGCCTGAAATGCCAAATATTATGTCTCAAATGCCAATTTTAGTGCCTGAAATGCCAATTTTAGTGCCTGAAATGGCAAATATAATGTCACAAATGCCAATTTTAGTGCCTGAAATGCCAAATATTATGTCTCAAATGCCAATTTTAGTGCCTGAAATGCCAAATATTATGTCTCAAATGCCAATTTTAGTGCCTGAAATGCCAAATATAATGTCAAAAATGCCAATTATAGTGCCTGAAATGCCAAATATTATGTCTCAAATGCCAATTTTAGTGCCTGAAATGCCAATTATAGTGCCTGAAATGCCAAATATTATGTCTCAAATGCCAATTTTAGTGCCTGAAATGCCAAATATAATGTCACAAATCCAATTTTAGTGCCTGAAATGCCAATTATAGTGCCTGAAATGCCAAATATTATGTCTCAAAAGCCAATTTTAGTGCCTGAAATGCCGATTGTAGTGCCTGAAATGCCAAATATTATGTCTCAAATGCCAATTTTAGTGCCTGAAATGCCAAATATAATGTCACAAATGCCAATTTTAGTGCCTGAAATGCCAAATATTATGTCACAAATGCCAATTTTAGTGCTTGAAATGCCAAATATTATGTCTCAAATGCCAATTTTAGTGCCTGAAATGCCAATTATAGTGCCTGAAATGCCAAATATTATGTCTCAAATGCCAATTTTAGTGCCTGAAATGCCAAATATTACGTCACAAATGCCAATTATAGTGCCTGAAATGCCAAATGTTATGTCTCAAATGCCAATTTTAGTGCCTGAAATGCCAAATATAATGTCAAAAATGCCAATTATAGTGCCTGAAATGCCAAATATTATGTCTCAAATGCCAATTTTAGTGCCTGAAATGCCAATTATAGTGCCTGAAATGCCAAATATTATGTCTCAAATGCCAATTTTAGTGCCTGAAATGCCAAATATAATGTCACAAATCCAATTTTAGTGCCTGAAATGCCAATTATAGTGCCTGAAATGCCAAATATTATGTCTCAAAAGCCAATTTTAGTGCCTGAAATGCCGATTGTAGTGCCTGAAATGCCAAATATTATGTCTCAAATGCCAATTTTAGTGCCTGAAATGCCAAATATAATGTCACAAATGCCAATTTTAGTGCCTGAAATGCCAAATATTATGTCACAAATGCCAATTTTAGTGCCTGAAATGCCAAATATAATGTCACAAATGCCAATTTTAGTGCCTGAAATGCCAATTATAGTGCCTGAAATGCCAATTATTATTTCTCAAATGCCAATTTTAGTGCCTGAAATGCCAATTATAGTGCCTGAAATGCCAAATATTATGTCTCAAATGCCAATTTTAGTGCCTGAAATGCCAAATATTACGTCACAAATGCCAATTTTAGTGCCTGAAATGCCAAATATAATGTCACAAATGCAAATTTTTGTGTCTGAAATGCTAATTATAGTGTCTAAAATGCCAAATATTATGTCACAAATGCCAAATATAATGTCACAAATGCCAATTTTAGTGCCTGAAATGCCAAATATAATGTCACAAATGCCAATTATAGTGCCTGAAATGCCAAATATTATGTCTCAGATGCCAATTTTAGTGCCTGAAATGCCAATTATAGTGCCTGAAATGCCAAATATTATGTCTCAAATGCCAATTTTAGTGCCTGAAATGCCAAATATAATGTCACAAATGCCAATTATAGTGCCTGAAATGCCAAATATTATGTCTCAAATGCCAATTTTAGTGCCTGAAATGCCAATTTTAGTGCCTGAAATGGCAAATATAATGTCACAAATGCCAATTTTAGTGCCTGAAATGCCAAATATTATGTCTCAAATGCCAATTTTAGTGCCTGAAATGCCAAATATTATGTCTCAAATGCCAATTTTAGTGCCTGAAATGCCGATAATAGTGCCTGAAATGCCAAATATTATGTCTGAAATGCCAATTTTAGTGCCTGAAATGCCAAATATAATGTCACAAATGCCAATTTTAGTGCCTGAAATGCCAATTTTAGTGCCTGAAATGCCAAATATTATGTCTCAAAAGCCAATTTTAGTGCCTGAAATGCCGAATATAGTGCCTGAAATGCCAAATATTATGTCTCAAATGCCAATTTTAGTGCCTGAAATGCCAAATATAATGTCACAAATGCCAATTTTAGTGCCTGAAATGCCAATTTTAGTGCCTGAAATGGCAAATATAATGTCACAAATGCCAATTTTAGTGCCTGAAATGCCGATTATAGTGCCTGAAATGCCGAATATAGTGCCTGAAATGCCAAATATTATGTCTCAAATGCCAATTTTAGTGCCTGAAATGCCAAATATAATGTCACAAATGCCAATTTTAGTGCCTGAAATGCCAATTTTAGTGCCTGAAATGGCAAATATAATGTCACAAATGCCAATTTTAGTGCCTGAAATGCCGATTATAGTGCCTGAAATGCCAAATATTATGTCTCAAATGCCAATTTTAGATCCTGAAATGCCGATAATAGTGCCTGAAATGCCAAATATTATGTCTCAAATGCCAATTTTAGTGCCTGAAATGCCAAATATAATGTCACAAATGCCAATTTTAGTGCCTGAAATGCCAATTATAGTGCCTGAAATGCCAAATATTATGTCTCAAAAGCCAATTTTAGTGCCTGAAATGCCGAATATAGTGCCTGAAATGCCAAATATTATTGCTCAAATGCCAATTATAGTGTCTAAAATGCCAAATATTATGTCACAAATGCCAAATATAATGTCACAAATGCCAATTTTAGTGCCTGAAATGCCAAATATAATGTCACAAATGCCAATTATAGTGCCTGAAATGCCAAATATTATGTCTCAGATGCCAATTTTAGTGCCTGAAATGCCAATTATAGTGCCTGAAATGCCAAATATTATGTCTCAAATGCCAATTTTAGTGCCTGAAATGCCAAATATAATGTCACAAATGCCAATTATAGTGCCTGAAATGCCAAATATTATGTCTCAAATGCCAATTTTAGTGCCTGAAATGCCAATTATAGTGCCTGAAATGCCAAATATTATGTCTCAAATGCCAATTTTAGTGTCTGAAATGCCAAATATAATGTCACAAATGCCAATTTTAGTTCCTGAAATGCCAATTATAGTGCCTGAAATGCCAAATATTATGTCTCAAATGCCAATTTTAGTGCCTGAAATGCCGATAATAGTGCCTGAAATGCCAAATATTATGTCTGAAATGCCAATTTTAGTGCCTGAAATGCCAAATATAATGTCACAAATGCCAATTTTAGTGCCTGAAATGCCAATTATAGTGCCTGAAATGCCAAATATTATGTCTCAAAAGCCAATTTTAGTGCCTGAAATGCCGAATATAGTGCCTGAAATGCCAAATATTATGTCTCAAATGCCAATTTTAGTGCCTGAAATGCCAAATATAATGTCACAAATGCCAATTTTAGTGCCTGAAATGCCAATTTTAGTGCCTGAAATGGCAAATATAATGTCACAAATGCCAATTTTAGTGCCTGAAATGCCGATTATAGTGCCTGAAATGCCGAATATAGTGCCTGAAATGCCAAATATTATGTCTCAAATGCCAATTTTAGTGCCTGAAATGCCAAATATAATGTCACAAATGCCAATTTTAGTGCCTGAAATGCCAATTTTAGTGCCTGAAATGGCAAATATAATGTCACAAATGCCAATTTTAGTGCCTGAAATGCCGATTATAGTGCCTGAAATGCCAAATATTATGTCTCAAATGCCAATTTTAGATCCTGAAATGCCGATAATAGTGCCTGAAATGCCAAATATTATGTCTCAAATGCCAATTTTAGTGCCTGAAATGCCAAATATAATGTCACAAATGCCAATTTTAGTGCCTGAAATGCCAATTATAGTGCCTGAAATGCCAAATATTATGTCTCAAAAGCCAATTTTAGTGCCTGAAATGCCGAATATAGTGCCTGAAATGCCAAATATTATTGCTCAAATGCCAATTATAGTGTCTAAAATGCCAAATATTATGTCACAAATGCCAAATATAATGTCACAAATGCCAATTTTAGTGCCTGAAATGCCAAATATAATGTCACAAATGCCAATTATAGTGCCTGAAATGCCAAATATTATGTCTCAGATGCCAATTTTAGTGCCTGAAATGCCAATTATAGTGCCTGAAATGCCAAATATTATGTCTCAAATGCCAATTTTAGTGCCTGAAATGCCAAATATAATGTCACAAATGCCAATTATAGTGCCTGAAATGCCAAATATTATGTCTCAAATGCCAATTTTAGTGCCTGAAATGCCAATTATAGTGCCTGAAATGCCAAATATTATGTCTCAAATGCCAATTTTAGTGTCTGAAATGCCAAATATAATGTCACAAATGCCAATTTTAGTTCCTGAAATGCCAATTATAGTGCCTGAAATGCCAAATATTATGTCTCAAATGCCAATTTTAGTGCCTGAAATGCCGATAATAGTGCCTGAAATGCCAAATATTATGTCTGAAATGCCAATTTTAGTGCCTGAAATGCCAAATATAATGTCACAAATGCCAATTTTAGTGCCTGAAATGCCAATTATAGTGCCTGAAATGCCAAATATTATGTCTCAAAAGCCAATTTTAGTGCCTGAAATGCCGAATATAGTGCCTGAAATGCCAAATATTATGTCTCAAATGCCAATTTTAGTGCCTGAAATGCCAAATATAATGTCACAAATGCCAATTTTAGTGCCTGAAATGCCAATTTTAGTGCCTGAAATGGCAAATATAATGTCACAAATGCCAATTTTAGTGCCTGAAATGCCAATTTTAGTGCCTGAAATGGCAAATATAATGTCACAAATGCCAATTTTAGTGCCTGAAATGCCGATTATAGTGCCTGAAATGCCGAATATAGTGCCTGAAATGCCAAATATTATGTCTCAAATGCCAATTTTAGTGCCTGAAATGCCAAATATTATGTCTCAAATGCCAATTTTAGTGCCTGAAATGCCAAATATAATGTCACAAATGCCAATTTTAGTGCCTGAAATGCCAATTATAGTGCCTGAAATGCCAAATATTATGTCTCAAAAGCCAATTTTAGTGCCTGAAATGCCGATTGTAGTGCCTGAAATGCCAAATATTATGTCTCAAATGCCAATTTTAGTGCCTGAAATGCCAAATATTATGTCTCAAATGCCAATTTTAGTGCCTGAAATGCCAAATATAATGTCACAAATGCCAATTTTAGTGCCTGAAATGCCAATTATAGTGCCTGAAATGCCAATTATTATTTCTCAAATGCCAATTTTAGTGCCTGAAATGCCAATTATAGTGCCTGAAATGCCAAATATTATGTCTCAAATGCCAATTTTAGTGCCTGAAATGCCAAATATTACGTCACAAATGCCAATTTTAGTGCCTGAAATGGCAAATATAATGTCACAAATGCCAATTTTAGTGCCTGAAATGCCGATTATAGTGCCTGAAATGCCGAATATAGTGCCTGAAATGCCAAATATTATGTCTCAAATGCCAATTTTAGTGCCTGAAATGCCAAATATAATGTCACAAATGCCAATTTTAGTGCCTGAAATGCCAATTTTAGTGCCTGAAATGGCAAATATAATGTCACAAATGCCAATTTTAGTGCCTGAAATGCCGATTATAGTGCCTGAAATGCCAAATATTATGTCTCAAATGCCAATTTTAGTGCCTGAAATGCCGATAATAGTGCCTGAAATGCCAAATATTATGTCTCAAATGCCAATTTTAGTGCCTGAAATGCCAAATATAATGTCACAAATGCCAATTTTAGTGCCTGAAATGCCAATTATAGTGCCTGAAATGCCAAATATTATGTCTCAAAAGCCAATTTTAGTGCCTGAAATGCCGAATATAGTGCCTGAAATGCCAAATATTAGTGCTCAAATGCCAATTTTAGTGCCTGAAATGCCAAATATAATGTCACAAATGCCAATTATAGTGCCTGAAATGCCAATTTTAGTGCCTGAAATGGCAAATATAATGTCACAAATGCCAATTATAGTGCCTGAAATGCCAAATATTATGTCTCAAATGCCAATTTTAGTGCCTGAAATGCCAATTATAGTGCCTGAAATGCCAAATATTATGTCTCAAATGCCAATTTTAGTGCCTGAAATGCCAAATATAATGTCACAAATGCCAATTTTAGTGCCTGAAATGCCAATTATAGTGCCTGAAATGCCAAATATTATGTCTCAAAAGCCAATTTTAGTGCCTGAAATGCCGATTGTAGTGCCTGAAATGCCAAATATTATGTCTCAAATGCCAATTTTAGTGCCTGAAATGCCAAATATTATGTCTCAAATGCCAATTTTAGTGCCTGAAATGCCAAATATAATGTCACAAATGCCAATTTTAGTGCCTGAAATGCCAATTATAGTGCCTGAAATGCCAATTATTATTTCTCAAATGCCAATTTTAGTGCCTGAAATGCCAATTATAGTGCCTGAAATGCCAAATATTATGTCTCAAATGCCAATTTTAGTGCCTGAAATGCCAAATATTACGTCACAAATGCCAATTTTAGTGCCTGAAATGCCAAATATAATGTCACAAATGCAAATTTTTGTGTCTGAAATGCCAATTATAGTGTCTAAAATGCCAAATATTATGTCACAAATGCCAAATATAATGTCACAAATGCCAATTTTAGTGCCTGAAATGCCAAATATAATGTCACAAATGCCAATTATAGTGCCTGAAATGCCAAATATTATGTCTCAGATGCCAATTTTAGTGCCTGAAATGCCAATTATAGTGCCTGAAATGCCAAATATTATGTCTCAAATGCCAATTTTAGTGCCTGAAATGCCAAATATAATGTCACAAATGCCAATTTTAGTGCCTGAAATGCCAATTTTAGTGCCTGAAATGGCAAATATAATGTCACAAATGCCAATTTTAGTGCCTGAAATGCCGATTATAGTGCCTGAAATGCCGAATATAGTGCCTGAAATGCCAAATATTATGTCTCAAATGCCAATTTTAGTGCCTGAAATGCCAAATATAATGTCACAAATGCCAATTTTAGTGCCTGAAATGCCAATTTTAGTGCCTGAAATGGCAAATATAATGTCACAAATGCCAATTTTAGTGCCTGAAATGCCGATTATAGTGCCTGAAATGCCAAATATTATGTCTCAAATGCCAATTTTAGTGCCTGAAATGCCGATAATAGTGCCTGAAATGCCAAATATTATGTCTCAAATGCCAATTTTAGTGCCTGAAATGCCAAATATAATGTCAAAAATGCCAATTTTAGTGCCTGAAATGCCAATTATAGTGCCTGAAATGCCAAATATTATGTCTCAAAAGCCAGTTTTAGTGCCTGAAATGCCGAATATAGTGCCTGAAATGCCAAATATTAGTGCTCAAATGCCAATTTTAGTGCCTGAAATGCCAAATATAATGTCACAAATGCCAATTATAGTGCCTGAAATGCCAATTTTAGTGCCTGAAATGGCAAATATAATGTCACAAATGCCAATTATAGTGCCTGAAATGCCAAATATTATGTCTCAAATGCCAATTTTAGTGCCTGAAATGCCAATTATAGTGCCTGAAATGCCAAATGTTATGTCTCAAATGCCAATTTTAGTGCCTGAAATGCCAAATATAATGTCAAAAATGCCAATTATAGTGCCTGAAATGCCAAATATTATGTCTCAAATGCCAATTTTAGTGCCTGAAATGCCAATTATAGTGCCTGAAATGCCAATTATAGTGCCTGAAATGCCAAATATTATGTCTCAAAAGCCAATTTTAGTGCCTGAAATGCCGATTGTAGTGCCTGAAATGCCAAATATTATGTCTCAAATGCCAATTTTAGTGCCTGAAATGCCAAATATTATGTCTCAAATGCCAATTTTAGTGCCTGAAATGCCAAATATAATGTCACAAATGCCAATTTTAGTGCCTGAAATGCCAATTATAGTGCCTGAAATGCCAATTATTATTTCTCAAATGCCAATTTTAGTGCCTGAAATGCCAATTATAGTGCCTGAAATGCCAAATATTATGTCTCAAATGCCAATTTTAGTGCCTGAAATGCCAAATATTACGTCACAAATGCCAATTTTAGTGCCTGAAATGGCAAATATAATGTCACAAATGCCAATTTTAGTGCCTGAAATGCCGATTATAGTGCCTGAAATGCCGAATATAGTGCCTGAAATGCCAAATATTATGTCTCAAATGCCAATTTTAGTGCCTGAAATGCCAAATATAATGTCACAAATGCCAATTTTAGTGCCTGAAATGCCAATTTTAGTGCCTGAAATGGCAAATATAATGTCACAAATGCCAATTTTAGTGCCTGAAATGCCGATTATAGTGCCTGAAATGCCAAATATTATGTCTCAAATGCCAATTTTAGTGCCTGAAATGCCGATAATAGTGCCTGAAATGCCAAATATTATGTCTCAAATGCCAATTTTAGTGCCTGAAATGCCAAATATAATGTCACAAATGCCAATTTTAGTGCCTGAAATGCCAATTATAGTGCCTGAAATGCCAAATATTATGTCTCAAAAGCCAATTTTAGTGCCTGAAATGCCGAATATAGTGCCTGAAATGCCAAATATTAGTGCTCAAATGCCAATTTTAGTGCCTGAAATGCCAAATATAATGTCACAAATGCCAATTATAGTGCCTGAAATGCCAATTTTAGTGCCTGAAATGGCAAATATAATGTCACAAATGCCAATTATAGTGCCTGAAATGCCAAATATTATGTCTCAAATGCCAATTTTAGTGCCTGAAATGCCAATTATAGTGCCTGAAATGCCAAATATTATGTCTCAAATGCCAATTTTAGTGCCTGAAATGCCAAATATAATGTCACAAATGCCAATTTTAGTGCCTGAAATGCCAATTATAGTGCCTGAAATGCCAAATATTATGTCTCAAAAGCCAATTTTAGTGCCTGAAATGCCGATTGTAGTGCCTGAAATGCCAAATATTATGTCTCAAATGCCAATTTTAGTGCCTGAAATGCCAAATATTATGTCTCAAATGCCAATTTTAGTGCCTGAAATGCCAAATATAATGTCACAAATGCCAATTTTAGTGCCTGAAATGCCAATTATAGTGCCTGAAATGCCAATTATTATTTCTCAAATGCCAATTTTAGTGCCTGAAATGCCAATTATAGTGCCTGAAATGCCAAATATTATGTCTCAAATGCCAATTTTAGTGCCTGAAATGCCAAATATTACGTCACAAATGCCAATTTTAGTGCCTGAAATGCCAAATATAATGTCACAAATGCAAATTTTTGTGTCTGAAATGCCAATTATAGTGTCTAAAATGCCAAATATTATGTCACAAATGCCAAATATAATGTCACAAATGCCAATTTTAGTGCCTGAAATGCCAAATATAATGTCACAAATGCCAATTATAGTGCCTGAAATGCCAAATATTATGTCTCAGATGCCAATTTTAGTGCCTGAAATGCCAATTATAGTGCCTGAAATGCCAAATATTATGTCTCAAATGCCAATTTTAGTGCCTGAAATGCCAAATATAATGTCACAAATGCCAATTTTAGTGCCTGAAATGCCAATTTTAGTGCCCGAAATGGCAAATATAATGTCACAAATGCCAATTTTAGTGCCTGAAATGCCGATTATAGTGCCTGAAATGCCGAATATAGTGCCTGAAATGCCAAATATTATGTCTCAAATGCCAATTTTAGTGCCTGAAATGCCAAATATAATGTCACAAATGCCAATTTTAGTGCCTGAAATGCCAATTTTAGTGCCTGAAATGGCAAATATAATGTCACAAATGCCAATTTTAGTGCCTGAAATGCCGATTATAGTGCCTGAAATGCCAAATATTATGTCTCAAATGCCAATTTTAGTGCCTGAAATGCCGATAATAGTGCCTGAAATGCCAAATATTATGTCTCAAATGCCAATTTTAGTGCCTGAAATGCCAAATATAATGTCAAAAATGCCAATTTTAGTGCCTGAAATGCCAATTATAGTGCCTGAAATGCCAAATATTATGTCTCAAAAGCCAGTTTTAGTGCCTGAAATGCCGAATATAGTGCCTGAAATGCCAAATATTAGTGCTCAAATGCCAATTTTAGTGCCTGAAATGCCAAATATAATGTCACAAATGCCAATTATAGTGCCTGAAATGCCAATTTTAGTGCCTGAAATGGCAAATATAATGTCACAAATGCCAATTATAGTGCCTGAAATGCCAAATATTATGTCTCAAATGCCAATTTTAGTGCCTGAAATGCCAATTATAGTGCCTGAAATGCCAAATGTTATGTCTCAAATGCCAATTTTAGTGCCTGAAATGCCAAATATAATGTCAAAAATGCCAATTATAGTGCCTGAAATGCCAAATATTATGTCTCAAATGCCAATTTTAGTGCCTGAAATGCCAATTATAGTGCCTGAAATGCCAAATATTATGTCTCAAATGCCAATTTTAGTGCCTGAAATGCCAAATATAATGTCACAAATCCAATTTTAGTGCCTGAAATGCCAATTATAGTGCCTGAAATGCCAAATATTATGTCTCAAAAGCCAATTTTAGTGCCTGAAATGCCGATTGTAGTGCCTGAAATGCCAAATATTATGTCTCAAATGCCAATTTTAGTGCCTGAAATGCCAAATATAATGTCACAAATGCCAATTTTAGTGCCTGAAATGCCAAATATTATGTCACAAATGCCAATTTTAGTGCTTGAAATGCCAAATATTATGTCTCAAATGCCAATTTTAGTGCCTGAAATGCCAAATATAATGTCACAAATGCCAATTTTAGTGCCTGAAATGCCAATTATAGTGCCTGAAATGCCAATTATTATTTCTCAAATGCCAATTTTAGTGCCTGAAATGCCAATTATAGTGCCTGAAATGCCAAATATTATGTCTCAAATGCCAATTTTAGTGCCTGAAATGCCAAATATTACGTCACAAATGCCAATTTTAGTGCCTGAAATGCCAAATATAATGTCACAAATGCAAATTTTTGTGTCTGAAATGCTAATTATAGTGTCTAAAATGCCAAATATTATGTCACAAATGCCAAATATAATGTCACAAATGCCAATTTTAGTGCCTGAAATGCCAAATATAATGTCACAAATGCCAATTATAGTGCCTGAAATGCCAAATATTATGTCTCAGATGCCAATTTTAGTGCCTGAAATGCCAATTATAGTGCCTGAAATGCCAAATATTATGTCTCAAAAGCCAGTTTTAGTGCCTGAAATGCCGAATATAGTGAGTGAAATGCCAAATATTAGTGCTCAAATGCCAATTTTAGTGCCTGAAATGCCAAATATAATGTCACAAATGCCAATTATAGTGCCTGAAATGCCAATTTTAGTGCCTGAAATGGCAAATATAATGTCACAAATGCCAATTATAGTGCCTGAAATGCCAAATATTATGTCTCAAATGCCAATTTTAGTGCCTGAAATGCCAATTATAGTGCCTGAAATGCCAAATGTTATGTCTCAAATGCCAATTTTAGTGCCTGAAATGCCAAATATAATGTCAAAAATGCCAATTATAGTGCCTGAAATGCCAAATATTATGTCTCAAATGCCAATTTTAGTGCCTGAAATGCCAATTATAGTGCCTGAAATGCCAAATATTATGTCTCAAATGCCAATTTTAGTGCCTGAAATGCCAAATATAATGTCACAAATCCAATTTTAGTGCCTGAAATGCCAATTATAGTGCCTGAAATGCCAAATATTATGTCTCAAAAGCCAATTTTAGTGCCTGAAATGCCGATTGTAGTGCCTGAAATGCCAAATATTATGTCTCAAATGCCAATTTTAGTGCCTGAAATGCCAAATATAATGTCACAAATGCCAATTTTAGTGCCTGAAATGCCAAATATTATGTCACAAATGCCAATTTTAGTGCTTGAAATGCCAAATATTATGTCTCAAATGCCAATTTTAGTGCCTGAAATGCCAAATATAATGTCACAAATGCCAATTTTAGTGCCTGAAATGCCAATTATAGTGCCTGAAATGCCAATTATTATTTCTCAAATGCCAATTTTAGTGCCTGAAATGCCAATTATAGTGCCTGAAATGCCAAATATTATGTCTCAAATGCCAATTTTAGTGCCTGAAATGCCAAATATTACGTCACAAATGCCAATTTTAGTGCCTGAAATGCCAAATATAATGTCACAAATGCAAATTTTTGTGTCTGAAATGCTAATTATAGTGTCTAAAATGCCAAATATTATGTCACAAATGCCAAATATAATGTCACAAATGCCAATTTTAGTGCCTGAAATGCCAAATATAATGTCACAAATGCCAATTATAGTGCCTGAAATGCCAAATATTATGTCTCAGATGCCAATTTTAGTGCCTGAAATGCCAATTATAGTGCCTGAAATGCCAAATATTATGTCTCAAATGCCAATTTTAGTGCCTGAAATGCCAAATATAATGTCACAAATGCCAATTATAGTGCCTGAAATGCCAAATATTATGTCTCAAATGCCAATTTTAGTGCCTGAAATGCCAATTTTAGTGCCTGAAATGGCAAATATAATGTCACAAATGCCAATTTTAGTGCCTGAAATGCCAAATATTATGTCTCAAATGCCAATTTTAGTGCCTGAAATGCCAAATATTATGTCTCAAATGCCAATTTTAGTGCCTGAAATGCCGATAATAGTGCCTGAAATGCCAAATATTATGTCTGAAATGCCAATTTTAGTGCTTGAAATGCCAAATATTATGTCTCAAATGCCAATTTTAGTGCCTGAAATGCCAAATATAATGTCACAAATGCCAATTTTAGTGCCTGAAATGCCAATTATAGTGCCTGAAATGCCAATTATTATTTCTCAAATGCCAATTTTAGTGCCTGAAATGCCAATTATAGTGCCTGAAATGCCAAATATTATGTCTCAAATGCCAATTTTAGTGCCTGAAATGCCAAATATTACGTCACAAATGCCAATTTTAGTGCCTGAAATGCCAAATATAATGTCACAAATGCAAATTTTTGTGTCTGAAATGCTAATTATAGTGTCTAAAATGCCAAATATTATGTCACAAATGCCAAATATAATGTCACAAATGCCAATTTTAGTGCCTGAAATGCCAAATATAATGTCACAAATGCCAATTATAGTGCCTGAAATGCCAAATATTATGTCTCAGATGCCAATTTTAGTGCCTGAAATGCCAATTATAGTGCCTGAAATGCCAAATATTATGTCTCAAATGCCAATTTTAGTGCCTGAAATGCCAAATATAATGTCACAAATGCCAATTATAGTGCCTGAAATGCCAAATATTATGTCTCAAATGCCAATTTTAGTGCCTGAAATGCCAATTTTAGTGCCTGAAATGGCAAATATAATGTCACAAATGCCAATTTTAGTGCCTGAAATGCCAAATATTATGTCTCAAATGCCAATTTTAGTGCCTGAAATGCCAAATATTATGTCTCAAATGCCAATTTTAGTGCCTGAAATGCCGATAATAGTGCCTGAAATGCCAAATATTATGTCTGAAATGCCAATTTTAGTGCCTGAAATGCCAAATATAATGTCACAAATGCCAATTTTAGTGCCTGAAATGCCAATTTTAGTGCCTGAAATGCCAAATATTATGTCTCAAAAGCCAATTTTAGTGCCTGAAATGCCGAATATAGTGCCTGAAATGCCAAATATTATGTCTCAAATGCCAATTTTAGTGCCTGAAATGCCAATTTTAGTGCCTGAAATGGCAAATATAATGTCACAAATGCCAATTTTAGTGCCTGAAATGCCGATTATAGTGCCTGAAATGCCGAATATAGTGCCTGAAATGCCAAATATTATGTCTCAAATGCCAATTTTAGTGCCTGAAATGCCAAATATAATGTCACAAATGCCAATTTTAGTGCCTGAAATGCCAATTTTAGTGCCTGAAATGGCAAATATAATGTCACAAATGCCAATTTTAGTGCCTGAAATGCCGATTATAGTGCCTGAAATGCCAAATATTATGTCTCAAATGCCAATTTTAGATCCTGAAATGCCGATAATAGTGCCTGAAATGCCAAATATATCTCAAATGCCAATTTTAGTGCCTGAAATGCCAAATATAATGTCACAAATGCCAATTTTAGTGCCTGAAATGCCAATTATAGTGCCTGAAATGCCAAATATTATGTCTCAAAAGCCAATTTTAGTGCCTGAAATGCCGAATATAGTGCCTGAAATGCCAAATATTATTGCTCAAATGCCAATTATAGTGTCTAAAATGCCAAATATTATGTCACAAATGCCAAATATAATGTCACAAATGCCAATTTTAGTGCCTGAAATGCCAAATATAATGTCACAAATGCCAATTATAGTGCCTGAAATGCCAAATATTATGTCTCAGATGCCAATTTTAGTGCCTGAAATGCCAATTATAGTGCCTGAAATGCCAAATATTATGTCTCAAATGCCAATTTTAGTGCCTGAAATGCCAAATATAATGTCACAAATGCCAATTATAGTGCCTGAAATGCCAAATATTATGTCTCAAATGCCAATTTTAGTGCCTGAAATGCCAATTATAGTGCCTGAAATGCCAAATATTATGTCTCAAATGCCAATTTTAGTGTCTGAAATGCCAAATATAATGTCACAAATGCCAATTTTAGTTCCTGAAATGCCAATTATAGTGCCTGAAATGCCAAATATTATGTCTCAAATGCCAATTTTAGTGCCTGAAATGCCGATAATAGTGCCTGAAATGCCAAATATTATGTCTGAAATGCCAATTTTAGTGCCTGAAATGCCAAATATAATGTCACAAATGCCAATTTTAGTGCCTGAAATGCCAATTATAGTGCCTGAAATGCCAAATATTATGTCTCAAAAGCCAATTTTAGTGCCTGAAATGCCGAATATAGTGCCTGAAATGCCAAATATTATGTCTCAAATGCCAATTTTAGTGCCTGAAATGCCAAATATAATGTCACAAATGCCAATTTTAGTGCCTGAAATGCCAATTTTAGTGCCTGAAATGGCAAATATAATGTCACAAATGCCAATTTTAGTGCCTGAAATGCCGATTATAGTGCCTGAAATGCCGAATATAGTGCCTGAAATGCCAAATATTATGTCTCAAATGCCAATTTTAGTGCCTGAAATGCCAAAAATAATGTCACAAATGCCAATTTTAGTGCCTGAAATGCCAATTTTAGTGCCTGAAATGGCAAATATAATGTCACAAATGCCAATTTTAGTGCCTGAAATGCCGATTATAGTGCCTGAAATGCCAAATATAATGTCAAAAATGCCAATTTTAGTGCCTGAAATGCCAAATATAATGTCACAAATGCCAATTTTAGTGCCTGAAATGCCAAATATTATGTCTCAAATGCCAATTTTAGTGCCTGAAATGCCAAATATAATGTCAAAAATGCCAATTTTAGTGCCTGAAATGCCAAATATTATGTCACAAGTGCCAATTTTAGTGCCTGAAATGCTAAATATTATGTCACAAATGCCAATTTTAGTGCCTGAAATGCCAATTATAGTGCCTGAAATGACAAATATTATGTCTCAAATCCCAATTTTAGTGCCTGAAATGCCAATTATAGTGCCTGAAATGCCAAATATAATGTCACAAATGCCAATTTTAGTGCCTGAAATGCCGATTATAGTGCCTGAAATGCCAAATATAATGTCAAAAATGCCAATTTTAGTGCCTGAAATGCCAAATATAATGTCACAAATGCCAATTTTAGTGCCTGAAATACCAAATATTATGTCTCAAATGCCAATTTTAGTGATTGAAATGCCAATTTTAGTGCATGAAATGCCAAATATTATGTCTCAAATGCCAATTTTAGTGCCTAAAATGCCAATTATAGTGCCTGAAATGCCAAATATTATGTCTCAAATGCCAATTTTAGTGCCTGAAATGCCAAATATAATGTCACAAATGCCAATTATAGTGCCTGAAATGCCAAATATTATGTCTCAAATGCCAATCTTAGTGCCTGAAATGCCAATTATAGTGCCTGAAATGCCAAATATTATGTCTCAAATGCCAATTTTAGTGCCTGAAATGCCGAATATAGTGCCTGAAATGCCAAATATTATGTCTCAAATGCCAATTTTAGTGCCTGAAATGCCAAATATAATGTCACAAATGCCAATTTTAGTGCCTGAAATGGCAAATATAATGTCACAAATGCCAATTTTAGTGCCTGAAATGCCGATTATAGTGCCTGAAATGGCGAATATAGTGCCTGAAATGCCAAATATTATGTCTCAAATGCCAATTTTAGTGCCTGAAATGCCAAATATAATGTCACAAATGCCAATTTTAGTGCCTGAAATGGCAAATATAATGTCACAAATGCCAATTTTAGTGCCTGAAATGCCGATTATAGTGCCTGAAATGCCAAATATTATGTCTCAAATGCCAATTTTAGTGCCTGAAATGCCGATAATAGTGCCTGAAATGCCAAATATTATGTCTCAAATGCCAATTTTAGTGCCTGAAATGCCAAATATAATGTCACAAATGCCAATTTTAGTGCCTGAAATGCCAAATATTATGTCTCAAAAGCCAATTTTAGTGCCTGAAATGCCAAATATAATGTCACAAATGCCAATTTTAGTGCCTGAAATGCCAATTTTAGTGCCTGAAATGGCAAATATAATGTCACAAATGCCAATTTTAGTGCCTGAAATGCCGATTATAGTGCCTGAAATGCCAAATATTATGTCTCAAATGCCAATTTTAGATCCTGAAATGCCGATAATAGTGCCTGAAATGCCAAATATTATGTCTCAAATGCCAATTTTAGTGCCTGAAATGCCAAATATAATGTCACAAATGCCAATTTTAGTGCCTGAAATGCCAATTATAGTGCCTGAAATGCCAAATATTATGTCTCAAAAGCCAATTTTAGTGCCTGAAATGCCGAATATAGTGCCTGAAATGCCAAATATTATTGCTCAAATGCCAATTTTAGTGCCTGAAATGCCAAATATAATGTCACAAATGCCAATTATAGTGCCTGAAATGCCAATTTTAGTGCCTGAAATGGCAAATATAATGTCACAAATGCCAATTTTAGTGCCTGAAATGCCGATTATAGTGCCTGAAATGCCAAATATAATGTCAAAAATGCCAATTTTAGTGCCTGAAATGCCAAATATAATGTCACAAATGCCAATTTTAGTGCCTGAAATGCCAAATATTATGTCTCAAATGCCAATTTTAGTGCCTGAAATGCCAAATATAATGTCAAAAATGCCAATTTTAGTGCCTGAAATGCCAAATATTATGTCACAAGTGCCAATTTTAGTGCCTGAAATGCTAAATATTATGTCACAAATGCCAATTTTAGTGCCTGAAATGCCAATTATAGTGCCTGAAATGACAAATATTATGTCTCAAATCCCAATTTTAGTGCCTGAAATGCCAATTATAGTGCCTGAAATGCCAAATATAATGTCACAAATGCCAATTTTAGTGCCTGAAATGCCGATTATAGTGCCTGAAATGCCAAATATAATGTCAAAAATGCCAATTTTAGTGCCTGAAATGCCAAATATAATGTCACAAATGCCAATTTTAGTGCCTGAAATACCAAATATTATGTCTCAAATGCCAATTTTAGTGATTGAAATGCCAATTTTAGTGCATGAAATGCCAAATATTATGTCTCAAATGCCAATTTTAGTGCCTAAAATGCCAATTATAGTGCCTGAAATGCCAAATATTATGTCTCAAATGCCAATTTTAGTGCCTGAAATGCCAAATATAATGTCACAAATGCCAATTATAGTGCCTGAAATGCCAAATATTATGTCTCAAATGCCAATCTTAGTGCCTGAAATGCCAATTATAGTGCCTGAAATGCCAAATATTATGTCTCAAATGCCAATTTTAGTGCCTGAAATGCCGAATATAGTGCCTGAAATGCCAAATATTATGTCTCAAATGCCAATTTTAGTGCCTGAAATGCCAAATATAATGTCACAAATGCCAATTTTAGTGCCTGAAATGGCAAATATAATGTCACAAATGCCAATTTTAGTGCCTGAAATGCCGATTATAGTGCCTGAAATGGCGAATATAGTGCCTGAAATGCCAAATATTATGTCTCAAATGCCAATTTTAGTGCCTGAAATGCCAAATATAATGTCACAAATGCCAATTTTAGTGCCTGAAATGGCAAATATAATGTCACAAATGCCAATTTTAGTGCCTGAAATGCCGATTATAGTGCCTGAAATGCCAAATATTATGTCTCAAATGCCAATTTTAGTGCCTGAAATGCCGATAATAGTGCCTGAAATGCCAAATATTATGTCTCAAATGCCAATTTTAGTGCCTGAAATGCCAAATATAATGTCACAAATGCCAATTTTAGTGCCTGAAATGCCAAATATTATGTCTCAAAAGCCAATTTTAGTGCCTGAAATGCCGAATATAGTGCCTGAAATGCCAAATATTATTGCTCAAATGCCAATTTTAGTGCCTGAAATGCCAAATATAATGTCACAAATGCCAATTATAGTGCCTGAAATGCCAATTTTAGTGCCTGAAATGGCAAATATAATGTCACAAATGCCAATTTTAGTGCCTGAAATGCCGATTATAGTGCCTGAAATGCCAAATATAATGTCAAAAATGCCAATTTTAGTGCCTGAAATGCCAAATATAATGTCACAAATGCCAATTTTAGTGCCTGAAATGCCGATTATAGTGCCTGAAATGCCAAATATAATGTCAAAAATGCCAATTTTAGTGCCTGAAATGCCAAATATAATGTCAAAAATGCCAATTTTAGTGCCTGAAATGCCAAATATTATGTCACAAATGCCAATTTTAGTGCCTGAAATGCTAAATATTATGTCACAAATGCCAATTTTAGTGCCTGAAATGCCAATTATAGTGCCTGAAATGACAAATATTATGTCTCAAATCCCAATTTTAGTGCCTGAAATGCCAATTATAGTGCCTGAAATGCCAAATATAATGTCACAAATGCCAATTTTAGTGCCTGAAATGCCGATTATAGTGCCTGAAATGCCAAATATAATGTCAAAAATGCCAATTTTAGTGCCTGAAATGCCAAATATAATGTCACAAATGCCAATTTTAGTGCCTGAAATACCAAATATTATGTCTCAAATGCCAATTTTAGTGCCTGAAATGCCAAATATAATGTCACAAATGCCAATTTTAGTGATTGAAATGCCAATTTTAGTGCATGAAATGCCAAATATAATGTCACAAATGCCAATTTTAGTGCCTGAAATGCCGATTATAGTGTCTGAAATGCCAAATATAATGTCACAAATGCCAATTATAGTGCCTGAAATGCCAAATATTATGTCTCAAATGCCAATTTTAGTGCCTGAAATGCCAATTATAGTGCCTGAAATGCCAAATATTATGTCTCAAATGCCAATTTTAGTGCCTGAAATGCCAAATATAATGTCACAAATGCCAATTATAGTGCCTGAAATGCCAAATATTATGTCTCAAATGCCAATTTTAGTGCCTGAAATGCCAATTATAGTGCCTGAAATGCCAAATATTATGTCTCAAATGCCAATTTTAGTGCCTGAAATGCCAAATATAATGTCACAAATGCCAATTTTAGTGCCTGAAATGCCAATTATAGTGCCTGAAATGCCAAATATTATGTCTCAACAGCCAATTTTAGTGCCTGAAATGCCGACTATAGTGCCTGAAATGCCAAATATTATGTCTCAAATGCCAATTTTAGTGCCTGAAATGCCAAATATAATGTCACAAATGCCAATTTTAGTGCCTGAAATGCCAATTTTAGTGCCTGAAATGCCAAATATAATGTCACAAATGCCAATTTTAGTGCCTGAAATGCCGATTATAGTGCCTGAAATGCCAAATATTATGTCAAAAATGCCAATTTTAGTGCCTGAAATGCCAAATATAATGTCACAAATGCCAATTTTAGTGCCTGAAATACCAAATATTATGTCTCAAATGCCAATTTTAGTGCCTGAAATGCCAAATATAATGTCACAAATGCCAATTTTAGTGATTGAAATGCCAATTTTAGTGCCTGAAATGCCAAATTTAATGCCACAAATGCCAATTTTAGTGCCTGAAATGCCGATTATAGTGCCTGAAATGCCAAATATAATGTCACAAATGCCAATTTTAGTGCCTGAAATGCCAAATATAATGTCAAAAATGCCAATTTTAGTGCCTGAAATGCCAAATATTATGTCACAAATGCCAATTTTAGTGCCTGAAATGCCAAATATTATGTCACAAATGCCAATTTTAGTGCCTGAAATGACAAATATTATGTCTCAAATCCCAATTTTAGTGCCTGAAATTCCAATTATAGTGTCTAAAATGCCAAATATTATGTCACAAATGCCAATTATAGTGCCTGAAATGCCAAATATAATGTCACAAATGCCAATTTTAGTGCCTGAAATGCCAATTATAGTGCCTGAAATGCCAAATATTATGTCTCAACAGCCAATTTTAGTGCCTGAAATGCCGACTATAGTGCCTGAAATGCCAAATATTATGTCTCAAATGCCAATTTTAGTGCCTGAAATGCCTAATATAATGTCACAAATGCCAATTTTAGTGCCTGAAATGCTAATTTTAGTGCCTGAAATGCCAAATATAATGTCACAAATGCCAATTTTAGTGCCTGAAATGCCGATTATAGTGCCTGAAATGCCAAATATTATGTCAAAAATGCCAATTTTAGTGCCTGAAATGCCAAATATAATGCCACAAATGCCAATTTTAGTGCCTGAAATACCAAATATTATGTCTAAAATGCCAATTTTAGTGCCTGAAATGCCAAATATAATGTCACAAATGCCAATTTTAGTGATTGAAATGCCAATTTTAGTGCCTGAAATGCCAAATTTAATGCCACAAATGCCAATTTTAGTGCCTGAAATGCCGATTATAGTGCCTGAAATGCCAAATATAATGTCACAAATGCCAATTTTAGTGCCTGAAATGCCAAATATAATGTCAAAAATGCCAATTTTAGTGCCTGAAATGCCAAATATTATGTCACAAATGCCAATTTTAGTGTCTGAAATGCCCAATATTATGTCACAAATGCCAATTTTAGTGCCTGAAATGACAAATATTATGTCTCAAATCCCAATTTTAGTGCCTGAAATGCCAATTATAGTGTCTAAAATGCCAAATATTATGTCACAAATGCCAATTATAGTGCCTGAAATGCCAAATATTATGTCTCAAATGCCAATTGTAGTGCCTGAAATGCCAAATATAATGTCACAAATGCCAATTTTAGTGCCTGAAATGCCAAATATAATGTCACAAATGCCAATTATAGTGCCTGAAATGCCAAATATTATGTCTCAAATGCCAATTTTAGTGCCTGAAATGCCAATTATAGTGCCTGAAATGCCAAATATTATGTCTCAAATGCCAATTTTAGTGCCTGAAATGCCAAATATAATGTCACAAATGCCAATTTTAGTGCCTGAAATGCCAATTATAGTGCCTGAAATGCCAATTATTATTTCTCAAATGCCAATTTTAGTGCCTGAAATGCCAATTATAGTGCCTGAAATGCCAAATATTATGTCTCAAATGCCAATTTTAGTGCCTGAAATGCCAAATATTACGTCACAAATGCCAATTATAGTGCCTGAAATGCCAAATATAATGTCACAAATGCAAATTTTTGTGTCTGAAATGCCAATTATAGTGTCTAAAATGCCAAATATTATGTCTCAAATGCCAATTTTAGTGCCTGAAATGCCAAATATAATGTCACAAATGCCAATTTTAGTGCCTGAAATGCCAAATATTATGTCACAAATGCCAATTTTAGTGCCTGAAATGCTAAATATTATGTCTCAAATGCCAATTTTAGTGCCTGAAATGCCAATTATAGTGCCTGAAATGCCAATTATTATTTCTCAAATGCCAATTTTAGTGCCTGAAATGCCAATTATAGTGCCTGAAATGCCAAATATTATGTCTCAAATGCCAATTTTAGTGCCTGAAATGCCAAATATTACGTCACAAATGCCAATTTTAGTGCCTGAAATGCCAAATATAATGTCACAAATGCAAATTTTTGTGTCTGAAATGCCAATTATAGTGTCTAAAATGCCAAATATTATGTCACAAATGCCAAATATAATGTCACAAATGCCAATTTTAGTGCCTGAAATGCCAAATATAATGTCACAAATGCCAATTATAGTGCCTGAAATGCCAAATATTATGTCTCAAATGCCAATTTTAGTGCCTGAAATGCCAATTATAGTGCCTGAAATGCCAAATATTATGTCTCAAATGCCAATTATAGTGCCTGAAATGCCAAATATTATGTCTCAAATGCCAATTTTAGTGCCTGAAATGCCAATTATAGTGCCTGAAATGCCAAATATTATGTCTCAAATGCCAATTTTAGTGTCTGAAATGCCAAATATAATGTCACAAATGCCAATTTTAGTGCCTGAAATGCCAATTATAGTGCCTGAAATGCCAAATATTATGTCTCAAATGCCAATTTTAGTGCCTGAAATGCCGATAATAGTGCCTGAAATGCCAAATATAATGTCACAAATGCCAATTTTAGTGCCTGAAATGCCGATTATAGTGCCTGAAATGCCAAATATAATGTCACAAATGCCAATTTTAGTGCCTGAAATGCCAAATATAATGTCAAAAATGCCAATTTTAGTGCCTGAAATGCCAAATATTATGTCACAAATGCCAATTTTAGTGCCTGAAATGGCAAATATAATGTCACAAATGCCAATTTTAGTGCCTGAAATGCCGATTATAGTGCCTGAAATGCCAAATATAATGTCAAAAATGCCAATTTTAGTGCCTGAAATGCCAAATATAATGTCACAAATGCCAATTTTAGTGCCTGAAATGCCAAATATTATGTCTCAAATGCCAATTTTTGTGCCTGAAATGCCAAATATAATGTCACAAATGCCAATTTTAGTGATTGAAATGCCAATTTTAGTGCCTGAAATGCCAAATATAATGTCACAAATGCCAATTTTAGTGCCTGAAATGCCGATTATAGTGCCTGAAATGCCAAATATAATGTCAAAAATGCCAATTTTAGTGCCTGAAATGCCAAATATAATGTCACAAATGCCAATTTTAGTGCCTGAAATGCCAAATATAATGTCACAAATGCCAATTTTAGTGCCTGAAATGCGGATTATAGTGCCTGAAATGCCAAATATAATGTCACAAATGCCAATTTTAGTGCCTGAAATGCCAAATATTATGTCACAAATGCCAATTTTAGTGCCTGAAATGCCAATTATAGTGCCTGAAATGCCAAATATTATGTCTCAAATGCAAATTTTAGTGCCTGAAATGCCGATAATAGTGCCTGAAATGCCAAATATTATGTCTCAAATGCCAATTTTAGTGCCTGAAATGCCAAATATAATGTCACAAATGCCAATTTTAGTGCCTGAAATGCCAATTATAGTGCCTGAAATGCCAAATATTATGTCTCAAAAGCCAATTTTAGTGCCTGAAATGCCGAATATAGTGCCTGAAATGCCAAATATTATTGCTCAAATGCCAATTTTAGTGCCTGAAATGCCAAATATAATGTCACAAATGCCAATTATAGTGCCTGAAATGCCAATTTTAGTGCCTGAAATGGCAAATATAATGTCACAAATGCCAATTTTAGTGCCTGAAATGCCGATTATAGTGCCTGAAATGCCAAATATAATGTCAAAAATGCCAATTTTAGTGCCTGAAATGCCAAATATAATGTCACAAATGCTAATTTTAGTGCCTGAAATGCCAAATATTATGTCTCAAATGCCAATTTTAGTGCCTGAAATGCCAAATATAATGTCACAAATGCCAATTTTAGTGATTGAAATGCCAATTTTAGTGCCTGAAATGCCAAAAATAATGTCACAAATGCCAATTTTAGTGCCTGAAATGCCAAATATTATGTCTCAAATGCCAAATTTAGTGCCTGAAATGCCAAATATAATGTCACAAATGCCAATTTTAGTGCCTGAAATGCCAAATATAATGTCAAAAATGCCAATTTTAGTGCCTGAAATGCCAAATATAATGTCAAAAATGCCAATTTTAGTGCCTGAAATGCCAAATATAATGTCACAAATGCCAATTTTAGTGCCTGAAATGCCAATTATAGTGCCTGAAATGCCAAATATTATGTCTCAAAAGCCAATTTTAGTGCCTGAAATGCCGAATATAGTGCCTGAAATGCCAAATATTATTGCTCAAATGCCAATTTTAGTGCCTGAAATGGCAAATATAATGTCACAAATGCCAATTTTAGTGCCTGAAATGCCGATTATAGTGCCTGAAATGCCAAATATAATGTCAAAAATGCCAATTTTAGTGCCTGAAATGCCAAATATAATGTCACAAATGCCAATTTTAGTGCCTGAAATGCCAAATATTATGTCTCAAATGCCAATTTTAGTGCCTGAAATGCCAATTATAGTGCCTGAAATGCCAAATATTATGTCTCAAATGCCAATTTTAGTGCCTGAAATGCCAAATATAATGTCACAAATGCCAATTTTAGTGCCTGAAATGCCAATTATAGTGCCTGAAATGCCAAATATTATGTCTCAAAAGCCAATTTTAGTGCCTGAAATGCCGATTATAGTGCCTGAAATGCCAAATATTATGTCTCAAATGCCAATTTTAGTGCCTGAAATGCCAAAAATAATGTCACAAATGCCAATTTTAGTGCCTGAAATGCCAAATATTATGTCACAAATGCCAATTTTAGTGCCTGAAATGCCAAATATTATGTCTCAAATGCCAATTTTAGTGCCTGAAATGCCAAATATAATGTCACAAATGCCAATTTTAGTGCCTGAAATGCCAATTATAGTGCCTGAAATGCCAATTATTATTTCTCAAATGCCAATTTTAGTGCCTGAAATGCCAATTATAGTGCCTGAAATGCCAAATATTATGTCTCAAATGCCAATTTTAGTGCCTGAAATGCCAAATATTACGTCACAAATGCCAATTTTAGTGCCTGAAATGCCAAATATAATGTCACAAATGCAAATTTTTGTGTCTGAAATGCCAATTATAGTGTCTAAAATGCCAAATATTATGTCACAAATGCCAATTTTAGTGCCTGAAATGCCAATTATAGTGCCTGAAATGCCAAATATTATGTCTCAAATGCCAATTTTAGTGCCTGAAATGCCAAATATAATGTCACAAATGCCAATTATAGTGCCTGAAATGCCAAATATTATGTCTCAAATGCCAATTTTAGTGCCTGAAATGTCAATTATAGTGCCTGAAATGCCAAATATTATGTCTCAAATGCCAATTTTAGTGCCTGAAATGCCAAATATAATGTCACAAATGCCAATTTTAGTGCCTGAAATGCCAATTATAGTGCCTGAAATGCCAAATATTATGTCTCAAAAGCCAATTTTAGTGCCTGAAATGCCGATTATAGTGCCTGAAATGCCAAATATTATGTCTCAAATGCCAATTTTAGTGCCTGAAATGCCAAATATAATGTCACAAATGCCAATTTTAGTGCCTGAAATGCCAAATATTATGTCACAAATGCCAATTTTAGTGCCTGAAATGCCAAATATTATGTCTCGAATGCCAATTTTAGTGCCTGAAATGCCAAATATAATGTCACAAATGCCAATTTTAGTGCCTGAAATGCCAAATATAATGTCACAAATGCCAATTTTAGTGCCTGAAATGCGGATTATAGTGCCTGAAATGCCAAATATAATGTCACAAATGCCAATTTTAGTGCCTGAAATGCCAAATATTATGTCACAAATGCCAATTTTAGTGCCTGAAATGCCAATTATAGTGCCTGAAATGCCAAATATTATGTCTCAAATGCCAATTTTAGTGCCTGAAATGCCGATTATAGTGCCTGAAATGCCAAATATTATGTCTCAAATGCCAATTTTAGTGCCTGAAATGCCAAATATAATGTCACAAATGCCAATTTTAGTGCCTGAAATGCCAAATATTATGTCACAAATGCCAATTTTAGTGCCTGAAATGCCAAATATTATGTCTCAAATGCCAATTTTAGTGCCTGAAATGCCAAATATAATGTCACAAATGCCAATTTTAGTGCCTGAAATGCCAAATATAATGTCACAAATGCCAATTTTAGTGCCTGAAATGCGGATTATAGTGCCTGAAATGCCAAATATAATGTCACAAATGCCAATTTTAGTGCCTGAAATGCCAAATATTATGTCACAAATGCCAATTTTAGTGCCTGAAATGCCAATTATAGTGCCTGAAATGCCAAATATTATGTCTCAAATGCCAATTTTAGTGCCTGAAATGCCGATAATAGTGCCTGAAATGCCAAATATTATGTCTCAAATGCCAATTTTAGTGCCTGAAATGCCCAAATATAATGTCACAAATGCCAATTTTAGTGCCTGAAATGCCAATTATAGTGCCTGAAATGCCAAATATTATGTCTCAAAAGCCAATTTTAGTGCCTGAAATGCCGAATATAGTGCCTGAAATGCCAAATATTATTGCTCAAATGCCAATTTTAGTGCCTGAAATGCCAAATATAATGTCACAAATGCCAATTATAGTGCCTGAAATGCCAATTTTAGTGCCTGAAATGGCAAATATAATGTCACAAATGCCAATTTTAGTGCCTGAAATGCCGATTATAGTGCCTGAAATGCCAAATATAATGTCAAAAATGCCAATTTTAGTGCCTGAAATGCCAAATATAATGTCACAAATGCCAATTTTAGTGCCTGAAATGCCGATTACAGTGCCTGAAATGCCAATTTTAGTGCCTGAAATGCCAAATATTATGTCACAAATGCCAATTTTAGTACCTGAAATGCCAAATATAATGTCACAAATGCCAATTTTAGTGCCTGAAATGCCGATTATAGTGCCTGAAATGCCAATTTTAGTGCCTGAAATGCCAAATATTATGTCACAAATGCCAAATTTAGTACCTGAAATGCCAAATATAATGTCACAAATGCCAATTTTAGTGCCTGAAATGCCGATTATAGTGCCTGAAATGCCAAATATTATGTCTCAAATGCCAATTTTAGTGCCTGAAATGCCAAATATAATGTCACAAATGCCAATTTTAGTGCCTGAAATGCCAAATATTATGTCACAAATGCCAATTTTAGTGCCTGAAATGTCAATTATAGTGCCTGAAATGCCAAATATTATGTCTCAAATGCCAATTTTAGTGCCTGAAATGCCAAATATAATGTCACAAATGCCAATTTTAGTGCCTGAAATGCCAATTATAGTGCCTGAAATGCCAAATATTATGTCTCAAAAGCCAATTTTAGTGCCTGAAATGCCGATTATAGTGCCTGAAATGCCAAATATTATGTCTCAAATGCCAATTTTAGTGCCTGAAATGCCAAATATAATGTCACAAATGCCAATTTTAGTGCCTGAAATGCCAAATATTATGTCACAAATGCCAATTTTAGTGCCTGAAATGCCAAATATTATGTCTCGAATGCCAATTTTAGTGCCTGAAATGCCAAATATAATGTCACAAATGCCAATTTTAGTGCCTGAAATGCCAAATATAATGTCACAAATGCCAATTTTAGTGCCTGAAATGCGGATTATAGTGCCTGAAATGCCAAATATAATGTCACAAATGCCAATTTTAGTGCCTGAAATGCCAAATATTATGTCACAAATGCCAATTTTAGTGCCTGAAATGCCAAATATTATGTCTCAAATGCCAATTTTAGTGCCTGAAATGCCGATTATAGTGCCTGAAATGCCAAATATTATGTCTCAAATGCCAATTTTAGTGCCTGAAATGCCAAATATAATGTCACAAATGCCAATTTTAGTGCCTGAAATGCCAAATATTATGTCACAAATGCCAATTTTAGTGCCTGAAATGCCAAATATTATGTCTCAAATGCCAATTTTAGTGCCTGAAATGCCAAATATAATGTCACAAATGCCAATTTTAGTGCCTGAAATGCCAAATATAATGTCACAAATGCCAATTTTAGTGCCTGAAATGCGGATTATAGTGCCTGAAATGCCAAATATAATGTCACAAATGCCAATTTTAGTGCCTGAAATGCCAAATATTATGTCACAAATGCCAATTTTAGTGCCTGAAATGCCAATTATAGTGCCTGAAATGCCAAATATTATGTCTCAAATGCCAATTTTAGTGCCTGAAATGCCGATAATAGTGCCTGAAATGCCAAATATTATGTCTCAAATGCCAATTTTAGTGCCTGAAATGCGAAATATAATGTCACAAATGCCAATTTTAGTGCCTGAAATGCCAATTATAGTGCCTGAAATGCCAAATATTATGTCTCAAAAGCCAATTTTAGTGCCTGAAATGCCGAATATAGTGCCTGAAATGCCAAATATTTTGCTCAAATGCCAATTTTAGTGCCTGAAATGCCAAATATAATGTCACAAATGCCAATTATAGTGCCTGAAATGCCAATTTTAGTGCCTGAAATGGCAAATATAATGTCACAAATGCCAATTTTAGTGCCTGAAATGCCGATTATAGTGCCTGAAATGCCAAATATAATGTCAAAAATGCCAATTTTAGTGCCTGAAATGCCAAATATAATGTCACAAATGCCAATTTTAGTGCCTGAAATGCCGATTACAGTGCCTGAAATGCCAATTTTAGTGCCTGAAATGCCAAATATTATGTCACAAATGCCAATTTTAGTACCTGAAATGCCAAATATAATGTCACAAATGCCAATTTTAGTGCCTGAAATGCCGATTATAGTGCCTGAAATGCCAATTTTAGTGCCTGAAATGCCGATTATAGTGCCTGAAATGCCAAATATAATGTCAAAAATGCCAATTTTAGTGCCTGAAATGCCAAATATAATGTCACAAATGCCAATTTTAGTGCCTGAAATGCCGATTACAGTGCCTGAAATGCCAATTTTAGTGCCTGAAATGCCAAATATTATGTCACAAATGCCAATTTTAGTACCTGAAATGCCAAATATAATGTCACAAATGCCAATTTTAGTGCCTGAAATGCCGATTATAGTGCCTGAAATGCCAATTTTAGTGCCTGAAATGCCAAATATTATGTCACAAATGCCAAATTTAGTACCTGAAATGCCAAATATAATGTCACAAATGCCAATTTTAGTGCCTGAAATGCCGATTATAGTGCCTGAAATGCCAAATATTATGTCTCAAATGCCAATTTTAGTGCCTGAAATGCCAAATATAATGTCACAAATGCCAATTTTAGTGCCTGAAATGCCAAATATTATGTCACAAATGCCAATTTTAGTGCCTGAAATGTCAATTATAGTGCCTGAAATGCCAAATATTATGTCTCAAATGCCAATTTTAGTGCCTGAAATGCCAAATATAATGTCACAAATGCAAATTTTAGTGCCTGAAATGCCAATTATAGTGCCTGAAATGCCAAATATTATGTCTCAAAAGCCAATTTTAGTGCCTGAAATGCCGATTATAGTGCCTGAAATGCCAAATATTATGTCTCAAATGCCAATTTTAGTGCCTGAAATGCCAAATATAATGTCACAAATGCCAATTTTAGTGCCTGAAATGCCAAATATTATGTCACAAATGCCAATTTTAGTGCCTGAAATGCCAAATATTATGTCTCGAATGCCAATTTTAGTGCCTGAAATGCCAAATATAATGTCACAAATGCCAATTTTAGTGCCTGAAATGCCAAATATAATGTCACAAATGCCAATTTTAGTGCCTGAAATGCGGATTATAGTGCCTGAAATGCCAAATATAATGTCACAAATGCCAATTTTAGTGCCTGAAATGCCAAATATTATGTCACAAATGCCAATTTTAGTGCCTGAAATGCCAATTATAGTGCCTGAAATGCCAAATATTATGTCTCAAATGCCAATTTTAGTGCCTGAAATGCCGATTATAGTGCCTGAAATGCCAAATATTATGTCTCAAATGCCAATTTTAGTGCCTGAAATGCCAAATATAATGTCACAAATGCCAATTTTAGTGCCTGAAATGCCAAATATTATGTCACAAATGCCAATTTTAGTGCCTGAAATGCCAAATATTATGTCTCAAATGCCAATTTTAGTGCCTGAAATGCCAAATATAATGTCACAAATGCCAATTTTAGTGCCTGAAATGCCAAATATAATGTCACAAATGCCAATTTTAGTGCCTGAAATGCGGATTATAGTGCCTGAAATGCCAAATATAATGTCACAAATGCCAATTTTAGTGCCTGAAATGCCAAATATTATGTCACAAATGCCAATTTTAGTGCCTGAAATGCCAATTATAGTGCCTGAAATGCCAAATATTATGTCTCAAATGCCAATTTTAGTGCCTGAAATGCCGATAATAGTGCCTGAAATGCCAAATATTATGTCTCAAATGCCAATTTTAGTGCCTGAAATGCGAAATATAATGTCACAAATGCCAATTTTAGTGCCTGAAATGCCAATTATAGTGCCTGAAATGCCAAATATTATGTCTCAAAAGCCAATTTTAGTGCCTGAAATGCCGAATATAGTGCCTGAAATGCCAAATATTATTGCTCAAATGCCAATTTTAGTGCCTGAAATGCCAAATATAATGTCACAAATGCCAATTATAGTGCCTGAAATGCCAATTTTAGTGCCTGAAATGGCAAATATAATGTCACAAATGCCAATTTTAGTGCCTGAAATGCCGATTATAGTGCCTGAAATGCCAAATATAATGTCAAAAATGCCAATTTTAGTGCCTGAAATGCCAAATATAATGTCACAAATGCCAATTTTAGTGCCTGAAATGCCGATTACAGTGCCTGAAATGCCAATTTTAGTGCCTGAAATGCCAAATATTATGTCACAAATGCCAATTTTAGTACCTGAAATGCCAAATATAATGTCACTAATGCCAATTTTAGTGCCTGAAATGCCGATTATAGTGCCTGAAATGCCAATTTTAGTGCCTGAAATGCCAAATATTATGTCACAAATGCCAAATTTAGTACCTGAAATGCCAAATATAATGTCACAAATGCCAATTTTAGTGCCTGAAATGCCGATTATAGTGCCTGAAATGCCAAATATTATGTCTCAAATGCCAATTTTAGTGCCTGAAATGCCAAATATAATGTCACAAATGCCAATTTTAGTGCCTGAAATGCCAAATATAGTGCCTGAAATGCCAAATATTATGTCTCAACAGCCAATTTTAGTGCCTGAAATGCCGACTATAGTGCCTGAAATGCCAAATATTATGTCTCAAATGCCAATTTTAGTGCCTGAAATGCCAAATATAATGTCACAAATGCCAATTTTAGTGCCTGAAATGCCAATTTTAGTGCCTGAAATGCCAAATATAATGTCACAAATGCCAATTTTAGTGCCTGAAATGCCGATTATAGTGCCTGAAATGCCAAATATTATGTCAAAAATGCCAATTTTAGTGCCTGAAATGCCAAATATAATGTCACAAATGCCAATTTTAGTGCCTGAAATGCCAATTATAGTGCCTGAAATGCCAAATATTATGTCTCAAAAGCCAATTTTAGTGCCTGAAATGCCGATTATAGTGCCTGAAATGCCAAATATAATGTCACAAATGCCAATTTTAGTGCCTGAAATGCCAATTATAGTGCCTGAAATGCCAATTATTATTTCTCAAATGCCAATTTTAGTGCCTGAAATGCCAATTATAGTGCCTGAAATGCCAAATATTATGTCTCAAATGCCAATTTTAGTGCCTGAAATGCCAAATATTACGTCACAAATGCCAATTTTAGTGCCTGAAATGCCAAATATAATGTCACAAATGCAAATTTTTGTGTCTGAAATGCCGATTATAGTGCCTGAAATGACGAATATAGTGCCTGAAATGCCAAATATTATGTCTCAAATGCCAATTTTAGTGCCTGAAATGCCAAATATAATGTCACAAATGCCAATTTTAGTGCCTGAAATGCCAATTTTAGTGCCTGAAATGGCAAATATAATGTCACAAATGCCAATTTTAGTGCCTGAAATGCCGATTATAGTGCCTGAAATGCCAAATATTATGTCTCAAATGCCAATTTTAGTGCCTGAAATGCCGATAATAGTGCCTGAAATGCCAAATATTATGTCTCAAATGCCAATTTTAGTGCCTGAAATGCCAAATATAATGTCACAAATGCCAATTTTAGTGCCTGAAATGCCAATTATAGTGCCTGAAATCAAATATTATGTCTCAAAAGCCAATTTTAGTGCCTGAAATGCCGAATATAGTGCCTGAAATGCCAAATATTAGTGCTCAAATGCCAATTTTAGTGCCTGAAATGCCAAATATAATGTCACAAATGCCAATTATAGTGCCTGAAATGCCAATTTTAGTGCCTGAAATGGCAAATATTATGTCACAAATGCCAATTTTAGTACCTGAAATGCCAAATATAATGTCACAAATGCCAATTTTAGTGCCTGAAATGCCGATTATAGTGCCTGAAATGCCAATTTTAGTGCCTGAAATGCCGATTATAGTGCCTGAAATGCCAAATATAATGTCAAAAATGCCAATTTTAGTGCCTGAAATGCCAAATATAATGTCACAAATGCCAATTTTAGTGCCTGAAATGCCGATTACAGTGCCTGAAATGCCAATTTTAGTGCCTGAAATGCCAAATATTATGTCACAAATGCCAATTTTAGTACCTGAAATGCCAAATATAATGTCACAAATGCCAATTTTAGTGCCTGAAATGCCGATTATAGTGCCTGAAATGCCAATTTTAGTGCCTGAAATGCCAAATATTATGTCACAAATGCCAAATTTAGTACCTGAAATGCCAAATATAATGTCACAAATGCCAATTTTAGTGCCTGAAATGCCGATTATAGTGCCTGAAATGCCAAATATTATGTCTCAAATGCCAATTTTAGTGCCTGAAATGCCAAATATAATGTCACAAATGCCAATTTTAGTGCCTGAAATGCCAAATATTATGTCACAAATGCCAATTTTAGTGCCTGAAATGTCAATTATAGTGCCTGAAATGCCAAATATTATGTCTCAAATGCCAATTTTAGTGCCTGAAATGCCAAATATAATGTCACAAATGCCAATTTTAGTGCCTGAAATGCCAATTATAGTGCCTGAAATGCCAAATATTATGTCTCAAAAGCCAATTTTAGTGCCTGAAATGCCGATTATAGTGCCTGAAATGCCAAATATTATGTCTCAAATGCCAATTTTAGTGCCTGAAATGCCAAATATAATGTCACAAATGCCAATTTTAGTGCCTGAAATGCCAAATATTATGTCACAAATGCCAATTTTAGTGCCTGAAATGCCAAATATTATGTCTCGAATGCCAATTTTAGTGCCTGAAATGCCAAATATAATGTCACAAATGCCAATTTTAGTGCCTGAAATGCCAAATATAATGTCACAAATGCCAATTTTAGTGCCTGAAATGCGGATTATAGTGCCTGAAATGCCAAATATAATGTCACAAATGCCAATTTTAGTGCCTGAAATGCCAAATATTATGTCACAAATGCCAATTTTAGTGCCTGAAATGCCAATTATAGTGCCTGAAATGCCAAATATTATGTCTCAAATGCCAATTTTAGTGCCTGAAATGCCGATTATAGTGCCTGAAATGCCAAATATTATGTCTCAAATGCCAATTTTAGTGCCTGAAATGCCAAATATAATGTCACAAATGCCAATTTTAGTGCCTGAAATGCCAAATATTATGTCACAAATGCCAATTTTAGTGCCTGAAATGCCAAATATTATGTCTCAAATGCCAATTTTAGTGCCTGAAATGCCAAATATAATGTCACAAATGCCAATTTTAGTGCCTGAAATGCCAAATATAATGTCACAAATGCCAATTTTAGTGCCTGAAATGCGGATTATAGTGCCTGAAATGCCAAATATAATGTCACAAATGCCAATTTTAGTGCCTGAAATGCCAAATATTATGTCACAAATGCCAATTTTAGTGCCTGAAATGCCAATTATAGTGCCTGAAATGCCAAATATTATGTCTCAAATGCCAATTTTAGTGCCTGAAATGCCGATAATAGTGCCTGAAATGCCAAATATTATGTCTCAAATGCCAATTTTAGTGCCTGAAATGCGAAATATAATGTCACAAATGCCAATTTTAGTGCCTGAAATGCCAATTATAGTGCCTGAAATGCCAAATATTATGTCTCAAAAGCCAATTTTAGTGCCTGAAATGCCGAATATAGTGCCTGAAATGCCAAATATTATTGCTCAAATGCCAATTTTAGTGCCTGAAATGCCAAATATAATGTCACAAATGCCAATTATAGTGCCTGAAATGCCAATTTTAGTGCCTGAAATGGCAAATATAATGTCACAAATGCCAATTTTAGTGCCTGAAATGCCGATTATAGTGCCTGAAATGCCAAATATAATGTCAAAAATGCCAATTTTAGTGCCTGAAATGCCAAATATAATGTCACAAATGCCAATTTTAGTGCCTGAAATGCCGATTACAGTGCCTGAAATGCCAATTTTAGTGCCTGAAATGCCAAATATTATGTCACAAATGCCAATTTTAGTACCTGAAATGCCAAATATAATGTCACAAATGCCAATTTTAGTGCCTGAAATGCCGATTATAGTGCCTGAAATGCCAATTTTAGTGCCTGAAATGCCAAATATTATGTCACAAATGCCAAATTTAGTACCTGAAATGCCAAATATAATGTCACAAATGCCAATTTTAGTGCCTGAAATGCCGATTATAGTGCCTGAAATGCCAAATATTATGTCTCAAATGCCAATTTTAGTGCCTGAAATGCCAAATATAATGTCACAAATGCCAATTTTAGTGCCTGAAATGCCAAATATAGTGCCTGAAATGCCAAATATTATGTCTCAACAGCCAATTTTAGTGCCTGAAATGCCGACTATAGTGCCTGAAATGCCAAATATTATGTCTCAAATGCCAATTTTAGTGCCTGAAATGCCAAATATAATGTCACAAATGCCAATTTTAGTGCCTGAAATGCCAATTTTAGTGCCTGAAATGCCAAATATAATGTCACAAATGCCAATTTTAGTGCCTGAAATGCCGATTATAGTGCCTGAAATGCCAAATATTATGTCAAAAATGCCAATTTTAGTGCCTGAAATGCCAAATATAATGTCACAAATGCCAATTTTAGTGCCTGAAATGCCAATTATAGTGCCTGAAATGCCAAATATTATGTCTCAAAAGCCAATTTTAGTGCCTGAAATGCCGATTATAGTGCCTGAAATGCCAAATATAATGTCACAAATGCCAATTTTAGTGCCTGAAATGCCAATTATAGTGCCTGAAATGCCAATTATTATTTCTCAAATGCCAATTTTAGTTCCTGAAATGCCAATTATAGTGCCTGAAATGCCAAATATTATGTCTCAAATGCCAATTTTAGTGCCTGAAATGCCAAATATTACGTCACAAATGCCAATTTTAGTGCCTGAAATGCCAAATATAATGTCACAAATGCAAATTTTTGTGTCTGAAATGCCAATTATAGTGTCTAAAATGCCAAATATTATGTCACAAATGCCAAATATAATGTCACAAATGCCAATTTTAGTGCCTGAAATGCCAAATATAATGTCACAAATGCCAATTATAGTGCCTGAAATGCCAAATATTATGTCTCAAATGCCAATTTTAGTGCCTGAAATGCCAATTATAGTGCCTGAAATGCCAAATATTATGTCTCAAATGCCAATTTTAGTGCATTAAATGCCAAATATAATGTCACAAATGCCAATTATAGTGCCTGAAATGCCAAATATTATTTCTCAAATGCCAATTTTAGTGCCTGAAATGCCAATTATAGTGCCTGAAATGCCAAATATTATGTCTCAAATGCCAATTTTAGTGTCTGAAATGCCAAATATAATGTCACAAATGCCAATTTTAGTGCCTGAAATGCCAATTATAGTGCCTGAAATGCCAAATATTATGTCACAAATGCCAATTTTAGTGCCTGAAATGCCAAATATAATGTCACAAATGCAAATTTTTGTGTCTGAAATGCCAATTATAGTGTCTAAAATGCCAAATATTATGTCACAAATGCCAAATATAATGTCACAAATGCCAATTTTAGTGCCTGAAATGCCAAATATAATGTCACAAATACCAATTATAGTGCCTGAAATGCCAAATATTATGTCTCAAATGCCAATTTTAGTGCCTGAAATGCCAATTATAGTGCCTGAAATGCCAAATATTATGTCTCAAATGCCAATTTTAGTGCCTGAAATGCCAAATATAATGTCACAAATGCCAATTATAGTGCCTGAAATGCCAAATATTATGTCTCAAATGCCAATTTTAGTGCCTGAAATGTCAATTATAGTGCCTGAAATGCCAAATATTATGTCTCAAATGCCAATTTTAGTGCCTGAAATACCAAATATAATGTCACAAATGCCAATTTTAGTGCCTGAAATGCCAATTATAGTGCCTGAAATGCCAAATATTATGTCTCAAAAGCCAATTTTAGTGCCTGAAATGCCGATTATAGTGCCTGAAATGCCAAATATTATGTCTCAAATGCCAATTTTAGTGCCTGAAATGCCAAATATAATGTCACAAATGCCAATTTTAGTGCCAAAAATGCCAAATATTATGTCACAAATGCCAATTTTAGTGCCTGAAATGCCAAATATTATGTCTCAAATGCCAATTTTAGTGCCTGAAATGCCAAATATAATGTCACAAATGCCAATTTTAGTGCCTGAAATGCCAAATATAATGTCACAAATGCCAATTTTAGTGCCTGAAATGCGGATTATAGTGCCTGAAATGCCAAATATAATGTCACAAATGCCAATTTTAGTGCCTGAAATGCGGATTATAGTGCCTGAAATGCCAAATATAATGTCACAAATGCCAATTTTAGTGCCTGAAATGCCAAATATTATGTCACAAATGCCAATTTTAGTGCCTGAAATGCCAATTATAGTGCCTGAAATGCCAAATATTATGTCTCAAATGCCAATTTTAGTGCCTGAAATGCCGATTATAGTGCCTGAAATGCCAAATATTATGTCTCAAATGCCAATTTTAGTGCCTGAAATGCCAAATATAATGTCACAAATGCCAATTTTAGTGCCTGAAATGCCAAATATTATGTCACAAATGCCAATTTTAGTGCCTGAAATGCCAAATATTATGTCTCAAATGCCAATTTTAGTGCCTGAAATGCCAAATATAATGTCACAAATGCCAATTTTAGTGCCTGAAATGCCAAATATTATGTCTCAAAAGCCAATTTTAGTGCCTGAAATGCCGATTATAGTGCCTGAAATGCCAAATATAATGTCACAAATGCCAATTTTAGTGCCTGAAATGCCAATTATAGTGCCTGAAATGCCAATTATTATTTCTCAAATGCCAATTTTAGTGCCTGAAATGCCAATTATAGTGCCTGAAATGCCAAATATTATGTCTCAAATGCCAATTTTAGTGCCTGAAATTCCAAATATTACGTCACAAATGCCAATTTTAGTGCCTGAAATGCCAAATATAATGTCACAAATGCAAATTTTTGTGTCTGAAATGCCAATTATAGTGTCTAAAATGCCAAATATTATGTCACAAATGCCAAATATAATGTCACAAATGCCAATTTTAGTGCCTGAAATGCCAAATATAATGTCACAAATGCCAATTATAGTGCCTGAAATGCCAAATATTATGTCTCAAATGCCAATTTTAGTGCCTGAAATGCCAATTATAGTGCCTGAAATGCCAAATATTATGTCACAAATGCCAATTTTAGTGCCTGAAATGCCGAATATAGTGCCTGAAATGCCAAATATTATGTCTCAAATGCCAATTTTAGTGCCTGAAATGCCGATAATAGTGCCTGAAATGCCAAATATTATGTCTCAAATGCCAATTTTAGTGCCTGAAATGCCAAATATAATGTCACAAATGCCAATTTTAGTGCCTGAAATGCCAATTATAGTGCCTGAAATGCCAAATATTATGTCTCAAAAGCCAATTTTAGTGCCTGAAATGCCGAATATAGTGCCTGAAATGCCAAATATTATTGCTCAAATGCCAATTTTAGTGCCTGAAATGCCAAATATAATGTCACAAATGCCAATTATAGTGCCTGAAATGCCAATTTTAGTGCCTGAAATGGCAAATATAATGTCACAAATGCCAATTTTAGTGCCTGAAATGCCGATTATAGTGCCTGAAATGCCAAATATAATGTCAAAAATGCCAATTTTAGTGCCTGAAATGCCAAATATAATGTCACAAATGCCAATTTTAGTGCCTGAAATGCCAAATATAATGTCACAAATGCCGATTACAGTGCCTGAAATGCCAATTTTAGTGCCTGAAATGCCAAATATTATGTCACAAATGCCAATTTTAGTACCTGAAATGCCAAATATAATGTCACAAATGCCAATTTTAGTGCCTGAAATGCCGATTATAGTGCCTGAAATGCCAATTTTAGTGCCTGAAATGCCAAATATTATGTCACAAATGCCAATTTTAGTACCTGAAATGCCAAATATAATGTCACAAATGCCAATTTTAGTGCCTGAAATGCCGATTATAGTGCCTGAAATGCCAAATATTATGTCTCAAATGCCAATTTTAGTGCCTGAAATGCCAAATATAATGTCACAAATGCCAATTTTAGTGCCTGAAATGCCAATTATAGTGCCTGAAATGCCAAATATTATGTCTCAACAGCCAATTTTAGTGCCTGAAATGCCGACTATAGTGCCTGAAATGCCAAATATTATGTCTCAAATGCCAATTTTAGTGCCTGAAATGCCAAATATAATGTCACAAATGCCAATTTTAGTGCCTGAAATGCCAATTTTAGTGCCTGAAATGCCAAATATAATGTCACAAATGCCAATTTTAGTGCCTGAAATGCCGATTATAGTGCCTGAAATGCCAAATATTATGTCAAAAATGCCAATTTTAGTGCCTGAAATGCCAAATATAATGTCACAAATGCCAATTTTAGTGCCTGAAATGCCAATTATAGTGCCTGAAATGCCAAATATTATGTCTCAAAAGCCAATTTTAGTGCCTGAAATGCCGATTATAGTGCCTGAAATGCCAAATATAATGTCACAAATGCCAATTTTAGTGCCTGAAATGCCAATTATAGTGCCTGAAATGCCAATTATTATTTCTCAAATTCCAATTTTACTGCCTGAAATGCCAATTATAGTGCCTGAAATGCCAAATATTATGTCTCAAATGCCAATTTTAGTGCCTGAAATGCCAAATATTACGTCACAAATGCCAATTTTAGTGCCTGAAATGCCAAATATAATGTCACAAATGCAAATTTTTGTGTCTGAAATGCCAATTATAGTGTCTAAAATGCCAAATATTATGTCACAAATGCCAAATATAATGTCACAAATGCCAATTTTAGTGCCTGAAATGCCAAATATAATGTCACAAATGCCAATTATAGTGCCTGAAATGCCAAATATTATGTCTCAAATGCCAATTTTAGTGCCTGAAATGCCAATTATAGTGCCTGAAATGCCAAATATTATGTCTCAAATGCCAATTTTAGTGCATTAAATGCCAAATATAATGTCACAAATGCCAATTATAGTGCCTGAAATGCCAAATATTATGTCTCAAATGCCAATTTTAGTGCCTGAAATGCCAATTATAGTGCCTGAAATGCCAAATATTATGTCTCAAATGCCAATTTTAGTGTCTGAAATGCCAAATATAATGTCACAAATGCCAATTTTAGTGCCTGAAATGCCAATTATAGTGCCTGAAATGCCAAATATTATGTCACAAATGCCAATTTTAGTGCCTGAAATGCCGATTATAGTGCCTGAAATGCCAAATATAATGTCACAAATGCCAATTTTAGTGCCTGAAATGCCAAATATAATGTCAAAAATGCCAATTTTAGTGCCTGAAATGCCAAATATTATGTCACAAATGCCAATTTTAGTGCCTGAAATGGCAAATATAATGTCACAAATGCCAATTTAAGTGCCTGAAATGCCGATTATAGTGCCTGAAATGCCAAATATAATGTCAAAAATGCCAATTTTAGTGCCTGAAATGCCAAATATAATGTCACAAATGCCAATTTTAGTGCCTGAAATGCCAAATATTATGTCTCAAATGCCAATTTTAGTGCCTGAAATGCCAAATATAATGTCACAAATGCCAATTTTAGTGATTGAAATGCCAATTTTAGTGCCTGAAATGCCAAATATAATGTCACAAATGCCAATTTTAGTGCCTGAAATGCCGATTATAGTGCCTGAAATGCCAAATATAATGTCAAAAATGCCAATTTTAGTGCCTGAAATGCCAAATATAATGTCACAAATGCCAATTTTAGTGCCTGAAATGCCAAATATAATGTCACAAATGCCAATTTTAGTGCCTGAAATGCGGATTATAGTGCCTGAAATGCCAAATATAATGTCACAAATGCCAATTTTAGTGCCTGAAATGCCAAATATTATGTCACAAATGCCAATTTTAGTGCCTGAAATGCCAATTATAGTGCCTGAAATGCCAAATATTATGTCTCAAATGCCAATTTTAGTGCCTGAAATGCCGATAATAGTGCCTGAAATGCCAAATATTATGTCTCAAATGCCAATTTTAGTGCCTGAAATGCCAAATATAATGTCACAAATGCCAATTTTAGTGCCTGAAATGCCAATTATAGTGCCTGAAATGCCAAATATTATGTCTCAAAAGCCAATTTTAGTGCCTGAAATGCCGAATATAGTGCCTGAAATGCCAAATATTATTGCTCAAATGCCAATTTTAGTGCCTGAAATGCCAAATATAATGTCACAAATGCCAATTATAGTGCCTGAAATGCCAATTTTAGTGCCTGAAATGGCAAATATAATGTCACAAATGCCAATTTTAGTGCCTGAAATGCCAAATATAATGTCACAAATGCCAATTTTAGTGCCTGAAATGCGGATTATAGTGCCTGAAATGCCAAATATAATGTCACAAATGCCAATTTTAGTGCCTGAAATGCGGATTATAGTGCCTGAAATGCCAAATATAATGTCACAAATGCCAATTTTAGTGCCTGAAATGCCAAATATTATGTCACAAATGCCAATTTTAGTGCCTGAAATGCCAATTATAGTGCCTGAAATGCCAAATATTATGTCTCAAATGCCAATTTTAGTGCCTGAAATGCCGATTATAGTGCCTGAAATGCCAAATATTATTGCTCAAATGCCAATTTTAGTGCCTGAAATGCCAAATATAATGTCACAAATGCCAATTATAGTGCCGGAAATGCCAATTTTAGTGCCTGAAATGGCAAATATAATGTCACAAATGCCAATTTTAGTGCCTGAAATGCCAATTATAGTGCCTGAAATGCCAAATATTATGTCTCAACAGCCAATTTTAGTGCCTGAAATGCCGACTATAGTGCCTGAAATGCCAAATATTATGTCTCAAATGCCAATTTTAGTGCCTGAAATGCCAAATATAATGTCACAAATGCCAATTTTAGTGCCTGAAATGCCAATTTTAGTGCCTGAAATGCCAAATATAATGTCACAAATGCCAATTTTAGTGCCTGAAATGCCGATTATAGTGCCTGAAATGCCAAATATTATGTCAAAAATGCCAATTTTAGTGCCTGAAATGCCAAATATAATGTCACAAATGCCAATTTTAGTGCCTGAAATGCCAATTATAGTGCCTGAAATGCCAAATATTATGTCTCAAAAGCCAATTTTAGTGCCTGAAATGCCGATTATAGTGCCTGAAATGCCAAATATAATGTCACAAATGCCAATTTTAGTGCCTGAAATGCCAATTATAGTGCCTGAAATGCCAATTATTATTTCTCAAATGCCAATTTTACTGCCTGAAATGCCAATTATAGTGCCTGAAATGCCAAATATTATGTCTCAAATGCCAATTTTAGTGCCTGAAATGCCAAATATTACGTCACAAATGCCAATTTTAGTGCCTGAAATGCCAAATATAATGTCACAAATGCAAATTTTTGTGTCTGAAATGCCAATTATAGTGTCTAAAATGCCAAATATTATGTCACAAATGCCAAATATAATGTCACAAATGCCAATTTTAGTGCCTGAAATGCCAAATATAATGTCACAAATGCCAATTATAGTGCCTGAAATGCCAAATATTATGTCTCAAATGCCAATTTTAGTGCCTGAAATGCCAATTATAGTGCCTGAAATGCCAAATATTATGTCTCAAATGCCAATTTTAGTGCATTAAATGCCAAATATAATGTCACAAATGCCAATTATAGTGCCTGAAATGCCAAATATTATGTCTCAAATGCCAATTTTAGTGCCTGAAATGCCAATTATAGTGCCTGAAATGCCAAATATTATGTCTCAAATGCCAATTTTAGTGTCTGAAATGCCAAATATAATGTCACAAATGCCAATTTTAGTGCCTGAAATGCCAATTATAGTGCCTGAAATGCCAAATATTATGTCACAAATGCCAATTTTAGTGCCTGAAATGCCGATTATAGTGCCTGAAATGCCAAATATAATGTCACAAATGCCAATTTTAGTGCCTGAAATGCCAAATATAATGTCAAAAATGCCAATTTTAGTGCCTGAAATGCCAAATATTATGTCACAAATGCCAATTTTAGTGCCTGAAATGGCAAATATAATGTCACAAATGCCAATTTAAGTGCCTGAAATGCCGATTATAGTGCCTGAAATGCCAAATATAATGTCAAAAATGCCAATTTTAGTGCCTGAAATGCCAAATATAATGTCACAAATGCCAATTTTAGTGCCTGAAATGCCAAATATTATGTCTCAAATGCCAATTTTAGTGCCTGAAATGCCAAATATAATGTCACAAATGCCAATTTTAGTGATTGAAATGCCAATTTTAGTGCCTGAAATGCCAAATATAATGTCACAAATGCCAATTTTAGTGCCTGAAATGCCGATTATAGTGCCTGAAATGCCAAATATAATGTCAAAAATGCCAATTTTAGTGCCTGAAATGCCAAATATAATGTCACAAATGCCAATTTTAGTGCCTGAAATGCCAAATATAATGTCACAAATGCCAATTTTAGTGCCTGAAATGCGGATTATAGTGCCTGAAATGCCAAATATAATGTCACAAATGCCAATTTTAGTGCCTGAAATGCCAAATATTATGTCACAAATGCCAATTTTAGTGCCTGAAATGCCAATTATAGTGCCTGAAATGCCAAATATTATGTCTCAAATGCCAATTTTAGTGCCTGAAATGCCGATAATAGTGCCTGAAATGCCAAATATTATGTCTCAAATGCCAATTTTAGTGCCTGAAATGCCAAATATAATGTCACAAATGCCAATTTTAGTGCCTGAAATGCCAATTATAGTGCCTGAAATGCCAAATATTATGTCTCAAAAGCCAATTTTAGTGCCTGAAATGCCGAATATAGTGCCTGAAATGCCAAATATTATTGCTCAAATGCCAATTTTAGTGCCTGAAATGCCAAATATAATGTCACAAATGCCAATTATAGTGCCTGAAATGCCAATTTTAGTGCCTGAAATGGCAAATATAATGTCACAAATGCCAATTTTAGTGCCTGAAATGCCAAATATAATGTCACAAATGCCAATTTTAGTGCCTGAAATGCGGATTATAGTGCCTGAAATGCCAAATATAATGTCACAAATGCCAATTTTAGTGCCTGAAATGCGGATTATAGTGCCTGAAATGCCAAATATAATGTCACAAATGCCAATTTTAGTGCCTGAAATGCCAAATATTATGTCACAAATGCCAATTTTAGTGCCTGAAATGCCAATTATAGTGCCTGAAATGCCAAATATTATGTCTCAAATGCCAATTTTAGTGCCTGAAATGCCGATTATAGTGCCTGAAATGCCAAATATTATTGCTCAAATGCCAATTTTAGTGCCTGAAATGCCAAATATAATGTCACAAATGCCAATTATAGTGCCGGAAATGCCAATTTTAGTGCCTGAAATGGCAAATATAATGTCACAAATGCCAATTTTAGTGCCTGAAATGCCAAATATAATGTCACAAATGCCAATTTTAGTGCCTGAAATGCGGATTATAGTGCCTGAAATGCCAAATATAATGTCACAAATGCCAATTTTAGTGCCTGAAATGCGGATTATAGTGCCTGAAATGCCAAATATAATGTCACAAATGCCAATTTTAGTGCCTGAAATGCCAAATATTATGTCACAAATGCCAATTTTAGTGCCTGAAATGCCAATTATAGTGCCTGAAATGCCAAATATTATGTCTCAAATGCCAATTTTAGTGCCTGAAATGCCGATTATAGTGCCTGAAATGCCAAATATTATGTCTCAAATGCCAATTTTAGTGCCTGAAATGCCAAATATAATGTCACAAATGCCAATTTTAGTGCCTGAAATGCCAAATATTATGTCACAAATGCCAATTTTAGTGCCTGAAATGCCAAATATTATGTCTCAAATGCCAATTTTAGTGCCTGAAATGCCAAATATAATGTCACAAATGCCAATTTTAGTGCCTGAAATGCCAAATATTATGTCTCAAAAGCCAATTTTAGTGCCTGAAATGCCGATTATAGTGCCTGAAATGCCAAATATAATGTCACAAATGCCAATTTTAGTGCCTGAAATGCCAATTATAGTGCCTGAAATGCCAAATATAATGTCACAAATGCCAATTTTAGTGCCTGAAATGCCAATTATAGTGCCTGAAATGCCAATTATTATTTCTCAAATGCCAATTTTAGTGCCTGAAATGCCAATTATAGTGCCTGAAATGCCAAATATTATGTCTCAAATGCCAATTTTAGTGCCTGAAATTCCAAATATTACGTCACAAATGCCAATTTTAGTGCCTGAAATGCCAAATATAATGTCACAAATGCAAATTTTTGTGTCTGAAATGCCAATTATAGTGTCTAAAATGCCAAATATTATGTCACAAATGCCAAATATAATGTCACAAATGCCAATTTTAGTGCCTGAAATGCCAAATATAATGTCACAAATGCCAATTATAGTGCCTGAAATGCCAAATATTATGTCTCAAATGCCAATTTTAGTGCCTGAAATGCCAATTATAGTGCCTGAAATGCCAAATATTATGTCACAAATGCCAATTTTAGTGCCTGAAATGCCGAATATAGTGCCTGAAATGCCAAATATTATGTCTCAAATGCCAATTTTAGTGCCTGAAATGCCGATAATAGTGCCTGAAATGCCAAATATTATGTCTCAAATGCCAATTTTAGTGCCTGAAATGCCAAATATAATGTCACAAATGCCAATTTTAGTGCCTGAAATGCCAATTATAGTGCCTGAAATGCCAAATATTATGTCTCAAAAGCCAATTTTAGTGCCTGAAATGCCGAATATAGTGCCTGAAATGCCAAATATTATTGCTCAAATGCCAATTTTAGTGCCTGAAATGCCAAATATAATGTCACAAATGCCAATTATAGTGCCTGAAATGCCAATTTTAGTGCCTGAAATGGCAAATATAATGTCACAAATGCCAATTTTAGTGCCTGAAATGCCGATTATAGTGCCTGAAATGCCAAATATAATGTCAAAAATGCCAATTTTAGTGCCTGAAATGCCAAATATAATGTCACAAATGCCAATTTTAGTGCCTGAAATGCCAAATATAATGTCACAAATGCCGATTACAGTGCCTGAAATGCCAATTTTAGTGCCTGAAATGCCAAATATTATGTCACAAATGCCAATTTTAGTACCTGAAATGCCAAATATAATGTCACAAATGCCAATTTTAGTGCCTGAAATGCCGATTATAGTGCCTGAAATGCCAATTTTAGTGCCTGAAATGCCAAATATTATGTCACAAATGCCAATTTTAGTACCTGAAATGCCAAATATAATGTCACAAATGCCAATTTTAGTGCCTGAAATGCCGATTATAGTGCCTGAAATGCCAAATATTATGTCTCAAATGCCAATTTTAGTGCCTGAAATGCCAAATATAATGTCACAAATGCCAATTTTAGTGCCTGAAATGCCAATTATAGTGCCTGAAATGCCAAATATTATGTCTCAACAGCCAATTTTAGTGCCTGAAATGCCGACTATAGTGCCTGAAATGCCAAATATTATGTCTCAAATGCCAATTTTAGTGCCTGAAATGCCAAATATTATGTCACAAATGCCAATTTTAGTGCCTGAAATGCCAATTTTAGTGCCTGAAATGCCAAATATAATGTCACAAATGCCAATTTTAGTGCCTGAAATGCCGATTATAGTGCCTGAAATGCCAAATATTATGTCAAAAATGCCAATTTTAGTGCCTGAAATGCCAAATATAATGTCACAAATGCCAATTTTAGTGCCTGAAATGCCAATTATAGTGCCTGAAATGCCAAATATTATGTCTCAAAAGCCAATTTTAGTGCCTGAAATGCCGATTATAGTGCCTGAAATGCCAAATATAATGTCACAAATGCCAATTTTAGTGCCTGAAATGCCAATTATAGTGCCTGAAATGCCAATTATTATTTCTCAAATGCCAATTTTACTGCCTGAAATGCCAATTATAGTGCCTGAAATGCCAAATATTATGTCTCAAATGCCAATTTTAGTGCCTGAAATGCCTAATATTACGTCACAAATGCCAATTTTAGTGCCTGAAATGCCAAATATAATGTCACAAATGCAAATTTTTGTGTCTGAAATGCCAATTATAGTGTCTAAAATGCCAAATATTATGTCACAAATGCCAAATATAATGTCACAAATGCCAATTTTAGTGCCTGAAATGCCAAATATAATGTCACAAATGCCAATTATAGTGCCTGAAATGCCAAATATTATGTCTCAAATGCCAATTTTAGTGCCTGAAATGCCAATTATAGTGCCTGAAATGCCAAATATTATGTCTCAAATGCCAATTTTAGTGCATTAAATGCCAAATATAATGTCACAAATGCCAATTATAGTGCCTGAAATGCCAAATATTATGTCTCAAATGCCAATTTTAGTGCCTGAAATGCCAATTATAGTGCCTGAAATGCCAAATATTATGTCTCAAATGCCAATTTTAGTGTCTGAAATGCCAAATATAATGTCACAAATGCCAATTTTAGTGCCTGAAATGCCAATTATAGTGCCTGAAATGCCAAATATTATGTCACAAATGCCAATTTTAGTGCCTGAAATGCCGATTATAGTGCCTGAAATGCCAAATATAATGTCACAAATGCCAATTTTAGTGCCTGAAATGCCAAATATAATGTCAAAAATGCCAATTTTAGTGCCTGAAATGCCAAATATTATGTCACAAATGCCAATTTTAGTGCCTGAAATGGCAAATATAATGTCACAAATGCCAATTTAAGTGCCTGAAATGCCGATTATAGTGCCTGAAATGCCAAATATAATGTCAAAAATGCCAATTTTAGTGCCTGAAATGCCAAATATAATGTCACAAATGCCAATTTTAGTGCCTGAAATGCCAAATATTATGTCTCAAATGCCAATTTTAGTGCCTGAAATGCCAAATATAATGTCACAAATGCCAATTTTAGTGATTGAAATGCCAATTTTAGTGCCTGAAATGCCAAATATAATGTCACAAATGCCAATTTTAGTGCCTGAAATGCCGATTATAGTGCCTGAAATGCCAAATATAATGTCAAAAATGCCAATTTTAGTGCCTGAAATGCCAAATATAATGTCACAAATGCCAATTTTAGTGCCTGAAATGCCAAATATAATGTCACAAATGCCAATTTTAGTGCCTGAAATGCGGATTATAGTGCCTGAAATGCCAAATATAATGTCACAAATGCCAATTTTAGTGCCTGAAATGCCAAATATTATGTCACAAATGCCAATTTTAGTGCCTGAAATGCCAATTATAGTGCCTGAAATGCCAAATATTATGTCTCAAATGCCAATTTTAGTGCCTGAAATGCCGATAATAGTGGCTGAAATGCCAAATATTATGTCTCAAATGCCAATTTTAGTGCCTGAAATGCCAAATATAATGTCACAAATGCCAATTTTAGTGCCTGAAATGCCAATTATAGTGCCTGAAATGCCAAATATTATGTCTCAAAAGCCAATTTTAGTGCCTGAAATGCCGAATATAGTGCCTGAAATGCCAAATATTATTGCTCAAATGCCAATTTTAGTGCCTGAAATGCCAAATATAATGTCACAAATGCCAATTATAGTGCCTGAAATGCCAATTTTAGTGCCTGAAATGGCAAATATAATGTCACAAATGCCAATTTTAGTGCCTGAAATGCCGATTATAGTGCCTGAAATGCCAAATATAATGTCAAAAATGCCAATTTTAGTGCCTGAAATGCCAAATATAATGTCACAAATGCCAATTTTAGTGCCTGAAATGCCGATTACAGTGCCTGAAATGCCAATTTTAGTGCCTGAAATGCCAAATATTATGTCACAAATGCCAATTTTAGTACCTGAAATGCCAAATATAATGTCACAAATGCCAATTTTAGTGCCTGAAATGCCGATTATATTGCCTGAAATGCCAATTTTAGTGCCTGAAATGCCAAATATTATGTCACAAATGCCAATTTTAGTACCTGAAATGCCAAATATAATGTCACAAATGCCAATTTTAGTGCCTGAAATGCCGATTATAGTGCCTGAAATGCCAAATATTATGTCTCAAATGCCAATTTTAGTGCCTTAAATGCCAAATATAATGTCACAAATGCCAATTTTAGTGCCTGAAATGCCAATTATAGTGCCTGAAATGCCAAATATAATGTCACAAATGCCAATTTTAGTGCCTGAAATGCCAAATATAATGTCACAAATGCCAATTTTAGTGCCTGAAATGCGGATTATAGTGCCTGAAATGCCAAATATAATGTCACAAATGCCAATTTTAGTGCCTGAAATGCGGATTATAGTGCCTGAAATGCCAAATATAATGTCACAAATGCCAATTTTAGTGCCAAAAATGCCAAATATTATGTCACAAATGCCAATTTTAGTGCCTGAAATGCCAAATATTATGTCTCAAATGCCAATTTTAGTGCCTGAAATGCCAAATATAATGTCACAAATGCCAATTTTAGTGCCTGAAATGCCAAATATAATGTCACAAATGCCAATTTTAGTGCCTGAAATGCGGATTATAGTGCCTGAAATGCCAAATATAATGTCACAAATGCCAATTTTAGTGCCTGAAATGCGGATTATAGTGCCTGAAATGCCAAATATAATGTCACAAATGCCAATTTTAGTGCCTGAAATGCCAAATATTATGTCACAAATGCCAATTTTAGTGCCTGAAATGCCAATTATAGTGCCTGAAATGCCAAATATTATGTCTCAAATGCCAATTTTAGTGCCTGAAATGCCGATTATAGTGCCTGAAATGCCAAATATTATGTCTCAAATGCCAATTTTAGTGCCTGAAATGCCAAATATAATGTCACAAATGCCAATTTTAGTGCCTGAAATGCCAAATATTATGTCACAAATGCCAATTTTAGTGCCTGAAATGCCAAATATTATGTCTCAAATGCCAATTTTAGTGCCTGAAATGCCAAATATAATGTCACAAATGCCAATTTTAGTGCCTGAAATGCCAAATATTATGTCTCAAAAGCCAATTTTAGTGCCTGAAATGCCGATTATAGTGCCTGAAATGCCAAATATAATGTCACAAATGCCAATTTTAGTGCCTGAAATGCCAATTATAGTGCCTGAAATGCCAATTATTATTTCTCAAATGCCAATTTTAGTGCCTGAAATGCCAATTATAGTGCCTGAAATGCCAAATATTATGTCTCAAATGCCAATTTTAGTGCCTGAAATGCCAAATATTACGTCACAAATGCCAATTTTAGTGCCTGAAATGCCAAATATAATGTCACAAATGCAAATTTTTGTGTCTGAAATGCCAATTATAGTGTCTAAAATGCCAAATATTATGTCACAAATGCCAAATATAATGTCACAAATGCCAATTTTAGTGCCTGAAATGCCAAATATAATGTCACAAATGCCAATTATAGTGCCTGAAATGCCAAATATTATGTCTCAAATGCCAATTTTAGTGCCTGAAATGCCAATTATAGTGCCTGAAATGCCAAATATTATTGCTCAAATGCCAATTTTAGTGCCTGAAATGCCAAATATAATGTCACAAATGCCAATTATAGTGCCGGAAATGCCAATTTTAGTGCCTGAAATGGCAAATATAATGTCACAAATGCCAATTTTAGTGCCTGAAATGCCAAATATAATGTCACAAATGCCAATTTTAGTGCCTGAAATGCGGATTATAGTGCCTGAAATGCCAAATATAATGTCACAAATGCCAATTTTAGTGCCTGAAATGCGGATTATAGTGCCTGAAATGCCAAATATAATGTCACAAATGCCAATTTTAGTGCCTGAAATGCCAAATATTATGTCACAAATGCCAATTTTAGTGCCTGAAATGCCAATTATAGTGCCTGAAATGCCAAATATTATGTCTCAAATGCCAATTTTAGTGCCTGAAATGCCGATTATAGTGCCTGAAATGCCAAATATTATGTCTCAAATGCCAATTTTAGTGCCTGAAATGCCAAATATAATGTCACAAATGCCAATTTTAGTGCCTGAAATGCCAAATATTATGTCACAAATGCCAATTTTAGTGCCTGAAATGCCAAATATTATGTCTCAAATGCCAATTTTAGTGCTTGAAATGCCAAATATAATGTCACAAATGCCAATTTTAGTGCCTGAAATGCCAAATATTATGTCTCAAAAGCCAATTTTAGTGCCTGAAATGCCGATTATAGTGCCTGAAATGCCAAATATAATGTCACAAATGCCAATTTTAGTGCCTGAAATGCCAATTATAGTGCCTGAAATGCCAAATATAATGTCACAAATGCCAATTTTAGTGCCTGAAATGCCAATTATAGTGCCTGAAATGCCAATTATTATTTCTCAAATGCCAATTTTAGTGCCTGAAATGCCAATTATAGTGCCTGAAATGCCAAATATTATGTCTCAAATGCCAATTTTAGTGCCTGAAATTCCAAATATTACGTCACAAATGCCAATTTTAGTGCCTGAAATGCCAAATATAATGTCACAAATGCAAATTTTTGTGTCTGAAATGCCAATTATAGTGTCTAAAATGCCAAATATTATGTCACAAATGCCAAATATAATGTCACAAATGCCAATTTTAGTGCCTGAAATGCCAAATATAATGTCACAAATGCCAATTATAGTGCCTGAAATGCCAAATATTATGTCTCAAATGCCAATTTTAGTGCCTGAAATGCCAATTATAGTGCCTGAAATGCCAAATATTATGTCACAAATGCCAATTTTAGTGCCTGAAATGCCGAATATAGTGCCTGAAATGCCAAATATTATGTCTCAAATGCCAATTTTAGTGCCTGAAATGCCGATAATAGTGCCTGAAATGCCAAATATTATGTCTCAAATGCCAATTTTAGTGCCTGAAATGCCAAATATAATGTCACAAATGCCAATTTTAGTGCCTGAAATGCCAATTATAGTGCCTGAAATGCCAAATATTATGTCTCAAAAGCCAATTTTAGTGCCTGAAATGCCGAATATAGTGCCTGAAATGCCAAATATTATTGCTCAAATGCCAATTTTAGTGCCTGAAATGCCAAATATAATGTCACAAATGCCAATTATAGTGCCTGAAATGCCAATTTTAGTGCCTGAAATGCCAAATATAATGTCACAAATGCCAATTTTAGTGCCTGAAATGCCGATTATAGTGCCTGAAATGCCAAATATTATGTCAAAAATGCCAATTTTAGTGCCTGAAATGCCAAATATAATGTCACAAATGCCAATTTTAGTGCCTGAAATGCCAATTATAGTGCCTGAAATGCCAAATATTATGTCTCAAAAGCCAATTTTAGTGCCTGAAATGCCGATTATAGTGCCTGAAATGCCAAATATAATGTCACAAATGCCAATTTTAGTGCCTGAAATGCCAATTATAGTGCCTGAAATGCCAATTATTATTTCTCAAATGCCAATTTTACTGCCTGAAATGCCAATTATAGTGCCTGAAATGCCAAATATTATGTCTCAAATGCCAATTTTAGTGCCTGAAATGCCTAATATTACGTCACAAATGCCAATTTTAGTGCCTGAAATGCCAAATATAATGTCACAAATGCAAATTTTTGTGTCTGAAATGCCAATTATAGTGTCTAAAATGCCAAATATTATGTCACAAATGCCAAATATAATGTCACAAATGCCAATTTTAGTGCCTGAAATGCCAAATATAATGTCACAAATGCCAATTATAGTGCCTGAAATGCCAAATATTATGTCTCAAATGCCAATTTTAGTGCCTGAAATGCCAATTATAGTGCCTGAAATGCCAAATATTATGTCTCAAATGCCAATTTTAGTGCATTAAATGCCAAATATAATGTCACAAATGCCAATTATAGTGCCTGAAATGCCAAATATTATGTCTCAAATGCCAATTTTAGTGCCTGAAATGCCAATTATAGTGCCTGAAATGCCAAATATTATGTCTCAAATGCCAATTTTAGTGTCTGAAATGCCAAATATAATGTCACAAATGCCAATTTTAGTGCCTGAAATGCCAATTATAGTGCCTCAAATGCCAAATATTATGTCACAAATGCCAATTTTAGTGCCTGAAATGCCGATTATAGTGCCTGAAATGCCAAATATAATGTCACAAATGCCAATTTTAGTGCCTGAAATGCCAAATATAATGTCAAAAATGCCAATTTTAGTGCCTGAAATGCCAAATATTATGTCACAAATGCCAATTTTAGTGCCTGAAATGGCAAATATAATGTCACAAATGCCAATTTAAGTGCCTGAAATGCCGATTATAGTGCCTGAAATGCCAAATATAATGTCAAAAATGCCAATTTTAGTGCCTGAAATGCCAAATATAATGTCACAAATGCCAATTTTAGTGCCTGAAATGCCAAATATTATGTCTCAAATGCCAATTTTAGTGCCTGAAATGCCAAATATAATGTCACAAATGCCAATTTTAGTGATTGAAATGCCAATTTTAGTGCCTGAAATGCCAAATATAATGTCACAAATGCCAATTTTAGTGCCTGAAATGCCGATTATAGTGCCTGAAATGCCAAATATAATGTCAAAAATGCCAATTTTAGTGCCTGAAATGCCAAATATAATGTCACAAATGCCAATTTTAGTGCCTGAAATGCCAAATATAATGTCACAAATGCCAATTTTAGTGCCTGAAATGCGGATTATAGTGCCTGAAATGCCAAATATAATGTCACAAATGCCAATTTTAGTGCCTGAAATGCCAAATATTATGTCACAAATGCCAATTTTAGTGCCTGAAATGCCAATTATAGTGCCTGAAATGCCAAATATTATGTCTCAAATGCCAATTTTAGTGCCTGAAATGCCGATAATAGTGGCTGAAATGCCAAATATTATGTCTCAAATGCCAATTTTAGTGCCTGAAATGCCAAATATAATGTCACAAATGCCAATTTTAGTGCCTGAAATGCCAATTATAGTGCCTGAAATGCCAAATATTATGTCTCAAAAGCCAATTTTAGTGCCTGAAATGCCGAATATAGTGCCTGAAATGCCAAATATTATTGCTCAAATGCCAATTTTAGTGCCTGAAATGCCAAATATAATGTCACAAATGCCAATTATAGTGCCTGAAATGCCAATTTTAGTGCCTGAAATGGCAAATATAATGTCACAAATGCCAATTTTAGTGCCTGAAATGCCGATTATAGTGCCTGAAATGCCAAATATAATGTCAAAAATGCCAATTTTAGTGCCTGAAATGCCAAATATAATGTCACAAATGCCAATTTTAGTGCCTGAAATGCCGATTACAGTGCCTGAAATGCCAATTTTAGTGCCTGAAATGCCAAATATTATGTCACAAATGCCAATTTTAGTACCTGAAATGCCAAACATAATGTCACAAATGCCAATTTTAGTGCCTGAAATGCCGATTATATTGCCTGAAATGCCAATTTTAGTGCCTGAAATGCCAAATATTATGTCACAAATGCCAATTTTAGTACCTGAAATGCCAAATATAATGTCACAAATGCCAATTTTAGTGCCTGAAATGCCGATTATAGTGCCTGAAATGCCAAATATTATGTCTCAAATGCCAATTTTAGTGCCTTAAATGCCAAATATAATGTCACAAATGCCAATTTTAGTGCCTGAAATGCCAATTATAGTGCCTGAAATGCCAAATATTATGTCTCAACAGCCAATTTTAGTGCCTGAAATGCCGACTATAGTGCCTGAAATGCCAAATATTATGTCTCAAAAGCCAATTTTAGTGCCTGAAATGCCAAATATAATGTCACAAATGCCAATTTTAGTGCCTGAAATGCCAAATATAATGTCACAAATGCCAATTTTAGTGCCTGAAATGCGGATTATAGTGCCTGAAATGCCAAATATAATGTCACAAATGCCAATTTTAGTGCCTGAAATGCGGATTATAGTGCCTGAAATGCCAAATATAATGTCACAAATGCCAATTTTAGTGCCAAAAATGCCAAATATTATGTCACAAATGCCAATTTTAGTGCCTGAAATGCCAAATATTATGTCTCAAATGCCAATTTTAGTGCCTGAAATGCCAAATATAATGTCACAAATGCCAATTTTAGTGCCTGAAATGCCAAATATAATGTCACAAATGCCAATTTTAGTGCCTGAAATGCGGATTATAGTGCCTGAAATGCCAAATATAATGTCACAAATGCCAATTTTAGTGCCTGAAATGCGGATTATAGTGCCTGAAATGCCAAATATAATGTCACAAATGCCAATTTTAGTGCCTGAAATGCCAAATATTATGTCACAAATGCCAATTTTAGTGCCTGAAATGCCAATTATAGTGCCTGAAATGCCAAATATTATGTCTCAAATGCCAATTTTAGTGCCTGAAATGCCGATTATAGTGCCTGAAATGCCAAATATTATGTCTCAAATGCCAATTTTAGTGCCTGAAATGCCAAATATAATGTCACAAATGCCAATTTTAGTGCCTGAAATGCCAAATATTATGTCACAAATGCCAATTTTAGTGCCTGAAATGCCAAATATTATGTCTCAAATGCCAATTTTAGTGCCTGAAATGCCAAATATAATGTCACAAATGCCAATTTTAGTGCCTGAAATGCCAAATATTATGTCTCAAAAGCCAATTTTAGTGCCTGAAATGCCGATTATAGTGCCTGAAATGCCAAATATAATGTCACAAATGCCAATTTTAGTGCCTGAAATGCCAATTATAGTGCCTGAAATGCCAATTATTATTTCTCAAATGCCAATTTTAGTGCCTGAAATGCCAATTATAGTGCCTGAAATGCCAAATATTATGTCTCAAATGCCAATTTTAGTGCCTGAAATGCCAAATATTACGTCACAAATGCCAATTTTAGTGCCTGAAATGCCAAATATAATGTCACAAATGCAAATTTTTGTGTCTGAAATGCCAATTATAGTGTCTAAAATGCCAAATATTATGTCACAAATGCCAAATATAATGTCACAAATGCCAATTTTAGTGCCTGAAATGCCAAATATAATGTCACAAATGCCAATTATAGTGCCTGAAATGCCAAATATTATGTCTCAAATGCCAATTTTAGTGCCTGAAATGCCAATTATAGTGCCTGAAATGCCAAATATTATTGCTCAAATGCCAATTTTAGTGCCTGAAATGCCAAATATAATGTCACAAATGCCAATTATAGTGCCGGAAATGCCAATTTTAGTGCCTGAAATGGCAAATATAATGTCACAAATGCCAATTTTAGTGCCTGAAATGCCAAATATAATGTCACAAATGCCAATTTTAGTGCCTGAAATGCGGATTATAGTGCCTGAAATGCCAAATATAATGTCACAAATGCCAATTTTAGTGCCTGAAATGCGGATTATAGTGCCTGAAATGCCAAATATAATGTCACAAATGCCAATTTTAGTGCCTGAAATGCCAAATATTATGTCACAAATGCCAATTTTAGTGCCTGAAATGCCAATTATAGTGCCTGAAATGCCAAATATTATGTCTCAAATGCCAATTTTAGTGCCTGAAATGCCGATTATAGTGCCTGAAATGCCAAATATTATGTCTCAAATGCCAATTTTAGTGCCTGAAATGCCAAATATAATGTCACAAATGCCAATTTTAGTGCCTGAAATGCCAAATATTATGTCACAAATGCCAATTTTAGTGCCTGAAATGCCAAATATTATGTCTCAAATGCCAATTTTAGTGCCTGAAATGCCAAATATAATGTCACAAATGCCAATTTTAGTGCCTGAAATGCCAAATATTATGTCTCAAAAGCCAATTTTAGTGCCTGAAATGCCGATTATAGTGCCTGAAATGCCAAATATAATGTCACAAATGCCAATTTTAGTGCCTGAAATGCCAATTATAGTGCCTGAAATGCCAAATATAATGTCACAAATGCCAATTTTAGTGCCTGAAATGCCAATTATAGTGCCTGAAATGCCAATTATTATTTCTCAAATGCCAATTTTAGTGCCTGAAATGCCAATTATAGTGCCTGAAATGCCAAATATTATGTCTCAAATGCCAATTTTAGTGCCTGAAATTCCAAATATTACGTCACAAATGCCAATTTTAGTGCCTGAAATGCCAAATATAATGTCACAAATGCAAATTTTTGTGTCTGAAATGCCAATTATAGTGTCTAAAATGCCAAATATTATGTCACAAATGCCAAATATAATGTCACAAATGCCAATTTTAGTGCCTGAAATGCCAAATATAATGTCACAAATGCCAATTATAGTGCCTGAAATGCCAAATATTATGTCTCAAATGCCAATTTTAGTGCCTGAAATGCCAATTATAGTGCCTGAAATGCCAAATATTATGTCACAAATGCCAATTTTAGTGCCTGAAATGCCGAATATAGTGCCTGAAATGCCAAATATTATGTCTCAAATGCCAATTTTAGTGCCTGAAATGCCGATAATAGTGCCTGAAATGCCAAATATTATGTCTCAAATGCCAATTTTAGTGCCTGAAATGCCAAATATAATGTCACAAATGCCAATTTTAGTGCCTGAAATGCCAATTATAGTGCCTGAAATGCCAAATATTATGTCTCAAAAGCCAATTTTAGTGCCTGAAATGCCGAATATAGTGCCTGAAATGCCAAATATTATTGCTCAAATGCCAATTTTAGTGCCTGAAATGCCAAATATAATGTCACAAATGCCAATTATAGTGCCTGAAATGCCAATTTTAGTGCCTGAAATGGCAAATATAATGTCACAAATGCCAATTTTAGTGCCTGAAATGCCGATTATAGTGCCTGAAATGCCAAATATAATGTCAAAAATGCCAATTTTAGTGCCTGAAATGCCAAATATAATGTCACAAATGCCAATTTTAGTGCCTGAAATGCCAAATATAATGTCACAAATGCCGATTACAGTGCCTGAAATGCCAATTTTAGTGCCTGAAATGCCAAATATTATGTCACAAATGCCAATTTTAGTACCTGAAATGCCAAATATAATGTCACAAATGCCAATTTTAGTGCCTGAAATGCCGATTATAGTGCCTGAAATGCCAATTTTAGTGCCTGAAATGCCAAATATTATGTCACAAATGCCAATTTTAGTACCTGAAATGCCAAATATAATGTCACAAATGCCAATTTTAGTGCCTGAAATGCCGATTATAGTGCCTGAAATGCCAAATATTATGTCTCAAATGCCAATTTTAGTGCCTGAAATGCCAAATATAATGTCACAAATGCCAATTTTAGTGCCTGAAATGCCAATTATAGTGCCTGAAATGCCAAATATTATGTCTCAACAGCCAATTTTAGTGCCTGAAATGCCGACTATAGTGCCTGAAATGCCAAATATTATGTCTCAAATGCCAATTTTAGTGCCTGAAATGCCAAATATTATGTCACAAATGCCAATTTTAGTGCCTGAAATGCCAATTTTAGTGCCTGAAATGCCAAATATAATGTCACAAATGCCAATTTTAGTGCCTGAAATGCCGATTATAGTGCCTGAAATGCCAAATATTATGTCAAAAATGCCAATTTTAGTGCCTGAAATGCCAAATATAATGTCACAAATGCCAATTTTAGTGCCTGAAATGCCAATTATAGTGCCTGAAATGCCAAATATTATGTCTCAAAAGCCAATTTTAGTGCCTGAAATGCCGATTATAGTGCCTGAAATGCCAAATATAATGTCACAAATGCCAATTTTAGTGCCTGAAATGCCAATTATAGTGCCTGAAATGCCAATTATTATTTCTCAAATGCCAATTTTACTGCCTGAAATGCCAATTATAGTGCCTGAAATGCCAAATATTATGTCTCAAATGCCAATTTTAGTGCCTGAAATGCCTAATATTACGTCACAAATGCTAATTTTAGTGCCTGAAATGCCAAATATAATGTCACAAATGCAAATTTTTGTGTCTGAAATGCCAATTATAGTGTCTAAAATGCCAAATATTATGTCACAAATGCCAAATATAATGTCACAAATGCCAATTTTAGTGCCTGAAATGCCAAATATAATGTCACAAATGCCAATTATAGTGCCTGAAATGCCAAATATTATGTCTCAAATGCCAATTTTAGTGCCTGAAATGCCAATTATAGTGCCTGAAATGCCAAATATTATGTCTCAAATGCCAATTTTAGTGCATTAAATGCCAAATATAATGTCACAAATGCCAATTATAGTGCCTGAAATGCCAAATATTATGTCTCAAATGCCAATTTTAGTGCCTGAAATGCCAATTATAGTGCCTGAAATGCCAAATATTATGTCTCAAATGCCAATTTTAGTGTCTGAAATGCCAAATATAATGTCACAAATGCCAATTTTAGTGCCTGAAATGCCAATTATAGTGCCTGAAATGCCAAATATTATGTCACAAATGCCAATTTTAGTGCCTGAAATGCCGATTATAGTGCCTGAAATGCCAAATATAATGTCACAAATGCCAATTTTAGTGCCTGAAATGCCAAATATAATGTCAAAAATGCCAATTTTAGTGCCTGAAATGCCAAATATTATGTCACAAATGCCAATTTTAGTGCCTGAAATGGCAAATATAATGTCACAAATGCCAATTTAAGTGCCTGAAATGCCGATTATAGTGCCTGAAATGCCAAATATAATGTCAAAAATGCCAATTTTAGTGCCTGAAATGCCAAATATAATGTCACAAATGCCAATTTTAGTGCCTGAAATGCCAAATATTATGTCTCAAATGCCAATTTTAGTGCCTGAAATGCCAAATATAATGTCACAAATGCCAATTTTAGTGATTGAAATGCCAATTTTAGTGCCTGAAATGCCAAATATAATGTCACAAATGCCAATTTTAGTGCCTGAAATGCCGATTATAGTGCCTGAAATGCCAAATATAATGTCAAAAATGCCAATTTTAGTGCCTGAAATGCCAAATATAATGTCACAAATGCCAATTTTAGTGCCTGAAATGCCAAATATAATGTCACAAATGCCAATTTTAGTGCCTGAAATGCGGATTATAGTGCCTGAAATGCCAAATATAATGTCACAAATGCCAATTTTAGTGCCTGAAATGCCAAATATTATGTCACAAATGCCAATTTTAGTGCCTGAAATGCCAATTATAGTGCCTGAAATGCCAAATATTATGTCTCAAATGCCAATTTTAGTGCCTGAAATGCCGATAATAGTGGCTGAAATGCCAAATATTATGTCTCAAATGCCAATTTTAGTGCCTGAAATGCCAAATATAATGTCACAAATGCCAATTTTAGTGCCTGAAATGCCAATTATAGTGCCTGAAATGCCAAATATTATGTCTCAAAAGCCAATTTTAGTGCCTGAAATGCCGAATATAGTGCCTGAAATGCCAAATATTATTGCTCAAATGCCAATTTTAGTGCCTGAAATGCCAAATATAATGTCACAAATGCCAATTATAGTGCCTGAAATGCCAATTTTAGTGCCTGAAATGGCAAATATAATGTCACAAATGCCAATTTTAGTGCCTGAAATGCCGATTATAGTGCCTGAAATGCCAAATATAATGTCAAAAATGCCAATTTTAGTGCCTGAAATGCCAAATATAATGTCACAAATGCCAATTTTAGTGCCTGAAATGCCGATTACAGTGCCTGAAATGCCAATTTTAGTGCCTGAAATGCCAAATATTATGTCACAAATGCCAATTTTAGTACCTGAAATGCCAAATATAATGTCACAAATGCCAATTTTAGTGCCTGAAATGCCGATTATATTGCCTGAAATGCCAATTTTAGTGCCTGAAATGCCAAATATTATGTCACAAATGCCAATTTTAGTACCTGAAATGCCAAATATAATGTCACAAATGCCAATTTTAGTGCCTGAAATGCCGATTATAGTGCCTGAAATGCCAAATATTATGTCTCAAATGCCAATTTTAGTGCCTTAAATGCCAAATATAATGTCACAAATGCCAATTTTAGTGCCTGAAATGCCAATTATAGTGCCTGAAATGCCAAATATTATGTCTCAACAGCCAATTTTAGTGCCTGAAATGCCGACTATAGTGCCTGAAATGCCAAATATTATGTCTCAAAAGCCAATTTTAGTGCCTGAAATGCCAAATATAATGTCACAAATGCCAATTTTAGTGCCTGAAATGCCAAATATAATGTCACAAATGCCAATTTTAGTGCCTGAAATGCGGATTATAGTGCCTGAAATGCCAAATATAATGTCACAAATGCCAATTTTAGTGCCTGAAATGCGGATTATAGTGCCTGAAATGCCAAATATAATGTCACAAATGCCAATTTTAGTGCCAAAAATGCCAAATATTATGTCACAAATGCCAATTTTAGTGCCTGAAATGCCAAATATTATGTCTCAAATGCCAATTTTAGTGCCTGAAATGCCAAATATAATGTCACAAATGCCAATTTTAGTGCCTGAAATGCCAAATATAATGTCACAAATGCCAATTTTAGTGCCTGAAATGCGGATTATAGTGCCTGAAATGCCAAATATAATGTCACAAATGCCAATTTTAGTGCCTGAAATGCGGATTATAGTGCCTGAAATGCCAAATATAATGTCACAAATGCCAATTTTAGTGCCTGAAATGCCAAATATTATGTCACAAATGCCAATTTTAGTGCCTGAAATGCCAATTATAGTGCCTGAAATGCCAAATATTATGTCTCAAATGCCAATTTTAGTGCCTGAAATGCCGATTATAGTGCCTGAAATGCCAAATATTATGTCTCAAATGCCAATTTTAGTGCCTGAAATGCCAAATATAATGTCACAAATGCCAATTTTAGTGCCTGAAATGCCAAATATTATGTCACAAATGCCAATTTTAGTGCCTGAAATGCCAAATATTATGTCTCAAATGCCAATTTTAGTGCCTGAAATGCCAAATATAATGTCACAAATGCCAATTTTAGTGCCTGAAATGCCAAATATTATGTCTCAAAAGCCAATTTTAGTGCCTGAAATGCCGATTATAGTGCCTGAAATGCCAAATATAATGTCACAAATGCCAATTTTAGTGCCTGAAATGCCAATTATAGTGCCTGAAATGCCAATTATTATTTCTCAAATGCCAATTTTAGTGCCTGAAATGCCAATTATAGTGCCTGAAATGCCAAATATTATGTCTCAAATGCCAATTTTAGTGCCTGAAATGCCAAATATTACGTCACAAATGCCAATTTTAGTGCCTGAAATGCCAAATATAATGTCACAAATGCAAATTTTTGTGTCTGAAATGCCAATTATAGTGTCTAAAATGCCAAATATTATGTCACAAATGCCAAATATAATGTCACAAATGCCAATTTTAGTGCCTGAAATGCCAAATATAATGTCACAAATGCCAATTATAGTGCCTGAAATGCCAAATATTATGTCTCAAATGCCAATTTTAGTGCCTGAAATGCCAATTATAGTGCCTGAAATGCCAAATATTATGTCACAAATGCCAATTTTAGTGCCTGAAATGCCAAATATAATGTCACAAATGCCAATTTTAGTGCCTGAAATGCCAAATATTATGTCACAAATGCCAATTTTAGTGCCTGAAATGCCAATTATAGTGCCTGAAATGCCAAATATTATGTCTCAAATGCCAATTTTAGTGCCTGAAATGCCGATAATAGTGCCTGAAATGCCAAATATTATGTCTCAAATGCCAATTTTAGTGCCTGAAATGCCAAATATAATGTCACAAATGCCAATTTTAGTGCCTGAAATGCCAATTATAGTGCCTGAAATGCCAAATATTATGTCTCAAAAGCCAATTTTAGTGCCTGAAATGCCGAATATAGTGCCTGAAATGCCAAATATTATTGCTCAAATGCCAATTTTAGTGCCTGAAATGCCAAATATAATGTCACAAATGCCAATTATAGTGCCTGAAATGCCAATTTTAGTGCCTGAAATGGCAAATATAATGTCACAAATGCCAATTTTAGTGCCTGAAATGCCAAATATTATGTCACAAATGCCAATTTTAGTGCCTGAAATGCCAATTATAGTGCCTGAAATGCCAAATATTATGTCTCAAATGCCAATTTTAGTGCCTGAAATGCCGATTATAGTGCCTGAAATGCCAAATATTATGTCTCAAATGCCAATTTTAGTGCCTGAAATGCCAAATATAATGTCACAAATGCCAATTTTAGTGCCTGAAATGCCAAATATTATGTCACAAATGCCAATTTTAGTGCCTGAAATGCCAAATATTATGTCTCAAATGCCAATTTTAGTGCCTGAAATGCCAAATATAATGTCACAAATGCCAATTTTAGTGCCTGAAATGCCAAATATTATGTCTCAAAAGCCAATTTTAGTGCCTGAAATGCCGATTATAGTGCCTGAAATGCCAAATATAATGTCACAAATGCCAATTTTAGTGCCTGAAATGCCAATTATAGTGCCTGAAATGCCAATTATTATTTCTCAAATGCCAATTTTAGTGCCTGAAATGCCAATTATAGTGCCTGAAATGCCAAATATTATGTCTCAAATGCCAATTTTAGTGCCTGAAATGCCAAATATTACGTCACAAATGCCAATTTTAGTGCCTGAAATGCCAAATATAATGTCACAAATGCAAATTTTTGTGTCTGAAATGCCAATTATAGTGTCTAAAATGCCAAATATTATGTCACAAATGCCAAATATAATGTCACAAATGCCAATTTTAGTGCCTGAAATGCCAAATATAATGTCACAAATGCCAATTATAGTGCCTGAAATGCCAAATATTATGTCTCAAATGCCAATTTTAGTGCCTGAAATGCCAATTATAGTGCCTGAAATGCCAAATATTATGTCACAAATGCCAATTTTAGTGCCTGAAATGCCAAATATAATGTCACAAATGCCAATTTTAGTGCCTGAAATGCGGATTATAGTGCCTGAAATGCCAAATATAATGTCACAAATGCCAATTTTAGTGCCTGAAATGCCAAATATTATGTCACAAATGCCAATTTTAGTGCCTGAAATGCCAATTATAGTGCCTGAAATGCCAAATATTATGTCTCAAATGCCAATTTTAGTGCCTGAAATGCCGATAATAGTGGCTGAAATGCCAAATATTATGTCTCAAATGCCAATTTTAGTGCCTGAAATGCCAAATATAATGTCACAAATGCCAATTTTAGTGCCTGAAATGCCAATTATAGTGCCTGAAATGCCAAATATTATGTCTCAAAAGCCAATTTTAGTGCCTGAAATGCCGAATATAGTGCCTGAAATGCCAAATATTATTGCTCAAATGCCAATTTTAGTGCCTGAAATGCCAAATATAATGTCACAAATGCCAATTATAGTGCCTGAAATGCCAATTTTAGTGCCTGAAATGGCAAATATAATGTCACAAATGCCAATTTTAGTGCCTGAAATGCCGATTATAGTGCCTGAAATGCCAAATATAATGTCAAAAATGCCAATTTTAGTGCCTGAAATGCCAAATATAATGTCACAAATGCCAATTTTAGTGCCTGAAATGCCGATTACAGTGCCTGAAATGCCAATTTTAGTGCCTGAAATGCCAAATATTATGTCACAAATGCCAATTTTAGTACCTGAAATGCCAAATATAATGTCACAAATGCCAATTTTAGTGCCTGAAATGCCGATTATATTGCCTGAAATGCCAATTTTAGTGCCTGAAATGCCAAATATTATGTCACAAATGCCAATTTTAGTACCTGAAATGCCAAATATAATGTCACAAATGCCAATTTTAGTGCCTGAAATGCCGATTATAGTGCCTGAAATGCCAAATATTATGTCTCAAATGCCAATTTTAGTGCCTTAAATGCCAAATATAATGTCACAAATGCCAATTTTAGTGCCTGAAATGCCAATTATAGTGCCTGAAATGCCAAATATTATGTCTCAACAGCCAATTTTAGTGCCTGAAATGCCGACTATAGTGCCTGAAATGCCAAATATTATGTCTCAAAAGCCAATTTTAGTGCCTGAAATGCCAAATATAATGTCACAAATGCCAATTTTAGTGCCTGAAATGCCAAATATAATGTCACAAATGCCAATTTTAGTGCCTGAAATGCGGATTATAGTGCCTGAAATGCCAAATATAATGTCACAAATGCCAATTTTAGTGCCTGAAATGCGGATTATAGTGCCTGAAATGCCAAATATAATGTCACAAATGCCAATTTTAGTGCCAAAAATGCCAAATATTATGTCACAAATGCCAATTTTAGTGCCTGAAATGCCAAATATTATGTCTCAAATGCCAATTTTAGTGCCTGAAATGCCAAATATAATGTCACAAATGCCAATTTTAGTGCCTGAAATGCCAAATATAATGTCACAAATGCCAATTTTAGTGCCTGAAATGCGGATTATAGTGCCTGAAATGCCAAATATAATGTCACAAATGCCAATTTTAGTGCCTGAAATGCGGATTATAGTGCCTGAAATGCCAAATATAATGTCACAAATGCCAATTTTAGTGCCTGAAATGCCAAATATTATGTCACAAATGCCAATTTTAGTGCCTGAAATGCCAATTATAGTGCCTGAAATGCCAAATATTATGTCTCAAATGCCAATTTTAGTGCCTGAAATGCCGATTATAGTGCCTGAAATGCCAAATATTATGTCTCAAATGCCAATTTTAGTGCCTGAAATGCCAAATATAATGTCACAAATGCCAATTTTAGTGCCTGAAATGCCAAATATTATGTCACAAATGCCAATTTTAGTGCCTGAAATGCCAAATATTATGTCTCAAATGCCAATTTTAGTGCCTGAAATGCCAAATATAATGTCACAAATGCCAATTTTAGTGCCTGAAATGCCAAATATTATGTCTCAAAAGCCAATTTTAGTGCCTGAAATGCCGATTATAGTGCCTGAAATGCCAAATATAATGTCACAAATGCCAATTTTAGTGCCTGAAATGCCAATTATAGTGCCTGAAATGCCAATTATTATTTCTCAAATGCCAATTTTAGTGCCTGAAATGCCAATTATAGTGCCTGAAATGCCAAATATTATGTCTCAAATGCCAATTTTAGTGCCTGAAATGCCAAATATTACGTCACAAATGCCAATTTTAGTGCCTGAAATGCCAAATATAATGTCACAAATGCAAATTTTTGTGTCTGAAATGCCAATTATAGTGTCTAAAATGCCAAATATTATGTCACAAATGCCAAATATAATGTCACAAATGCCAATTTTAGTGCCTGAAATGCCAAATATAATGTCACAAATGCCAATTATAGTGCCTGAAATGCCAAATATTATGTCTCAAATGCCAATTTTAGTGCCTGAAATGCCAATTATAGTGCCTGAAATGCCAAATATTATGTCACAAATGCCAATTTTAGTGCCTGAAATGCCAAATATAATGTCACAAATGCCAATTTTAGTGCCTGAAATGCCAAATATTATGTCACAAATGCCAATTTTAGTGCCTGAAATGCCAATTATAGTGCCTGAAATGCCAAATATTATGTCTCAAATGCCAATTTTAGTGCCTGAAATGCCGATAATAGTGCCTGAAATGCCAAATATTATGTCTCAAATGCCAATTTTAGTGCCTGAAATGCCAAATATAATGTCACAAATGCCAATTTTAGTGCCTGAAATGCCAATTATAGTGCCTGAAATGCCAAATATTATGTCTCAAAAGCCAATTTTAGTGCCTGAAATGCCGAATATAGTGCCTGAAATGCCAAATATTATTGCTCAAATGCCAATTTTAGTGCCTGAAATGCCAAATATAATGTCACAAATGCCAATTATAGTGCCTGAAATGCCAATTTTAGTGCCTGAAATGGCAAATATAATGTCACAAATGCCAATTTTAGTGCCTGAAATGCCAAATATTATGTCACAAATGCCAATTTTAGTGCCTGAAATGCCAATTATAGTGCCTGAAATGCCAAATATTATGTCTCAAATGCCAATTTTAGTGCCTGAAATGCCGATTATAGTGCCTGAAATGCCAAATATTATGTCTCAAATGCCAATTTTAGTGCCTGAAATGCCAAATATAATGTCACAAATGCCAATTTTAGTGCCTGAAATGCCAAATATTATGTCACAAATGCCAATTTTAGTGCCTGAAATGCCAAATATTATGTCTCAAATGCCAATTTTAGTGCCTGAAATGCCAAATATAATGTCACAAATGCCAATTTTAGTGCCTGAAATGCCAAATATTATGTCTCAAAAGCCAATTTTAGTGCCTGAAATGCCGATTATAGTGCCTGAAATGCCAAATATAATGTCACAAATGCCAATTTTAGTGCCTGAAATGCCAATTATAGTGCCTGAAATGCCAATTATTATTTCTCAAATGCCAATTTTAGTGCCTGAAATGCCAATTATAGTGCCTGAAATGCCAAATATTATGTCTCAAATGCCAATTTTAGTGCCTGAAATGCCAAATATTACGTCACAAATGCCAATTTTAGTGCCTGAAATGCCAAATATAATGTCACAAATGCAAATTTTTGTGTCTGAAATGCCAATTATAGTGTCTAAAATGCCAAATATTATGTCACAAATGCCAAATATAATGTCACAAATGCCAATTTTAGTGCCTGAAATGCCAAATATAATGTCACAAATGCCAATTATAGTGCCTGAAATGCCAAATATTATGTCTCAAATGCCAATTTTAGTGCCTGAAATGCCAATTATAGTGCCTGAAATGCCAAATATTATGTCACAAATGCCAATTTTAGTGCCTGAAATGCCAAATATAATGTCACAAATGCCAATTTTAGTGCCTGAAATGCCAAATATTATGTCACAAATGCCAATTTTAGTGCCTGAAATGCCAATTATAGTGCCTGAAATGCCAAATATTATGTCTCAAATGCCAATTTTAGTGCCTGAAATGCCGATAATAGTGCCTGAAATGCCAAATATTATGTCTCAAATGCCAATTTTAGTGCCTGAAATGCCAAATATAATGTCACAAATGCCAATTTTAGTGCCTGAAATGCCAATTATAGTGCCTGAAATGCCAAATATTATGTCTCAAAAGCCAATTTTAGTGCCTGAAATGCCGAATATAGTGCCTGAAATGCCAAATATTATTGCTCAAATGCCAATTTTAGTGCCTGAAATGCCAAATATAATGTCACAAATGCCAATTATAGTGCCTGAAATGCCAATTTTAGTGCCTGAAATGGCAAATATAATGTCACAAATGCCAATTTTAGTGCCTGAAATGCCGATTATAGTGCCTGAAATGCCAAATATAATGTCAAAAATGCCAATTTTAGTGCCTGAAATGCCAAATATAATGTCACAAATGCCAATTTTAGTGCCTGAAATGCCGATTATAGTGCCTGAAATGCCAAATATAATGTCACAAATGCCAATTTTAGTGCCTGAAATGCCAATTATAGTGCCTGAAATGCCAATTATTATTTCTCAAATGCCAATTTTAGTGCCTGAAATGCCAATTATAGTGCCTGAAATGCCAAATATTATGTCTCAAATGCCAATTTTAGTGCCTGAAATGCCAAATATTACGTCACAAATGCCAATTTTAGTGCCTGAAATGCCAAATATAATGTCACAAATGCAAATTTTTGTGTCTGAAATGCCAATTTTAGTGCCTGAAATGCCAAATATAATGTCACAAATGCAAATTTTTGTGTCTGAAATGCCAATTATAGTGTCTAAAATGCCAAATATTATGTCACAAATGCCAAATATAATGTCACAAATGCCAATTTTAGTGCCTGAAATGCCAAATATAATGTCACAAATGCCAATTATAGTGCCTGAAATGCCAAATATTATGTCTCAAATGCCAATTTTAGTGCCTGAAATGCCAATTATAGTGCCTGAAATGCCAAATATTATGTCTCAAATGCCAATTTTAGTGCATTAAATGCCAAATATAATGTCACAAATGCCAATTATAGTGCCTGAAATGCCAAATATTATGTCTCAAATGCCAATTTTAGTGCCTGAAATGCCAATTATAGTGCCTGAAATGCCAAATATTATGTCTCAAATGCCAATTTTAGTGTCTGAAATGCCAAATATAATGTCACAAATGCCAATTTTAGTGCCTGAAATGCCAATTATAGTGCCTGAAATGCCAAATATTATGTCACAAATGCCAATTTTAGTGCCTGAAATGCCGATTATAGTGCCTGAAATGCCAAATATAATGTCACAAATGCCAATTTTAGTGCCTGAAATGCCAAATATAATGTCAAAAATGCCAATTTTAGTGCCTGAAATGCCAAATATTATGTCACAAATGCCAATTTTAGTGCCTGAAATGGCAAATATAATGTCACAAATGCCAATTTAAGTGCCTGAAATGCCGATTATAGTGCCTGAAATGCCAAATATAATGTCAAAAATGCCAATTTTAGTGCCTGAAATGCCAAATATAATGTCACAAATGCCAATTTTAGTGCCTGAAATGCCAAATATTATGTCTCAAATGCCAATTTTAGTGCCTGAAATGCCAAATATAATGTCACAAATGCCAATTTTAGTGATTGAAATGCCAATTTTAGTGCCTGAAATGCCAAATATAATGTCACAAATGCCAATTTTAGTGCCTGAAATGCCGATTATAGTGCCTGAAATGCCAAATATAATGTCAAAAATGCCAATTTTAGTGCCTGAAATGCCAAATATAATGTCACAAATGCCAATTTTAGTGCCTGAAATGCCAAATATAATGTCACAAATGCCAATTTTAGTGCCTGAAATGCGGATTATAGTGCCTGAAATGCCAAATATAATGTCACAAATGCCAATTTTAGTGCCTGAAATGCCAAATATTATGTCACAAATGCCAATTTTAGTGCCTGAAATGCCAATTATAGTGCCTGAAATGCCAAATATTATGTCTCAAATGCCAATTTTAGTGCCTGAAATGCCGATAATAGTGCCTGAAATGCCAAATATTATGTCTCAAATGCCAATTTTAGTGCCTGAAATGCCAAATATAATGTCACAAATGCCAATTTTAGTGCCTGAAATGCCAATTATAGTGCCTGAAATGCCAAATATTATGTCTCAAAAGCCAATTTTAGTGCCTGAAATGCCGAATATAGTGCCTGAAATGCCAAATATTATTGCTCAAATGCCAATTTTAGTGCCTGAAATGCCAAATATAATGTCACAAATGCCAATTATAGTGCCTGAAATGCCAATTTTAGTGCCTGAAATGGCAAATATAATGTCACAAATGCCAATTTTAGTGCCTGAAATGCCGATTATAGTGCCTGAAATGCCAAATATAATGTCAAAAATGCCAATTTTAGTGCCTGAAATGCCAAATATAATGTCACAAATGCCAATTTTAGTGCCTGAAATGCCGATTACAGTGCCTGAAATGCCAATTTTAGTGCCTGAAATGCCAAATATTATGTCACAAATGCCAATTTTAGTACCTGAAATGCCAAATATAATGTCACAAATGCCAATTTTAGTGCCTGAAATGCCAATTTTAGTGCCTGAAATGCCAAATATTATGTCACAAATGCCAATTTTAGTACCTGAAATGCCAAATATAATGTCACAAATGCCAATTTTAGTGCCTGAAATGCCGATTATAGTGCCTGAAATGCCAAATATTATGTCTCAAATGCCAATTTTAGTGCCTGAAATGCCAAATTTAATGTCACAAATGCCAATTTTAGTGCCTGAAATGCCAATTATAGTGCCTGAAATGCCAAATATTATGTCTCAACAGCCAATTTTAGTGCCTGAAATGCCGACTATAGTGCCTGAAATGCCAAATATTATGTCTCAAATGCCAATTTTAGTGCCTGAAATGCCAAATATAATGTCACAAATGCCAATTTTAGTGCCTGAAATGCCAATTTTAGTGCCTGAAATGCCAAATATAATGTCACAAATGCCAATTTTAGTGCCTGAAATGCCGATTATAGTGCCTGAAATGCCAAATATTATGTCAAAAATGCCAATTTTAGTGCCTGAAATGCCAAATATAATGTCACAAATGCCAATTTTAGTGCCTGAAATGCCAATTATAGTGCCTGAAATGCCAAATATTATGTCTCAAAAGCCAATTTTAGTGCCTGAAATGCCGATTATAGTGCCTGAAATGCCAAATATAATGTCACAAATGCCAATTTTAGTGCCTGAAATGCCAATTATAGTGCCTGAAATGCCAATTATTATTTCTCAAATGCCAATTTTAGTGCCTGAAATGCCAATTATAGTGCCTGAAATGCCAAATATTATGTCTCAAATGCCAATTTTAGTGCCTGAAATGACAAATATTACGTCACAAATGCCAATTTTAGTGCCTGAAATGCCAAATATAATGTCACAAATGCAAATTTTTGTGTCTGAAATGCCAATTATAGTGTCTAAAATGCCAAATATTATGTCACAAATGCCAAATATAATGCCACAAATGCCAATTTTAGTGCCTGAAATGCCAAATATAATGTCACAAATGCCAATTATAGTGCCTGAAATGCCAAATATTATGTCTCAAATGCCAATTTTAGTGCCTGAAATGCCAATTATAGTGCCTGAAATGCCAAATATTATGTCTCAAATGCCAATTTTAGTGCGTTAAATGCCAAATATAATGTCACAAATGCCAATTATAGTGCCTGAAATGCCAAATATTATGTCTCAAATGCCAATTTTAGTGCCTGAAATGCCAATTATAGTGCCTGAAATGCCAAATATTATGTCTCAAATGCCAATTTTAGTGTCTGAAATGCCAAATATAATGTCACAAATGCCAATTTTAGTGCCTGAAATGCCAATTATAGTGCCTGAAATGCCAAATATTATGTCACAAATGCCAATTTTAGTGCCTGAAATGCCGATTATAGTGCCTGAAATGCCAAATATAATGTCACAAATGCCAATTTTAGTGCCTGAAATGCCAAATATAATGTCAAAAATGCCAATTTTAGTGCCTGAAATGCCAAATATTATGTCACAAATGCCAATTTTAGTGCCTGAAATGGCAAATATAATGTCACAAATGCCAATTTAAGTGCCTGAAATGCCGATTATAGTGCCTGAAATGCCAAATATAATGTCAAAAATGCCAATTTTAGTGCCTGAAATGCCAAATATAATGTCACAAATGCCAATTTTAGTGCCTGAAATGCCAAATATTATGTCTCAAATGCCAATTTTAGTGCCTGAAATGCCAAATATAATGTCACAAATGCCAATTTTAGTGATTGAAATGCCAATTTTAGTGCCTGAAATGCCAAATATAATGTCACAAATGCCAATTTTAGTGCCTGAAATGCCGATTATAGTGCCTGAAATGCCAAATATAATGTCAAAAATGCCAATTTTAGTGCCTGAAATGCCAAATATAATGTCACAAATGCCAATTTTAGTGCCTGAAATGCCAAATATAATGTCACAAATGCCAATTTTAGTGCCTGAAATGCGGATTATAGTGCCTGAAATGCCAAATATAATGTCACAAATGCCAATTTTAGTGCCTGAAATGCCAAATATTATGTCACAAATGCCAATTTTAGTGCCTGAAATGCCAATTATAGTGCCTGAAATGCCAAATATTATGTCTCAAATGCCAATTTTAGTGCCTGAAATGCCGATAATAGTGCCTGAAATGCCAAATATTATGTCTCAAATGCCAATTTTAGTGCCTGAAATGCCAAATATAATGTCACAAATGCCAATTTTAGTGCCTGAAATGCCAATTATAGTGCCTGAAATGCCAAATATTATGTCTCAAAAGCCAATTTTAGTGCCTGAAATGCCGAATATAGTGCCTGAAATGCCAAATATTATTGCTCAAATGCCAATTTTAGTGCCTGAAATGCCAAATATAATGTCACAAATGCCAATTATAGTGCCTGAAATGCCAATTTTAGTGCCTGAAATGGCAAATATAATGTCACAAATGCCAATTTTAGTGCCTGAAATGCCGATTATAGTGCCTGAAATGCCAAATATAATGTCAAAAATGCCAATTTTAGTGCCTGAAATGCCAAATATAATGTCACAAATGCCAATTTTTGTGCCTGAAATGCCGATTACAGTGCCTGAAATGCCAATTTTAGTGCCTGAAATGCCAAATATTATGTCACAAATGCCAATTTTAGTACCTGAAATGCCAAATATAATGTCACAAATGCCAATTTTAGTGCCTGAAATGCCGATTATATTGCCTGAAATGCCAATTTTAGTGCCTGAAATGCCAAATATTATGTCACAAATGCCAATTTTAGTACCTGAAATGCCAAATATAATGTCACAAATGCCAATTTTAGTGCCTGAAATGCCGATTATAGTGCCTGAAATGCCAAATATTATGTCTCAAATGCCAATTTTAGTGCCTTAAATGCCAAATATAATGTCACAAATGCCAATTTTAGTGCCTGAAATGCCAATTATAGTGCCTGAAATGCCAAATATTATGTCTCAACAGCCAATTTTAGTGCCTGAAATGCCGACTATAGTGCCTGAAATGCCAAATATTATGTCTCAAAAGCCAATTTTAGTGCCTGAAATGCCAAATATAATGTCACAAATGCCAATTTTAGTGCCTGAAATGCCAATTTTAGTGCCTGAAATGCCAAATATAATGTCACAAATGCCAATTTTAGTGCCTGAAATGCCGATTATAGTGCCTGAAATGCCAAATATTATGTCAAAAATGCCAATTTTAGTGCCTGAAATGCCAAATATAATGTCACAAAAGCCAATTTTAGTGCCTGAAATGCCGATTATAGTGCCTGAAATGCCAAATATAATGTCACAAATGCCAATTTTAGTGCCTGAAATGCCAATTATAGTGCCTGAAATGCCAATTATTATTTCTCAAATGCCAATTTTAGTGCCTGAAATGCCAATTATAGTGCCTGAAATGCCAAATATTATGTCTCAAATGCCAATTTTAGTGCCTGAAATGCCAAATATTACGTCACAAATGCCAATTTTAGTGCCTGAAATGCCAAATATAATGTCACAAATGCAAATTTTTGTGTCTGAAATGCCAATTATAGTGTCTAAAATGCCAAATATTATGTCACAAATGCCAAATATAATGTCACAAATGCCAATTTTAGTGCCTGAAATGCCAAATATAATGTCTCAAAAGCCAATTTTAGTGCCTGAAATGCCGAATATAGTGCCTGAAATGCCAAATATTATTGCTCAAATGCCAATTTTAGTGCCTGAAATGCCAAATATAATGTCACAAATGCCAATTATAGTGCCTGAAATGCCAATTTTAGTGCCTGAAATGGCAAATATAATGTCACAAATGCCAATTTTAGTGCCTGAAATGCCGATTATAGTGCCTGAAATGCCAAATATAATGTCAAAAATGCCAATTTTAGTGCCTGAAATGCCAAATATAATGTCACAAATGCCAATTTTAGTGCCTGAAATGCCAATTATAGTGCCTGAAATGCCAAATATTATGTCACAAATGCCAATTTTAGTGCCTGAAATGCCGATTATAGTGCCTGAAATGCCAAATATAATGTCACAAATGCCAATTTTAGTGCCTGAAATGCCAAATATAATGTCAAAAATGCCAATTTTAGTGCCTGAAATGCCAAATATTATGTCTCAAATGCCAATTTTAGTGCCTGAAATGCCAAATATTACGTCACAAATGCCAATTTTAGTGCCTGAAATGCCAAATATAATGTCACAAATGCAAATTTTTGTGTCTGAAATGCCAATTATAGTGTCTAAAATGCCAAATATTATGTCACAAATGCCAAATATAATGTCACAAATGCCAATTTTAGTGCCTGAAATGCCAAATATAATGTCACAAATGCCAATTATAGTGCCTGAAATGCCAAATATTATGTCTCAAATGCCAATTTTAGTGCCTGAAATGCCAATTATAGTGCCTGAAATGCCAAATATTATGTCTCAAATGCCAATTTTAGTGCATTAAATGCCAAATATAATGTCACAAATGCCAATTATAGTGCCTGAAATGCCAAATATTATGTCTCAAATGCCAATTTTAGTGCCTGAAATGCCAATTATAGTGCCTGAAATGCCAAATATTATGTCTCAAATGCCAATTTTAGTGTCTGAAATGCCAAATATAATGTCACAAATGCCAATTTTAGTGCCTGAAATGCCAATTATAGTGCCTGAAATGCCAAATATTATGTCACAAATGCCAATTTTAGTGCCTGAAATGCCGATTATAGTGCCTGAAATGCCAAATATAATGTCACAAATGCCAATTTTAGTGCCTGAAATGCCAAATATAATGTCAAAAATGCCAATTTTAGTGCCTGAAATGCCAAATATTATGTCACAAATGCCAATTTTAGTGCCTGAAATGGCAAATATAATGTCACAAATGCCAATTTTAGTGCCTGAAATGCCGATTATAGTGCCTGAAATGCCAAATATAATGTCAAAAATGCCAATTTTAGTGCCTGAAATGCCAAATATAATGTCACAAATGCCAATTTTAGTGCCTGAAATGCCAAATATAATGTCACAAATGCCAATTTTAGTGCCTGAAATGCGGATTATAGTGCCTGAAATGCCAAATATAATGTCACAAATGCCAATTTTAGTGCCTGAAATGCCAAATATTATGTCACAAATGCCAATTTTAGTGCCTGAAATGCCAATTATAGTGCCTGAAATGCCAAATATTATGTCTCAAATGCCAATTTTAGTGCCTGAAATGCCGATAATAGTGCCTGAAATGCCAAATATTATGTCTCAAATGCCAATTTTAGTGCCTGAAATGCCAAATATAATGTCACAAATGCCAATTTTAGTGCCTGAAATGCCAATTATAGTGCCTGAAATGCCAAATATTATGTCTCAAAAGCCAATTTTAGTGCCTGAAATGCCGAATATAGTGCCTGAAATGCCAAATATTATTGCTCAAATGCCAATTTTAGTGCCTGAAATGCCAAATATAATGTCACAAATGCCAATTATAGTGCCTGAAATGCCAATTTTAGTGCCTGAAATGGCAAATATAATGTCACAAATGCCAATTTTAGTGCCTGAAATGCCGATTATAGTGCCTGAAATGCCAAATATAATGTCAAAAATGCCAATTTTAGTGCCTGAAATGCCAAATATAATGTCACAAATGCCAATTTTAGTGCCTGAAATGCCAAATATAATGTCACAAATGCCAATTTTAGTGCCTGAAATGCCAATTATAGTGCCTGAAATGCCAAATATTATGTCTCAAAAGCCAATTTTAGTGCCTGAAATGCCGATTATAGTGCCTGAAATGCCAAATATAATGTCACAAATGCCAATTTTAGTGCCTGAAATGCCAAATATTATGTCACAAATGCCAATTTTAGTGCCTGAAATGCCAAATATTATGTCTCAAATGCCAATTTTAGTGCCTGAAATGCCAAATATAATGTCACAAATGCCAATTTTAGTGATTGAAATGCCAATTTTAGTGCCTGAAATGCCAAATATAATGTCACAAATGCCAATTTTAGTGCCTGAAATGCCGATTATAGTGCCTGAAATGCCAAATATAATGTCACAAATGCCAATTTTAGTGCCTGAAATGCCAAATATAATGTCAAAAATGCCAATTTTATTGCCTGAAATGCAAAATATTATGTCACAAATGCCAATTTTAGTGCCTGAAATGCCAAATATTATGTCACAAATGCCAATTTTAGTGCCTGAAATGACAAATATTATGTCTCAAATCCCAATTTTAGTGCCTGAAATGCCAATTATAGTGTCTAAAATGCCAAATATTATGTCACAAATGCCAATTATAGTGCCTGAAATGCCAAATATTATGTCTCAAATGCCAATTGTAGTGCCTGAAATGCCAAATATAATGTCACAAATGCCAATTATAGTGCCTGAAATGCCAAATATTATGTCTCAAATGCCAATTTTAGTGCCTGAAATGCCAATTATAGTGCCTGAAATGCCAAATATTATGTCTCAAATGCCAATTTTAGTGCCTGAAATGCCAAATATAATGTCACAAATGCCAATTTTAGTGCCTGAAATGCCAAATATAATGTCACAAATGCCAATTTTAGTGCCTGAAATGCCAATTATAGTGCCTGAAATGCCAAATATTATATCTCAAATGCCAATTTTAGTGCCTGAAATGCCAATTATAGTGCCTGAAATGCCAAATATTATGTCTCAAATGCCAATTTTAGTGCCTGAAATGCCAAATATTACGTCACAAATGCGAATTTTAGTGCCTGAAATGCCAAATATAATGTCACAAATGCAAATTTTTGTGTCTGAAATGCCAATTATAGTGTCTAAAATGCCAAATATTATGTCACAAATGCCAAATATAATGTCACAAATGCCAATTTTAGTGCCTGAAATGCCAAATATTATGTCTCAAATGCCAATTTTAGTGCCTGAAATGCCAATTATAGTGCCTGAAATGCCAAATATTATGTCTCAAATGCCAATTTTAGTGCCTGAAATGCCAAATATTATGTCACAAATTTCAATTTTAGTGCCTGAAATGCCAAATATAATGTCACAAATGCCAATTTTATTGCCTGAAATGCCGATTATAGTGCCTGAAATGCCAGATATTATGTCTCAAATGCCAATTTTAGTGCCTGAAATGCCAAATATAATGTCACAAATGCCAATTTTAGTGCCTGAAATGCCAATTATAGTGCCTGAAATGCCAAATATTATGTCTCAAAAGCCAATTTTAGTGCCTGAAAACCGATTATAGTGCCTGAAATGCCAAATATAATGTCACAAATGCCAATTTTAGTGCCTGAAATGCCAATTTTAGTGCCTGAAATGCCAAATATAATGTCACAAATGCCAATTTTAGTGCCTGAAATGCCAATTATAGTGCCTGAAATGCCAAATATTATGTCTCAAAAGCCAATTTTAGTGCCTGAAATGCCGAATATAGTGCCTGAAATGCCAAATATTATTGCTCAAATGCCAATTTTAGTGCCTGAAATGCCAAATATAATGTCACAAATGCCAATTATAGTGCCTGAAATGCCAATTTTAGTGCCTGAAATGGCAAATATAATGTCACAAATGCCAATTTTAGTGCCTGAAATGCCGATTATAGTGCCTGAAATGCCAAATATAATGTCAAAAATGCCAATTTTAGTGCCTGAAATGCCAAATATAATGTCACAAATGCCAATTTTAGTGCCTGAAATGCCAAATATAATGTCACAAATGCCAATTTTAGTGCCTGAAATGCCAATTATAGTGCCTGAAATGCCAAATATTATGTCTCAAAAGCCAATTTTAGTGCCTGAAATGCCGATTATAGTGCCTGAAATGCCAAATATAATGTCACAAATGCCAATTTTAGTGCCTGAAATGCCAAATATTATGTCACAAATGCCAATTTTAGTGCCTGAAATGCCAAATATTATGTCTCAAATGCCAATTTTAGTGCCTGAAATGCCAAATATAATGTCACAAATGCCAATTTTAGTGATTGAAATGCCAATTTTAGTGCCTGAAATGCCAAATATAATGTCACAAATGCCAATTTTAGTGCCTGAAATGCCGATTATAGTGCCTGAAATGCCAAATATAATGTCACAAATGCCAATTTTAGTGCCTGAAATGCCAAATATAATGTCAAAAATGCCAATTTTATTGCCTGAAATGCAAAATATTATGTCACAAATGCCAATTTTAGTGCCTGAAATGCCAAATATTATGTCACAAATGCCAATTTTAGTGCCTGAAATGACAAATATTATGTCTCAAATCCCAATTTTAGTGCCTGAAATGCCAATTATAGTGTCTAAAATGCCAAATATTATGTCACAAATGCCAATTATAGTGCCTGAAATGCCAAATATTATGTCTCAAATGCCAATTGTAGTGCCTGAAATGCCAAATATAATGTCACAAATGCCAATTTTAGTGCCTGAAATGCCAAATATAATGTCACAAATGCCAATTATAGTGCCTGAAATGCCAAATATTATGTCTCCAATGCCAATTTTAGTGCCTGAAATGCCAATTATAGTGCCTGAAATGCCAAATATTATGTCTCAAATGCCAATTTTAGTGCCTGAAATGCCAAATATAATGTCACAAATGCCAATTATAGTGCCTGAAATGCCAAATATTATGTCTCAAATGCCAATTTTAGTGCCTGAAATGCCAATTATAGTGCCTGAAATGCCAAATATTATGTCTCAAATGCCAATTTTAGTGCCTGAAATGCCAAATATAATGTCACAAATGCCAATTTTAGTGCCTGAAATGCCAAATATAATGTCACAAATGCCAATTTTAGTGCCTGAAATGCCAATTATAGTGCCTGAAATGCCAAATATTATATCTCAAATGCCAATTTTAGTGCCTGAAATGCCAATTATAGTGCCTGAAATGCCAAATATAATGTCACAAATGCCAATTTTAGTGCCTGAAATGCCAAATATTACGTCACAAATGCGAATTTTAGTGCCTGAAATGCCAAATATAATGTCACAAATGCAAATTTTTGTGTCTGAAATGCCAATTATAGTGTCTAAAATGCCAAATATTATGTCACAAATGCCAAATATAATGTCACAAATGCCAATTTTAGTGCCTGAAATGCCAAATATTATGTCTCAAATGCCAATTTTAGTGCCTGAAATGCCAATTATAGTGCCTGAAATGCCAAATATTATGTCTCAAATGCCAATTTTAGTGCCTGAAATGCCAAATATTATGTCACAAATTTCAATTTTAGTGCCTGAAATGCCAAATATAATGTCACAAATGCCAATTTTATTGCCTGAAATGCCGATTATAGTGCCTGAAATGCCAGATATTATGTCTCAAATGCCAATTTTAGTGCCTGAAATGCCAAATATAATGTCACAAATGCCAATTTTAGTGCCTGAAATGCCAATTATAGTGCCTGAAATGCCAAATATTATGTCTCAAAAGCCAATTTTAGTGCCTGAAAACCGATTATAGTGCCTGAAATGCCAAATATAATGTCACAAATGCCAATTTTAGTGCCTGAAATGCCAAATATAATGTCACAAATGCCAATTTTAGTGCCTGAAATGCCGATTATAGTGCCTGAAATGCCAAATATAATGTCAAAAATGCCAATTTTAGTGCCTGAAATGCCAAATATAATGTCACAAATGCCAATTTTAGTGCCTGAAATACCAAATATTATGTCTCAAATGCCAATATTAGTGCCTGAAATGCCAAATATAATGTCACAAATGCCAATTTTAGTGATTGAAATGCCAATTTTAGTGTCTGAAATGCCAAATATAATGTCACAAATGCCAATTTTAGTGCCTGAAATGCCGATTATAGTGCCTGAAATGCCAAATATAATGTTTCAAATGCCAATTTTAGTGCCTGAAATGCCAAATATAATGTCAAAAATGCCAATTTTAGTGCCTGAAATGCCAAATATTATGTCACAAATGCCAATTTTAGTGCCTGAAATGCCAAATATTATGTCTCAAATGCCAATTTTAGTGCCTGAAATGCCAAATATTACGTCACAAATGCCAATTTTAGTGATTGAAATGCCAATTTTAGTGCCTGAAATGCCAAATATAATGTCACAAATGCCAATTTTAGTGCCTGAAATGCCAATTATAGTGCCTGAAATGCCAAATATTATATCTCAAATGCCAATTTTAGTGCCTGAAATGCCAATTATAGTGCCTGAAATGCCAAATATTATGTCTCAAATGCCAATTTTAGTGCCTGAAATGCCAAATATTACGTCACAAATGCGAATTTTAGTGCCTGAAATGCCAAATATAATGTCACAAATGCAAATTTTTGTGTCTGAAATGCCAATTATAGTGTCTAAAATGCCAAATATTATGTCACAAATGCCAAATATAATGTCACAAATGCCAATTTTAGTGCCTGAAATGCCAAATATTATGTCTCAAATGCCAATTTTAGTGCCTGAAATGCCAATTATAGTGCCTGAAATGCCAAATATTATGTCTCAAATGCCAATTTTAGTGCCTGAAATGCCAAATATTATGTCACAAATTTCAATTTTAGTGCCTGAAATGCCAAATATAATGTCACAAATGCCAATTTTATTGCCTGAAATGCCGATTATAGTGCCTGAAATGCCAGATATTATGTCTCAAATGCCAATTTTAGTGCCTGAAATGCCAAATATAATGTCACAAATGCCAATTTTAGTGCCTGAAATGCCAATTATAGTGCCTGAAATGCCAAATATTATGTCTCAAAAGCCAATTTTAGTGCCTGAAAACCGATTATAGTGCCTGAAATGCCAAATATAATGTCACAAATGCCAATTTTAGTGCCTGAAATGCCAAATATAATGTCACAAATGCCAATTTTAGTGCCTGAAATGCCGATTATAGTGCCTGAAATGCCAAATATAATGTCAAAAATGCCAATTTTAGTGCCTGAAATGCCAAATATAATGTCACAAATGCCAATTTTAGTGCCTGAAATACCAAATATTATGTCTCAAATGCCAATATTAGTGCCTGAAATGCCAAATATAATGTCACAAATGCCAATTTTAGTGATTGAAATGCCAATTTTAGTGTCTGAAATGCCAAATATAATGTCACAAATGCCAATTTTAGTGCCTGAAATGCCGATTATAGTGCCTGAAATGCCAAATATAATGTTTCAAATGCCAATTTTAGTGCCTGAAATGCCAAATATAATGTCAAAAATGCCAATTTTAGTGCCTGAAATGCCAAATATTATGTCACAAATGCCAATTTTAGTGCCTGAAATGCCAAATATTATGTCTCAAATGCCAATTTTAGTGCCTGAAATGCCAAATATTACGTCACAAATGCCAATTTTAGTGATTGAAATGCCAATTTTAGTGTCTGAAATGCCAAATATAATGTCACAAATGCCAATTTTAGTGCCTGAAATGCCGATTATAGTGCCTGAAATGCCAAATATAATGTTTCAAATGCCAATTTTAGTGCCTGAAATGCCAAATATAATGTCAAAAATGCCAATTTTAGTGCCTGAAATGCCAAATATTATGTCACAAATGCCAATTTTAGTGCCTGAAATGCCAAATATTATGTCTCAAATGCCAATTTTAGTGCCTGAAATGCCAATTATAGTGCCTGAAATGCCAAATATTATGTCTCAAATGCCAATTTTAGTGCCTGAAATGCCAAATATAATGTCACAAATGCCAATTTTAGTGCCTGAAATGCCAATTATAGTGCCTGAAATGCCAAATATTATGTCTCAAAAGCCAATTTTAGTGCCTGAAATGCCGATTATAGTGCCTGAAATGCCCAATATTATGTCTCAAATGCCAATTTTAGTGCCTGAAATGCCAAATATAATGTCACAAATGCCAATTTTAGTGCCTGAAATGCCAAATATTATGTCACAAATGCCAATTTTAGTGCCTGAAATGCCAAATATTATGTCTCAAATGCCAATTTTAGTCCCTGAAATGCCAAATATAATGTCACAAATGCCAATTTTAGTGCCTGAAATGCCAATTATAGTGCCTGAAATGCCAAATATTATATCTCAAATGCCAATTTTAGTGCCTGAAATGCCAATTATAGTGCCTGAAATGCCAAATATTATGTCTCAAATGCCAATTTTAGTGCCTGAAATGCCAAATATTACGTCACAAATGCCAATTTTAGTGCCTGAAATGCCAAATATAATGTCACAAATGCAAATTTTTGTGTCTGAAATGCCAATTTTAGTGCCTGAAATGCCAAATATAATGTCACAAATGCAAATTTTTGTGTCTGAAATGCCAATTATAGTGTCTAAAATGCCAAATATTATGTCACAAATGCCAAATATAATGTCACAAATGCCAATTTTAGTGCCTGAAATGCCAAATATAATGTCACAAATGCCAATTATAGTGCCTGAAATGCCAAATATTATGTCTCAAATGCCAATTTTAGTGCCTGAAATGCCAATTATAGTGCCTGAAATGCCAAATATTATGTCTCAAATGCCAATTTTAGTGCATTAAATGCCAAATATAATGTCACAAATGCCAATTATAGTGCCTGAAATGCCAAATATTATGTCTCAAATGCCAATTTTAGTGCCTGAAATGCCAATTATAGTGCCTGAAATGCCAAATATTATGTCTCAAATGCCAATTTTAGTGTCTGAAATGCCAAATATAATGTCACAAATGCCAATTTTAGTGCCTGAAATGCCAATTATAGTGCCTGAAATGCCAAATATTATGTCACAAATGCCAATTTTAGTGCCTGAAATGCCGATTATAGTGCCTGAAATGCCAAATATAATGTCACAAATGCCAATTTTAGTGCCTGAAATGCCAAATATAATGTCAAAAATGCCAATTTTAGTGCCTGAAATGCCAAATATTATGTCACAAATGCCAATTTTAGTGCCTGAAATGGCAAATATAATGTCACAAATGCCAATTTAAGTGCCTGAAATGCCGATTATAGTGCCTGAAATGCCAAATATAATGTCAAAAATGCCAATTTTAGTGCCTGAAATGCCAAATATAATGTCACAAATGCCAATTTTAGTGCCTGAAATGCCAAATATTATGTCTCAAATGCCAATTTTAGTGCCTGAAATGCCAAATATAATGTCACAAATGCCAATTTTAGTGATTGAAATGCCAATTTTAGTGCCTGAAATGCCAAATATAATGTCACAAATGCCAATTTTAGTGCCTGAAATGCCGATTATAGTGCCTGAAATGCCAAATATAATGTCAAAAATGCCAATTTTAGTGCCTGAAATGCCAAATATAATGTCACAAATGCCAATTTTAGTGCCTGAAATGCCAAATATAATGTCACAAATGCCAATTTTAGTGCCTGAAATGCGGATTATAGTGCCTGAAATGCCAAATATAATGTCACAAATGCCAATTTTAGTGCCTGAAATGCCAAATATTATGTCACAAATGCCAATTTTAGTGCCTGAAATGCCAATTATAGTGCCTGAAATGCCAAATATTATGTCTCAAATGCCAATTTTAGTGCCTGAAATGCCGATAATAGTGCCTGAAATGCCAAATATTATGTCTCAAATGCCAATTTTAGTGCCTGAAATGCCAAATATAATGTCACAAATGCCAATTTTAGTGCCTGAAATGCCAATTATAGTGCCTGAAATGCCAAATATTATGTCTCAAAAGCCAATTTTAGTGCCTGAAATGCCGAATATAGTGCCTGAAATGCCAAATATTATTGCTCAAATGCCAATTTTAGTGCCTGAAATGCCAAATATAATGTCACAAATGCCAATTATAGTGCCTGAAATGCCAATTTTAGTGCCTGAAATGGCAAATATAATGTCACAAATGCCAATTTTAGTGCCTGAAATGCCGATTATAGTGCCTGAAATGCCAAATATAATGTCAAAAATGCCAATTTTAGTGCCTGAAATGCCAAATATAATGTCACAAATGCCAATTTTAGTGCCTGAAATGCCGATTACAGTGCCTGAAATGCCAATTTTAGTGCCTGAAATGCCAAATATTATGTCACAAATGCCAATTTTAGTACCTGAAATGCCAAATATAATGTCACAAATGCCAATTTTAGTGCCTGAAATGCCAATTTTAGTGCCTGAAATGCCAAATATTATGTCACAAATGCCAATTTTAGTACCTGAAATGCCAAATATAATGTCACAAATGCCAATTTTAGTGCCTGAAATGCCGATTATAGTGCCTGAAATGCCAAATATTATGTCTCAAATGCCAATTTTAGTGCCTGAAATGCCAAATATAATGTCACAAATGCCAATTTTAGTGCCTGAAATGCCAATTATAGTGCCTGAAATGCCAAATATTATGTCTCAACAGCCAATTTTAGTGCCTGAAATGCCGACTATAGTGCCTGAAATGCCAAATATTATGTCTCAAATGCCAATTTTAGTGCCTGAAATGCCAAATATAATGTCACAAATGCCAATTTTAGTGCCTGAAATGCCAATTTTAGTGCCTGAAATGCCAAATATAATGTCACAAATGCCAATTTTAGTGCCTGAAATGCCGATTATAGTGCCTGAAATGCCAAATATTATGTCAAAAATGCCAATTTTAGTGCCTGAAATGCCAAATATAATGTCACAAATGCCAATTTTAGTGCCTGAAATGCCAATTATAGTGCCTGAAATGCCAAATATTATGTCTCAAAAGCCAATTTTAGTGCCTGAAATGCCGATTATAGTGCCTGAAATGCCAAATATAATGTCACAAATGCCAATTTTAGTGCCTGAAATGCCAATTATAGTGCCTGAAATGCCAATTATTATTTCTCAAATGCCAATTTTAGTGCCTGAAATGCCAATTATAGTGCCTGAAATGCCAAATATTATGTCTCAAATGCCAATTTTAGTGCCTGAAATGACAAATATTACGTCACAAATGCCAATTTTAGTGCCTGAAATGCCAAATATAATGTCACAAATGCAAATTTTTGTGTCTGAAATGCCAATTATAGTGTCTAAAATGCCAAATATTATGTCACAAATGCCAAATATAATGCCACAAATGCCAATTTTAGTGCCTGAAATGCCAAATATAATGTCACAAATGCCAATTATAGTGCCTGAAATGCCAAATATTATGTCTCAAATGCCAATTTTAGTGCCTGAAATGCCAATTATAGTGCCTGAAATGCCAAATATTATGTCTCAAATGCCAATTTTAGTGCGTTAAATGCCAAATATAATGTCACAAATGCCAATTATAGTGCCTGAAATGCCAAATATTATGTCTCAAATGCCAATTTTAGTGCCTGAAATGCCAATTATAGTGCCTGAAATGCCAAATATTATGTCTCAAATGCCAATTTTAGTGTCTGAAATGCCAAATATAATGTCACAAATGCCAATTTTAGTGCCTGAAATGCCAATTATAGTGCCTGAAATGCCAAATATTATGTCACAAATGCCAATTTTAGTGCCTGAAATGCCGATTATAGTGCCTGAAATGCCAAATATAATGTCACAAATGCCAATTTTAGTGCCTGAAATGCCAAATATAATGTCAAAAATGCCAATTTTAGTGCCTGAAATGCCAAATATTATGTCACAAATGCCAATTTTAGTGCCTGAAATGGCAAATATAATGTCACAAATGCCAATTTAAGTGCCTGAAATGCCGATTATAGTGCCTGAAATGCCAAATATAATGTCAAAAATGCCAATTTTAGTGCCTGAAATGCCAAATATAATGTCACAAATGCCAATTTTAGTGCCTGAAATGCCAAATATTATGTCTCAAATGCCAATTTTAGTGCCTGAAATGCCAAATATAATGTCACAAATGCCAATTTTAGTGATTGAAATGCCAATTTTAGTGCCTGAAATGCCAAATATAATGTCACAAATGCCAATTTTAGTGCCTGAAATGCCGATTATAGTGCCTGAAATGCCAAATATAATGTCAAAAATGCCAATTTTAGTGCCTGAAATGCCAAATATAATGTCACAAATGCCAATTTTAGTGCCTGAAATGCCAAATATAATGTCACAAATGCCAATTTTAGTGCCTGAAATGCGGATTATAGTGCCTGAAATGCCAAATATAATGTCACAAATGCCAATTTTAGTGCCTGAAATGCCAAATATTATGTCACAAATGCCAATTTTAGTGCCTGAAATGCCAATTATAGTGCCTGAAATGCCAAATATTATGTCTCAAATGCCAATTTTAGTGCCTGAAATGCCGATAATAGTGCCTGAAATGCCAAATATTATGTCTCAAATGCCAATTTTAGTGCCTGAAATGCCAAATATAATGTCACAAATGCCAATTTTAGTGCCTGAAATGCCAATTATAGTGCCTGAAATGCCAAATATTATGTCTCAAAAGCCAATTTTAGTGCCTGAAATGCCGAATATAGTGCCTGAAATGCCAAATATTATTGCTCAAATGCCAATTTTAGTGCCTGAAATGCCAAATATAATGTCACAAATGCCAATTATAGTGCCTGAAATGCCAATTTTAGTGCCTGAAATGGCAAATATAATGTCACAAATGCCAATTTTAGTGCCTGAAATGCCGATTATAGTGCCTGAAATGCCAAATATAATGTCAAAAATGCCAATTTTAGTGCCTGAAATGCCAAATATAATGTCACAAATGCCAATTTTTGTGCCTGAAATGCCGATTACAGTGCCTGAAATGCCAATTTTAGTGCCTGAAATGCCAAATATTATGTCACAAATGCCAATTTTAGTACCTGAAATGCCAAATATAATGTCACAAATGCCAATTTTAGTGCCTGAAATGCCGATTATATTGCCTGAAATGCCAATTTTAGTGCCTGAAATGCCAAATTTTATGTCACAAATGCCAATTTTAGTACCTGAAATGCCAAATATAATGTCACAAATGCCAATTTTAGTGCCTGAAATGCCGATTATAGTGCCTGAAATGCCAAATATTATGTCTCAAATGCCAATTTTAGTGCCTTAAATGCCAAATATAATGTCACAAATGCCAATTTTAGTGCCTGAAATGCCAATTATAGTGCCTGAAATGCCAAATATTATGTCTCAACAGCCAATTTTAGTGCCTGAAATGCCGACTATAGTGCCTGAAATGCCAAATATTATGTCTCAAAAGCCAATTTTAGTGCCTGAAATGCCAAATATAATGTCACAAATGCCAATTTTAGTGCCTGAAATGCCAATTTTAGTGCCTGAAATGCCAAATATAATGTCACAAATGCCAATTTTAGTGCCTGAAATGCCGATTATAGTGCCTGAAATGCCAAATATTATGTCAAAAATGCCAATTTTATTGCCTGAAATGCCAAATATAATGTCACAAAAGCCAATTTTAGTGCCTGAAATGCCGATTATAGTGCCTGAAATGCCAAATATAATGTCACAAATGCCAATTTTAGTGCCTGAAATGCCAATTATAGTGCCTGAAATGCCAATTATTATTTCTCAAATGCCAATTTTAGTGCCTGAAATGCCAATTATAGTGCCTGAAATGCCAAATATTATGTCTCAAATGCCAATTTTAGTGCCTGAAATGCCAAATATTACGTCACAAATGCCAATTTTAGTGCCTGAAATGCCAAATATAATGTCACAAATGCAAATTTTTGTGTCTGAAATGCCAATTATAGTGTCTAAAATGCCAAATATTATGTCACAAATGCCAAATATAATGTCACAAATGCCAATTTTAGTGCCTGAAATGCCAAATATAATGTCTCAAAAGCCAATTTTAGTGCCTGAAATGCCGAATATAGTGCCTGAAATGCCAAATATTATTGCTCAAATGCCAATTTTAGTGCCTGAAATGCCAAATATAATGTCACAAATGCCAATTATAGTGCCTGAAATGCCAATTTTAGTGCCTGAAATGGCAAATATAATGTCACAAATGCCAATTTTAGTGCCTGAAATGCCGATTATAGTGCCTGAAATGCCAAATATAATGTCAAAAATGCCAATTTTAGTGCCTGAAATGCCAAATATAATGTCACAAATGCCAATTTTAGTGCCTGAAATGCCAATTATAGTGCCTGAAATGCCAAATATTATGTCACAAATGCCAATTTTAGTGCCTGAAATGCCGATTATAGTGCCTGAAATGCCAAATATAATGTCACAAATGCCAATTTTAGTGCCTGAAATGCCAAATATAATGTCAAAAATGCCAATTTTAGTGCCTGAAATGCCAAATATTATGTCTCAAATGCCAATTTTAGTGCCTGAAATGCCAAATATTACGTCACAAATGCCAATTTTAGTGCCTGAAATGCCAAATATAATGTCACAAATGCAAATTTTTGTGTCTGAAATGCCAATTATAGTGTCTAAAATGCCAAATATTATGTCACAAATGCCAAATATAATGTCACAAATGCCAATTTTAGTGCCTGAAATGCCAAATATAATGTCACAAATGCCAATTATAGTGCCTGAAATGCCAAATATTATGTCTCAAATGCCAATTTTAGTGCCTGAAATGCCAATTATAGTGCCTGAAATGCCAAATATTATGTCTCAAATGCCAATTTTAGTGCATTAAATGCCAAATATAATGTCACAAATGCCAATTATAGTGCCTGAAATGCCAAATATTATGTCTCAAATGCCAATTTTAGTGCCTGAAATGCCAATTATAGTGCCTGAAATGCCAAATATTATGTCTCAAATGCCAATTTTAGTGTCTGAAATGCCAAATATAATGTCACAAATGCCAATTTTAGTGCCTGAAATGCCAATTATAGTGCCTGAAATGCCAAATATTATGTCACAAATGCCAATTTTAGTGCCTGAAATGCCGATTATAGTGCCTGAAATGCCAAATATAATGTCACAAATGCCAATTTTAGTGCCTGAAATGCCAAATATAATGTCAAAAATGCCAATTTTAGTGCCTGAAATGCCAAATATTATGTCACAAATGCCAATTTTAGTGCCTGAAATGGCAAATATAATGTCACAAATGCCAATTTTAGTGCCTGAAATGCCGATTATAGTGCCTGAAATGCCAAATATAATGTCAAAAATGCCAATTTTAGTGCCTGAAATGCCAAATATAATGTCACAAATGCCAATTTTAGTGCCTGAAATGCCAAATATAATGTCACAAATGCCAATTTTAGTGCCTGAAATGCGGATTATAGTGCCTGAAATGCCAAATATAATGTCACAAATGCCAATTTTAGTGCCTGAAATGCCAAATATTATGTCACAAATGCCAATTTTAGTGCCTGAAATGCCAATTATAGTGCCTGAAATGCCAAATATTATGTCTCAAATGCCAATTTTAGTGCCTGAAATGCCGATAATAGTGCCTGAAATGCCAAATATTATGTCTCAAATGCCAATTTTAGTGCCTGAAATGCCAAATATAATGTCACAAATGCCAATTTTAGTGCCTGAAATGCCAATTATAGTGCCTGAAATGCCAAATATTATGTCTCAAAAGCCAATTTTAGTGCCTGAAATGCCGAATATAGTGCCTGAAATGCCAAATATTATTGCTCAAATGCCAATTTTAGTGCCTGAAATGCCAAATATAATGTCACAAATGCCAATTATAGTGCCTGAAATGCCAATTTTAGTGCCTGAAATGGCAAATATAATGTCACAAATGCCAATTTTAGTGCCTGAAATGCCGATTATAGTGCCTGAAATGCCAAATATAATGTCAAAAATGCCAATTTTAGTGCCTGAAATGCCAAATATAATGTCACAAATGCCAATTTTAGTGCCTGAAATGCCAAATATAATGTCACAAATGCCAATTTTAGTGCCTGAAATGCCAATTATAGTGCCTGAAATGCCAAATATTATGTCTCAAAAGCCAATTTTAGTGCCTGAAATGCCGATTATAGTGCCTGAAATGCCAAATATAATGTCACAAATGCCAATTTTAGTGCCTGAAATGCCAAATATTATGTCACAAATGCCAATTTTAGTGCCTGAAATGCCAAATATTATGTCTCAAATGCCAATTTTAGTGCCTGAAATGCCAAATATAATGTCACAAATGCCAATTTTAGTGATTGAAATGCCAATTTTAGTGCCTGAAATGCCAAATATAATGTCACAAATGCCAATTTTAGTGCCTGAAATGCCGATTATAGTGCCTGAAATGCCAAATATAATGTCACAAATGCCAATTTTAGTGCCTGAAATGCCAAATATAATGTCAAAAATGCCAATTTTATTGCCTGAAATGCAAAATATTATGTCACAAATGCCAATTTTAGTGCCTGAAATGCCAAATATTATGTCACAAATGCCAATTTTAGTGCCTGAAATGACAAATATTATGTCTCAAATCCCAATTTTAGTGCCTGAAATGCCAATTATAGTGTCTAAAATGCCAAATATTATGTCACAAATGCCAATTATAGTGCCTGAAATGCCAAATATTATGTCTCAAATGCCAATTGTAGTGCCTGAAATGCCAAATATAATGTCACAAATGCCAATTTTAGTGCCTGAAATGCCAAATATAATGTCACAAATGCCAATTATAGTGCCTGAAATGCCAAATATTATGTCTCCAATGCCAATTTTAGTGCCTGAAATGCCAATTATAGTGCCTGAAATGCCAAATATTATGTCTCAAATGCCAATTTTAGTGCCTGAAATGCCAATTATAGTGCCTGAAATGCCAAATATTATGTCTCAAATGCCAATTTTAGTGCCTGAAATGCCAAATATAATGTCACAAATGCCAATTTTAGTGCCTGAAATGCCAAATATAATGTCACAAATGCCAATTTTAGTGCCTGAAATGCCAATTATAGTGCCTGAAATGCCAAATATTATATCTCAAATGCCAATTTTAGTGCCTAAAATGCCAATTATAGTGCCTGAAATGCCAAATATTATGTCTCAAATGCCAATTTTAGTGCCTGAAATGCCAAATATTACGTCACAAATGCGAATTTTAGTGCCTGAAATGCCAAATATAATGTCAAAAATGCCAATTTTAGTGCCTGAAATGCCAAATATTATGTCTCAAATGCCAATTTTAGTGCCTGAAATGCCAAATATTACGTCACAAATGCCAATTTTAGTGCCTGAAATGCCAAATATAATGTCACAAATGCAAATTTTTGTGTCTGAAATGCCAATTATAGTGTCTAAAATGCCAAATATTATGTCACAAATGCCAAATATAATGTCACAAATGCCAATTTTAGTGCCTGAAATGCCAAATATAATGTCACAAATGCCAATTATAGTGCCTGAAATGCCAAATATTATGTCTCAAATGCCAATTTTAGTGCCTGAAATGCCAATTATAGTGCCTGAAATGCCAAATATTATGTCTCAAATGCCAATTTTAGTGCATTAAATGCCAAATATAATGTCACAAATGCCAATTATAGTGCCTGAAATGCCAAATATTATGTCTCAAATGCCAATTTTAGTGCCTGAAATGCCAATTATAGTGCCTGAAATGCCAAATATTATGTCTCAAATGCCAATTTTAGTGTCTGAAATGCCAAATATAATGTCACAAATGCCAATTTTAGTGCCTGAAATGCCAATTATAGTGCCTGAAATGCCAAATATTATGTCACAAATGCCAATTTTAGTGCCTGAAATGCCGATTATAGTGCCTGAAATGCCAAATATAATGTCACAAATGCCAATTTTAGTGCCTGAAATGCCAAATATAATGTCAAAAATGCCAATTTTAGTGCCTGAAATGCCAAATATTATGTCACAAATGCCAATTTTAGTGCCTGAAATGGCAAATATAATGTCACAAATGCCAATTTTAGTGCCTGAAATGCCGATTATAGTGCCTGAAATGCCAAATATAATGTCAAAAATGCCAATTTTAGTGCCTGAAATGCCAAATATAATGTCACAAATGCCAATTTTAGTGCCTGAAATGCCAAATATAATGTCACAAATGCCAATTTTAGTGCCTGAAATGCGGATTATAGTGCCTGAAATGCCAAATATAATGTCACAAATGCCAATTTTAGTGCCTGAAATGCCAAATATTATGTCACAAATGCCAATTTTAGTGCCTGAAATGCCAATTATAGTGCCTGAAATGCCAAATATTATGTCTCAAATGCCAATTTTAGTGCCTGAAATGCCGATAATAGTGCCTGAAATGCCAAATATTATGTCTCAAATGCCAATTTTAGTGCCTGAAATGCCAAATATAATGTCACAAATGCCAATTTTAGTGCCTGAAATGCCAATTATAGTGCCTGAAATGCCAAATATTATGTCTCAAAAGCCAATTTTAGTGCCTGAAATGCCGAATATAGTGCCTGAAATGCCAAATATTATTGCTCAAATGCCAATTTTAGTGCCTGAAATGCCAAATATAATGTCACAAATGCCAATTATAGTGCCTGAAATGCCAATTTTAGTGCCTGAAATGGCAAATATAATGTCACAAATGCCAATTTTAGTGCCTGAAATGCCGATTATAGTGCCTGAAATGCCAAATATAATGTCAAAAATGCCAATTTTAGTGCCTGAAATGCCAAATATAATGTCACAAATGCCAATTTTAGTGCCTGAAATGCCAAATATAATGTCACAAATGCCAATTTTAGTGCCTGAAATGCCAATTATAGTGCCTGAAATGCCAAATATTATGTCTCAAAAGCCAATTTTAGTGCCTGAAATGCCGATTATAGTGCCTGAAATGCCAAATATAATGTCACAAATGCCAATTTTAGTGCCTGAAATGCCAAATATTATGTCACAAATGCCAATTTTAGTGCCTGAAATGCCAAATATTATGTCTCAAATGCCAATTTTAGTGCCTGAAATGCCAAATATAATGTCACAAATGCCAATTTTAGTGATTGAAATGCCAATTTTAGTGCCTGAAATGCCAAATATAATGTCACAAATGCCAATTTTAGTGCCTGAAATGCCGATTATAGTGCCTGAAATGCCAAATATAATGTCACAAATGCCAATTTTAGTGCCTGAAATGCCAAATATAATGTCAAAAATGCCAATTTTATTGCCTGAAATGCAAAATATTATGTCACAAATGCCAATTTTAGTGCCTGAAATGCCAAATATTATGTCACAAATGCCAATTTTAGTGCCTGAAATGACAAATATTATGTCTCAAATCCCAATTTTAGTGCCTGAAATGCCAATTATAGTGTCTAAAATGCCAAATATTATGTCACAAATGCCAATTATAGTGCCTGAAATGCCAAATATTATGTCTCAAATGCCAATTGTAGTGCCTGAAATGCCAAATATAATGTCACAAATGCCAATTTTAGTGCCTGAAATGCCAAATATAATGTCACAAATGCCAATTATAGTGCCTGAAATGCCAAATATTATGTCTCCAATGCCAATTTTAGTGCCTGAAATGCCAATTATAGTGCCTGAAATGCCAAATATTATGTCTCAAATGCCAATTTTAGTGCCTGAAATGCCAATTATAGTGCCTGAAATGCCAAATATTATGTCTCAAATGCCAATTTTAGTGCCTGAAATGCCAAATATAATGTCACAAATGCCAATTTTAGTGCCTGAAATGCCAAATATAATGTCACAAATGCCAATTTTAGTGCCTGAAATGCCAATTATAGTGCCTGAAATGCCAAATATTATATCTCAAATGCCAATTTTAGTGCCTAAAATGCCAATTATAGTGCCTGAAATGCCAAATATTATGTCTCAAATGCCAATTTTAGTGCCTGAAATGCCAAATATTACGTCACAAATGCGAATTTTAGTGCCTGAAATGCCAAATATAATGTCACAAATGCAAATTTTTGTGTCTGAAATGCCAATTATAGTGTCTAAAATGCCAAATATTATGTCACAAATGCCAAATATAATGTCACAAATGCCAATTTTAGTGCCTGAAATGCCAAATATTATGTCTCAAATGCCAATTTTAGTGCCTGAAATGCCAATTATAGTGCCTGAAATGCCAAATATTATGTCTCAAATGCCAATTTTAGTGCCTGAAATGCCAAATATTATGTCACAAATTTCAATTTTAGTGCCTGAAATGCCAAATATAATGTCACAAATGCCAATTTTATTGCCTGAAATGCCGATTATAGTGCCTGAAATGCCAGATATTATGTCTCAAATGCCAATTTTAGTGCCTGAAATGCCAAATATAATGTCACAAATGCCAATTTTAGTGCCTGAAATGCCAATTATAGTGCCTGAAATGCCAAATATTATGTCTCAAAAGCCAATTTTAGTGCCTGAAAACCGATTATAGTGCCTGAAATGCCAAATATAATGTCACAAATGCCAATTTTAGTGCCTGAAATGCCAATTTTAGTGCCTGAAATGCCAGATATTATGTCTCAAATGCCAATTTTAGTGCCTGAAATGCCAAATATAATGTCACAAATGCCAATTTTAGTGCCTGAAATACCAAATATTATGTCTCAAATGCCAATATTAGTGCCTGAAATGCCAAATATAATGTCACAAATGCCAATTTTAGTGATTGAAATGCCAATTTTAGTGTCTGAAATGCCAAATATAATGTCACAAATGCCAATTTTAGTGCCTGAAATGCCGATTATAGTGCCTGAAATGCCAAATATAATGTTTCAAATGCCAATTTTAGTGCCTGAAATGCCAAATATAATGTCAAAAATGCCAATTTTAGTGCCTGAAATGCCAAATATTATGTCACAAATGCCAATTTTAGTGCCTGAAATGCCAAATATTATGTCTCAAATGCCAATTTTAGTGCCTGAAATGCCAAATATTACGTCACAAATGCCAATTTTAGTGATTGAAATGCCAATTTTAGTGTCTGAAATGCCAAATATAATGTCACAAATGCCAATTTTAGTGCCTGAAATGCCGATTATAGTGCCTGAAATGCCAAATATAATGTTTCAAATGCCAATTTTAGTGCCTGAAATGCCAAATATAATGTCAAAAATGCCAATTTTAGTGCCTGAAATGCCAAATATTATGTCACAAATGCCAATTTTAGTGCCTGAAATGCCAAATATTATGTCTCAAATGCCAATTTTAGTGCCTGAAATGCCAATTATAGTGCCTGAAATGCCAAATATTATGTCTCAAATGCCAATTTTAGTGCCTGAAATGCCAAATATAATGTCACAAATGCCAATTTTAGTGCCTGAAATGCCAATTATAGTGCCTGAAATGCCAAATATGTCTCAAAAGCCAATTTTAGTGCCTGAAATGCCGATTATAGTGCCTGAAATGCCCAATATTATGTCTCAAATGCCAATTTTAGTGCCTGAAATGCCAAATATAATGTCACAAATGCCAATTTTAGTGCCTGAAATGCCAAATATTATGTCACAAATGCCAATTTTAGTGCCTGAAATGCCAAATATTATGTCTCAAATGCCAATTTTAGTCCCTGAAATGCCAAATATAATGTCACAAATGCCAATTTTAGTGCCTGAAATGCCAATTATAGTGCCTGAAATGCCAAATATTATATCTCAAATGCCAATTTTAGTGCCTGAAATGCCAATTATAGTGCCTGAAATGCCAAATATTATGTCTCAAATGCCAATTTTAGTGCCTGAAATGCCAAATATTACGTCACAAATGCCAATTTTAGTGCCTGAAATGCCAAATATAATGTCACAAATGCAAATTTTTGTGTCTGAAATGCCAATTATAGTGTCTAAAATGCCAAATATTATGTCACAAATGCCAAATATAATGTCACAAATGCCAATTTTTGTGCCTGAAATGCCAAATATTATGTCTCAAATGCCAATTTTAGTGCCTGAAATGCCAATTATAGTGCCTGAAATGCCAAATATTATGTCTCAAATGCCAATTTTAGTGCCTGAAATGCCAAATATAATGTCACAAATGCCAATTATAGTGCCTGAAATGCCAAATATTATGTCTCAAATGCCAATTTTAGTGCCTGAAATGCCAATTATAGTGCCTGAAATGCCAAATATTATGTCTCAAATGCCAATTTTAGTGCCTGAAATGCCAAATATAATGTCACAAATGCCAATTTTAGTGCCTGAAATGCCAAATATAATGTCACAAATGCCAATTTTAGTGCCTGAAATGCCAATTATAGTGCCTGAAATGCCAAATATTATATCTCAAATGCCAATTTTAGTGCCTGAAATGCCAATTATAGTGCCTGAAATGCCAAATATTATGTCTCAAATGCCAATTTTAGTGCCTGAAATGCCAAATATTACGTCACAAATGCGAATTTTAGTGCCTGAAATGCCAAATATAATGTCACAAATGCAAATTTTTGTGTCTGAAATGCCAATTATAGTGTCTAAAATGCCAAATATTATGTCACAAATGCCAAATATAATGTCACAAATGCCAATTTTAGTGCCTGAAATGCCAAATATTATGTCTCAAATGCCAATTTTAGTGCCTGAAATGCCAATTATAGTGCCTGAAATGCCAAATATTATGTCTCAAATGCCTATTTTAGTGCCTGAAATGCCAAATATTATGTCACAAATTTCAATTTTAGTGCCTGAAATGCCAAATATAATGTCACAAATGCCAATTTTATTGCCTGAAATGCCGATTATAGTGCCTGAAATGCAAAATATTATGTCACAAATGCCAATTTTAGTGCCTGAAATGCCAAATATTATGTCACAAATGCCAATTTTAGTGCCTGAAATGACAAATATTATGTCTCAAATCCCAATTTTAGTGCCTGAAATACAATTATAGTGTCTAAAATGCCAAATATTATGTCACAAATGCCAATTATAGTGCCTGAAATGCCAAATATTATGTCTCAAATGCCAATTGTAGTGCCTGAAATGCCAAATATAATGTCACAAATGCCAATTTTAGTGCCTGAAATGCCAAATATAATGTCACAAATGCCAATTATAGTGCCTGAAATGCCAAATATTATGTCTCAAATGCCAATTTTAGTGCCTGAAATGCCAATTATAGTGCCTGAAATGCCAAATATTATGTCTCAAATGCCAATTTTAGTGCCTGAAATGCCAAATATAATGTCACAAATGCCAATTATAGTGCCTGAAATGCCAAATATTATGTCTCAAATGCCAATTTTAGTGCCTGAAATGCCAATTATAGTGCCTGAAATGCCAAATATTATGTCTCAAATGCCAATTTTAGTGCCTGAAATGCCAAATATAATGTCACAAATGCCAATTTTAGTGCCTGAAATGCCAAATATAATGTCACAAATGCCAATTTTAGTGCCTGAAATGCCAATTATAGTGCCTGAAATGCCAAATATTATATCTCAAATGCCAATTTTAGTGCCTGAAATGCCAATTATAGTGCCTGAAATGCCAAATATTATGTCTCAAATGCCAATTTTAGTGCCTGAAATGCCAAATATTACGTCAAAAATGCGAATTTTAGTGCCTGAAATGCCAAATATAATGTCACAAATGCAAATTTTTGTGTCTGAAATGCCAATTATAGTGTCTAAAATGCCAAATATTATGTCACAAATGCCAAATATAATGTCACAAATGCCAATTTTAGTGCCTGAAATGCCAAATATTATGTCTCAAATGCCAATTTTAGTGCCTGAAATGCCAATTATAGTGCCTGAAATGCCAAATATTATGTCTCAAATGCCAATTTTAGTGCCTGAAATGCCAAATATTATGTCACAAATTTCAATTTTAGTGCCTGAAATGCCAAATATAATGTCACAAATGCCAATTTTATTGCCTGAAATGCCGATTATAGTGCCTGAAATGCCAGATATTATGTCTCAAATGCCAATTTTAGTGCCTGAAATGCCAAATATAATGTCACAAATGCCAATTTTAGTGCCTGAAATGCCAATTATAGTGCCTGAAATGCCAAATATTATGTCTCAAAAGCCAATTTTAGTGCCTGAAAACCGATTATAGTGCCTGAAATGCCAAATATAATGTCACAAATGCCAATTTTAGTGCCTGAAATGCCAATTTTAGTGCCTGAAATGCCAAATATAATGTCACAAATGCCAATTTTAGTGCCTGAAATGCCGATTATAGTGCCTGAAATGCCAAATATAATGTCAAAAATGCCAATTTTAGTGCCTGAAATGCCAAATATAATGTCACAAATGCCAATTTTAGTGCCTGAAATACCAAATATTATGTCTCAAATGCCAATATTAGTGCCTGAAATGCCAAATATAATGTCACAAATGCCAATTTTAGTGATTGAAATGCCAATTTTAGTGTCTGAAATGCCAAATATAATGTCACAAATGCCAATTTTAGTGCCTGAAATGCCGATTATAGTGCCTGAAATGCCAAATATAATGTTTCAAATGCCAATTTTAGTGCCTGAAATGCCAAATATAATGTCAAAAATGCCAATTTTAGTGCCTGAAATGCCAAATATTATGTCACAAATGCCAATTTTAGTGCCTGAAATGCCAAATATTATGTCTCAAATGCCAATATTAGTGCCTGAAATGCCAAATATAATGTCACAAATGCCAATTTTAGTGATTGAAATGCCAATTTTAGTGATTGAAATGCCAATTTTAGTGTCTGAAATGCCAAATATAATGTCACAAATGCCAATTTTAGTGCCTGAAATGCCGATTATAGTGCCTGAAATGCCAAATATAATGTTTCAAATGCCAATTTTAGTGCCTGAAATGCCAAATATAATGTCAAAAATGCCAATTTTAGTGCCTGAAATGCCAAATATTATGTCACAAATGCCAATTTTAGTGCCTGAAATGCCAAATATTATGTCTCAAATGCCAATTTTAGTGCCTGAAATGCCAATTATAGTGCCTGAAATGCCAAATATTATGTCTCAAATGCCAATTTTAGTGCCTGAAATGCCAAATATAATGTCACAAATGCCAATTTTAGTGCCTGAAATGCCAATTATAGTGCCTGAAATGCCAAATATTATGTCTCAAAAGCCAATTTTAGTGCCTGAAATGCCGATTATAGTGCCTGAAATGCCCAATATTATGTCTCAAATGCCAATTTTAGTGCCTGAAATGCCAAATATAATGTCACAAATGCCAATTTTAGTGCCTGAAATGCCAAATATTATGTCACAAATGCCAATTTTAGTGCCTGAAATGCCAAATATTATGTCTCAAATGCCAATTTTAGTCCCTGAAATGCCAAATATAATGTCACAAATGCCAATTTTAGTGCCTGAAATGCCAATTATAGTGCCTGAAATGCCAAATATTATATCTCAAATGCCAATTTTAGTGCCTGAAATGCCAATTATAGTGCCTGAAATGCCAAATATTATGTCTCAAATGCCAATTTTAGTGCCTGAAATGCCAAATATTACGTCACAAATGCCAATTTTAGTGCCTGAAATGCCAAATATAATGTCACAAATGCAAATTTTTGTGTCTGAAATGCCAATTATAGTGTCTAAAATGCCAAATATTATGTCACAAATGCCAAATATAATGTCACAAATGCCAATTTTAGTGATTGAAATGCCAATTTTAGTGTCTGAAATGCCAAATATAATGTCACAAATGCCAATTTTAGTGCCTGAAATGCCGATTATAGTGCCTGAAATGCCAAATATAATGTTTCAAATGCCAATTTTAGTGCCTGAAATGCCAAATATAATGTCAAAAATGCCAATTTTAGTGCCTGAAATGCCAAATATTATGTCACAAATGCCAATTTTAGTGCCTGAAATGCCAAATATTATGTCTCAAATGCCAATTTTAGTGCCTGAAATGCCAATTATAGTGCCTGAAATGCCAAATATTATGTCTCAAATGCCAATTTTAGTGCCTGAAATGCCAATTATAGTGCCTGAAATGCCAAATATTATGTCTCAAATGCCAATTTTAGTGCCTGAAATGCCAAATATAATGTCACAAATGCCAATTATAGTGCCTGAAATGCCAAATATTATGTCTCAAATGCCAATTTTAGTGCCTGAAATGCCAATTATAGTGCCTGAAATGCCAAATATTATGTCTCAAATGCCAATTTTAGTGCCTGAAATGCCAAATATAATGTCACAAATGCCAATTTTAGTGCCTGAAATGCCAAATATAATGTCACAAATGCCAATTTTAGTGCCTGAAATGCCAATTATAGTGCCTGAAATGCCAAATATTATATCTCAAATGCCAATTTTAGTGCCTGAAATGCCAATTATAGTGCCTGAAATGCCAAATATTATGTCTCAAATGCCAATTTTAGTGCCTGAAATGCCAAATATTACGTCACAAATGCGAATTTTAGTGCCTGAAATGCCAAATATAATGTCACAAATGCAAATTTTTGTGTCTGAAATGCCAATTATAGTGTCTAAAATGCCAAATATTATGTCACAAATGCCAAATATAATGTCACAAATGCCAATTTTAGTGCCTGAAATGCCAAATATTATGTCTCAAATGCCAATTTTAGTGCCTGAAATGCCAATTATAGTGCCTGAAATGCCAAATATTATGTCTCAAATGCCAATTTTAGTGCCTGAAATGCCAAATATTATGTCACAAATTTCAATTTTAGTGCCTGAAATGCCAAATATAATGTCACAAATGCCAATTTTATTGCCTGAAATGCCGATTATAGTGCCTGAAATGCCAGATATTATGTCTCAAATGCCAATTTTAGTGCCTGAAATGCCAAATATAATGTCACAAATGCCAATTTTAGTGCCTGAAATGCCAATTATAGTGCCTGAAATGCCAAATATTATGTCTCAAAAGCCAATTTTAGTGCCTGAAAACCGATTATAGTGCCTGAAATGCCAAATATAATGTCACAAATGCCAATTTTAGTGCCTGAAATGCCAATTTTAGTGCCTGAAATGCCAAATATAATGTCACAAATGCCAATTTTAGTGCCTGAAATGCCGATTATAGTGCCTGAAATGCCAAATATAATGTCAAAAATGCCAATTTTAGTGCCTGAAATGCCAAATATAATGTCACAAATGCCAATTTTAGTGCCTGAAATACCAAATATTATGTCTCAAATGCCAATATTAGTGCCTGAAATGCCAAATATAATGTCACAAATGCCAATTTTAGTGATTGAAATGCCAATTTTAGTGTCTGAAATGCCAAATATAATGTCACAAATGCCAATTTTAGTGCCTGAAATGCCGATTATAGTGCCTGAAATGCCAAATATAATGTTTCAAATGCCAATTTTAGTGCCTGAAATGCCAAATATAATGTCAAAAATGCCAATTTTAGTGCCTGAAATGCCAAATATTATGTCACAAATGCCAATTTTAGTGCCTGAAATGCCAAATATTATGTCTCAAATGCCAATATTAGTGCCTGAAATGCCAAATATAATGTCACAAATGCCAATTTTAGTGATTGAAATGCCAATTTTAGTGTCTGAAATGCCAAATATAATGTCACAAATGCCAATTTTAGTGCCTGAAATGCCGATTATAGTGCCTGAAATGCCAAATATAATGTTTCAAATGCCAATTTTAGTGCCTGAAATGCCAAATATAATGTCAAAAATGCCAATTTTAGTGCCTGAAATGCCAAATATTATGTCACAAATGCCAATTTTAGTGCCTGAAATGCCAAATATTATGTCTCAAATGCCAATTTTAGTGCCTGAAATGCCAATTATAGTGCCTGAAATGCCAAATATTATGTCTCAAATGCCAATTTTAGTGCCTGAAATGCCAATTATAGTGCCTGAAATGCCAAATATTATGTCTCAAATGCCAATTTTAGTGCCTGAAATGCCAAATATAATGTCACAAATGCCAATTATAGTGCCTGAAATGCCAAATATTATGTCTCAAATGCCAATTTTAGTGCCTGAAATGCCAATTATAGTGCCTGAAATGCCAAATATTATGTCTCAAATGCCAATTTTAGTGCCTGAAATGCCAAATATAATGTCACAAATGCCAATTTTAGTGCCTGAAATGCCAAATATAATGTCACAAATGCCAATTTTAGTGCCTGAAATGCCAATTATAGTGCCTGAAATGCCAAATATTATATCTCAAATGCCAATTTTAGTGCCTGAAATGCCAATTATAGTGCCTGAAATGCCAAATATTATGTCTCAAATGCCAATTTTAGTGCCTGAAATGCCAAATATTACGTCACAAATGCGAATTTTAGTGCCTGAAATGCCAAATATAATGTCACAAATGCAAATTTTTGTGTCTGAAATGCCAATTATAGTGTCTAAAATGCCAAATATTATGTCACAAATGCCAAATATAATGTCACAAATGCCAATTTTAGTGCCTGAAATGCCAAATATTATGTCTCAAATGCCAATTTTAGTGCCTGAAATGCCAATTATAGTGCCTGAAATGCCAAATATTATGTCTCAAATGCCAATTTTAGTGCCTGAAATGCCAAATATTATGTCACAAATTTCAATTTTAGTGCCTGAAATGCCAAATATAATGTCACAAATGCCAATTTTATTGCCTGAAATGCCGATTATAGTGCCTGAAATGCCAGATATTATGTCTCAAATGCCAATTTTAGTGCCTGAAATGCCAAATATAATGTCACAAATGCCAATTTTAGTGCCTGAAATGCCAATTATAGTGCCTGAAATGCCAAATATTATGTCTCAAAAGCCAATTTTAGTGCCTGAAAACCGATTATAGTGCCTGAAATGCCAAATATAATGTCACAAATGCCAATTTTAGTGCCTGAAATGCCAATTTTAGTGCCTGAAATGCCAAATATAATGTCACAAATGCCAATTTTAGTGCCTGAAATGCCGATTATAGTGCCTGAAATGCCAAATATAATGTCAAAAATGCCAATTTTAGTGCCTGAAATACCAAATATAATGTCACAAATGCCAATTTTAGTGCCTGAAATACCAAATATTATGTCTCAAATGCCAATATTAGTGCCTGAAATGCCAAATATAATGTCACAAATGCCAATTTTAGTGATTGAAATGCCAATTTTAGTGTCTGAAATGCCAAATATAATGTCACAAATGCCAATTTTAGTGCCTGAAATGCCGATTATAGTGCCTGAAATGCCAAATATAATGTTTCAAATGCCAATTTTAGTGCCTGAAATGCCAAATATAATGTCAAAAATGCCAATTTTAGTGCCTGAAATGCCAAATATTATGTCACAAATGCCAATTTTAGTGCCTGAAATGCCAAATATTATGTCTCAAATGCCAATATTAGTGCCTGAAATGCCAAATATAATGTCACAAATGCCAATTTTAGTGATTGAAATGCCAATTTTAGTGTCTGAAATGCCAAATATAATGTCACAAATGCCAATTTTAGTGCCTGAAATGCCGATTATAGTGCCTGAAATGCCAAATATAATGTTTCAAATGCCAATTTTAGTGCCTGAAATGCCAAATATAATGTCAAAAATGCCAATTTTAGTGCCTGAAATGCCAAATATTATGTCACAAATGCCAATTTTAGTGCCTGAAATGCCAAATATTATGTCTCAAATGCCAATTTTAGTGCCTGAAATGCCAATTATAGTGCCTGAAATGCCAAATATTATGTCTCAAATGCCAATTTTAGTGCCTGAAATGCCAATTATAGTGCCTGAAATGCCAAATATTATGTCTCAAATGCCAATTTTAGTGCCTGAAATGCCAAATATAATGTCACAAATGCCAATTATAGTGCCTGAAATGCCAAATATTATGTCTCAAATGCCAATTTTAGTGCCTGAAATGCCAATTATAGTGCCTGAAATGCCAAATATTATGTCTCAAATGCCAATTTTAGTGCCTGAAATGCCAAATATAATGTCACAAATGCCAATTTTAGTGCCTGAAATGCCAAATATAATGTCACAAATGCCAATTTTAGTGCCTGAAATGCCAATTATAGTGCCTGAAATGCCAAATATTATATCTCAAATGCCAATTTTAGTGCCTGAAATGCCAATTATAGTGCCTGAAATGCCAAATATTATGTCTCAAATGCCAATTTTAGTGCCTGAAATGCCAAATATTACGTCACAAATGCGAATTTTAGTGCCTGAAATGCCAAATATAATGTCACAAATGCAAATTTTTGTGTCTGAAATGCCAATTATAGTGTCTAAAATGCCAAATATTATGTCACAAATGCCAAATATAATGTCACAAATGCCAATTTTAGTGCCTGAAATGCCAAATATTATGTCTCAAATGCCAATTTTAGTGCCTGAAATGCCAATTATAGTGCCTGAAATGCCAAATATTATGTCTCAAATGCCAATTTTAGTGCCTGAAATGCCAAATATTATGTCACAAATTTCAATTTTAGTGCCTGAAATGCCAAATATAATGTCACAAATGCCAATTTTATTGCCTGAAATGCCGATTATAGTGCCTGAAATGCCAGATATTATGTCTCAAATGCCAATTTTAGTGCCTGAAATGCCAAATATGATGTCACAAATGCCAATTTTAGTGCCTGAAATGCCAATTATAGTGCCTGAAATGCCAAATATTATGTCTCAAAAGCCAATTTTAGTGCCTGAAAACCGATTATAGTGCCTGAAATGCCAAATATAATGTCACAAATGCCAATTTTAGTGCCTGAAATGCCAATTTTAGTGCCTGAAATGCCAAATATAATGTCACAAATGCCAATTTTAGTGCCTGAAATGCCGATTATAGTGCCTGAAATGCCAAATATAATGTCAAAAATGCCAATTTTAGTGCCTGAAATGCCAAATATAATGTCACAAATGCCAATTTTAGTGCCTGAAATACCAAATATTATGTCTCAAATGCCAATATTAGTGCCTGAAATGCCAAATATAATGTCACAAATGCCAATTTTAGTGATTGAAATGCCAATTTTAGTGTCTGAAATGCCAAATATAATGTCACAAATGCCAATTTTAGTGCCTGAAATGCCGATTATAGTGCCTGAAATGCCAAATATAATGTTTCAAATGCCAATTTTAGTGCCTGAAATGCCAAATATAATGTCAAAAATGCCAATTTTAGTGCCTGAAATGCCAAATATTATGTCACAAATGCCAATTTTAGTGCCTGAAATGCCAAATATTATGTCTCAAATGCCAATATTAGTGCCTGAAATGCCAAATATAATGTCACAAATGCCAATTTTAGTGATTGAAATGCCAATTTTAGTGTCTGAAATGCCAAATATAATGTCACAAATGCCAATTTTAGTGCCTGAAATGCCGATTATAGTGCCTGAAATGCCAAATATAATGTTTCAAATGCCAATTTTAGTGCCTGAAATGCCAAATATAATGTCAAAAATGCCAATTTTAGTGCCTGAAATGCCAAATATTATGTCACAAATGCCAATTTTAGTGCCTGAAATGCCAAATATTATGTCTCAAATGCCAATTTTAGTGCCTGAAATGCCAATTATAGTGCCTGAAATGCCAAATATTATGTCTCAAATGCCAATTTTAGTGCCTGAAATGCCAATTATAGTGCCTGAAATGCCAAATATTATGTCTCAAATGCCAATTTTAGTGCCTGAAATGCCAAATATAATGTCACAAATGCCAATTATAGTGCCTGAAATGCCAAATATTATGTCTCAAATGCCAATTTTAGTGCCTGAAATGCCAATTATAGTGCCTGAAATGCCAAATATTATGTCACAAATGCCAATTTTAGTGCCTGAAATGCCAAATATAATGTCACAAATGCCAATTATAGTGCCTGAAATGCCAAATATTATGTCTCAAATGCCAATTTTAGTGCCTGAAATGCCAATTATAGTGCCTGAAATGCCAAATATTATGTCTCAAATGCCAATTTTAGTGCCTGAAATGCCAAATATAATGTCACAAATGCCAATTATAGTGCCTGAAATGCCAAATATTATGTCTCAAATGCCAATTTTAGTGCCTGAAATGCCAATTATAGTGCCTGAAATGCCAAATATTATGTCTCAAATGCCAATTTTAGTGCCTGAAATGCCAAATATAATGTCACAAATGCCAATTTTAGTGCCTGAAATGCCAAATATAATGTCACAAATGCCAATTTTAGTGCCTGAAATGCCAATTATAGTGCCTGAAATGCCAAATATTATATCTCAAATGCCAATTTTAGTGCCTGAAATGCCAATTATAGTGCCTGAAATGCCAAATATTATGTCTCAAATGCCAATTTTAGTGCCTGAAATGCCAAATATTACGTCAAAAATGCGAATTTTAGTGCCTGAAATGCCAAATATAATGTCACAAATGCAAATTTTTGTGTCTGAAATGCCAATTATAGTGTCTAAAATGCCAAATATTATGTCACAAATGCCAAATATAATGTCACAAATGCCAATTTTAGTGCCTGAAATGCCAAATATTATGTCTCAAATGCCAATTTTAGTGCCTGAAATGCCAATTATAGTGCCTGAAATGCCAAATATTATGTCTCAAATGCCAATTTTAGTGCCTGAAATGCCAAATATTATGTCACAAATTTCAATTTTAGTGCCTGAAATGCCAAATATAATGTCACAAATGCCAATTTTATTGCCTGAAATGCCGATTATAGTGCCTGAAATGCCAGATATTATGTCTCAAATGCCAATTTTAGTGCCTGAAATGCCAAATATAATGTCACAAATGCCAATTTTAGTGCCTGAAATGCCAATTATAGTGCCTGAAATGCCAAATATTATGTCTCAAAAGCCAATTTTAGTGCCTGAAAACCGATTATAGTGCCTGAAATGCCAAATATAATGTCACAAATGCCAATTTTAGTGCCTGAAATGCCAATTTTAGTGCCTGAAATGCCAAATATAATGTCACAAATGCCAATTTTAGTGCCTGAAATGCCGATTATAGTGCCTGAAATGCCAAATATAATGTCAAAAATGCCAATTTTAGTGCCTGAAATGCCAAATATAATGTCACAAATGCCAATTTTAGTGCCTGAAATACCAAATATTATGTCTCAAATGCCAATATTAGTGCCTGAAATGCCAAATATAATGTCACAAATGCCAATTTTAGTGATTGAAATGCCAATTTTAGTGTCTGAAATGCCAAATATAATGTCACAAATGCCAATTTTAGTGCCTGAAATGCCGATTATAGTGCCTGAAATGCCAAATATAATGTTTCAAATGCCAATTTTAGTGCCTGAAATGCCAAATATAATGTCAAAAATGCCAATTTTAGTGCCTGAAATGCCAAATATTATGTCACAAATGCCAATTTTAGTGCCTGAAATGCCAAATATTATGTCTCAAATGCCAATATTAGTGCCTGAAATGCCAAATATAATGTCACAAATGCCAATTTTAGTGATTGAAATGCCAATTTTAGTGATTGAAATGCCAATTTTAGTGTCTGAAATGCCAAATATAATGTCACAAATGCCAATTTTAGTGCCTGAAATGCCGATTATAGTGCCTGAAATGCCAAATATAATGTTTCAAATGCCAATTTTAGTGCCTGAAATGCCAAATATAATGTCAAAAATGCCAATTTTAGTGCCTGAAATGCCAAATATTATGTCACAAATGCCAATTTTAGTGCCTGAAATGCCAAATATTATGTCTCAAATGCCAATTTTAGTGCCTGAAATGCCAATTATAGTGCCTGAAATGCCAAATATTATGTCTCAAATGCCAATTTTAGTGCCTGAAATGCCAAATATAATGTCACAAATGCCAATTTTAGTGCCTGAAATGCCAATTATAGTGCCTGAAATGCCAAATATTATGTCTCAAAAGCCAATTTTAGTGCCTGAAATGCCGATTATAGTGCCTGAAATGCCCAATATTATGTCTCAAATGCCAATTTTAGTGCCTGAAATGCCAAATATAATGTCACAAATGCCAATTTTAGTGCCTGAAATGCCAAATATTATGTCACAAATGCCAATTTTAGTGCCTGAAATGCCAAATATTATGTCTCAAATGCCAATTTTAGTCCCTGAAATGCCAAATATAATGTCACAAATGCCAATTTTAGTGCCTGAAATGCCAATTATAGTGCCTGAAATGCCAAATATTATATCTCAAATGCCAATTTTAGTGCCTGAAATGCCAATTATAGTGCCTGAAATGCCAAATATTATGTCTCAAATGCCAATTTTAGTGCCTGAAATGCCAAATATTACGTCACAAATGCCAATTTTAGTGCCTGAAATGCCAAATATAATGTCACAAATGCAAATTTTTGTGTCTGAAATGCCAATTATAGTGTCTAAAATGCCAAATATTATGTCACAAATGCCAAATATAATGTCACAAATGCCAATTTTAGTGATTGAAATGCCAATTTTAGTGTCTGAAATGCCAAATATAATGTCACAAATGCCAATTTTAGTGCCTGAAATGCCGATTATAGTGCCTGAAATGCCAAATATAATGTTTCAAATGCCAATTTTAGTGCCTGAAATGCCAAATATAATGTCAAAAATGCCAATTTTAGTGCCTGAAATGCCAAATATTATGTCACAAATGCCAATTTTAGTGCCTGAAATGCCAAATATTATGTCTCAAATGCCAATTTTAGTGCCTGAAATGCCAATTATAGTGCCTGAAATGCCAAATATTATGTCTCAAATGCCAATTTTAGTGCCTGAAATGCCAATTATAGTGCCTGAAATGCCAAATATTATGTCTCAAATGCCAATTTTAGTGCCTGAAATGCCAAATATAATGTCACAAATGCCAATTATAGTGCCTGAAATGCCAAATATTATGTCTCAAATGCCAATTTTAGTGCCTGAAATGCCAATTATAGTGCCTGAAATGCCAAATATTATGTCTCAAATGCCAATTTTAGTGCCTGAAATGCCAAATATAATGTCACAAATGCCAATTTTAGTGCCTGAAATGCCAAATATAATGTCACAAATGCCAATTTTAGTGCCTGAAATGCCAATTATAGTGCCTGAAATGCCAAATATTATATCTCAAATGCCAATTTTAGTGCCTGAAATGCCAATTATAGTGCCTGAAATGCCAAATATTATGTCTCAAATGCCAATTTTAGTGCCTGAAATGCCAAATATTACGTCACAAATGCGAATTTTAGTGCCTGAAATGCCAAATATAATGTCACAAATGCAAATTTTTGTGTCTGAAATGCCAATTATAGTGTCTAAAATGCCAAATATTATGTCACAAATGCCAAATATAATGTCACAAATGCCAATTTTAGTGCCTGAAATGCCAAATATTATGTCTCAAATGCCAATTTTAGTGCCTGAAATGCCAATTATAGTGCCTGAAATGCCAAATATTATGTCTCAAATGCCAATTTTAGTGCCTGAAATGCCAAATATTATGTCACAAATTTCAATTTTAGTGCCTGAAATGCCAAATATAATGTCACAAATGCCAATTTTATTGCCTGAAATGCCGATTATAGTGCCTGAAATGCCAGATATTATGTCTCAAATGCCAATTTTAGTGCCTGAAATGCCAAATATAATGTCACAAATGCCAATTTTAGTGCCTGAAATGCCAATTATAGTGCCTGAAATGCCAAATATTATGTCTCAAAAGCCAATTTTAGTGCCTGAAAACCGATTATAGTGCCTGAAATGCCAAATATAATGTCACAAATGCCAATTTTAGTGCCTGAAATGCCAATTTTAGTGCCTGAAATGCCAAATATAATGTCACAAATGCCAATTTTAGTGCCTGAAATGCCGATTATAGTGCCTGAAATGCCAAATATAATGTCAAAAATGCCAATTTTAGTGCCTGAAATGCCAAATATAATGTCACAAATGCCAATTTTAGTGCCTGAAATACCAAATATTATGTCTCAAATGCCAATATTAGTGCCTGAAATGCCAAATATAATGTCACAAATGCCAATTTTAGTGATTGAAATGCCAATTTTAGTGTCTGAAATGCCAAATATAATGTCACAAATGCCAATTTTAGTGCCTGAAATGCCGATTATAGTGCCTGAAATGCCAAATATAATGTTTCAAATGCCAATTTTAGTGCCTGAAATGCCAAATATAATGTCAAAAATGCCAATTTTAGTGCCTGAAATGCCAAATATTATGTCACAAATGCCAATTTTAGTGCCTGAAATGCCAAATATTATGTCTCAAATGCCAATATTAGTGCCTGAAATGCCAAATATAATGTCACAAATGCCAATTTTAGTGATTGAAATGCCAATTTTAGTGTCTGAAATGCCAAATATAATGTCACAAATGCCAATTTTAGTGCCTGAAATGCCGATTATAGTGCCTGAAATGCCAAATATAATGTTTCAAATGCCAATTTTAGTGCCTGAAATGCCAAATATAATGTCAAAAATGCCAATTTTAGTGCCTGAAATGCCAAATATTATGTCACAAATGCCAATTTTAGTGCCTGAAATGCCAAATATTATGTCTCAAATGCCAATTTTAGTGCCTGAAATGCCAATTATAGTGCCTGAAATGCCAAATATTATGTCTCAAATGCCAATTTTAGTGCCTGAAATGCCAATTATAGTGCCTGAAATGCCAAATATTATGTCTCAAATGCCAATTTTAGTGCCTGAAATGCCAAATATAATGTCACAAATGCCAATTATAGTGCCTGAAATGCCAAATATTATGTCTCAAATGCCAATTTTAGTGCCTGAAATGCCAATTATAGTGCCTGAAATGCCAAATATTATGTCTCAAATGCCAATTTTAGTGCCTGAAATGCCAAATATAATGTCACAAATGCCAATTTTAGTGCCTGAAATGCCAAATATAATGTCACAAATGCCAATTTTAGTGCCTGAAATGCCAATTATAGTGCCTGAAATGCCAAATATTATATCTCAAATGCCAATTTTAGTGCCTGAAATGCCAATTATAGTGCCTGAAATGCCAAATATTATGTCTCAAATGCCAATTTTAGTGCCTGAAATGCCAAATATTACGTCACAAATGCGAATTTTAGTGCCTGAAATGCCAAATATAATGTCACAAATGCAAATTTTTGTGTCTGAAATGCCAATTATAGTGTCTAAAATGCCAAATATTATGTCACAAATGCCAAATATAATGTCACAAATGCCAATTTTAGTGCCTGAAATGCCAAATATTATGTCTCAAATGCCAATTTTAGTGCCTGAAATGCCAATTATAGTGCCTGAAATGCCAAATATTATGTCTCAAATGCCAATTTTAGTGCCTGAAATGCCAAATATTATGTCACAAATTTCAATTTTAGTGCCTGAAATGCCAAATATAATGTCACAAATGCCAATTTTATTGCCTGAAATGCCGATTATAGTGCCTGAAATGCCAGATATTATGTCTCAAATGCCAATTTTAGTGCCTGAAATGCCAAATATAATGTCACAAATGCCAATTTTAGTGCCTGAAATGCCAATTATAGTGCCTGAAATGCCAAATATTATGTCTCAAAAGCCAATTTTAGTGCCTGAAAACCGATTATAGTGCCTGAAATGCCAAATATAATGTCACAAATGCCAATTTTAGTGCCTGAAATGCCAATTTTAGTGCCTGAAATGCCAAATATAATGTCACAAATGCCAATTTTAGTGCCTGAAATGCCGATTATAGTGCCTGAAATGCCAAATATAATGTCAAAAATGCCAATTTTAGTGCCTGAAATACCAAATATAATGTCACAAATGCCAATTTTAGTGCCTGAAATACCAAATATTATGTCTCAAATGCCAATATTAGTGCCTGAAATGCCAAATATAATGTCACAAATGCCAATTTTAGTGATTGAAATGCCAATTTTAGTGTCTGAAATGCCAAATATAATGTCACAAATGCCAATTTTAGTGCCTGAAATGCCGATTATAGTGCCTGAAATGCCAAATATAATGTTTCAAATGCCAATTTTAGTGCCTGAAATGCCAAATATAATGTCAAAAATGCCAATTTTAGTGCCTGAAATGCCAAATATTATGTCACAAATGCCAATTTTAGTGCCTGAAATGCCAAATATTATGTCTCAAATGCCAATATTAGTGCCTGAAATGCCAAATATAATGTCACAAATGCCAATTTTAGTGATTGAAATGCCAATTTTAGTGTCTGAAATGCCAAATATAATGTCACAAATGCCAATTTTAGTGCCTGAAATGCCGATTATAGTGCCTGAAATGCCAAATATAATGTTTCAAATGCCAATTTTAGTGCCTGAAATGCCAAATATAATGTCAAAAATGCCAATTTTAGTGCCTGAAATGCCAAATATTATGTCACAAATGCCAATTTTAGTGCCTGAAATGCCAAATATTATGTCTCAAATGCCAATTTTAGTGCCTGAAATGCCAATTATAGTGCCTGAAATGCCAAATATTATGTCTCAAATGCCAATTTTAGTGCCTGAAATGCCAATTATAGTGCCTGAAATGCCAAATATTATGTCTCAAATGCCAATTTTAGTGCCTGAAATGCCAAATATAATGTCACAAATGCCAATTATAGTGCCTGAAATGCCAAATATTATGTCTCAAATGCCAATTTTAGTGCCTGAAATGCCAATTATAGTGCCTGAAATGCCAAATATTATGTCTCAAATGCCAATTTTAGTGCCTGAAATGCCAAATATAATGTCACAAATGCCAATTTTAGTGCCTGAAATGCCAAATATAATGTCACAAATGCCAATTTTAGTGCCTGAAATGCCAATTATAGTGCCTGAAATGCCAAATATTATATCTCAAATGCCAATTTTAGTGCCTGAAATGCCAATTATAGTGCCTGAAATGCCAAATATTATGTCTCAAATGCCAATTTTAGTGCCTGAAATGCCAAATATTACGTCACAAATGCGAATTTTAGTGCCTGAAATGCCAAATATAATGTCACAAATGCAAATTTTTGTGTCTGAAATGCCAATTATAGTGTCTAAAATGCCAAATATTATGTCACAAATGCCAAATATAATGTCACAAATGCCAATTTTAGTGCCTGAAATGCCAAATATTATGTCTCAAATGCCAATTTTAGTGCCTGAAATGCCAATTATAGTGCCTGAAATGCCAAATATTATGTCTCAAATGCCAATTTTAGTGCCTGAAATGCCAAATATTATGTCACAAATTTCAATTTTAGTGCCTGAAATGCCAAATATAATGTCACAAATGCCAATTTTATTGCCTGAAATGCCGATTATAGTGCCTGAAATGCCAGATATTATGTCTCAAATGCCAATTTTAGTGCCTGAAATGCCAAATATGATGTCACAAATGCCAATTTTAGTGCCTGAAATGCCAATTATAGTGCCTGAAATGCCAAATATTATGTCTCAAAAGCCAATTTTAGTGCCTGAAAACCGATTATAGTGCCTGAAATGCCAAATATAATGTCACAAATGCCAATTTTAGTGCCTGAAATGCCAATTTTAGTGCCTGAAATGCCAAATATAATGTCACAAATGCCAATTTTAGTGCCTGAAATGCCGATTATAGTGCCTGAAATGCCAAATATAATGTCAAAAATGCCAATTTTAGTGCCTGAAATGCCAAATATAATGTCACAAATGCCAATTTTAGTGCCTGAAATACCAAATATTATGTCTCAAATGCCAATATTAGTGCCTGAAATGCCAAATATAATGTCACAAATGCCAATTTTAGTGATTGAAATGCCAATTTTAGTGTCTGAAATGCCAAATATAATGTCACAAATGCCAATTTTAGTGCCTGAAATGCCGATTATAGTGCCTGAAATGCCAAATATAATGTTTCAAATGCCAATTTTAGTGCCTGAAATGCCAAATATAATGTCAAAAATGCCAATTTTAGTGCCTGAAATGCCAAATATTATGTCACAAATGCCAATTTTAGTGCCTGAAATGCCAAATATTATGTCTCAAATGCCAATATTAGTGCCTGAAATGCCAAATATAATGTCACAAATGCCAATTTTAGTGATTGAAATGCCAATTTTAGTGTCTGAAATGCCAAATATAATGTCACAAATGCCAATTTTAGTGCCTGAAATGCCGATTATAGTGCCTGAAATGCCAAATATAATGTTTCAAATGCCAATTTTAGTGCCTGAAATGCCAAATATAATGTCAAAAATGCCAATTTTAGTGCCTGAAATGCCAAATATTATGTCACAAATGCCAATTTTAGTGCCTGAAATGCCAAATATTATGTCTCAAATGCCAATTTTAGTGCCTGAAATGCCAATTATAGTGCCTGAAATGCCAAATATTATGTCTCAAATGCCAATTTTAGTGCCTGAAATGCCAATTATAGTGCCTGAAATGCCAAATATTATGTCTCAAATGCCAATTTTAGTGCCTGAAATGCCAAATATAATGTCACAAATGCCAATTATAGTGCCTGAAATGCCAAATATTATGTCTCAAATGCCAATTTTAGTGCCTGAAATGCCAATTATAGTGCCTGAAATGCAAAATATTATGTCTCAAATGCCAATTTTAGTGCCTGAAATGCCAAATATAATGTCACAAATGCCAATTTTAGTGCCTGAAATGCCAAATATAATGTCACAAATGCCAATTTTAGTGCCTGAAATGCCAATTATAGTGCCTGAAATGCCAAATATTATATCTCAAATGCCAATTTTAGTGCCTGAAATGCCAATTATAGTGCCTGAAATGCCAAATATTATGTCTCAAATGCCAATTTTAGTGCCTGAAATGCCAAATATTACGTCACAAATGCGAATTTTAGTGCCTGAAATGCCAAATATAATGTCACAAATGCAAATTTTTGTGTCTGAAATGCCAATTATAGTGTCTAAAATGCCAAATATTATGTCACAAATGCCAAATATAATGTCACAAATGCCAATTTTAGTGCCTGAAATGCCAAATATTATGTCTCAAATGCCAATTTTAGTGCCTGAAATGCCAATTATAGTGCCTGAAATGCCAAATATTATGTCTCAAATGCCAATTTTAGTGCCTGAAATGCCAAATATTATGTCACAAATTTCAATTTTAGTGCCTGAAATGCCAAATATAATGTCACAAATGCCAATTTTATTGCCTGAAATGCCGATTATAGTGCCTGAAATGCCAGATATTATGTCTCAAATGCCAATTTTAGTGCCTGAAATGCCAAATATAATGTCACAAATGCCAATTTTAGTGCCTGAAATGCCAATTATAGTGCCTGAAATGCCAAATATTATGTCTCAAAAGCCAATTTTAGTGCCTGAAAACCGATTATAGTGCCTGAAATGCCAAATATAATGTCACAAATGCCAATTTTAGTGCCTGAAATGCCAATTTTAGTGCCTGAAATGCCAAATATAATGTCACAAATGCCAATTTTAGTGCCTGAAATGCCGATTATAGTGCCTGAAATGCCAAATATAATGTCAAAAATGCCAATTTTAGTGCCTGAAATGCCAAATATAATGTCACAAATGCCAATTTTAGTGCCTGAAATACCAAATATTATGTCTCAAATGCCAATATTAGTGCCTGAAATGCCAAATATAATGTCACAAATGCCAATTTTAGTGATTGAAATGCCAATTTTAGTGTCTGAAATGCCAAATATAATGTCACAAATGCCAATTTTAGTGCCTGAAATGCCGATTATAGTGCCTGAAATGCCAAATATAATGTTTCAAATGCCAATTTTAGTGCCTGAAATGCCAAATATAATGTCAAAAATGCCAATTTTAGTGCCTGAAATGCCAAATATTATGTCACAAATGCCAATTTTAGTGCCTGAAATGCCAAATATTATGTCTCAAATGCCAATATTAGTGCCTGAAATGCCAAATATAATGTCACAAATGCCAATTTTAGTGATTGAAATGCCAATTTTAGTGTCTGAAATGCCAAATATAATGTCACAAATGCCAATTTTAGTGCCTGAAATGCCGATTATAGTGCCTGAAATGCCAAATATAATGTTTCAAATGCCAATTTTAGTGCCTGAAATGCCAAATATAATGTCAAAAATGCCAATTTTAGTGCCTGAAATGCCAAATATTATGTCACAAATGCCAATTTTAGTGCCTGAAATGCCAAATATTATGTCTCAAATGCCAATTTTAGTGCCTGAAATGCCAATTATAGTGCCTGAAATGCCAAATATTATATCTCAAATGCCAATTTTAGTGCCTGAAATGCCAATTATAGTGCCTGAAATGCCAAATATTATGTCTCAAATGCCAATTTTAGTGCCTGAAATGCCAAATATTACGTCACAAATGCGAATTTTAGTGCCTGAAATGCCAAATATAATGTCACAAATGCAAATTTTTGTGTCTGAAATGCCAATTATAGTGTCTAAAATGCCAAATATTATGTCACAAATGCCAAATATAATGTCACAAATGCCAATTTTAGTGCCTGAAATGCCAAATATTATGTCTCAAATGCCAATTTTAGTGCCTGAAATGCCAATTATAGTGCCTGAAATGCCAAATATTATGTCTCAAATGCCAATTTTAGTGCCTGAAATGCCAAATATTATGTCACAAATTTCAATTTTAGTGCCTGAAATGCCAAATATAATGTCACAAATGCCAATTTTATTGCCTGAAATGCCGATTATAGTGCCTGAAATGCCAGATATTATGTCTCAAATGCCAATTTTAGTGCCTGAAATGCCAAATATAATGTCACAAATGCCAATTTTAGTGCCTGAAATGCCAATTATAGTGCCTGAAATGCCAAATATTATGTCTCAAAAGCCAATTTTAGTGCCTGAAAACCGATTATAGTGCCTGAAATGCCAAATATAATGTCACAAATGCCAATTTTAGTGCCTGAAATGCCAATTTTAGTGCCTGAAATGCCAAATATAATGTCACAAATGCCAATTTTAGTGCCTGAAATGCCGATTATAGTGCCTGAAATGCCAAATATAATGTCAAAAATGCCAATTTTAGTGTCTGAAATGCCAAATATAATGTCACAAATGCCAATTTTAGTGCCTGAAATACCAAATATTATGTCTCAAATGCCAATATTAGTGCCTGAAATGCCAAATATAATGTCACAAATGCCAATTTTAGTGATTGAAATGCCAATTTTAGTGTCTGAAATGCCAAATATAATGTCACAAATGCCAATTTTAGTGCCTGAAATGCCGATTATAGTGCCTGAAATGCCAAATATAATGTTTCAAATGCCAATTTTAGTGCCTGAAATGCCAAATATAATGTCAAAAATGCCAATTTTAGTGCCTGAAATGCCAAATATTATGTCACAAATGCCAATTTTAGTGCCTGAAATGCCAAATATTATGTCTCAAATGCCAATATTAGTGCCTGAAATGCCAAATATAATGTACCAAATGCCAATTTTAGTGATTGAAATGCCAATTTTAGTGTCTGAAATGCCAAATATAATGTCACAAATGCCAATTTTAGTGCCTGAAATGCCGATTATAGTGCCTGAAATGCCAAATATAATGTTTCAAATGCCAATTTTAGTGCCTGAAATGCCAAATATAATGTCAAAAATGCCAATTTTAGTGCCTGAAATGCCAAATATTATGTCACAAATGCCAATTTTAGTGCCTGAAATGCCAAATATTATGTCTCAAATGCCAATTTTAGTGCCTGAAATGCCAATTATAGTGCCTGAAATGCCAAATATTATGTCTCAAATGCCAATTTTAGTGCCTGAAATGCCAATTATAGTGCCTGAAATGCCAAATATTATGTCTCAAATGCCAATTTTAGTGCCTGAAATGCCAAATATAATGTCACAAATGCCAATTATAGTGCCTGAAATGCCAAATATTATGTCTCAAATGCCAATTTTAGTGCCTGAAATGCCAATTATAGTGCCTGAAATGCCAAATATTATGTCTCAAATGCCAATTTTAGTGCCTGAAATGCCAAATATAATGTCACAAATGCCAATTTTAGTGCCTGAAATGCCAAATATAATGTCACAAATGCCAATTTTAGTGCCTGAAATGCCAATTATAGTGCCTGAAATGCCAAATATTATATCTCAAATGCCAATTTTAGTGCCTGAAATGCCAATTATAGTGCCTGAAATGCCAAATATTATGTCTCAAATGCCAATTTTAGTGCCTGAAATGGCAAATATTACGTCACAAATGCGAATTTTAGTGCCTGAAATGCCAAATATAATGTCACAAATGCAAATTTTTGTGTCTGAAATGCCAATTATAGTGTCTAAAATGCCAAATATTATGTCACAAATGCCAAATATAATGTCACAAATGCCAATTTTAGTGCCTGAAATGCCAAATATTATGTCTCAAATGCCAATTTTAGTGCCTGAAATGCCAATTATAGTGCCTGAAATGCCAAATATTATGTCTCAAATGCCAATTTTAGTGCCTGAAATGCCAAATATTATGTCACAAATTTCAATTTTAGTGCCTGAAATGCCAAATATAATGTCACAAATGCCAATTTTATTGCCTGAAATGCCGATTATAGTGCCTGAAATGCCAGATATTATGTATCAAATGCCAATTTTAGTGCCTGAAATGCCAAATATAATGTCACAAATGCCAATTTTAGTGCCTGAAATGCCAATTATAGTGCCTGAAATGCCAAATATTATGTCTCAAAAGCCAATTTTAGTGCCTGAAAACCGATTATAGTGCCTGAAATGCCAAATATAATGTCACAAATGCCAATTTTAGTGCCTGAAATGCCAATTTTAGTGCCTGAAATGCCAAATATAATGTCACAAATGCCAATTTTAGTGCCTGAAATGCCGATTATAGTGCCTGAAATGCCAAATATAATGTCAAAAATGCCAATTTTAGTGCCTGAAATGCCAAATATAATGTCACAAATGCCAATTTTAGTGCCTGAAATACCAAATATTATGTCTCAAATGCCAATATTAGTGCCTGAAATGCCAAATATAATGTCACAAATGCCAATTTTAGTGATTGAAATGCCAATTTTAGTGTCTGAAATGCCAAATATAATGTCACAAATGCCAATTTTAGTGCCTGAAATGCCGATTATAGTGCCTGAAATGCCAAATATAATGTTTCAAATGCCAATTTTAGTGCCTGAAATGCCAAATATAATGTCAAAAATGCCAATTTTAGTGCCTGAAATGCCAAATATTATGTCACAAATGCCAATTTTAGTGCCTGAAATGCCAAATATTATGTCTCAAATGCCAATATTAGTGCCTGAAATGCCAAATATAATGTCACAAATGCCAATTTTAGTGATTGAAATGCCAATTTTAGTGTCTGAAATGCCAAATATAATGTCACAAATGCCAATTTTAGTGCCTGAAATGCCGATTATAGTGCCTGAAATGCCAAATATAATGTTTCAAATGCCAATTTTAGTGCCTGAAATGCCAAATATAATGTCAAAAATGCCAATTTTAGTGCCTGAAATGCCAAATATTATGTCACAAATGCCAATTTTAGTGCCTGAAATGCCAAATATTATGTCTCAAATGCCAATTTTAGTGCCTGAAATGCCAATTATAGTGCCTGAAATGCCAAATATTATGTCTCAAATGCCAATTTTAGTGCCTGAAATGCCAATTATAGTGCCTGAAATGCCAAATATTATGTCTCAAATGCCAATTTTAGTGCCTGAAATGCCAAATATAATGTCACAAATGCCAATTATAGTGCCTGAAATGCCAAATATTATGTCTCAAATGCCAATTTTAGTGCCTGAAATGCCAATTATAGTGCCTGAAATGCCAAATATTATGTCTCAAATGCCAATTTTAGTGCCTGAAATGCCAAATATAATGTCACAAATGCCAATTTTAGTGCCTGAAATGCCAAATATAATGTCACAAATGCCAATTTTAGTGCCTGAAATGCCAATTATAGTGCCTGAAATGCCAAATATTATATCTCAAATGCCAATTTTAGTGCCTGAAATGCCAATTATAGTGCCTGAAATGCCAAATATTATGTCTCAAATGCCAATTTTAGTGCCTGAAATGCCAAATATTACGTCACAAATGCGAATTTTAGTGCCTGAAATGCCAAATATAATGTCACAAATGCAAATTTTTGTGTCTGAAATGCCAATTATAGTGTCTAAAATGCCAAATATTATGTCACAAATGCCAAATATAATGTCACAAATGCCAATTTTAGTGCCTGAAATGCCAAATATTATGTCTCAAATGCCAATTTTAGTGCCTGAAATGCCAATTATAGTGCCTGAAATGCCAAATATTATGTCTCAAATGCCAATTTTAGTGCCTGAAATGCCAAATATTATGTCACAAATTTCAATTTTAGTGCCTGAAATGCCAAATATAATGTCACAAATGCCAATTTTATTGCCTGAAATGCCGATTATAGTGCCTGAAATGCCAGATATTATGTCTCAAATGCCAATTTTAGTGCCTGAAATGCCAAATATAATGTCACAAATGCCAATTTTAGTGCCTGAAATGCCAATTATAGTGCCTGAAATGCCAAATATTATGTCTCAAAAGCCAATTTTAGTGCCTGAAAACCGATTATAGTGCCTGAAATGCCAAATATAATGTCACAAATGCCAATTTTAGTGCCTGAAATGCCAATTTTAGTGCCTGAAATGCCAAATATAATGTCACAAATGCCAATTTTAGTGCCTGAAATGCCGATTATAGTGCCTGAAATGCCAAATATAATGTCAAAAATGCCAATTTTAGTGCCTGAAATGCCAAATATAATGTCACAAATGCCAATTTTAGTGCCTGAAATACCAAATATTATGTCTCAAATGCCAATATTAGTGCCTGAAATGCCAAATATAATGTCACAAATGCCAATTTTAGTGATTGAAATGCCAATTTTAGTGTCTGAAATGCCAAATATAATGTCACAAATGCCAATTTTAGTGCCTGAAATGCCAAATATTATGTCTCAAATGCCAATTTTAGTGCCTGAAATGCCAATTATAGTGCCTGAAATGCCAAATATTATGTCTCAAATGCCAATTTTAGTGCCTGAAATGCCAATTATAGTGCCTGAAATGCCAAATATTATGTCTCAAATGCCAATTTTAGTGCCTGAAATGCCAAATATAATGTCACAAATGCCAATTATAGTGCCTGAAATGCCAAATATTATGTCTCAAATGCCAATTTTAGTGCCTGAAATGCCAATTATAGTGCCTGAAATGCCAAATATTATGTCTCAAATGCCAATTTTAGTGCCTGAAATGCCAAATATAATGTCACAAATGCCAATTTTAGTGCCTGAAATGCCAAATATAATGTCACAAATGCCAATTTTATTGCCTGAAATGCCGATTATAGTGCCTGAAATGCCAGATATTATGTCTCAAATGCCAATTTTAGTGCCTGAAATGCCAAATATAATGTCACAAATGCCAATTTTAGTGCCTGAAATGCCAATTATAGTGCCTGAAATGCCAAATATTATGTCTCAAAAGCCAATTTTAGTGCCTGAAAACCGATTATAGTGCCTGAAATGCCAAATATAATGTCACAAATGCCAATTTTAGTGCCTGAAATGCCAATTTTAGTGCCTGAAATGCCAAATATAATGTCACAAATGCCAATTTTAGTGCCTGAAATGCCGATTATAGTGCCTGAAATGCCAAATATAATGTCAAAAATGCCAATTTTAGTGCCTGAAATGCCAAATATAATGTCACAAATGCCAATTTTAGTGCCTGAAATACCAAATATTATGTCTCAAATGCCAATATTAGTGCCTGAAATGCCAAATATAATGTCACAAATGCCAATTTTAGTGATTGAAATGCCAATTTTAGTGTCTGAAATGCCAAATATAATGTCACAAATGCCAATTATAGTGCCTGAAATGCCAAATATTATGTCTCAAATGCCAATTTTAGTGCCTGAAATGCCAATTATAGTGCCTGAAATGCCAAATATAATGTCACAAATGCCAATTTTAGTGCCTGAAATGCCAATTATAGTGCCTGAAATGCCAAATATTATGTCTCAAAAGCCAATTTTAGTGCCTGAAAACCGATTATAGTGCCTGAAATGCCAAATATAATGTCACAAATGCCAATTTTAGTGCCTGAAATGCCAATTTTAGTGCCTGAAATGCCAAATATAATGTCACAAATGCCAATTTTAGTGCCTGAAATGCCGATTATAGTGCCTGAAATGCCAAATATAATGTCAAAAATGCCAATTTTAGTGCCTGAAATGCCAAATATAATGTCACAAATGCCAATTTTAGTGCCTGAAATACCAAATATTATGTCTCAAATGCCAATATTAGTGCCTGAAATGCCAAATATAATGTCACAAATGCCAATTTTAGTGATTGAAATGCCAATTTTAGTGTCTGAAATGCCAAATATAATGTCACAAATGCCAATTTTAGTGCCTGAAATGCCGATTATAGTGCCTGAAATGCCAAATATAATGTTTCAAATGCCAATTTTAGTGCCTGAAATGCCAAATATAATGTCAAAAATGCCAATTTTAGTGCCTGAAATGCCAAATATTATGTCACAAATGCCAATTTTAGTGCCTGAAATGCCAAATATTATGTCTCAAATGCCAATATTAGTGCCTGAAATGCCAAATATAATGTCACAAATGCCAATTTTAGTGATTGAAATGCCAATTTTAGTGTCTGAAATGCCAAATATAATGTCACAAATGCCAATTTTAGTGCCTGAAATGCCGATTATAGTGCCTGAAATGCCAAATATAATGTTTCAAATGCCAATTTTAGTGCCTGAAATGCCAAATATAATGTCAAAAATGCCAATTTTAGTGCCTGAAATGCCAAATATTATGTCACAAATGCCAATTTTAGTGCCTGAAATGCCAAATATTATGTCTCAAATGCCAATTTTAGTGCCTGAAATGCCAATTATAGTGCCTGAAATGCCAAATATTATGTCTCAAATGCCAATTTTAGTGCCTGAAATGCCAATTATAGTGCCTGAAATGCCAAATATTATGTCTCAAATGCCAATTTTAGTGCCTGAAATGCCAAATATAATGTCACAAATGCCAATTATAGTGCCTGAAATGCCAAATATTATGTCTCAAATGCCAATTTTAGTGCCTGAAATGCCAATTATAGTGCCTGAAATGCCAAATATTATGTCTCAAATGCCAATTTTAGTGCCTGAAATGCCAAATATAATGTCACAAATGCCAATTTTAGTGCCTGAAATGCCAAATATAATGTCACAAATGCCAATTTTAGTGCCTGAAATGCCAATTATAGTGCCTGAAATGCCAAATATTATATCTCAAATGCCAATTTTAGTGCCTGAAATGCCAATTATAGTGCCTGAAATGCCAAATATTATGTCTCAAATGCCAATTTTAGTGCCTGAAATGCCAAATATAATGTCACAAATGCAAATTTTTGTGTCTGAAATGCCAATTATAGTGTCTAAAATGCCAAATATTATGTCACAAATGCCAAATATAATGTCACAAATGCCAATTTTAGTGCCTGAAATGCCAAATATTATGTCTCAAATGCCAATTTTAGTGCCTGAAATGCCAATTATAGTGCCTGAAATGCCAAATATTATGTCTCAAATGCCAATTTTAGTGCCTGAAATGCCAAATATTATGTCACAAATTTCAATTTTAGTGCCTGAAATGCCAAATATAATGTCACAAATGCCAATTTTATTGCCTGAAATGCCGATTATAGTGCCTGAAATGCCAGATATTATGTCTCAAATGCCAATTTTAGTGCCTGAAATGCCAAATATAATGTCACAAATGCCAATTTTAGTGCCTGAAATGCCAATTATAGTGCCTGAAATGCCAAATATTATGTCTCAAAAGCCAATTTTAGTGCCTGAAAACCGATTATAGTGCCTGAAATGCCAAATATAATGTCACAAATGCCAATTTTAGTGCCTGAAATGCCAATTTTAGTGCCTGAAATGCCAAATATAATGTCACAAATGCCAATTTTAGTGCCTGAAATGCCGATTATAGTGCCTGAAATGCCAAATATAATGTCAAAAATGCCAATTTTAGTGCCTGAAATGCCAAATATAATGTCACAAATGCCAATTTTAGTGCCTGAAATACCAAATATTATGTCTCAAATGCCAATATTAGTGCCTGAAATGCCAAATATAATGTCACAAATGCCAATTTTAGTGATTGAAATGCCAATTTTAGTGTCTGAAATGCCAAATATAATGTCACAAATGCCAATTTTAGTGCCTGAAATGCCGATTATAGTGCCTGAAATGCCAAATATAATGTTTCAAATGCCAATTTTAGTGCCTGAAATGCCAAATATAATGTCAAAAATGCCAATTTTAGTGCCTGAAATGCCAAATATTATGTCACAAATGCCAATTTTAGTGCCTGAAATGCCAAATATTATGTCTCAAATGCCAATATTAGTGCCTGAAATGCCAAATATAATGTCACAAATGCCAATTTTAGTGATTGAAATGCCAATTTTAGTGTCTGAAATGCCAAATATAATGTCACAAATGCCAATTTTAGTGCCTGAAATGCCGATTATAGTGCCTGAAATGCCAAATATAATGTTTCAAATGCCAATTTTAGTGCCTGAAATGCCAAATATAATGTCAAAAATGCCAATTTTAGTGCCTGAAATGCCAAATATTATGTCACAAATGCCAATTTTAGTGCCTGAAATGCCAAATATTATGTCTCAAATGCCAATTTTAGTGCCTGAAATGCCAATTATAGTGCCTGAAATGCCAAATATTATGTCTCAAATGCCAATTTTAGTGCCTGAAATGCCAATTATAGTGCCTGAAATGCCAAATATTATGTCTCAAATGCCAATTTTAGTGCCTGAAATGCCAAATATAATGTCACAAATGCCAATTATAGTGCCTGAAATGCCAAATATTATGTCTCAAATGCCAATTTTAGTGCCTGAAATGCCAATTATAGTGCCTGAAATGCCAAATATTATGTCTCAAATGCCAATTTTAGTGCCTGAAATGCCAAATATAATGTCACAAATGCCAATTTTAGTGCCTGAAATGCCAAATATAATGTCACAAATGCCAATTTTAGTGCCTGAAATGCCAATTATAGTGCCTGAAATGCCAAATATTATATCTCAAATGCCAATTTTAGTGCCTGAAATGCCAATTATAGTGCCTGAAATGCCAAATATTATGTCTCAAATGCCAATTTTAGTGCCTGAAATGCCAAATATTACGTCACAAATGCGAATTTTAGTGCCTGAAATGCCAAATATAATGTCACAAATGCAAATTTTTGTGTCTGAAACGCCAATTATAGTGTCTAAAATGCCAAATATTATGTCACAAATGCCAAATATAATGTCACAAATGCCAATTTTAGTGCCTGAAATGCCAAATATTATGTCTCAAATGCCAATTTTAGTGCCTGAAATGCCAATTATAGTGCCTGAAATGCCAAATATTATGTCTCAAATGCCAATTTTAGTGCCTGAAATGCCAAATATTATGTCACAAATTTCAATTTTAGTCCTGAAATGCCAAATATAATGTCACAAATGCCAATTTTATTGCCTGAAATGCCGATTATAGTGCCTGAAATGCCAGATATTATGTCTCAAATGCCAATTTTAGTGCCTGAAATGCCAAATATAATGTCACAAATGCCAATTTTAGTGCCTGAAATGCCAATTATAGTGCCTGAAATGCCAAATATTATGTCTCAAAAGCCAATTTTAGTGCCTGAAATGCCAATTTTAGTGCCTGAAATGCCAAATATAATGTCACAAATGCCAATTTTAGTGCCTGAAATGCCGATTATAGTGCCTGAAATGCCAAATATAATGTCAAAAATGCCAATTTTAGTGCCTGAAATGCCAAATATAATGTCACAAATGCCAATTTTAGTGCCTGAAATACCAAATATTATGTCTCAAATGCCAATATTAGTGCCTGAAATGCCAAATATAATGTCACAAATGCCAATTTTAGTGATTGAAATGCCAATTTTAGTGTCTGAAATGCCAAATATAATGTCACAAATGCCAATTTTAGTGCCTGAAATGCCGATTATAGTGCCTGAAATGCCAAATATAATGTTTCAAATGCCAATTTTAGTGCCTGAAATGCCAAATATAATGTCAAAAATGCCAATTTTAGTGCCTGAAATGCCAAATATTATGTCACAAATGCCAATTTTAGTGCCTGAAATGCCAAATATTATGTCTCAAATGCCAATATTAGTGCCTGAAATGCCAAATATAATGTCACAAATGCCAATTTTAGTGATTGAAATGCCAATTTTAGTGTCTGAAATGCCAAATATAATGTCACAAATGCCAATTTTAGTGCCTGAAATGCCGATTATAGTGCCTGAAATGCCAAATATAATGTTTCAAATGCCAATTTTAGTGCCTGAAATGCCAAATATAATGTCAAAAATGCCAATTTTAGTGCCTGAAATGCCAAATATTATGTCACAAATGCCAATTTTAGTGCCTGAAATGCCAAATATTATGTCTCAAATGCCAATTTTAGTGCCTGAAATGCCAATTATAGTGCCTGAAATGCCAAATATTATGTCTCAAATGCCAATTTTAGTGCCTGAAATGCCAATTATAGTGCCTGAAATGCCAAATATTATGTCTCAAATGCCAATTTTAGTGCCTGAAATGCCAAATATAATGTCACAAATGCCAATTATAGTGCCTGAAATGCCAAATATTATGTCTCAAATGCCAATTTTAGTGCCTGAAATGCCAATTATAGTGCCTGAAATGCCAAATATTATGTCTCAAATGCCAATTTTAGTGCCTGAAATGCCAAATATAATGTCACAAATGCCAATTTTAGTGCCTGAAATGCCAAATATAATGTCACAAATGCCAATTTTAGTGCCTGAAATGCCAATTATAGTGCCTGAAATGCCAAATATTATATCTCAAATGCCAATTTTAGTGCCTGAAATGCCAATTATAGTGCCTGAAATGCCAAATATTATGTCTCAAATGCCAATTTTAGTGCCTGAAATGCCAAATATTACGTCACAAATGCGAATTTTAGTGCCTGAAATGCCAAATATAATGTCACAAATGCAAATTTTTGTGTCTGAAATGCCAATTATAGTGTCTAAAATGCCAAATATTATGTCACAAATGCCAAATATAATGTCACAAATGCCAATTTTAGTGCCTGAAATGCCAAATATTATGTCTCAAATGCCAATTTTAGTGCCTGAAATGCCAATTATAGTGCCTGAAATGCCAAATATTATGTCTCAAATGCCAATTTTAGTGCCTGAAATGCCAAATATTATGTCACAAATTTCAATTTTAGTGCCTGAAATGCCAAATATAATGTCACAAATGCCAATTTTATTGCCTGAAATGCCGATTATAGTGCCTGAAATGCCAGATATTATGTCTCAAATGCCAATTTTAGTGCCTGAAATGCCAAATATAATGTCACAAATGCCAATTTTAGTGCCTGAAATGCCAATTATAGTGCCTGAAATGCCAAATATTATGTCTCAAAAGCCAATTTTAGTGCCTGAAAACCGATTATAGTGCCTGAAATGCCAAATATAATGTCACAAATGCCAATTTTAGTGCCTGAAATGCCAATTTTAGTGCCTGAAATGCCAAATATAATGTCACAAATGCCAATTTTAGTGCCTGAAATGCCGATTATAGTGCCTGAAATGCCAAATATAATGTCAAAAATGCCAATTTTAGTGCCTGAAATGCCAAATATAATGTCACAAATGCCAATTTTAGTGCCTGAAATACCAAATATTATGTCTCAAATGCCAATATTAGTGCCTGAAATGCCAAATATAATGTCACAAATGCCAATTTTAGTGATTGAAATGCCAATTTTAGTGTCTGAAATGCCAAATATAATGTCACAAATGCCAATTTTAGTGCCTGAAATGCCGATTATAGTGCCTGAAATGCCAAATATAATGTTTCAAATGCCAATTTTAGTGCCTGAAATGCCAAATATAATGTCAAAAATGCCAATTTTAGTGCCTGAAATGCCAAATATTATGTCACAAATGCCAATTTTAGTGCCTGAAATGCCAAATATTATGTCTCAAATGCCAATATTAGTGCCTGAAATGCCAAATATAATGTCACAAATGCCAATTTTAGTGATTGAAATGCCAATTTTAGTGTCTGAAATGCCAAATATAATGTCACAAATGCCAATTTTAGTGCCTGAAATGCCGATTATAGTGCCTGAAATGCCAAATATAATGTTTCAAATGCCAATTTTAGTGCCTGAAATGCCAAATATAATGTCAAAAATGCCAATTTTAGTGCCTGAAATGCCAAATATTATGTCACAAATGCCAATTTTAGTGCCTGAAATGCCAAATATTATGTCTCAAATGCCAATTTTAGTGCCTGAAATGCCAATTATAGTGCCTGAAATGCCAAATATTATGTCTCAAATGCCAATTTTAGTGCCTGAAATGCCAATTATAGTGCCTGAAATGCCAAATATTATGTCTCAAATGCCAATTTTAGTGCCTGAAATGCCAAATATAATGTCACAAATGCCAATTATAGTGCCTGAAATGCCAAATATTATGTCTCAAATGCCAATTTTAGTGCCTGAAATGCCAATTATAGTGCCTGAAATGCCAAATATTATGTCTCAAATGCCAATTTTAGTGCCTGAAATGCCAAATATAATGTCACAAATGCCAATTTTAGTGCCTGAAATGCCAAATATAATGTCACAAATGCCAATTTTAGTGCCTGAAATGCCAATTATAGTGCCTGAAATGCCAAATATTATGTCTCAAATGCCAATTTTAGTGCCTGAAATGCCAAATATTACGTCACAAATGCAAATTTTTGTGTCTGAAATGCCAATTATAGTGTCTAAAATGCCAAATATTATGTCACAAATGCCAAATATAATGTCACAAATGCCAATTTTAGTGCCTGAAATGCCAAATATTATGTCTCAAATGCCAATTTTAGTGCCTGAAATGCCAATTATAGTGCCTGAAATGCCAAATATTATGTCTCAAATGCCAATTTTAGTGCCTGAAATGCCAAATATTATGTCACAAATTTCAATTTTAGTGCCTGAAATGCCAAATATAATGTCACAAATGCCAATTTTATTGCCTGAAATGCCGATTATAGTGCCTGAAATGCCAGATATTATGTCTCAAATGCCAATTTTAGTGCCTGAAATGCCAAATATAATGTCACAAATGCCAATTTTAGTGCCTGAAATGCCAATTATAGTGCCTGAAATGCCAAATATTATGTCTCAAAAGCCAATTTTAGTGCCTGAAAACCGATTATAGTGCCTGAAATGCCAAATATAATGTCACAAATGCCAATTTTAGTGCCTGAAATGCCAATTTTAGTGCCTGAAATGCCAAATATAATGTCACAAATGCCAATTTTAGTGCCTGAAATGCCGATTATAGTGCCTGAAATGCCAAATATAATGTCAAAAATGCCAATTTTAGTGCCTGAAATGCCAAATATAATGTCACAAATGCCAATTTTAGTGCCTGAAATACCAAATATTATGTCTCAAATGCCAATATTAGTGCCTGAAATGCCAAATATAATGTCACAAATGCCAATTTTAGTGATTGAAATGCCAATTTTAGTGTCTGAAATGCCAAATATAATGTCACAAATGCCAATTTTAGTGCCTGAAATGCCGATTATAGTGCCTGAAATGCCAAATATAATGTTTCAAATGCCAATTTTAGTGCCTGAAATGCCAAATATAATGTCAAAAATGCCAATTTTAGTGCCTGAAATGCCAAATATTATGTCACAAATGCCAATTTTAGTGCCTGAAATGCCAAATATTATGTCTCAAATGCCAATATTAGTGCCTGAAATGCCAAATATAATGTCACAAATGCCAATTTTAGTGATTGAAATGCCAATTTTAGTGTCTGAAATGCCAAATATAATGTCACAAATGCCAATTTTAGTGCCTGAAATGCCGATTATAGTGCCTGAAATGCCAAATATAATGTTTCAAATGCCAATTTTAGTGCCTGAAATGCCAAATATAATGTCAAAAATGCCAATTTTAGTGCCTGAAATGCCAAATATTATGTCACAAATGCCAATTTTAGTGCCTGAAATGCCAAATATTATGTCTCAAATGCCAATTTTAGTGCCTGAAATGCCAATTATAGTGCCTGAAATGCCAAATATTATGTCTCAAATGCCAATTTTAGTGCCTGAAATGCCAATTATAGTGCCTGAAATGCCAAATATTATGTCTCAAATGCCAATTTTAGTGCCTGAAATGCCAAATATAATGTCACAAATGCCAATTATAGTGCCTGAAATGCCAAATATTATGTCTCAAATGCCAATTTTAGTGCCTGAAATGCCAATTATAGTGCCTGAAATGCCAAATATTATGTCTCAAATGCCAATTTTAGTGCCTGAAATGCCAAATATAATGTCACAAATGCCAATTTTAGTGCCTGAAATGCCAAATATAATGTCACAAATGCCAATTTTAGTGCCTGAAATGCCAATTATAGTGCCTGAAATGCCAAATATTATATCTCAAATGCCAATTTTAGTGCCTGAAATGCCAATTATAGTGCCTGAAATGCCAAATATTATGTCTCAAATGCCAATTTTAGTGCCTGAAATGCCAAATATTACGTCACAAATGCGAATTTTAGTGCCTGAAATGCCAAATATAATGTCACAAATGCAAATTTTTGTGTCTGAAATGCCAATTATAGTGTCTAAAATGCCAAATATTATGTCACAAATGCCAAATATAATGTCACAAATGCCAATTTTAGTGCCTGAAATGCCAAATATTATGTCTCAAATGCCAATTTTAGTGCCTGAAATGCCAATTATAGTGCCTGAAATGCCAAATATTATGTCTCAAATGCCAATTTTAGTGCCTGAAATGCCAAATATTATGTCACAAATTTCAATTTTAGTGCCTGAAATGCCAAATATAATGTCACAAATGCCAATTTTATTGCCTGAAATGCCGATTATAGTGCCTGAAATGCCAGATATTATGTCTCAAATGCCAATTTTAGTGCCTGAAATGCCAAATATAATGTCACAAATGCCAATTTTAGTGCCTGAAATGCCAATTATAGTGCCTGAAATGCCAAATATTATGTCTCAAAAGCCAATTTTAGTGCCTGAAAACCGATTATAGTGCCTGAAATGCCAAATATAATGTCACAAATGCCAATTTTAGTGCCTGAAATGCCAATTTTAGTGCCTGAAATGCCAAATATAATGTCACAAATGCCAATTTTAGTGCCTGAAATGCCGATTATAGTGCCTGAAATGCCAAATATAATGTCAAAAATGCCAATTTTAGTGCCTGAAATGCCAAATATAATGTCACAAATGCCAATTTTAGTGCCTGAAATACCAAATATTATGTCTCAAATGCCAATATTAGTGCCTGAAATGCCAAATATAATGTCACAAATGCCAATTTTAGTGATTGAAATGCCAATTTTAGTGTCTGAAATGCCAAATATAATGTCACAAATGCCAATTTTAGTGCCTGAAATGCCGATTATAGTGCCTGAAATGCCAAATATAATGTTTCAAATGCCAATTTTAGTGCCTGAAATGCCAAATATAATGTCAAAAATGCCAATTTTAGTGCCTGAAATGCCAAATATTATGTCACAAATGCCAATTTTAGTGCCTGAAATGCCAAATATTATGTCTCAAATGCCAATATTAGTGCCTGAAATGCCAAATATAATGTCACAAATGCCAATTTTAGTGATTGAAATGCCAATTTTAGTGTCTGAAATGCCAAATATAATGTCACAAATGCCAATTTTAGTGCCTGAAATGCCGATTATAGTGCCTGAAATGCCAAATATAATGTTTCAAATGCCAATTTTAGTGCCTGAAATGCCAAATATAATGTCAAAAATGCCAATTTTAGTGCCTGAAATGCCAAATATTATGTCACAAATGCCAATTTTAGTGCCTGAAATGCCAAATATTATGTCTCAAATGCCAATTTTAGTGCCTGAAATGCCAATTATAGTGCCTGAAATGCCAAATATTATGTCTCAAATGCCAATTTTAGTGCCTGAAATGCCAATTATAGTGCCTGAAATGCCAAATATTATGTCTCAAATGCCAATTTTAGTGCCTGAAATGCCAAATATAATGTCACAAATGCCAATTATAGTGCCTGAAATGCCAAATATTATGTCTCAAATGCCAATTTTAGTGCCTGAAATGCCAATTATAGTGCCTGAAATGCCAAATATTATGTCTCAAATGCCAATTTTAGTGCCTGAAATGCCAAATATAATGTCACAAATGCCAATTTTAGTGCCTGAAATGCCAAATATAATGTCACAAATGCCAATTTTAGTGCCTGAAATGCCAATTATAGTGCCTGAAATGCCAAATATTATATCTCAAATGCCAATTTTAGTGCCTGAAATGCCAATTATAGTGCCTGAAATGCCAAATATTATGTCTCAAATGCCAATTTTAGTGCCTGAAATGCCAAATATTACGTCACAAATGCGAATTTTAGTGCCTGAAATGCCAAATATAATGTCACAAATGCAAATTTTTGTGTCTGAAATGCCAATTATAGTGTCTAAAATGCCAAATATTATGTCACAAATGCCAAATATAATGTCACAAATGCCAATTTTAGTGCCTGAAATGCCAAATATTATGTCTCAAATGCCAATTTTAGTGCCTGAAATGCCAATTATAGTGCCTGAAATGCCAAATATTATGTCTCAAATGCCAATTTTAGTGCCTGAAATGCCAAATATTATGTCACAAATTTCAATTTTAGTGCCTGAAATGCCAAATATAATGTCACAAATGCCAATTTTATTGCCTGAAATGCCGATTATAGTGCCTGAAATGCCAGATATTATGTCTCAAATGCCAATTTTAGTGCCTGAAATGCCAAATATAATGTCACAAATGCCAATTTTAGTGCCTGAAATGCCAATTATAGTGCCTGAAATGCCAAATATTATGTCTCAAAAGCCAATTTTAGTGCCTGAAAACCGATTATAGTGCCTGAAATGCCAAATATAATGTCACAAATGCCAATTTTAGTGCCTGAAATGCCAATTTTAGTGCCTGAAATGCCAAATATAATGTCACAAATGCCAATTTTAGTGCCTGAAATGCCGATTATAGTGCCTGAAATGCCAAATATAATGTCAAAAATGCCAATTTTAGTGCCTGAAATGCCAAATATAATGTCACAAATGCCAATTTTAGTGCCTGAAATACCAAATATTATGTCTCAAATGCCAATATTAGTGCCTGAAATGCCAAATATAATGTCACAAATGCCAATTTTAGTGATTGAAATGCCAATTTTAGTGTCTGAAATGCCAAATATAATGTCACAAATGCCAATTTTAGTGCCTGAAATGCCGATTATAGTGCCTGAAATGCCAAATATAATGTTTCAAATGCCAATTTTAGTGCCTGAAATGCCAAATATAATGTCAAAAATGCCAATTTTAGTGCCTGAAATGCCAAATATTATGTCACAAATGCCAATTTTAGTGCCTGAAATGCCAAATATTATGTCTCAAATGCCAATATTAGTGCCTGAAATGCCAAATATAATGTCACAAATGCCAATTTTAGTGATTGAAATGCCAATTTTAGTGTCTGAAATGCCAAATATAATGCCACAAATGCCAATTTTAGTGCCTGAAATGCCGATTATAGTGCCTGAAATGCCAAATATAATGTTTCAAATGCCAATTTTAGTGCCTGAAATGCCAAATATAATGTCAAAAATGCCAATTTTAGTGCCTGAAATGCCAAATATTATGTCACAAATGCCAATTTTAGTGCCTGAAATGCCAAATATTATGTCTCAAATGCCAATTTTAGTGCCTGAAATGCCAATTATAGTGCCTGAAATGCCAAATATTATGTCTCAAATGCCAATTTTAGTGCCTGAAATGCCAATTATAGTGCCTGAAATGCCAAATATTATGTCTCAAATGCCAATTTTAGTGCCTGAAATGCCAAATATAATGTCACAAATGCCAATTATAGTGCCTGAAATGCCAAATATTATGTCTCAAATGCCAATTTTAGTGCCTGAAATGCCAATTATAGTGCCTGAAATGCCAAATATTATGTCTCAAATGCCAATTTTAGTGCCTGAAATGCCAAATATAATGTCACAAATGCCAATTTTAGTGCCTGAAATGCCAAATATAATGTCACAAATGCCAATTTTAGTGCCTGAAATGCCAATTATAGTGCCTGAAATGCCAAATATTATATCTCAAATGCCAATTTTAGTGCCTGAAATGCCAATTATAGTGCCTGAAATGCCAAATATTATGTCTCAAATGCCAATTTTAGTGCCTGAAATGCCAAATATTACGTCACAAATGCGAATTTTAGTGCCTGAAATGCCAAATATAATGTCACAAATGCAAATTTTTGTGTCTGAAATGCCAATTATAGTGTCTAAAATGCCAAATATTATGTCACAAATGCCAAATATAATGTCACAAATGCCAATTTTAGTGCCTGAAATGCCAAATATTATGTCTCAAATGCCAATTTTAGTGCCTGAAATGCCAATTATAGTGCCTGAAATGCCAAATATTATGTCTCAAATGCCAATTTTAGTGCCTGAAATGCCAAATATTATGTCACAAATTTCAATTTTAGTGCCTGAAATGCCAAATATAATGTCACAAATGCCAATTTTATTGCCTGAAATGCCGATTATAGTGCCTGAAATGCCAGATATTATGTCTCAAATGCCAATTTTGGTGCCTGAAATGCCAAATATAATGTCACAAATGCCAATTTTAGTGCCTGAAATGCCAATTATAGTGCCTGAAATGCCAAATATTATGTCTCAAAAGCCAATTTTAGTGCCTGAAAACCGATTATAGTGCCTGAAATGCCAAATATAATGTCACAAATGCCAATTTTAGTGCCTGAAATGCCAATTTTAGTGCCTGAAATGCTAAATATAATGTCACAAATGCCAATTTTAGTGCCTGAAATGCCGATTATAGTGCCTGAAATGCCAAATATAATGTCAAAAATGCCAATTTTAGTGCCTGAAATGCCAAATATAATGTCACAAATGCCAATTTTAGTGCCTGAAATACCAAATATTATGTCTCAAATGCCAATATTAGTGCCTGAAATGCCAAATATAATGTCACAAATGCCAATTTTAGTGATTGAAATGCCAATTTTAGTGTCTGAAATGCCAAATATAATGTCACAAATGCCAATTTTAGTGCCTGAAATGCCGATTATAGTGCCTGAAATGCCAAATATAATGTTTCAAATGCCAATTTTAGTGCCTGAAATGCCAAATATAATGTCAAAAATGCCAATTTTAGTGCCTGAAATGCCAAATATTATGTCACAAATGCCAATTTTAGTGCCTGAAATGCCAAATATTATGTCTCAAATGCCAATATTAGTGCCTGAAATGCCAAATATAATGTCACAAATGCCAATTTTAGTGATTGAAATGCCAATTTTAGTGTCTGAAATGCCAAATATAATGTCACAAATGCCAATTTTAGTGCCTGAAATGCCGATTATAGTGCCTGAAATGCCAAATATAATGTTTCAAATGCCAATTTTAGTGCCTGAAATGCCAAATATAATGTCAAAAATGCCAATTTTAGTGCCTGAAATGCCAAATATTATGTCACAAATGCCAATTTTAGTGCCTGAAATGCCAAATATTATGTCTCAAATGCCAATTTTAGTGCCTGAAATGCCAATTATAGTGCCTGAAATGCCAAATATTATGTCTCAAATGCCAATTTTAGTGCCTGAAATGCCAATTATAGTGCCTGAAATGCCAAATATTATGTCTCAAATGCCAATTTTAGTGCCTGAAATGCCAAATATAATGTCACAAATGCCAATTATAGTGCCTGAAATGCCAAATATTATGTCTCAAATGCCAATTTTAGTGCCTGAAATGCCAATTATAGTGCCTGAAATGCCAAATATTATGTCTCAAATGCCAATTTTAGTGCCTGAAATGCCAAATATAATGTCACAAATGCCAATTTTAGTGCCTGAAATGCCAAATATAATGTCACAAATGCCAATTTTAGTGCCTGAAATGCCAATTATAGTGCCTGAAATGCCAAATATTATATCTCAAATGCCAATTTTAGTGCCTGAAATGCCAATTATAGTGCCTGAAATGCCAAATATTATGTCTCAAATGCCAATTTTAGTGCCTGAAATGCCAAATATTACGTCACAAATGCGAATTTTAGTGCCTGAAATGACAAATATAATGTCACAAATGCAAATTTTTGTGTCTGAAATGCCAATTATAGTGTCTAAAATGCCAAATATTATGTCACAAATGCCAAATATAATGTCACAAATGCCAATTTTAGTGCCTGAAATGCCAAATATTATGTCTCAAATGCCAATTTTAGTGCCTGAAATGCCAATTATAGTGCCTGAAATGCCAAATATTATGTCTCAAATGCCAATTTTAGTGCCTGAAATGCCAAATATTATGTCACAAATTTCAATTTTAGTGCCTGAAATGCCAAATATAATGTCACAAATGCCAATTTTATTGCCTGAAATGCCGATTATAGTGCCTGAAATGCCAGATATTATGTCTCAAATGCCAATTTTAGTGCCTGAAATGCCAAATATAATGTCACAAATGCCAATTTTAGTGCCTGAAATGCCAATTATAGTGCCTGAAATGCCAAATATTATGTCTCAAAAGCCAATTTTAGTGCCTGAAAACCGATTATAGTGCCTGAAATGCCAAATATAATGTCACAAATGCCAATTTTAGTGCCTGAAATGCCAATTTTAGTGCCTGAAATGCCAAATATAATGTCACAAATGCCAATTTTAGTGCCTGAAATGCCGATTATAGTGCCTGAAATGCCAAATATAATGTCAAAAATGCCAATTTTAGTGCCTGAAATGCCAAATATAATGTCACAAATGCCAATTTTAGTGCCTGAAATACCAAATATTATGTCTCAAATGCCAATATTAGTGCCTGAAATGCCAAATATAATGTCACAAATGCCAATTTTAGTGATTGAAATGCCAATTTTAGTGTCTGAAATGCCAAATATAATGTCACAAATGCCAATTTTAGTGCCTGAAATGCCGATTATAGTGCCTGAAATGCCAAATATAATGTTTCAAATGCCAATTTTAGTGCCTGAAATGCCAAATATAATGTCAAAAATGCCAATTTTAGTGCCTGAAATGCCAAATATTATGTCACAAATGCCAATTTTAGTGCCTGAAATGCCAAATATTATGTCTCAAATGCCAATATTAGTGCCTGAAATGCCAAATATAATGTCACAAATGCCAATTTTAGTGATTGAAATGCCAATTTTAGTGTCTGAAATGCCAAATATAATGTCACAAATGCCAATTTTAGTGCCTGAAATGCCGATTATAGTGCCTGAAATGCCAAATATAATGTTTCAAATGCCAATTTTAGTGCCTGAAATGCCAAATATAATGTCAAAAATGCCAATTTTAGTGCCTGAAATGCCAAATATTATGTCACAAATGCCAATTTTAGTGCCTGAAATGCCAAATATTATGTCTCAAATGCCAATTTTAGTGCCTGAAATGCCAATTATAGTGCCTGAAATGCCAAATATTATGTCTCAAATGCCAATTTTAGTGCCTGAAATGCCAATTATAGTGCCTGAAATGCCAAATATTATGTCTCAAATGCCAATTTTAGTGCCTGAAATGCCAAATATAATGTCACAAATGCCAATTATAGTGCCTGAAATGCCAAATATTATGTCTCAAATGCCAATTTTAGTGCCTGAAATGCCAATTATAGTGCCTGAAATGCCAAATATTATGTCTCAAATGCCAATTTTAGTGCCTGAAATGCCAAATATAATGTCACAAATGCCAATTTTAGTGCCTGAAATGCCAAATATAATGTCACAAATGCCAATTTTAGTGCCTGAAATGCCAATTATAGTGCCTGAAATGCCAAATATTATATCTCAAATGCCAATTTTAGTGCCTGAAATGCCAATTATAGTGCCTGAAATGCCAAATATTATGTCTCAAATGCCAATTTTAGTGCCTGAAATGCCAAATATTACGTCACAAATGCGAATTTTAGTGCCTGAAATGCCAAATATAATGTCACAAATGCAAATTTTTGTGTCTGAAATGCCAATTATAGTGTCTAAAATGCCAAATATTATGTCACAAATGCCAAATATAATGTCACAAATGCCAATTTTAGTGCCTGAAATGCCAAATATTATGTCTCAAATGCCAATTTTAGTGCCTGAAATGCCAATTATAGTGCCTGAAATGCCAAATATTATGTCTCAAATGCCAATTTTAGTGCCTGAAATGCCAAATATTATGTCACAAATTTCAATTTTAGTGCCTGAAATGCCAAATATAATGTCACAAATGCCAATTTTATTGCCTGAAATGCCGATTATAGTGCCTGAAATGCCAGATATTATGTCTCAAATGCCAATTTTAGTGCCTGAAATGCCAAATATAATGTCACAAATGCCAATTTTAGTGCCTGAAATGCCAATTATAGTGCCTGAAATGCCAAATATTATGTCTCAAAAGCCAATTTTAGTGCCTGAAAACCGATTATAGTGCCTGAAATGCCAAATATAATGTCACAAATGCCAATTTTAGTGCCTGAAATGCCAATTTTAGTGCCTGAAATGCCAAATATAATGTCACAAATGCCAATTTTAGTGCCTGAAATGCCGATTATAGTGCCTGAAATGCCAAATATAATGTCAAAAATGCCAATTTTAGTGCCTGAAATGCCAAATATAATGTCACAAATGCCAATTTTAGTGCCTGAAATACCAAATATTATGTCTCAAATGCCAATATTAGTGCCTGAAATGCCAAATATAATGTCACAAATGCCAATTTTAGTGATTGAAATGCCAATTTTAGTGTCTGAAATGCCAAATATAATGTCACAAATGCCAATTTTAGTGCCTGAAATGCCGATTATAGTGCCTGAAATGCCAAATATAATGTTTCAAATGCCAATTTTAGTGCCTGAAATGCCAAATATAATGTCAAAAATGCCAATTTTAGTGCCTGAAATGCCAAATATTATGTCACAAATGCCAATTTTAGTGCCTGAAATGCCAAATATTATGTCTCAAATGCCAATATTAGTGCCTGAAATGCCAAATATAATGTCACAAATGCCAATTTTAGTGATTGAAATGCCAATTTTAGTGTCTGAAATGCCAAATATAATGTCACAAATGCCAATTTTAGTGCCTGAAATGCCAAATATTACGTCACAAATGCGAATTTTAGTGCCTGAAATGCCAAATATAATGTCACAAATGCAAATTTTTGTGTCTGAAATGCCAATTATAGTGTCTAAAATGCCAAATATTATGTCACAAATGCCAAATATAATGTCACAAATGCCAATTTTAGTGCCTGAAATGCCAAATATTATGTCTCAAATGCCAATTTTAGTGCCTGAAATGCCAATTATAGTGCCTGAAATGCCAAATATTATGTCTCAAATGCCAATTTTAGTGCCTGAAATGCCAAATATAATGTCACAAATGCCAATTATAGTGCCTGAAATGCCAAATATTATGTCTCAAATGCCAATTTTAGTGCCTGAAATGCCAATTATAGTGCCTGAAATGCCAAATATTATGTCTCAAATGCCAATTTTAGTGCCTGAAATGCCAAATATAATGTCACAAATGCCAATTTTAGTGCCTGAAATGCCAAATATAATGTCACAAATGCCAATTTTAGTGCCTGAAATGCCAATTATAGTGCCTGAAATGCCAAATATTATATCTCAAATGCCAATTTTAGTGCCTGAAATGCCAATTATAGTGCCTGAAATGCCAAATATTATGTCTCAAATGCCAATTTTAGTGCCTGAAATGCCAAATATTACGTCACAAATGCGAATTTTAGTGCCTGAAATGCCAAATATAATGTCACAAATGCAAATTTTTGTGTCTGAAATGCCAATTATAGTGTCTAAAATGCCAAATATTATGTCACAAATGCCAAATATAATGTCACAAATGCCAATTTTAGTGCCTGAAATGCCAAATATTATGTCTCAAATGCCAATTTTAGTGCCTGAAATGCCAATTATAGTGCCTGAAATGCCAAATATTATGTCTCAAATGCCAATTTTAGTGCCTGAAATGCCAAATATTATGTCACAAATTTCAATTTTAGTGCCTGAAATGCCAAATATAATGTCACAAATGCCAATTTTATTGCCTGAAATGCCGATTATAGTGCCTGAAATGCCAGATATTATGTCTCAAATGCCAATTTTAGTGCCTGAAATGCCAAATATAATGTCACAAATGCCAATTTTAGTGCCTGAAATGCCAATTATAGTGCCTGAAATGCCAAATATTATGTCTCAAAAGCCAATTTTAGTGCCTGAAAACCGATTATAGTGCCTGAAATGCCAAATATAATGTCACAAATGCCAATTTTAGTGCCTGAAATGCCAATTTTAGTGCCTGAAATGCCAAATATAATGTCACAAATGCCAATTTTAGTGCCTGAAATGCCGATTATAGTGCCTGAAATGCCAAATATAATGTCAAAAATGCCAATTTTAGTGCCTGAAATGCCAAATATAATGTCACAAATGCCAATTTTAGTGCCTGAAATACCAAATATTATGTCTCAAATGCCAATATTAGTGCCTGAAATGCCAAATATAATGTCACAAATGCCAATTTTAGTGATTGAAATGCCAATTTTAGTGTCTGAAATGCCAAATATAATGTCACAAATGCCAATTTTAGTGCCTGAAATGCCGATTATAGTGCCTGAAATGCCAAATATAATGTTTCAAATGCCAATTTTAGTGCCTGAAATGCCAAATATAATGTCAAAAATGCCAATTTTAGTGCCTGAAATGCCAAATATTATGTCACAAATGCCAATTTTAGTGCCTGAAATGCCAAATATTATGTCTCAAATGCCAATATTAGTGCCTGAAATGCCAAATATAATGTCACAAATGCCAATTTTAGTGATTGAAATGCCAATTTTAGTGTCTGAAATGCCAAATATAATGTCACAAATGCCAATTTTAGTGCCTGAAATGCCGATTATAGTGCCTGAAATGCCAAATATAATGTTTCAAATGCCAATTTTAGTGCCTGAAATGCCAAATATAATGTCAAAAATGCCAATTTTAGTGCCTGAAATGCCAAATATTATGTCACAAATGCCAATTTTAGTGCCTGAAATGCCAAATATTATGTCTCAAATGCCAATTTTAGTGCCTGAAATGCCAATTATAGTGCCTGAAATGCCAAATATTATGTCTCAAATGCCAATTTTAGTGCCTGAAATGCCAATTATAGTGCCTGAAATGCCAAATATTATGTCTCAAATGCCAATTTTAGTGCCTGAAATGCCAAATATAATGTCACAAATGCCAATTATAGTGCCTGAAATGCCAAATATTATGTCTCAAATGCCAATTTTAGTGCCTGAAATGCCAATTATAGTGCCTGAAATGCCAAATATTATGTCTCAAATGCCAATTTTAGTGCCTGAAATGCCAAATATAATGTCACAAATGCCAATTTTAGTGCCTGAAATGCCAAATATAATGTCACAAATGCCAATTTTAGTGCCTGAAATGCCAATTATAGTGCCTGAAATGCCAAATATTATATCTCAAATGCCAATTTTAGTGCCTGAAATGCCAATTATAGTGCCTGAAATGCCAAATATTATGTCTCAAATGCCAATTTTAGTGCCTGAAATGCCAAATATTACGTCACAAATGCGAATTTTAGTGCCTGAAATGCCAAATATAATGTCACAAATGCAAATTTTTGTGTCTGAAATGCCAATTATAGTGTCTAAAATGCCAAATATTATGTCACAAATGCCAAATATAATGTCACAAATGCCAATTTTAGTGCCTGAAATGCCAAATATTATGTCTCAAATGCCAATTTTAGTGCCTGAAATGCCAATTATAGTGCCTGAAATGCCAAATATTATGTCTCAAATGCCAATTTTAGTGCCTGAAATGCCAAATATTATGTCACAAATTTCAATTTTAGTGCCTGAAATGCCAAATATAATGTCACAAATGCCAATTTTATTGCCTGAAATGCCGATTATAGTGCCTGAAATGCCAGATATTATGTCTCAAATGCCAATTTTAGTGCCTGAAATGCCAAATATAATGTCACAAATGCCAATTTTAGTGCCTGAAATGCCAATTATAGTGCCTGAAATGCCAAATATTATGTCTCAAAAGCCAATTTTAGTGCCTGAAAACCGATTATAGTGCCTGAAATGCCAAATATAATGTCACAAATGCCAATTTTAGTGCCTGAAATGCCAATTTTAGTGCCTGAAATGCCAAATATAATGTCACAAATGCCAATTTTAGTGCCTGAAATGCCGATTATAGTGCCTGAAATGCCAAATATAATGTCAAAAATGCCAATTTTAGTGCCTGAAATGCCAAATATAATGTCACAAATGCCAATTTTAGTGCCTGAAATACCAAATATTATGTCTCAAATGCCAATATTAGTGCCTGAAATGCCAAATATAATGTCACAAATGCCAATTTTAGTGATTGAAATGCCAATTTTAGTGTCTGAAATGCCAAATATAATGTCACAAATGCCAATTTTAGTGCCTGAAATGCCGATTATAGTGCCTGAAATGCCAAATATAATGTTTCAAATGCCAATTTTAGTGCCTGAAATGCCAAATATAATGTCAAAAATGCCAATTTTAGTGCCTGAAATGCCAAATATTATGTCACAAATGCCAATTTTAGTGCCTGAAATGCCAAATATTATGTCTCAAATGCCAATATTAGTGCCTGAAATGCCAAATATAATGTCACAAATGCCAATTTTAGTGATTGAAATGCCAATTTTAGTGTCTGAAATGCCAAATATAATGTCACAAATGCCAATTTTAGTGCCTGAAATGCCGATTATAGTGCCTGAAATGCCAAATATAATGTTTCAAATGCCAATTTTAGTGCCTGAAATGCCAAATATAATGTCAAAAATGCCAATTTTAGTGCCTGAAATGCCAAATATTATGTCACAAATGCCAATTTTAGTGCCTGAAATGCCAAATATTATGTCTCAAATGCCAATTTTAGTGCCTGAAATGCCAATTATAGTGCCTGAAATGCCAAATATTATGTCTCAAATGCCAATTTTAGTGCCTGAAATGCCAATTATAGTGCCTGAAATGCCAAATATTATGTCTCAAATGCCAATTTTAGTGCCTGAAATGCCAAATATAATGTCACAAATGCCAATTATAGTGCCTGAAATGCCAAATATTATGTCTCAAATGCCAATTTTAGTGCCTGAAATGCCAATTATAGTGCCTGAAATGCCAAATATTATGTCTCAAATGCCAATTTTAGTGCCTGAAATGCCAAATATAATGTCACAAATGCCAATTTTAGTGCCTGAAATGCCAAATATAATGTCACAAATGCCAATTTTAGTGCCTGAAATGCCAATTTTAGTGTCTGAAATGCCAAATATAATGTCACAAATGCCAATTTTAGTGCCTGAAATGCCGATTATAGTGCCTGAAATGCCAAATATAATGTCAAAAATGCCAATTTTAGTGCCTGAAATGCCAAATATAATGTCACAAATGCCAATTTTAGTGCCTGAAATACCAAATATTATGTCTCAAATGCCAATATTAGTGCCTGAAATGCCAAATATAATGTCACAAATGCCAATTTTAGTGATTGAAATGCCAATTTTAGTGTCTGAAATGCCAAATATAATGTCACAAATGCCAATTTTAGTGCCTGAAATGCCGATTATAGTGCCTGAAATGCCAAATATAATGTTTCAAATGCCAATTTTAGTGCCTGAAATGCCAAATATAATGTCAAAAATGCCAATTTTAGTGCCTGAAATGCCAAATATTATGTCACAAATGCCAATTTTAGTGCCTGAAATGCCAAATATTATGTCTCAAATGCCAATATTAGTGCCTGAAATGCCAAATATAATGTCACAAATGCCAATTTTAGTGATTGAAATGCCAATTTTAGTGTCTGAAATGCCAAATATAATGTCACAAATGCCAATTTTAGTGCCTGAAATGCCGATTATAGTGCCTGAAATGCCAAATATAATGTTTCAAATGCCAATTTTAGTGCCTGAAATGCCAAATATAATGTCAAAAATGCCAATTTTAGTGCCTGAAATGCCAAATATTATGTCACAAATGCCAATTTTAGTGCCTGAAATGCCAAATATTATGTCTCAAATGCCAATTTTAGTGCCTGAAATGCCAATTATAGTGCCTGAAATGCCAAATATTATGTCTCAAATGCCAATTTTAGTGCCTGAAATGCCAATTATAGTGCCTGAAATGCCAAATATTATGTCTCAAATGCCAATTTTAGTGCCTGAAATGCCAAATATAATGTCACAAATGCCAATTATAGTGCCTGAAATGCCAAATATTATGTCTCAAATGCCAATTTTAGTGCCTGAAATGCCAATTATAGTGCCTGAAATGCCAAATATTATGTCTCAAATGCCAATTTTAGTGCCTGAAATGCCAAATATAATGTCACAAATGCCAATTTTAGTGCCTGAAATGCCAAATATAATGTCACAAATGCCAATTTTAGTGCCTGAAATGCCAATTTTAGTGTCTGAAATGCCAAATATAATGTCACAAATGCCAATTTTAGTGCCTGAAATGCCGATTATAGTGCCTGAAATGCCAAATATAATGTCAAAAATGCCAATTTTAGTGCCTGAAATGCCAAATATAATGTCACAAATGCCAATTTTAGTGCCTGAAATACCAAATATTATGTCTCAAATGCCAATATTAGTGCCTGAAATGCCAAATATAATGTCACAAATGCCAATTTTAGTGATTGAAATGCCAATTTTAGTGTCTGAAATGCCAAATATAATGTCACAAATGCCAATTTTAGTGCCTGAAATGCCGATTATAGTGCCTGAAATGCCAAATATAATGTTTCAAATGCCAATTTTAGTGCCTGAAATGCCAAATATAATGTCAAAAATGCCAATTTTAGTGCCTGAAATGCCAAATATTATGTCACAAATGCCAATTTTAGTGCCTGAAATGCCAAATATTATGTCTCAAATGCCAATATTAGTGCCTGAAATGCCAAATATAATGTCACAAATGCCAATTTTAGTGATTGAAATGCCAATTTTAGTGTCTGAAATGCCAAATATAATGTCACAAATGCCAATTTTAGTGCCTGAAATGCCGATTATAGTGCCTGAAATGCCAAATATAATGTTTCAAATGCCAATTTTAGTGCCTGAAATGCCAAATATAATGTCAAAAATGCCAATTTTAGTGCCTGAAATGCCAAATATTATGTCACAAATGCCAATTTTAGTGCCTGAAATGCCAAATATTATGTCTCAAATGCCAATTTTAGTGCCTGAAATGCCAATTATAGTGCCTGAAATGCCAAATATTATGTCTCAAATGCCAATTTTAGTGCCTGAAATGCCAATTATAGTGCCTGAAATGCCAAATATTATGTCTCAAATGCCAATTTTAGTGCCTGAAATGCCAAATATAATGTCACAAATGCCAATTATAGTGCCTGAAATGCCAAATATTATGTCTCAAATGCCAATTTTAGTGCCTGAAATGCCAATTATAGTGCCTGAAATGCCAAATATTATGTCTCAAATGCCAATTTTAGTGCCTGAAATGCCAAATATAATGTCACAAATGCCAATTTTAGTGCCTGAAATGCCAAATATAATGTCACAAATGCCAATTTTAGTGCCTGAAATGCCAATTTTAGTGTCTGAAATGCCAAATATAATGTCACAAATGCCAATTTTAGTGCCTGAAATGCCGATTATAGTGCCTGAAATGCCAAATATAATGTCACAAATGCCAATTTTAGTGCCTGAAATACCAAATATTATGTCTCAAATGCCAATATTAGTGCCTGAAATGCCAAATATAATGTCACAAATGCCAATTTTAGTGATTGAAATGCCAATTTTAGTGTCTGAAATGCCAAATATAATGTCACAAATGCCAATTTTAGTGCCTGAAATGCCGATTATAGTGCCTGAAATGCCAAATATAATGTTTCAAATGCCAATTTTAGTGCCTGAAATGCCAAATATAATGTCAAAAATGCCAATTTTAGTGCCTGAAATGCCAAATATTATGTCACAAATGCCAATTTTAGTGCCTGAAATGCCAAATATTATGTCTCAAATGCCAATATTAGTGCCTGAAATGCCAAATATAATGTCACAAATGCCAATTTTAGTGATTGAAATGCCAATTTTAGTGTCTGAAATGCCAAATATAATGTCACAAATGCCAATTTTAGTGCCTGAAATGCCGATTATAGTGCCTGAAATGCCAAATATAATGTTTCAAATGCCAATTTTAGTGCCTGAAATGCCAAATATAATGTCAAAAATGCCAATTTTAGTGCCTGAAATGCCAAATATTATGTCACAAATGCCAATTTTAGTGCCTGAAATGCCAAATATTATGTCTCAAATGCCAATTTTAGTGCCTGAAATGCCAATTATAGTGCCTGAAATGCCAAATATTATGTCTCAAATGCCAATTTTAGTGCCTGAAATGCCAATTATAGTGCCTGAAATGCCAAATATTATGTCTCAAATGCCAATTTTAGTGCCTGAAATGCCAAATATAATGTCACAAATGCCAATTATAGTGCCTGAAATGCCAAATATTATGTCTCAAATGCCAATTTTAGTGCCTGAAATGCCAATTATAGTGCCTGAAATGCCAAATATTATGTCTCAAATGCCAATTTTAGTGCCTGAAATGCCAAATATAATGTCACAAATGCCAATTTTAGTGCCTGAAATGCCAAATATAATGTCACAAATGCCAATTTTAGTGCCTGAAATGCCAATTTTAGTGTCTGAAATGCCAAATATAATGTCACAAATGCCAATTTTAGTGCCTGAAATGCCGATTATAGTGCCTGAAATGCCAAATATAATGTCAAAAATGCCAATTTTAGTGCCTGAAATGCCAAATATAATGTCACAAATGCCAATTTTAGTGCCTGAAATACCAAATATTATGTCTCAAATGCCAATATTAGTGCCTGAAATGCCAAATATAATGTCACAAATGCCAATTTTAGTGATTGAAATGCCAATTTTAGTGTCTGAAATGCCAAATATAATGTCACAAATGCCAATTTTAGTGCCTGAAATGCCGATTATAGTGCCTGAAATGCCAAATATAATGTTTCAAATGCCAATTTTAGTGCCTGAAATGCCAAATATAATGTCAAAAATGCCAATTTTAGTGCCTGAAATGCCAAATATTATGTCACAAATGCCAATTTTAGTGCCTGAAATGCCAAATATTATGTCTCAAATGCCAATATTAGTGCCTGAAATGCCAAATATAATGTCACAAATGCCAATTTTAGTGATTGAAATGCCAATTTTAGTGTCTGAAATGCCAAATATAATGTCACAAATGCCAATTTTAGTGCCTGAAATGCCGATTATAGTGCCTGAAATGCCAAATATAATGTTTCAAATGCCAATTTTAGTGCCTGAAATGCCAAATATAATGTCAAAAATGCCAATTTTAGTGCCTGAAATGCCAAATATTATGTCACAAATGCCAATTTTAGTGCCTGAAATGCCAAATATTATGTCTCAAATGCCAATTTTAGTGCCTGAAATGCCAATTATAGTGCCTGAAATGCCAAATATTATGTCTCAAATGCCAATTTTAGTGCCTGAAATGCCAATTATAGTGCCTGAAATGCCAAATATTATGTCTCAAATGCCAATTTTAGTGCCTGAAATGCCAAATATAATGTCACAAATGCCAATTATAGTGCCTGAAATGCCAAATATTATGTCTCAAATGCCAATTTTAGTGCCTGAAATGCCAATTATAGTGCCTGAAATGCCAAATATTATGTCTCAAATGCCAATTTTAGTGCCTGAAATGCCAAATATAATGTCACAAATGCCAATTTTAGTGCCTGAAATGCCAAATATAATGTCACAAATGCCAATTTTAGTGCCTGAAATGCCAATTTTAGTGTCTGAAATGCCAAATATAATGTCACAAATGCCAATTTTAGTGCCTGAAATGCCGATTATAGTGCCTGAAATGCCAAATATAATGTCAAAAATGCCAATTTTAGTGCCTGAAATGCCAAATATAATGTCACAAATGCCAATTTTAGTGCCTGAAATACCAAATATTATGTCTCAAATGCCAATATTAGTGCCTGAAATGCCAAATATAATGTCACAAATGCCAATTTTAGTGATTGAAATGCCAATTTTAGTGTCTGAAATGCCAAATATAATGTCACAAATGCCAATTTTAGTGCCTGAAATGCCGATTATAGTGCCTTGAAATGCCAAATATAATGTTTCAAATGCCAATTTTAGTGCCTGAAATGCCAAATATAATGTCAAAAATGCCAATTATAGTGCCTGAAATGCCAAATATTATGTCACAAATGCCAATTTTAGTGCCTGAAATGCCAAATATTATGTCTCAAATGCCAATATTAGTGCCTGAAATGCCAAATATAATGTCACAAATGCCAATTTTAGTGATTGAAATGCCAATTTTAGTGTCTGAAATGCCAAATATAATGTCACAAATGCCAATTTTAGTGCCTGAAATGCCGATTATAGTGCCTGAAATGCCAAATATAATGTTTCAAATGCCAATTTTAGTGCCTGAAATGCCAAATATAATGTCAAAAATGCCAATTTTAGTGCCTGAAATGCCAAATATTATGTCACAAATGCCAATTTTAGTGCCTGAAATGCCAAATATTATGTCTCAAATGCCAATTTTAGTGCCTGAAATGCCAATTATAGTGCCTGAAATGCCAAATATTATGTCTCAAATGCCAATTTTAGTGCCTGAAATGCCAATTATAGTGCCTGAAATGCCAAATATTATGTCTCAAATGCCAATTTTAGTGCCTGAAATGCCAAATATAATGTCACAAATGCCAATTATAGTGCCTGAAATGCCAAATATTATGTCTCAAATGCCAATTTTAGTGCCTGAAATGCCAATTATAGTGCCTGAAATGCCAAATATTATGTCTCAAATGCCAATTTTAGTGCCTGAAATGCCAAATATAATGTCACAAATGCCAATTTTAGTGCCTGAAATGCCAAATATAATGTCACAAATGCCAATTTTAGTGCCTGAAATGCCAATTTTAGTGTCTGAAATGCCAAATATAATGTCACAAATGCCAATTTTAGTGCCTGAAATGCCGATTATAGTGCCTGAAATGCCAAATATAATGTCAAAAATGCCAATTTTAGTGCCTGAAATGCCAAATATAATGTCACAAATGCCAATTTTAGTGCCTGAAATACCAAATATTATGTCTCAAATGCCAATATTAGTGCCTGAAATGCCAAATATAATGTCACAAATGCCAATTTTAGTGATTGAAATGCCAATTTTAGTGTCTGAAATGCCAAATATAATGTCACAAATGCCAATTTTAGTGCCTGAAATGCCGATTATAGTGCCTGAAATGCCAAATATAATGTTTCAAATGCCAATTTTAGTGCCTGAAATGCCAAATATAATGTCAAAAATGCCAATTTTAGTGCCTGAAATGCCAAATATTATGTCACAAATGCCAATTTTAGTGCCTGAAATGCCAAATATTATGTCTCAAATGCCAATATTAGTGCCTGAAATGCCAAATATAATGTCACAAATGCCAATTTTAGTGATTGAAATGCCAATTTTAGTGTCTGAAATGCCAAATATAATGTCACAAATGCCAATTTTAGTGCCTGAAATGCCGATTATAGTGCCTGAAATGCCAAATATAATGTTTCAAATGCCAATTTTAGTGCCTGAAATGCCAAATATAATGTCAAAAATGCCAATTTTAGTGCCTGAAATGCCAAATATTATGTCACAAATGCCAATTTTAGTGCCTGAAATGCCAAATATTATGTCTCAAATGCCAATTTTAGTGCCTGAAATGCCAATTATAGTGCCTGAAATGCCAAATATTATGTCTCAAATGCCAATTTTAGTGCCTGAAATGCCAATTATAGTGCCTGAAATGCCAAATATTATGTCTCAAATGCCAATTTTAGTGCCTGAAATGCCAAATATAATGTCACAAATGCCAATTATAGTGCCTGAAATGCCAAATATTATGTCTCAAATGCCAATTTTAGTGCCTGAAATGCCAATTATAGTGCCTGAAATGCCAAATATTATGTCTCAAATGCCAATTTTAGTGCCTGAAATGCCAAATATAATGTCACAAATGCCAATTTTAGTGCCTGAAATGCCAAATATAATGTCACAAATGCCAATTTTAGTGCCTGAAATGCCAATTTTAGTGTCTGAAATGCCAAATATAATGTCACAAATGCCAATTTTAGTGCCTGAAATGCCGATTATAGTGCCTGAAATGCCAAATATAATGTCAAAAATGCCAATTTTAGTGCCTGAAATGCCAAATATAATGTCACAAATGCCAATTTTAGTGCCTGAAATACCAAATATTATGTCTCAAATGCCAATATTAGTGCCTGAAATGCCAAATATAATGTCACAAATGCCAATTTTAGTGATTGAAATGCCAATTTTAGTGTCTGAAATGCCAAATATAATGTCACAAATGCCAATTTTAGTGCCTGAAATGCCGATTATAGTGCCTGAAATGCCAAATATAATGTTTCAAATGCCAATTTTAGTGCCTGAAATGCCAAATATAATGTCAAAAATGCCAATTTTAGTGCCTGAAATGCCAAATATTATGTCACAAATGCCAATTTTAGTGCCTGAAATGCCAAATATTATGTCTCAAATGCCAATATTAGTGCCTGAAATGCCAAATATAATGTCACAAATGCCAATTTTAGTGATTGAAATGCCAATTTTAGTGTCTGAAATGCCAAATATAATGTCACAAATGCCAATTTTAGTGCCTGAAATGCCGATTATAGTGCCTGAAATGCCAAATATAATGTTTCAAATGCCAATTTTAGTGCCTGAAATGCCAAATATAATGTCAAAAATGCCAATTTTAGTGCCTGAAATGCCAAATATTATGTCACAAATGCCAATTTTAGTGCCTGAAATGCCAAATATTATGTCTCAAATGCCAATTTTAGTGCCTGAAATGCCAATTATAGTGCCTGAAATGCCAAATATTATGTCTCAAATGCCAATTTTAGTGCCTGAAATGCCAATTATAGTGCCTGAAATGCCAAATATTATGTCTCAAATGCCAATTTTAGTGCCTGAAATGCCAAATATAATGTCACAAATGCCAATTATAGTGCCTGAAATGCCAAATATTATGTCTCAAATGCCAATTTTAGTGCCTGAAATGCCAATTATAGTGCCTGAAATGCCAAATATTATGTCTCAAATGCCAATTTTAGTGCCTGAAATGCCAAATATAATGTCACAAATGCCAATTTTAGTGCCTGAAATGCCAAATATAATGTCACAAATGCCAATTTTAGTGCCTGAAATGCCAATTTTAGTGTCTGAAATGCCAAATATAATGTTACAAATGCCAATTTTAGTGCCTGAAATGCCGATTATAGTGCCTGAAATGCCAAATATAATGTCAAAAATGCCAATTTTAGTGCCTGAAATGCCAAATATAATGTCACAAATGCCAATTTTAGTGCCTGAAATACCAAATATTATGTCTCAAATGCCAATATTAGTGCCTGAAATGCCAAATATAATGTCACAAATGCCAATTTTAGTGATTGAAATGCCAATTTTAGTGTCTGAAATGCCAAATATAATGTCACAAATGCCAATTTTAGTGCCTGAAATGCCGATTATAGTGCCTGAAATGCCAAATATAATGTTTCAAATGCCAATTTTAGTGCCTGAAATGCCAAATATAATGTCAAAAATGCCAATTTTAGTGCCTGAAATGCCAAATATTATGTCACAAATGCCAATTTTAGTGCCTGAAATGCCAAATATTATGTCTCAAATGCCAATATTAGTGCCTGAAATGCCAAATATAATGTCACAAATGCCAATTTTAGTGATTGAAATGCCAATTTTAGTGTCTGAAATGCCAAATATAATGTCACAAATGCCAATTTTAGTGCCTGAAATGCCGATTATAGTGCCTGAAATGCCAAATATAATGTTTCAAATGCCAATTTTAGTGCCTGAAATGCCAAATATAATGTCAAAAATGCCAATTTTAGTGCCTGAAATGCCAAATATTATGTCACAAATGCCAATTTTAGTGCCTGAAATGCCAAATATTATGTCTCAAATGCCAATTTTAGTGCCTGAAATGCCAATTATAGTGCCTGAAATGCCAAATATTATGTCTCAAATGCCAATTTTAGTGCCTGAAATGCCAATTATAGTGCCTGAAATGCCAAATATTATGTCTCAAATGCCAATTTTAGTGCCTGAAATGCCAAATATAATGTCACAAATGCCAATTATAGTGCCTGAAATGCCAAATATTATGTCTCAAATGCCAATTTTAGTGCCTGAAATGCCAATTATAGTGCCTGAAATGCCAAATATTATGTCTCAAATGCCAATTTTAGTGCCTGAAATGCCAAATATAATGTCACAAATGCCAATTTTAGTGCCTGAAATGCCAAATATAATGTCACAAATGCCAATTTTAGTGCCTGAAATGCCAATTTTAGTGTCTGAAATGCCAAATATAATGTCACAAATGCCAATTTTAGTGCCTGAAATGCCGATTATAGTGCCTGAAATGCCAAATATAATGTCAAAAATGCCAATTTTAGTGCCTGAAATGCCAAATATAATGTCACAAATGCCAATTTTAGTGCCTGAAATACCAAATATTATGTCTCAAATGCCAATATTAGTGCCTGAAATGCCAAATATAATGTCACAAATGCCAATTTTAGTGATTGAAATGCCAATTTTAGTGTCTGAAATGCCAAATATAATGTCACAAATGCCAATTTTAGTGCCTGAAATGCCGATTATAGTGCCTGAAATGCCAAATATAATGTTTCAAATGCCAATTTTAGTGCCTGAAATGCCAAATATTATGTCACAAATGCCAATTTTAGTGCCTGAAATGCCAAATATTATGTCTCAAATGCCAATATTAGTGCCTGAAATGCCAAATATAATGTCACAAATGCCAATTTTAGTGATTGAAATGCCAATTTTAGTGTCTGAAATGCCAAATATAATGTCACAAATGCCAATTTTAGTGCCTGAAATGCCGATTATAGTGCCTGAAATGCCAAATATAATGTTTCAAATGCCAATTTTAGTGCCTGAAATGCCAAATATAATGTCAAAAATGCCAATTTTAGTGCCTGAAATGCCAAATATTATGTCACAAATGCCAATTTTAGTGCCTGAAATGCCAAATATTATGTCTCAAATGCCAATATTAGTGCCTGAAATGCCAAATATAATGTCACAAATGCCAATTTTAGTGATTGAAATGCCAATTTTAGTGTCTGAAATGCCAAATATAATGTCACAAATGCCAATTTTAGTGCCTGAAATGCCGATTATAGTGCCTGAAATGCCAAATATAATGTTTCAAATGCCAATTTTAGTGCCTGAAATGCCAAATATAATGTCAAAAATGCCAATTTTAGTGCCTGAAATGCCAAATATTATGTCACAAATGCCAATTTTAGTGCCTGAAATGCCAAATATTATGTCTCAAATGCCAATTTTAGTGCCTGAAATGCCAATTATAGTGCCTGAAATGCCAAATATTATGTCTCAAATGCCAATTTTAGTGCCTGAAATGCCAATTATAGTGCCTGAAATGCCAAATATTATGTCTCAAATGCCAATTTTAGTGCCTGAAATGCCAAATATAATGTCACAAATGCCAATTATAGTGCCTGAAATGCCAAATATTATGTCTCAAATGCCAATTTTAGTGCCTGAAATGCCAATTATAGTGCCTGAAATGCCAAATATTATGTCTCAAATGCCAATTTTAGTGCCTGAAATGCCAAATATAATGTCACAAATGCCAATTTTAGTGCCTGAAATGCCAAATATAATGTCACAAATGCCAATTTTAGTGCCTGAAATGCCAATTTTAGTGTCTGAAATGCCAAATATAATGTCACAAATGCCAATTTTAGTGCCTGAAATGCCGATTATAGTGCCTGAAATGCCAAATATAATGTCAAAAATGCCAATTTTAGTGCCTGAAATGCCAAATATAATGTCACAAATGCCAATTTTAGTGCCTGAAATACCAAATATTATGTCTCAAATGCCAATATTAGTGCCTGAAATGCCAAATATAATGTCACAAATGCCAATTTTAGTGATTGAAATGCCAATTTTAGTGTCTGAAATGCCAAATATAATGTCACAAATGCCAATTTTAGTGCCTGAAATGCCGATTATAGTGCCTTGAAATGCCAAATATAATGTTTCAAATGCCAATTTTAGTGCCTGAAATGCCAAATATAATGTCAAAAATGCCAATTTTAGTGCCTGAAATGCCAAATATTATGTCACAAATGCCAATTTTAGTGCCTGAAATGCCAAATATTATGTCTCAAATGCCAATATTAGTGCCTGAAATGCCAAATATAATGTCACAAATGCCAATTTTAGTGATTGAAATGCCAATTTTAGTGTCTGAAATGCCAAATATAATGTCACAAATGCCAATTTTAGTGCCTGAAATGCCGATTATAGTGCCTGAAATGCCAAATATAATGTTTCAAATGCCAATTTTAGTGCCTGAAATGCCAAATATAATGTCAAAAATGCCAATTTTAGTGCCTGAAATGCCAAATATTATGTCACAAATGCCAATTTTAGTGCCTGAAATGCCAAATATTATGTCTCAAATGCCAATTTTAGTGCCTGAAATGCCAATTATAGTGCCTGAAATGCCAAATATTATGTCTCAAATGCCAATTTTAGTGCCTGAAATGCCAATTATAGTGCCTGAAATGCCAAATATTATGTCTCAAATGCCAATTTTAGTGCCTGAAATGCCAAATATAATGTCACAAATGCCAATTATAGTGCCTGAAATGCCAAATATTATGTCTCAAATGCCAATTTTAGTGCCTGAAATGCCAATTATAGTGCCTGAAATGCCAAATATTATGTCTCAAATGCCAATTTTAGTGCCTGAAATGCCAAATATAATGTCACAAATGCCAATTTTAGTGCCTGAAATGCCAAATATAATGTCACAAATGCCAATTTTAGTGCCTGAAATGCCAATTTTAGTGTCTGAAATGCCAAATATAATGTCACAAATGCCAATTTTAGTGCCTGAAATGCCGATTATAGTGCCTGAAATGCCAAATATAATGTCAAAAATGCCAATTTTAGTGCCTGAAATGCCAAATATAATGTCACAAATGCCAATTTTAGTGCCTGAAATACCAAATATTATGTCTCAAATGCCAATATTAGTGCCTGAAATGCCAAATATAATGTCACAAATGCCAATTTTAGTGATTGAAATGCCAATTTTAGTGTCTGAAATGCCAAATATAATGTCACAAATGCCAATTTTAGTGCCTGAAATGCCGATTATAGTGCCTGAAATGCCAAATATAATGTTTCAAATGCCAATTTTAGTGCCTGAAATGCCAAATATAATGTCAAAAATGCCAATTTTAGTGCCTGAAATGCCAAATATTATGTCACAAATGCCAATTTTAGTGCCTGAAATGCCAAATATTATGTCTCAAATGCCAATATTAGTGCCTGAAATGCCAAATATAATGTCACAAATGCCAATTTTAGTGATTGAAATGCCAATTTTAGTGTCTGAAATGCCAAATATAATGTCACAAATGCCAATTTTAGTGCCTGAAATGCCGATTATAGTGCCTGAAATGCCAAATATAATGTTTCAAATGCCAATTTTAGTGCCTGAAATGCCAAATATAATGTCAAAAATGCCAATTTTAGTGCCTGAAATGCCAAATATTATGTCACAAATGCCAATTTTAGTGCCTGAAATGCCAAATATTATGTCTCAAATGCCAATTTTAGTGCCTGAAATGCCAATTATAGTGCCTGAAATGCCAAATATTATGTCTCAAATGCCAATTTTAGTGCCTGAAATGCCAATTATAGTGCCTGAAATGCCAAATATTATGTCTCAAATGCCAATTTTAGTGCCTGAAATGCCAAATATAATGTCACAAATGCCAATTATAGTGCCTGAAATGCCAAATATTATGTCTCAAATGCCAATTTTAGTGCCTGAAATGCCAATTATAGTGCCTGAAATGCCAAATATTATGTCTCAAATGCCAATTTTAGTGCCTGAAATGCCAAATATAATGTCACAAATGCCAATTTTAGTGCCTGAAATGCCAAATATAATGTCACAAATGCCAATTTTAGTGCCTGAAATGCCAATTTTAGTGTCTGAAATGCCAAATATAATGTCACAAATGCCAATTTTAGTGCCTGAAATGCCGATTATAGTGCCTGAAATGCCAAATATAATGTCAAAAATGCCAATTTTAGTGCCTGAAATGCCAAATATAATGTCACAAATGCCAATTTTAGTGCCTGAAATACCAAATATTATGTCTCAAATGCCAATATTAGTGCCTGAAATGCCAAATATAATGTCACAAATGCCAATTTTAGTGATTGAAATGCCAATTTTAGTGTCTGAAATGCCAAATATAATGTCACAAATGCCAATTTTAGTGCCTGAAATGCCGATTATAGTGCCTGAAATGCCAAATATAATGTTTCAAATGCCAATTTTAGTGCCTGAAATGCCAAATATAATGTCAAAAATGCCAATTTTAGTGCCTGAAATGCCAAATATTATGTCACAAATGCCAATTTTAGTGCCTGAAATGCCAAATATTATGTCTCAAATGCCAATATTAGTGCCTGAAATGCCAAATATAATGTCACAAATGCCAATTTTAGTGATTGAAATGCCAATTTTAGTGTCTGAAATGCCAAATATAATGTCACAAATGCCAATTTTAGTGCCTGAAATGCCGATTATAGTGCCTGAAATGCCAAATATAATGTTTCAAATGCCAATTTTAGTGCCTGAAATGCCAAATATAATGTCAAAAATGCCAATTTTAGTGCCTGAAATGCCAAATATTATGTCACAAATGCCAATTTTAGTGCCTGAAATGCCAAATATTATGTCTCAAATGCCAATTTTAGTGCCTGAAATGCCAATTATAGTGCCTGAAATGCCAAATATTATGTCTCAAATGCCAATTTTAGTGCCTGAAATGCCAATTATAGTGCCTGAAATGCCAAATATTATGTCTCAAATGCCAATTTTAGTGCCTGAAATGCCAAATATAATGTCACAAATGCCAATTATAGTGCCTGAAATGCCAAATATTATGTCTCAAATGCCAATTTTAGTGCCTGAAATGCCAATTATAGTGCCTGAAATGCCAAATATTATGTCTCAAATGCCAATTTTAGTGCCTGAAATGCCAAATATAATGTCACAAATGCCAATTTTAGTGCCTGAAATGCCAAATATAATGTCACAAATGCCAATTTTAGTGCCTGAAATGCCAATTTTAGTGTCTGAAATGCCAAATATAATGTCACAAATGCCAATTTTAGTGCCTGAAATGCCGATTATAGTGCCTGAAATGCCAAATATAATGTCAAAAATGCCAATTTTAGTGCCTGAAATGCCAAATATAATGTCACAAATGCCAATTTTAGTGCCTGAAATACCAAATATTATGTCTCAAATGCCAATATTAGTGCCTGAAATGCCAAATATAATGTCACAAATGCCAATTTTAGTGATTGAAATGCCAATTTTAGTGTCTGAAATGCCAAATATAATGTCACAAATGCCAATTTTAGTGCCTGAAATGCCGATTATAGTGCCTGAAATGCCAAATATAATGTTTCAAATGCCAATTTTAGTGCCTGAAATGCCAAATATAATGTCAAAAATGCCAATTTTAGTGCCTGAAATGCCAAATATTATGTCACAAATGCCAATTTTAGTGCCTGAAATGCCAAATATTATGTCTCAAATGCCAATATTAGTGCCTGAAATGCCAAATATAATGTCACAAATGCCAATTTTAGTGATTGAAATGCCAATTTTAGTGTCTGAAATGCCAAATATAATGTCACAAATGCCAATTTTAGTGCCTGAAATGCCGATTATAGTGCCTGAAATGCCAAATATAATGTTTCAAATGCCAATTTTAGTGCCTGAAATGCCAAATATAATGTCAAAAATGCCAATTTTAGTGCCTGAAATGCCAAATATTATGTCACAAATGCCAATTTTAGTGCCTGAAATGCCAAATATTATGTCTCAAATGCCAATTTTAGTGCCTGAAATGCCAATTATAGTGCCTGAAATGCCAAATATTATGTCTCAAATGCCAATTTTAGTGCCTGAAATGCCAATTATAGTGCCTGAAATGCCAAATATTATGTCTCAAATGCCAATTTTAGTGCCTGAAATGCCAAATATAATGTCACAAATGCCAATTATAGTGCCTGAAATGCCAAATATTATGTCTCAAATGCCAATTTTAGTGCCTGAAATGCCAATTATAGTGCCTGAAATGCCAAATATTATGTCTCAAATGCCAATTTTAGTGCCTGAAATGCCAAATATAATGTCACAAATGCCAATTTTAGTGCCTGAAATGCCAAATATAATGTCACAAATGCCAATTTTAGTGCCTGAAATGCCAATTTTAGTGTCTGAAATGCCAAATATAATGTCACAAATGCCAATTTTAGTGCCTGAAATGCCGATTATAGTGCCTGAAATGCCAAATATAATGTCAAAAATGCCAATTTTAGTGCCTGAAATGCCAAATATAATGTCACAAATGCCAATTTTAGTGCCTGAAATACCAAATATTATGTCTCAAATGCCAATATTAGTGCCTGAAATGCCAAATATAATGTCACAAATGCCAATTTTAGTGATTGAAATGCCAATTTTAGTGTCTGAAATGCCAAATATAATGTCACAAATGCCAATTTTAGTGCCTGAAATGCCGATTATAGTGCCTGAAATGCCAAATATAATGTTTCAAATGCCAATTTTAGTGCCTGAAATGCCAAATATTATGTCACAAATGCCAATTTTAGTGCCTGAAATGCCAAATATTATGTCTCAAATGCCAATATTAGTGCCTGAAATGCCAAATATAATGTCACAAATGCCAATTTTAGTGATTGAAATGCCAATTTTAGTGTCTGAAATGCCAAATATAATGTCACAAATGCCAATTTTAGTGCCTGAAATGCCGATTATAGTGCCTGAAATGCCAAATATAATGTTTCAAATGCCAATTTTAGTGCCTGAAATGCCAAATATAATGTCAAAAATGCCAATTTTAGTGCCTGAAATGCCAAATATTATGTCACAAATGCCAATTTTAGTGCCTGAAATGCCAAATATTATGTCTCAAATGCCAATTTTAGTGCCTGAAATGCCAATTATAGTGCCTGAAATGCCAAATATTATGTCTCAAATGCCAATTTTAGTGCCTGAAATGCCAATTATAGTGCCTGAAATGCCAAATATTATGTCTCAAATGCCAATTTTAGTGCCTGAAATGCCAAATATAATGTCACAAATGCCAATTATAGTGCCTGAAATGCCAAATATTATGTCTCAAATGCCAATTTTAGTGCCTGAAATGCCAATTATAGTGCCTGAAATGCCAAATATTATGTCTCAAATGCCAATTTTAGTGCCTGAAATGCCAAATATAATGTCACAAATGCCAATTTTAGTGCCTGAAATGCCAAATATAATGTCACAAATGCCAATTTTAGTGCCTGAAATGCCAATTTTAGTGTCTGAAATGCCAAATATAATGTCACAAATGCCAATTTTAGTGCCTGAAATGCCGATTATAGTGCCTGAAATGCCAAATATAATGTCAAAAATGCCAATTTTAGTGCCTGAAATGCCAAATATAATGTCACAAATGCCAATTTTAGTGCCTGAAATACCAAATATTATGTCTCAAATGCCAATATTAGTGCCTGAAATGCCAAATATAATGTCACAAATGCCAATTTTAGTGATTGAAATGCCAATTTTAGTGTCTGAAATGCCAAATATAATGTCACAAATGCCAATTTTAGTGCCTGAAATGCCGATTATAGTGCCTGAAATGCCAAATATAATGTTTCAAATGCCAATTTTAGTGCCTGAAATGCCAAATATAATGTCAAAAATGCCAATTTTAGTGCCTGAAATGCCAAATATTATGTCACAAATGCCAATTTTAGTGCCTGAAATGCCAAATATTATGTCTCAAATGCCAATATTAGTGCCTGAAATGCCAAATATAATGTCACAAATGCCAATTTTAGTGATTGAAATGCCAATTTTAGTGTCTGAAATGCCAAATATAATGTCACAAATGCCAATTTTAGTGCCTGAAATGCCGATTATAGTGCCTGAAATGCCAAATATAATGTTTCAAATGCCAATTTTAGTGCCTGAAATGCCAAATATAATGTCAAAAATGCCAATTTTAGTGCCTGAAATGCCAAATATTATGTCACAAATGCCAATTTTAGTGCCTGAAATGCCAAATATTATGTCTCAAATGCCAATTTTAGTGCCTGAAATGCCAATTATAGTGCCTGAAATGCCAAATATTATGTCTCAAATGCCAATTTTAGTGCCTGAAATGCCAATTATAGTGCCTGAAATGCCAAATATTATGTCTCAAATGCCAATTTTAGTGCCTGAAATGCCAAATATAATGTCACAAATGCCAATTTTAGTGCCTGAAATGCCAAATATAATGTCACAAATGCCAATTTTAGTGCCTGAAATGCCAATTTTAGTGTCTGAAATGCCAAATATAATGTCACAAATGCCAATTTTAGTGCCTGAAATGCCGATTATAGTGCCTGAAATGCCAAATATAATGTCAAAAATGCCAATTTTAGTGCCTGAAATGCCAAATATAATGTCACAAATGCCAATTTTAGTGCCTGAAATACCAAATATTATGTCTCAAATGCCAATATTAGTGCCTGAAATGCCAAATATAATGTCACAAATGCCAATTTTAGTGATTGAAATGCCAATTTTAGTGTCTGAAATGCCAAATATAATGTCACAAATGCCAATTTTAGTGCCTGAAATGCCGATTATAGTGCCTGAAATGCCAAATATAATGTTTCAAATGCCAATTTTAGTGCCTGAAATGCCAAATATAATGTCAAAAATGCCAATTTTAGTGCCTGAAATGCCAAATATTATGTCACAAATGCCAATTTTAGTGCCTGAAATGCCAAATATTATGTCTCAAATGCCAATATTAGTGCCTGAAATGCCAAATATAATGTCACAAATGCCAATTTTAGTGATTGAAATGCCAATTTTAGTGTCTGAAATGCCAAATATAATGTCACAAATGCCAATTTTAGTGCCTGAAATGCCGATTATAGTGCCTGAAATGCCAAATATAATGTTTCAAATGCCAATTTTAGTGCCTGAAATGCCAAATATAATGTCAAAAATGCCAATTTTAGTGCCTGAAATGCCAAATATTATGTCACAAATGCCAATTTTAGTGCCTGAAATGCCAAATATTATGTCTCAAATGCCAATTTTAGTGCCTGAAATGCCAATTATAGTGCCTGAAATGCCAAATATTATGTCTCAAATGCCAATTTTAGTGCCTGAAATGCCAATTATAGTGCCTGAAATGCCAAATATTATGTCTCAAATGCCAATTTTAGTGCCTGAAATGCCAAATATAATGTCACAAATGCCAATTATAGTGCCTGAAATGCCAAATATTATGTCTCAAATGCCAATTTTAGTGCCTGAAATGCCAATTATAGTGCCTGAAATGCCAAATATTATGTCTCAAATGCCAATTTTAGTGCCTGAAATGCCAAATATAATGTCACAAATGCCAATTTTAGTGCCTGAAATGCCAAATATAATGTCACAAATGCCAATTTTAGTGCCTGAAATGCCAATTTTAGTGTCTGAAATGCCAAATATAATGTCACAAATGCCAATTTTAGTGCCTGAAATGCCGATTATAGTGCCTGAAATGCCAAATATAATGTCAAAAATGCCAATTTTAGTGCCTGAAATGCCAAATATAATGTCACAAATGCCAATTTTAGTGCCTGAAATACCAAATATTATGTCTCAAATGCCAATATTAGTGCCTGAAATGCCAAATATAATGTCACAAATGCCAATTTTAGTGATTGAAATGCCAATTTTAGTGTCTGAAATGCCAAATATAATGTCACAAATGCCAATTTTAGTGCCTGAAATGCCGATTATAGTGCCTGAAATGCCAAATATAATGTTTCAAATGCCAATTTTAGTGCCTGAAATGCCAAATATAATGTCAAAAATGCCAATTTTAGTGCCTGAAATGCCAAATATTATGTCACAAATGCCAATTTTAGTGCCTGAAATGCCAAATATTATGTCTCAAATGCCAATATTAGTGCCTGAAATGCCAAATATAATGTCACAAATGCCAATTTTAGTGATTGAAATGCCAATTTTAGTGTCTGAAATGCCAAATATAATGTCACAAATGCCAATTTTAGTGCCTGAAATGCCGATTATAGTGCCTGAAATGCCAAATATAATGTTTCAAATGCCAATTTTAGTGCCTGAAATGCCAAATATAATGTCAAAAATGCCAATTTTAGTGCCTGAAATGCCAAATATTATGTCACAAATGCCAATTTTAGTGCCTGAAATGCCAAATATTATGTCTCAAATGCCAATTTTAGTGCCTGAAATGCCAATTATAGTGCCTGAAATGCCAAATATTATGTCTCAAATGCCAATTTTAGTGCCTGAAATGCCAATTATAGTGCCTGAAATGCCAAATATTATGTCACAAATGCCAATTTTAGTGCCTGAAATGCCGATTATAGTGCCTGAAATGCCAAATATAATGTCAAAAATGCCAATTTTAGTGCCTGAAATGCCAAATATAATGTCACAAATGCCAATTTTAGTGCCTGAAATACCAAATATTATGTCTCAAATGCCAATATTAGTGCCTGAAATGCCAAATATAATGTCACAAATGCCAATTTTAGTGATTGAAATGCCAATTTTAGTGTCTGAAATGCCAAATATAATGTCACAAATGCCAATTTTAGTGCCTGAAATGCCGATTATAGTGCCTGAAATGCCAAATATAATGTTTCAAATGCCAATTTTAGTGCCTGAAATGCCAAATATAATGTCAAAAATGCCAATTTTAGTGCCTGAAATGCCAAATATTATGTCACAAATGCCAATTTTAGTGCCTGAAATGCCAAATATTATGTCTCAAATGCCAATATTAGTGCCTGAAATGCCAAATATAATGTCACAAATGCCAATTTTAGTGATTGAAATGCCAATTTTAGTGTCTGAAATGCCAAATATAATGTCACAAATGCCAATTTTAGTGCCTGAAATGCCGATTATAGTGCCTGAAATGCCAAATATAATGTTTCAAATGCCAATTTTAGTGCCTGAAATGCCAAATATAATGTCAAAAATGCCAATTTTAGTGCCTGAAATGCCAAATATTATGTCACAAATGCCAATTTTAGTGCCTGAAATGCCAAATATTATGTCTCAAATGCCAATTTTAGTGCCTGAAATGCCAATTATAGTGCCTGAAATGCCAAATATTATGTCTCAAATGCCAATTTTAGTGCCTGAAATGCCAATTATAGTGCCTGAAATGCCAAATATTATGTCTCAAATGCCAATTTTAGTGCCTGAAATGCCAAATATAATGTCACAAATGCCAATTATAGTGCCTGAAATGCCAAATATTATGTCTCAAATGCCAATTTTAGTGCCTGAAATGCCAATTATAGTGCCTGAAATGCCAAATATTATGTCTCAAATGCCAATTTTAGTGCCTGAAATGCCAAATATAATGTCACAAATGCCAATTTTAGTGCCTGAAATGCCAAATATAATGTCACAAATGCCAATTTTAGTGCCTGAAATGCCAATTTTAGTGTCTGAAATGCCAAATATAATGTCACAAATGCCAATTTTAGTGCCTGAAATGCCGATTATAGTGCCTGAAATGCCAAATATAATGTCAAAAATGCCAATTTTAGTGCCTGAAATGCCAAATATAATGTCACAAATGCCAATTTTAGTGCCTGAAATACCAAATATTATGTCTCAAATGCCAATATTAGTGCCTGAAATGCCAAATATAATGTCACAAATGCCAATTTTAGTGATTGAAATGCCAATTTTAGTGTCTGAAATGCCAAATATAATGTCACAAATGCCAATTTTAGTGCCTGAAATGCCGATTATAGTGCCTGAAATGCCAAATATAATGTTTCAAATGCCAATTTTAGTGCCTGAAATGCCAAATATAATGTCAAAAATGCCAATTTTAGTGCCTGAAATGCCAAATATTATGTCACAAATGCCAATTTTAGTGCCTGAAATGCCAAATATTATGTCTCAAATGCCAATATTAGTGCCTGAAATGCCAAATATAATGTCACAAATGCCAATTTTAGTGATTGAAATGCCAATTTTAGTGTCTGAAATGCCAAATATAATGTCACAAATGCCAATTTTAGTGCCTGAAATGCCGATTATAGTGCCTGAAATGCCAAATATAATGTTTCAAATGCCAATTTTAGTGCCTGAAATGCCAAATATAATGTCAAAAATGCCAATTTTAGTGCCTGAAATGCCAAATATTATGTCACAAATGCCAATTTTAGTGCCTGAAATGCCAAATATTATGTCTCACATGCCAATTTTAGTGCCTGAAATGCCAATTATAGTGCCTGAAATGCCAAATATTATGTCTCAAATGCCAATTTTAGTGCCTGAAATGCCAATTATAGTGCCTGAAATGCCAAATATTATGTCTCAAATGCCAATTTTAGTGCCTGAAATGCCAAATATAATGTCACAAATGCCAATTATAGTGCCTGAAATGCCAAATATTATGTCTCAAATGCCAATTTTAGTGCCTGAAATGCCAATTATAGTGCCTGAAATGCCAAATATTATGTCTCAAATGCCAATTTTAGTGCCTGAAATGCCAAATATAATGTCACAAATGCCAATTTTAGTGCCTGAAATGCCAAATATAATGTCACAAATGCCAATTTTAGTGCCTGAAATGCCAATTTTAGTGTCTGAAATGCCAAATATAATGTCACAAATGCCAATTTTAGTGCCTGAAATGCCGATTATAGTGCCTGAAATGCCAAATATAATGTCAAAAATGCCAATTTTAGTGCCTGAAATGCCAAATATAATGTCACAAATGCCAATTTTAGTGCCTGAAATACCAAATATTATGTCTCAAATGCCAATATTAGTGCCTGAAATGCCAAATATAATGTCACAAATGCCAATTTTAGTGATTGAAATGCCAATTTTAGTGTCTGAAATGCCAAATATAATGTCACAAATGCCAATTTTAGTGCCTGAAATGCCGATTATAGTGCCTGAAATGCCAAATATAATGTTTCAAATGCCAATTTTAGTGCCTGAAATGCCAAATATAATGTCAAAAATGCCAATTTTAGTGCCTGAAATGCCAAATATTATGTCACAAATGCCAATTTTAGTGCCTGAAATGCCAAATATTATGTCTCAAATGCCAATATTAGTGCCTGAAATGCCAAATATAATGTCACAAATGCCAATTTTAGTGATTGAAATGCCAATTTTAGTGTCTGAAATGCCAAATATAATGTCACAAATGCCAATTTTAGTGCCTGAAATGCCGATTATAGTGCCTGAAATGCCAAATATAATGTTTCAAATGCCAATTTTAGTGCCTGAAATGCCAAATATAATGTCAAAAATGCCAATTTTAGTGCCTGAAATGCCAAATATTATGTCACAAATGCCAATTTTAGTGCCTGAAATGCCAAATATTATGTCTCAAATGCCAATTTTAGTGCCTGAAATGCCAATTATAGTGCCTGAAATGCCAAATATTATGTCTCAAATGCCAATTTTAGTGCCTGAAATGCCAATTATAGTGCCTGAAATGCCAAATATTATGTCTCAAATGCCAATTTTAGTGCCTGAAATGCCAAATATAATGTCACAAATGCCAATTATAGTGCCTGAAATGCCAAATATTATGTCTCAAATGCCAATTTTAGTGCCTGAAATGCCAATTATAGTGCCTGAAATGCCAAATATTATGTCTCAAATGCCAATTTTAGTGCCTGAAATGCCAAATATAATGTCACAAATGCCAATTTTAGTGCCTGAAATGCCAAATATAATGTCACAAATGCCAATTTTAGTGCCTGAAATGCCAATTTTAGTGTCTGAAATGCCAAATATAATGTCACAAATGCCAATTTTAGTGCCTGAAATGCCGATTATAGTGCCTGAAATGCCAAATATAATGTCAAAAATGCCAATTTTAGTGCCTGAAATGCCAAATATAATGTCACAAATGCCAATTTTAGTGGATTGAAATGCCAATTTTAGTGTCTGAAATGCCAAATATAATGTCACAAATGCCAATTTTAGTGCCTGAAATGCCGATTATAGTGCCTGAAATGCCAAATATAATGTTTCAAATGCCAATTTTAGTGCCTGAAATGCCAAATATAATGTCAAAAATGCCAATTTTAGTGCCTGAAATGCCAAATATTATGTCACAAATGCCAATTTTAGTGCCTGAAATGCCAAATATTATGTCTCAAATGCCAATATTAGTGCCTGAAATGCCAAATATAATGTCACAAATGCCAATTTTAGTGATTGAAATGCCAATTTTAGTGTCTGAAATGCCAAATATAATGTCACAAATGCCAATTTTAGTGCCTGAAATGCCGATTATAGTGCCTGAAATGCCAAATATAATGTTTCAAATGCCAATTTTAGTGCCTGAAATGCCAAATATAATGTCAAAAATGCCAATTTTAGTGCCTGAAATGCCAAATATTATGTCACAAATGCCAATTTTAGTGCCTGAAATGCCAAATATTATGTCTCAAATGCCAATTTTAGTGCCTGAAATGCCAATTATAGTGCCTGAAATGCCAAATATTATGTCTCAAATGCCAATTTTAGTGCCTGAAATGCCAATTATAGTGCCTGAAATGCCAAATATTATGTCACAAATGCCAATTTTAGTGCCTGAAATGCCGATTATAGTGCCTGAAATGCCAAATATAATGTCAAAAATGCCAATTTTAGTGCCTGAAATGCCAAATATAATGTCACAAATGCCAATTTTAGTGCCTGAAATACCAAATATTATGTCTCAAATGCCAATATTAGTGCCTGAAATGCCAAATATAATGTCACAAATGCCAATTTTAGTGATTGAAATGCCAATTTTAGTGTCTGAAATGCCAAATATAATGTCACAAATGCCAATTTTAGTGCCTGAAATGCCGATTATAGTGCCTGAAATGCCAAATATAATGTTTCAAATGCCAATTTTAGTGCCTGAAATGCCAAATATAATGTCAAAAATGCCAATTTTAGTGCCTGAAATGCCAAATATTATGTCACAAATGCCAATTTTAGTGCCTGAAATGCCAAATATTATGTCTCAAATGCCAATATTAGTGCCTGAAATGCCAAATATAATGTCACAAATGCCAATTTTAGTGATTGAAATGCCAATTTTAGTGTCTGAAATGCCAAATATAATGTCACAAATGCCAATTTTAGTGCCTGAAATGCCGATTATAGTGCCTGAAATGCCAAATATAATGTTTCAAATGCCAATTTTAGTGCCTGAAATGCCAAATATAATGTCAAAAATGCCAATTTTAGTGCCTGAAATGCCAAATATTATGTCACAAATGCCAATTTTAGTGCCTGAAATGCCAAATATTATGTCTCAAATGCCAATTTTAGTGCCTGAAATGCCAATTATAGTGCCTGAAATGCCAAATATTATGTCTCAAATGCCAATTTTAGTGCCTGAAATGCCAATTATAGTGCCTGAAATGCCAAATATTATGTCTCAAATGCCAATTTTAGTGCCTGAAATGCCAAATATAATGTCACAAATGCCAATTATAGTGCCTGAAATGCCAAATATTATGTCTCAAATGCCAATTTTAGTGCCTGAAATGCCAATTATAGTGCCTGAAATGCCAAATATTATGTCTCAAATGCCAATTTTAGTGCCTGAAATGCCAAATATAATGTCACAAATGCGAATTTTACTGCCTGAAATGCCAAATATAATGTCACAAATGCCAATTTTAGTGCCTGAAATGCCAATTTTAGTGTCTGAAATGCCAAATATAATGTCACAAATGCCAATTTTAGTGCCTGAAATGCCGATTATAGTGCCTGAAATGCCAAATATAATGTCAAAAATGCCAATTTTAGTGCCTGAAATGCCAAATATAATGTCACAAATGCCAATTTTAGTGCCTGAAATACCAAATATTATGTCTCAAATGCCAATATTAGTGCCTGAAATGCCAAATATAATGTCACAAATGCCAATTTTAGTGATTGAAATGCCAATTTTAGTGTCTGAAATGCCAAATATAATGTCACAAATGCCAATTTTAGTGCCTGAAATGCCGATTATAGTGCCTGAAATGCCAAATATAATGTTTCAAATGCCAATTTTAGTGCCTGAAATGCCAAATATAATGTCAAAAATGCCAATTTTAGTGCCTGAAATGCCAAATATTATGTCACAAATGCCAATTTTAGTGCCTGAAATGCCAAATATTATGTCTCAAATGCCAATATTAGTGCCTGAAATGCCAAATATAATGTCACAAATGCCAATTTTAGTGATTGAAATGCCAATTTTAGTGTCTGAAATGCCAAATATAATGTCACAAATGCCAATTTTAGTGCCTGAAATGCCGATTATAGTGCCTGAAATGCCAAATATAATGTTTCAAATGCCAATTTTAGTGCCTGAAATGCCAAATATAATGTCAAAAATGCCAATTTTAGTGCCTGAAATGCCAAATATTATGTCACAAATGCCAATTTTAGTGCCTGAAATGCCAAATATTATGTCTCAAATGCCAATTTTAGTGCCTGAAATGCCAATTATAGTGCCTGAAATGCCAAATATTATGTCTCAAATGCCAATTTTAGTGCCTGAAATGCCAATTATAGTGCCTGAAATGCCAAATATTATGTCTCAAATGCCAATTTTAGTGCCTGAAATGCCAAATATAATGTCACAAATGCCAATTTTAGTGCCTGAAATGCCAAATATAATGTCACAAATGCCAATTTTAGTGCCTGAAATGCCAATTTTAGTGTCTGAAATGCCAAATATAATGTCACAAATGCCAATTTTAGTGCCTGAAATGCCGATTATAGTGCCTGAAATGCCAAATATAATGTCAAAAATGCCAATTTTAGTGCCTGAAATGCCAAATATAATGTCACAAATGCCAATTTTAGTGCCTGAAATACCAAATATTATGTCTCAAATGCCAATATTAGTGCCTGAAATGCCAAATATAATGTCACAAATGCCAATTTTAGTGATTGAAATGCCAATTTTAGTGTCTGAAATGCCAAATATAATGTCACAAATGCCAATTTTAGTGCCTGAAATGCCGATTATAGTGCCTGAAATGCCAAATATAATGTTTCAAATGCCAATTTTAGTGCCTGAAATGCCAAATATAATGTCAAAAATGCCAATTTTAGTGCCTGAAATGCCAAATATTATGTCACAAATGCCAATTTTAGTGCCTGAAATGCCAAATATTATGTCTCAAATGCCAATATTAGTGCCTGAAATGCCAAATATAATGTCACAAATGCCAATTTTAGTGATTGAAATGCCAATTTTAGTGTCTGAAATGCCAAATATAATGTCACAAATGCCAATTTTAGTGCCTGAAATGCCGATTATAGTGCCTGAAATGCCAAATATAATGTTTCAAATGCCAATTTTAGTGCCTGAAATGCCAAATATAATGTCAAAAATGCCAATTTTAGTGCCTGAAATGCCAAATATTATGTCACAAATGCCTATTTTAGTGCCTGAAATGCCAAATATTATGTCTCAAATGCCAATTTTAGTGCCTGAAATGCCAATTATAGTGCCTGAAATGCCAAATATTATGTCTCAAATGCCAATTTTAGTGCCTGAAATGCCAATTATAGTGCCTGAAATGCCAAATATTATGTCTCAAATGCCAATTTTAGTGCCTGAAATGCCAAATATAATGTCACAAATGCCAATTATAGTGCCTGAAATGCCAAATATTATGTCTCAAATGCCAATTTTAGTGCCTGAAATGCCAATTATAGTGCCTGAAATGCCAAATATTATGTCTCAAATGCCAATTTTAGTGCCTGAAATGCCAAATATAATGTCACAAATGCCAATTTTAGTGCCTGAAATGCCAAATATAATGTCACAAATGCCAATTTTAGTGCCTGAAATGCCAATTTTAGTGTCTGAAATGCCAAATATAATGTCACAAATGCCAATTTTAGTGCCTGAAATGCCGATTATAGTGCCTGAAATGCCAAATATAATGTCAAAAATGCCAATTTTAGTGCCTGAAATGCCAAATATAATGTCACAAATGCCAATTTTAGTGCCTGAAATACCAAATATTATGTCTCAAATGCCAATATTAGTGCCTGAAATGCCAAATATAATGTCACAAATGCCAATTTTAGTGATTGAAATGCCAATTTTAGTGTCTGAAATGCCAAATATAATGTCACAAATGCCAATTTTAGTGCCTGAAATGCCGATTATAGTGCCTGAAATGCCAAATATAATGTTTCAAATGCCAATTTTAGTGCCTGAAATGCCAAATATAATGTCAAAAATGCCAATTTTAGTGCCTGAAATGCCAAATATTATGTCACAAATGCCAATTTTAGTGCCTGAAATGCCAAATATTATGTCTCAAATGCCAATATTAGTGCCTGAAATGCCAAATATAATGTCACAAATGCCAATTTTAGTGATTGAAATGCCAATTTTAGTGTCTGAAATGCCAAATATAATGTCACAAATGCCAATTTTAGTGCCTGAAATGCCGATTATAGTGCCTGAAATGCCAAATATAATGTTTCAAATGCCAATTTTAGTGCCTGAAATGCCAAATATAATGTCAAAAATGCCAATTTTAGTGCCTGAAATGCCAAATATTATGTCACAAATGCCAATTTTAGTGCCTGAAATGCCAAATATTATGTCTCAAATGCCAATTTTAGTGCCTGAAATGCCAATTATAGTGCCTGAAATGCCAAATATTATGTCTCAAATGCCAATTTTAGTGCCTGAAATGCCAATTATAGTGCCTGAAATGCCAAATATTATGTCTCAAATGCCAATTTTAGTGCCTGAAATGACAAATATAATGTCACAAATGCCAATTATAGTGCCTGAAATGCCAAATATTATGTCTCAAATGCCAATTTTAGTGCCTGAAATGCCAATTATAGTGCCTGAAATGCCAAATATTATGTCTCAAATGCCAATTTTAGTGCCTGAAATGCCAAATATAATGTCACAAATGCCAATTTTAGTGCCTGAAATGCCAAATATAATGTCACAAATGCCAATTTTAGTGCCTGAAATGCCAATTTTAGTGTCTGAAATGCCAAATATAATGTCACAAATGCCAATTTTAGTGCCTGAAATGCCGATTATAGTGCCTGAAATGCCAAATATAATGTCAAAAATGCCAATTTTAGTGCCTGAAATGCCAAATATAATGTCAAAAATGCCAATTTTAGTGCCTGAAATGCCAAATATTATGTCACAAATGCCAATTTTAGTGCCTGAAATGCCAAATATTATGTCTCAAATGCCAATTTTAGTGCCTGAAATGCCAATTATAGTGCCTGAAATGCCAAATATTATGTCTCAAATGCCAATTTTAGTGCCTGAAATGCCAATTATAGTGCCTGAAATGCCAAATATTATGTCTCAAATGCCAATTTTAGTGCCTGAAATGCCAAATATAATGTCACAAATGCCAATTATAGTGCCTGAAATGCCAAATATTATGTCTCAAATGCCAATTTTAGTGCCTGAAATGCCAATTATAGTGCCTGAAATGCCAAATATTATGTCTCAAATGCCAATTTTAGTGCCTGAAATGCCAAATATAATGTCACAAATGCCAATTTTAGTGCCTGAAATGCCAAATATAATGTCACAAATGCCAATTTTAGTGCCTGAAATGCCAATTTTAGTGTCTGAAATGCCAAATATAATGTCACAAATGCCAATTTTAGTGCCTGAAATGCCGATTATAGTGCCTGAAATGCCAAATATAATGTCAAAAATGCCAATTTTAGTGCCTGAAATGCCAAATATAATGTCACAAATGCCAATTTTAGTGCCTGAAATACCAAATATTATGTCTCAAATGCCAATATTAGTGCCTGAAATGCCAAATATAATGTCACAAATGCCAATTTTAGTGATTGAAATGCCAATTTTAGTGTCTGAAATGCCAAATATAATGTCACAAATGCCAATTTTAGTGCCTGAAATGCCGATTATAGTGCCTGAAATGCCAAATATAATGTTTCAAATGCCAATTTTAGTGCCTGAAATGCCAAATATAATGTCAAAAATGCCAATTTTAGTGCCTGAAATGCCAAATATTATGTCACAAATGCCAATTTTAGTGCCTGAAATGCCAAATATTATGTCTCAAATGCCAATATTAGTGCCTGAAATGCCAAATATAATGTCACAAATGCCAATTTTAGTGATTGAAATGCCAATTTTAGTGTCTGAAATGCCAAATATAATGTCACAAATGCCAATTTTAGTGCCTGAAATGCCGATTATAGTGCCTGAAATGCCAAATATAATGTTTCAAATGCCAATTTTAGTGCCTGAAATGCCAAATATAATGTCAAAAATGCCAATTTTAGTGCCTGAAATGCCAAATATTATGTCACAAATGCCAATTTTAGTGCCTGAAATGCCAAATATTATGTCTCAAATGCCAATTTTAGTGCCTGAAATGCCAATTATAGTGCCTGAAATGCCAAATATTATGTCTCAAATGCCAATTTTAGTGCCTGAAATGCCAATTATAGTGCCTGAAATGCCAAATATTATGTCTCAAATGCCAATTTTAGTGCCTGAAATGCCAAATATAATGTCACAAATGCCAATTATAGTGCCTGAAATGCCAAATATTATGTCTCAAATGCCAATTTTAGTGCCTGAAATGCCAATTATAGTGCCTGAAATGCCAAATATTATGTCTCAAATGCCAATTTTAGTGCCTGAAATGCCAAATATAATGTCACAAATGCCAATTTTAGTGCCTGAAATGCCAAATATAATGTCACAAATGCCAATTTTAGTGCCTGAAATGCCAATTTTAGTGTCTGAAATGCCAAATATAATGTCACAAATGCCAATTTTAGTGCCTGAAATGCCGATTATAGTGCCTGAAATGCCAAATATAATGTTTCAAATGCCAATTTTAGTGCCTGAAATGCCAAATATAATGTCAAAAATGCCAATTTTAGTGCCTGAAATGCCAAATATTATGTCACAAATGCCAATTTTAGTGCCTGAAATGCCAAATATTATGTCTCAAATGCCAATTTTAGTGCCTGAAATGCCAATTATAGTGCCTGAAATGCCAAATATTATGTCTCAAATGCCAATTTTAGTGCCTGAAATGCCAATTATAGTGCCTGAAATGCCAAATATTATGTCTCAAATGCCAATTTTAGCGCCTGAAATGCCAAATATAATGTCACAAATGCCAATTATAGTGCCTGAAATGACAAATATTATGTCTCAAATGCCAATTTTAGTGCCTGAAATGCCAATTATAGTGCCTGAAATGCCAAATATTATGTCTCAAATGCCAATTTTAGTGCCTGAAATGCCAAATATAATGTCACAAATGCCAATTTTAGTGCCTGAAATGCCAAATATAATGTCACAAATGCCAATTTTAGTGCCTGAAATGCCAATTTTAGTGTCTGAAATGCCAAATATAATGTCACAAATGCCAATTTTAGTGCCTGAAATGCCGATTATAGTGCCTGAAATGCCAAATATAATGTCAAAAATGCCAATTTTAGTGCCTGAAATGCCAAATATAATGTCACAAATGCCAATTTTAGTGCCTGAAATACCAAATATTATGTCTCAAATGCCAATATTAGTGCCTGAAATGCCAAATATAATGTCACAAATGCCAATTTTAGTGATTGAAATGCCAATTTTAGTGTCTGAAATGCCAAATATAATGTCACAAATGCCAATTTTAGTGCCTGAAATGCCGATTATAGTGCCTGAAATGCCAAATATAATGTTTCAAATGCCAATTTTAGTGCCTGAAATGCCAAATATAATGTCAAAAATGCCAATTTTAGTGCCTGAAATGCCAAATATTATGTCACAAATGCCAATTTTAGTGCCTGAAATGCCAAATATTATGTCTCAAATGCCAATATTAGTGCCTGAAATGCCAAATATAATGTCACAAATGCCAATTTTAGTGATTGAAATGCCAATTTTAGTGTCTGAAATGCCAAATATAATGTCACAAATGCCAATTTTAGTGCCTGAAATGCCGATTATAGTGCCTGAAATGCCAAATATAATGTTTCAAATGCCAATTTTAGTGCCTGAAATGCCAAATATAATGTCAAAAATGCCAATTTTAGTGCCTGAAATGCCAAATATTATGTCACAAATGCCAATTTTAGTGCCTGAAATGCCAAATATTATGTCTCAAATGCCAATTTTAGTGCCTGAAATGCCAATTATAGTGCCTGAAATGCCAAATATTATGTCTCAAATGCCAATTTTAGTGCCTGAAATGCCAATTATAGTGCCTGAAATGCCAAATATTATGTCTCAAATGCCAATTTTAGTGCCTGAAATGCCAAATATAATGTCACAAATGCCAATTATAGTGCCTGAAATGCCAAATATTATGTCTCAAATGCCAATTTTAGTGCCTGAAATGCCAATTATAGTGCCTGAAATGCCAAATATTATGTCTCAAATGCCAATTTTAGTGCCTGAAATGCCAAATATAATGTCACAAATGCCAATTTTAGTGCCTGAAATGCCAAATATAATGTCACAAATGCCAATTTTAGTGCCTGAAATGCCAATTTTAGTGTCTGAAATGCCAAATATAATGTCACAAATGCCAATTTTAGTGCCTGAAATGCCGATTATAGTGCCTGAAATGCCAAATATAATGTCAAAAATGCCAATTTTAGTGCCTGAAATGCCAAATATAATGTCACAAATGCCAATTTTAGTGCCTGAAATACCAAATATTATGTCTCAAATGCCAATATTAGTGCCTGAAATGCCAAATATAATGTCACAAATGCCAATTTTAGTGATTGAAATGCCAATTTTAGTGTCTGAAATGCCAAATATAATGTCACAAATGCCAATTTTAGTGCCTGAAATGCCGATTATAGTGCCTGAAATGCCAAATATAATGTTTCAAATGCCAATTTTAGTGCCTGAAATGCCAAATATAATGTCAAAAATGCCAATTTTAGTGCCTGAAATGCCAAATATTATGTCACAAATGCCAATTTTAGTGCCTGAAATGCCAAATATTATGTCTCAAATGCCAATATTAGTGCCTGAAATGCCAAATATAATGTCACAAATGCCAATTTTAGTGATTGAAATGCCAATTTTAGTGTCTGAAATGCCAAATATAATGTCACAAATGCCAATTTTAGTGCCTGAAATGCCGATTATAGTGCCTGAAATGCCAAATATAATGTTTCAAATGCCAATTTTAGTGCCTGAAATGCCAAATATAATGTCAAAAATGCCAATTTTAGTGCCTGAAATGCCAAATATTATGTCACAAATGCCAATTTTAGTGCCTGAAATGCCAAATATTATGTCTCAAATGCCAATTTTAGTGCCTGAAATGCCAATTATAGTGCCTGAAATGCCAAATATTATGTCTCAAATGCCAATTTTAGTGCCTGAAATGCCAATTATAGTGCCTGAAATGCCAAATATTATGTCTCAAATGCCAATTTTAGTGCCTGAAATGCCAAATATAATGTCACAAATGCCAATTATAGTGCCTGAAATGCCAAATATTATGTCTCAAATGCCAATTTTAGTGCCTGAAATGCCAATTATAGTGCCTGAAATGCCAAATATTATGTCTCAAATGCCAATTTTAGTGCCTGAAATGCCAAATATAATGTCACAAATGCCAATTTTAGTGCCTGAAATGCCAAATATAATGTCACAAATGCCAATTTTAGTGCCTGAAATGCCAATTTTAGTGTCTGAAATGCCAAATATAATGTCACAAATGCCAATTTTAGTGCCTGAAATGCCGATTATAGTGCCTGAAATGCCAAATATAATGTCAAAAATGCCAATTTTAGTGCCTGAAATGCCAAATATAATGTCACAAATGCCAATTTTAGTGCCTGAAATACCAAATATTATGTCTCAAATGCCAATATTAGTGCCTGAAATGCCAAATATAATGTCACAAATGCCAATTTTAGTGATTGAAATGCCAATTTTAGTGTCTGAAATGCCAAATATAATGTCACAAATGCCAATTTTAGTGCCTGAAATGCCGATTATAGTGCCTGAAATGCCAAATATAATGTTTCAAATGCCAATTTTAGTGCCTGAAATGCCAAATATAATGTCAAAAATGCCAATTTTAGTGCCTGAAATGCCAAATATTATGTCACAAATGCCAATTTTAGTGCCTGAAATGCCAAATATTATGTCTCAAATGCCAATATTAGTGCCTGAAATGCCAAATATAATGTCACAAATGCCAATTTTAGTGATTGAAATGCCAATTTTAGTGTCTGAAATGCCAAATATAATGTCACAAATGCCAATTTTAGTGCCTGAAATGCCGATTATAGTGCCTGAAATGCCAAATATAATGTTTCAAATGCCAATTTTAGTGCCTGAAATGCCAAATATAATGTCAAAAATGCCAATTTTAGTGCCTGAAATGCCAAATATTATGTCACAAATGCCAATTTTAGTGCCTGAAATGCCAAATATTATGTCTCAAATGCCAATTTTAGTGCCTGAAATGCCAATTATAGTGCCTGAAATGCCAAATATTATGTCTCAAATGCCAATTTTAGTGCCTGAAATGCCAATTATAGTGCCTGAAATGCCAAATATTATGTCTCAAATGCCAATTTTAGCGCCTGAAATGCCAAATATAATGTCACAAATGCCAATTATAGTGCCTGAAATGCCAAATATTATGTCTCAAATGCCAATTTTAGTGCCTGAAATGCCAATTATAGTGCCTGAAATGCCAAATATTATGTCTCAAATGCCAATTTTAGTGCCTGAAATGCCAAATATAATGTCACAAATGCCAATTTTAGTGCCTGAAATGCCAAATATAATGTCACAAATGCCAATTTTAGTGCCTGAAATGCCAATTTTAGTGTCTGAAATGCCAAATATAATGTCACAAATGCCAATTTTAGTGCCTGAAATGCCGATTATAGTGCCTGAAATGCCAAATATAATGTCAAAAATGCCAATTTTAGTGCCTGAAATGCCAAATATAATGTCACAAATGCCAATTTTAGTGCCTGAAATACCAAATATTATGTCTCAAATGCCAATATTAGTGCCTGAAATGCCAAATATAATGTCACAAATGCCAATTTTAGTGATTGAAATGCCAATTTTAGTGTCTGAAATGCCAAATATAATGTCACAAATGCCAATTTTAGTGCCTGAAATGCCGATTATAGTGCCTGAAATGCCAAATATAATGTTTCAAATGCCAATTTTAGTGCCTGAAATGCCAAATATAATGTCAAAAATGCCAATTTTAGTGCCTGAAATGCCAAATATTATGTCACAAATGCCAATTTTAGTGCCTGAAATGCCAAATATTATGTCTCAAATGCCAATATTAGTGCCTGAAATGCCAAATATAATGTCACAAATGCCAATTTTAGTGATTGAAATGCCAATTTTAGTGTCTGAAATGCCAAATATAATGTCACAAATGCCAATTTTAGTGCCTGAAATGCCGATTATAGTGCCTGAAATGCCAAATATAATGTTTCAAATGCCAATTTTAGTGCCTGAAATGCCAAATATAATGTCAAAAATGCCAATTTTAGTGCCTGAAATGCCAAATATTATGTCACAAATGCCAATTTTAGTGCCTGAAATGCCAAATATTATGTCTCAAATGCCAATTTTAGTGCCTGAAATGCCAATTATAGTGCCTGAAATGCCAAATATTATGTCTCAAATGCCAATTTTAGTGCCTGAAATGCCAATTATAGTGCCTGAAATGCCAAATATTATGTCTCAAATGCCAATTTTAGTGCCTGAAATGCCAATTATAGTGCCTTAAATGCCAAATATTATGTCTCAAATGCCAATTTTAGTGCCTGAGATGCCAAATATAATGTCACAAATGCCAATTATAGTGCCTGAAATGCCAAATATTATGTCTCAAATGCCAATTTTAGTGCCTGAAATGCCAAATATAATGTCACAAATGCCAATTTTAGTGCCTGAAATGCCAAATATAATGTCACAAATGCCAATTTTAGTGCCTGAAATGCCAATTTTAGTGTCTGAAATGCCAAATATAATGTCACAAATGCCAATTTTAGTGCCTGAAATGCCGATTATAGTGCCTGAAATGCCAAATATAATGTCAAAAATGCCAATTTTAGTGCCTGAAATGCCAAATATAATGTCACAAATGCCAATTTTAGTGCCTGAAATACCAAATATTATGTCTCAAATGCCAATATTAGTGCCTGAAATGCCAAATATAATGTCACAAATGCCAATTTTAGTGATTGAAATGCCAATTTTAGTGTCTGAAATGCCAAATATAATGTCACAAATGCCAATTTTAGTGCCTGAAATGCCGATTATAGTGCCTGAAATGCCAAATATAATGTTTCAAATGCCAATTTTAGTGCCTGAAATGCCAAATATAATGTCAAAAATGCCAATTTTAGTGCCTGAAATGCCAAATATTATGTCACAAATGCCAATTTTAGTGCCTGAAATGCCAAATATTATGTCTCAAATGCCAATATTAGTGCCTGAAATGCCAAATATAATGTCACAAATGCCAATTTTAGTGATTGAAATGCCAATTTTAGTGTCTGAAATGCCAAATATAATGTCACTAATGCCAATTTTAGTGCCTGAAATGCCGATTATAGTGCCTGAAATGCCAAATATAATGTTTCAAATGCCAATTTTAGTGCCTGAAATGCCAAATATAATGTCAAAAATGCCAATTTTAGTGCCTGAAATGCCAAATATTATGTCACAAATGCCAATTTTAGTGCCTGAAATGCCAAATATTATGTCTCAAATGCCAATTTTAGTGCCTGAAATGCCAATTATAGTGCCTGAAATGCCAAATATTATGTCTCAAATGCCAATTTTAGTGCCTGAAATGCCAATTATAGTGCCTGAAATGCCAAATATTATGTCTCAAATGCCAATTTTAGTGCCTGAAATGCCAAATATAATGTCACAAATGCCAATTATAGTGCCTGAAATGCCAAATATTATGTCTCAAATGCCAATTTTAGTGCCTGAAATGCCAATTATAGTGCCTGAAATGCCAAATATTATGTCTCAAATGCCAATTTTAGTGCCTGAAATGCCAAATATAATGTCACAAATGCCAATTTTAGTGCCTGAAATGCCAAATATAATGTCACAAATGCCAATTTTAGTGCCTGAAATGCCAATTTTAGTGTCTGAAATGCCAAATATAATGTCACAAATGCCAATTTTAGTGCCTGAAATGCCGATTATAGTGCCTGAAATGCCAAATATAATGTCAAAAATGCCAATTTTAGTGCCTGAAATGCCAAATATAATGTCACAAATGCCAATTTTAGTGCCTGAAATACCAAATATTATGTCTCAAATGCCAATATTAGTGCCTGAAATGCCAAATATAATGTCACAAATGCCAATTTTAGTGATTGAAATGCCAATTTTAGTGTCTGAAATGCCAAATATAATGTCACAAATGCCAATTTTAGTGCCTGAAATGCCGATTATAGTGCCTGAAATGCCAAATATAATGTTTCAAATGCCAATTTTAGTGCCTGAAATGCCAAATATAATGTCAAAAATGCCAATTTTAGTGCCTGAAATGCCAAATATTATGTCACAAATGCCAATTTTAGTGCCTGAAATGCCAAATATTATGTCTCAAATGCCAATATTAGTGCCTGAAATGCCAAATATAATGTCACAAATGCCAATTTTAGTGATTGAAATGCCAATTTTAGTGTCTGAAATGCCAAATATAATGTCACAAATGCCAATTTTAGTGCCTGAAATGCCGATTATAGTGCCTGAAATGCCAAATATAATGTTTCAAATGCCAATTTTAGTGCCTGAAATGCCAAATATAATGTCAAAAATGCCAATTTTAGTGCCTGAAATGCCAAATATTATGTCACAAATGCCAATTTTAGTGCCTGAAATGCCAAATATTATGTCTCAAATGCCAATTTTAGTGCCTGAAATGCCAATTATAGTGCCTGAAATGCCAAATATTATGTCTCAAATGCCAATTTTAGTGCCTGAAATGCCAATTATAGTGCCTGAAATGCCAAATATTATGTCTCAAATGCCAATTTTAGTGCCTGAAATGCCAAATATAATGTCACAAATGCCAATTATAGTGCCTGAAATGCCAAATATTATGTCTCAAATGCCAATTTTAGTGCCTGAAATGCCAATTATAGTGCCTGAAATGCCAAATATTATGTCTCAAATGCCAATTTTAGTGCCTGAAATGCCAAATATAATGTCACAAATGCCAATTTTAGTGCCTGAAATGCCAAATATAATGTCACAAATGCCAATTTTAGTGCCTGAAATGCCAATTTTAGTGTCTGAAATGCCAAATATAATGTCACAAATGCCAATTTTAGTGCCTGAAATGCCGATTATAGTGCCTGAAATGCCAAATATAATGTCAAAAATGCCAATTTTAGTGCCTGAAATGCCAAATATAATGTCACAAATGCCAATTTTAGTGCCTGAAATACCAAATATTATGTCTCAAATGCCAATATTAGTGCCTGAAATGCCAAATATAATGTCACAAATGCCAATTTTAGTGATTGAAATGCCAATTTTAGTGTCTGAAATGCCAAATATAATGTCACAAATGCCAATTTTAGTGCCTGAAATGCCGATTATAGTGCCTGAAATGCCAAATATAATGTTTCAAATGCCAATTTTAGTGCCTGAAATGCCAAATATAATGTCAAAAATGCCAATTTTAGTGCCTGAAATGCCAAATATTATGTCACAAATGCCAATTTTAGTGCCTGAAATGCCAAATATTATGTCTCAAATGCCAATATTAGTGCCTGAAATGCCAAATATAATGTCACAAATGCCAATTTTAGTGATTGAAATGCCAATTTTAGTGTCTGAAATGCCAAATATAATGTCACAAATGCCAATTTTAGTGCCTGAAATGCCGATTATAGTGCCTGAAATGCCAAATATAATGTTTCAAATGCCAATTTTAGTGCCTGAAATGCCAAATATAATGTCAAAAATGCCAATTTTAGTGCCTGAAATGCCAAATATTATGTCACAAATGCCAATTTTAGTGCCTGAAATGCCAAATATTATGTCTCAAATGCCAATTTTAGTGCCTGAAATGCCAATTATAGTGCCTGAAATGCCAAATATTATGTCTCAAATGCCAATTTTAGTGCCTGAAATGCCAATTATAGTGCCTGAAATGCCAAATATTATGTCTCAAATGCCAATTTTAGTGCCTGAAATGCCAAATATAATGTCACAAATGCCAATTATAGTGCCTGAAATGCCAAATATTATGTCTCAAATGCCAATTTTAGTGCCTGAAATGCCAATTATAGTGCCTGAAATGCCAAATATTATGTCTCAAATGCCAATTTTAGTGCCTGAAATGCCAAATATAATGTCACAAATGCCAATTTTAGTGCCTGAAATGCCAAATATAATGTCACAAATGCCAATTTTAGTGCCTGAAATGCCAATTTTAGTGTCTGAAATGCCAAATATAATGTCACAAATGCCAATTTTAGTGCCTGAAATGCCGATTATAGTGCCTGAAATGCCAAATATAATGTCAAAAATGCCAATTTTAGTGCCTGAAATGCCAAATATAATGTCACAAATGCCAATTTTAGTGCCTGAAATACCAAATATTATGTCTCAAATGCCAATATTAGTGCCTGAAATGCCAAATATAATGTCACAAATGCCAATTTTAGTGATTGAAATGCCAATTTTAGTGTCTGAAATGCCAAATATAATGTCACAAATGCCAATTTTAGTGCCTGAAATGCCGATTATAGTGCCTGAAATGCCAAATATAATGTTTCAAATGCCAATTTTAGTGCCTGAAATGCCAAATATAATGTCAAAAATGCCAATTTTAGTGCCTGAAATGCCAAATATTATGTCACAAATGCCAATTTTAGTGCCTGAAATGCCAAATATTATGTCTCAAATGCCAATATTAGTGCCTGAAATGCCAAATATAATGTCACAAATGCCAATTTTAGTGATTGAAATGCCAATTTTAGTGTCTGAAATGCCAAATATAATGTCACAAATGCCAATTTTAGTGCCTGAAATGCCGATTATAGTGCCTGAAATGCCAAATATAATGTTTCAAATGCCAATTTTAGTGCCTGAAATGCCAAATATAATGTCAAAAATGCCAATTTTAGTGCCTGAAATGCCAAATATTATGTCACAAATGCCAATTTTAGTGCCTGAAATGCCAAATATTATGTCTCAAATGCCAATTTTAGTGCCTGAAATGCCAATTATAGTGCCTGAAATGCCAAATATTATGTCTCAAATGCCAATTTTAGTGCCTGAAATGCCAATTATAGTGCCTGAAATGCCAAATATTATGTCTCAAATGCCAATTTTAGTGCCTGAAATGCCAATTATAGTGCCTTAAATGCCAAATATTATGTCTCAAATGCCAATTTTAGTGCCTGAGATGCCAAATATAATGTCACAAATGCCAATTATAGTGCCTGAAATGCCAAATATTATGTCTCAAATGCCAATTTTAGTGCCTGAAATGCCAAATATAATGTCACAAATGCCAATTTTAGTGCCTGAAATGCCAAATATAATGTCACAAATGCCAATTTTAGTGCCTGAAATGCCAATTTTAGTGTCTGAAATGCCAAATATAATGTCACAAATGCCAATTTTAGTGCCTGAAATGCCGATTATAGTGCCTGAAATGCCAAATATAATGTCAAAAATGCCAATTTTAGTGCCTGAAATGCCAAATATAATGTCACAAATGCCAATTTTAGTGCCTGAAATACCAAATATTATGTCTCAAATGCCAATATTAGTGCCTGAAATGCCAAATATAATGTCACAAATGCCAATTTTAGTGATTGAAATGCCAATTTTAGTGTCTGAAATGCCAAATATAATGTCACAAATGCCAATTTTAGTGCCTGAAATGCCGATTATAGTGCCTGAAATGCCAAATATAATGTTTCAAATGCCAATTTTAGTGCCTGAAATGCCAAATATAATGTCAAAAATGCCAATTTTAGTGCCTGAAATGCCAAATATTATGTCACAAATGCCAATTTTAGTGCCTGAAATGCCAAATATTATGTCTCAAATGCCAATATTAGTGCCTGAAATGCCAAATATAATGTCACAAATGCCAATTTTAGTGATTGAAATGCCAATTTTAGTGTCTGAAATGCCAAATATAATGTCACTAATGCCAATTTTAGTGCCTGAAATGCCGATTATAGTGCCTGAAATGCCAAATATAATGTTTCAAATGCCAATTTTAGTGCCTGAAATGCCAAATATAATGTCAAAAATGCCAATTTTAGTGCCTGAAATGCCAAATATTATGTCACAAATGCCAATTTTAGTGCCTGAAATGCCAAATATTATGTCTCAAATGCCAATTTTAGTGCCTGAAATGCCAATTATAGTGCCTGAAATGCCAAATATTATGTCTCAAATGCCAATTTTAGTGCCTGAAATGCCAATTATAGTGCCTGAAATGCCAAATATTATGTCTCAAATGCCAATTTTAGTGCCTGAAATGCCAAATATAATGTCACAAATGCCAATTATAGTGCCTGAAATGCCAAATATTATGTCTCAAATGCCAATTTTAGTGCCTGAAATGCCAATTATAGTGCCTGAAATGCCAAATATTATGTCTCAAATGCCAATTTTAGTGCCTGAAATGCCAAATATAATGTCACAAATGCCAATTTTAGTGCCTGAAATGCCAAATATAATGTCACAAATGCCAATTTTAGTGCCTGAAATGCCAATTTTAGTGTCTGAAATGCCAAATATAATGTCACAAATGCCAATTTTAGTGCCTGAAATGCCGATTATAGTGCCTGAAATGCCAAATATAATGTCAAAAATGCCAATTTTAGTGCCTGAAATGCCAAATATAATGTCACAAATGCCAATTTTAGTGCCTGAAATACCAAATATTATGTCTCAAATGCCAATATTAGTGCCTGAAATGCCAAATATAATGTCACAAATGCCAATTTTAGTGATTGAAATGCCAATTTTAGTGTCTGAAATGCCAAATATAATGTCACAAATGCCAATTTTAGTGCCTGAAATGCCGATTATAGTGCCTGAAATGCCAAATATAATGTTTCAAATGCCAATTTTAGTGCCTGAAATGCCAAATATAATGTCAAAAATGCCAATTTTAGTGCCTGAAATGCCAAATATTATGTCACAAATGCCAATTTTAGTGCCTGAAATGCCAAATATTATGTCTCAAATGCCAATATTAGTGCCTGAAATGCCAAATATAATGTCACAAATGCCAATTTTAGTGATTGAAATGCCAATTTTAGTGTCTGAAATGCCAAATATAATGTCACAAATGCCAATTTTAGTGCCTGAAATGCCGATTATAGTGCCTGAAATGCCAAATATAATGTTTCAAATGCCAATTTTAGTGCCTGAAATGCCAAATATAATGTCAAAAATGCCAATTTTAGTGCCTGAAATGCCAAATATTATGTCACAAATGCCAATTTTAGTGCCTGAAATGCCAAATATTATGTCTCAAATGCCAATTTTAGTGCCTGAAATGCCAATTATAGTGCCTGAAATGCCAAATATTATGTCTCAAATGCCAATTTTAGTGCCTGAAATGCCAATTATAGTGCCTGAAATGCCAAATATTATGTCTCAAATGCCAATTTTAGTGCCTGAAATGCCAAATATAATGTCACAAATGCCAATTATAGTGCCTGAAATGCCAAATATTATGTCTCAAATGCCAATTTTAGTGCCTGAAATGCCAATTATAGTGCCTGAAATGCCAAATATTATGTCTCAAATGCCAATTTTAGTGCCTGAAATGCCAAATATAATGTCACAAATGCCAATTTTAGTGCCTGAAATGCCAAATATAATGTCACAAATGCCAATTTTAGTGCCTGAAATGCCAATTTTAGTGTCTGAAATGCCAAATATAATGTCACAAATGCCAATTTTAGTGCCTGAAATGCCGATTATAGTGCCTGAAATGCCAAATATAATGTCAAAAATGCCAATTTTAGTGCCTGAAATGCCAAATATAATGTCACAAATGCCAATTTTAGTGCCTGAAATACCAAATATTATGTCTCAAATGCCAATATTAGTGCCTGAAATGCCAAATATAATGTCACAAATGCCAATTTTAGTGATTGAAATGCCAATTTTAGTGTCTGAAATGCCAAATATAATGTCACAAATGCCAATTTTAGTGCCTGAAATGCCGATTATAGTGCCTGAAATGCCAAATATAATGTTTCAAATGCCAATTTTAGTGCCTGAAATGCCAAATATAATGTCAAAAATGCCAATTTTAGTGCCTGAAATGCCAAATATTATGTCACAAATGCCAATTTTAGTGCCTGAAATGCCAAATATTATGTCTCAAATGCCAATATTAGTGCCTGAAATGCCAAATATAATGTCACAAATGCCAATTTTAGTGATTGAAATGCCAATTTTAGTGTCTGAAATGCCAAATATAATGTCACAAATGCCAATTTTAGTGCCTGAAATGCCGATTATAGTGCCTGAAATGCCAAATATAATGTTTCAAATGCCAATTTTAGTGCCTGAAATGCCAAATATAATGTCAAAAATGCCAATTTTAGTGCCTGAAATGCCAAATATTATGTCACAAATGCCAATTTTAGTGCCTGAAATGCCAAATATTATGTCTCAAATGCCAATTTTAGTGCCTGAAATGCCAATTATAGTGCCTGAAATGCCAAATATTATGTCTCAAATGCCAATTTTAGTGCCTGAAATGCCAATTATAGTGCCTGAAATGCCAAATATTATGTCTCAAATGCCAATTTTAGTGCCTGAAATGCCAAATATAATGTCACAAATGCCAATTATAGTGCCTGAAATGCCAAATATTATGTCTCAAATGCCAATTTTAGTGCCTGAAATGCCAATTATAGTGCCTGAAATGCCAAATATTATGTCTCAAATGCCAATTTTAGTGCCTGAAATGCCAAATATAATGTCACAAATGCCAATTTTAGTGCCTGAAATGCCAAATATAATGTCACAAATGCCAATTTTAGTGCCTGAAATGCCAATTTTAGTGTCTGAAATGCCAAATATAATGTCACAAATGCCAATTTTAGTGCCTGAAATGCCGATTATAGTGCCTGAAATGCCAAATATAATGTCAAAAATGCCAATTTTAGTGCCTGAAATGCCAAATATAATGTCACAAATGCCAATTTTAGTGCCTGAAATACCAAATATTATGTCTCAAATGCCAATATTAGTGCCTGAAATGCCAAATATAATGTCACAAATGCCAATTTTAGTGATTGAAATGCCAATTTTAGTGTCTGAAATGCCAAATATAATGTCACAAATGCCAATTTTAGTGCCTGAAATGCCGATTATAGTGCCTGAAATGCCAAATATAATGTTTCAAATGCCAATTTTAGTGCCTGAAATGCCAAATATAATGTCAAAAATGCCAATTTTAGTGCCTGAAATGCCAAATATTATGTCACAAATGCCAATTTTAGTGCCTGAAATGCCAAATATTATGTCTCAAATGCCAATATTAGTGCCTGAAATGCCAAATATAATGTCACAAATGCCAATTTTAGTGATTGAAATGCCAATTTTAGTGTCTGAAATGCCAAATATAATGTCACAAATGCCAATTTTAGTGCCTGAAATGCCGATTATAGTGCCTGAAATGCCAAATATAATGTTTCAAATGCCAATTTTAGTGCCTGAAATGCCAAATATAATGTCAAAAATGCCAATTTTAGTGCCTGAAATGCCAAATATTATGTCACAAATGCCAATTTTAGTGCCTGAAATGCCAAATATTATGTCTCAAATGCCAATTTTAGTGCCTGAAATGCCAATTATAGTGCCTGAAATGCCAAATATTATGTCTCAAATGCCAATTTTAGTGCCTGAAATGCCAATTATAGTGCCTGAAATGCCAAATATTATGTCTCAAATGCCAATTTTAGTGCCTGAAATGCCAAATATAATGTCACAAATGCCAATTATAGTGCCTGAAATGCCAAATATAATGTCACAAATGCCAATTTTAGTGCCTGAAATGCCGATTATAGTGCCTGAAATGCCAAATATAATGTCAAAAATGCCAATTATAGTGCCTGAAATGCCAAATATTACGTCACAAATGCGAATTTTAGTGCCTGAAATGCCAAATATAATGTCACAAATGCAAATTTTTGTGTCTGAAATGCCAATTATAGTGTCTAAAATGCCAAATATTATGTCACAAATGCCAAATATAATGTCACAAATGCCAATTTTAGTGCCTGAAATGCCAAATATTATGTCTCAAATGCCAATTTTAGTGCCTGAAATGCCAATTATAGTGCCTGAAATGCCAAATATTATGTCTCAAATGCCAATTTTAGTGCCTGAAATGCCAAATATAATGTCACAAATGCCAATTATAGTGCCTGAAATGCCAAATATAATGTCACAAATGCCAATTTTAGTGCCTGAAATGCCGATTATAGTGCCTGAAATGCCAAATATAATGTCAAAAATGCCAATTATAGTGCCTGAAATGCCAAATATTACGTCACAAATGCGAATTTTAGTGCCTGAAATGCCAAATATAATGTCACAAATGCAAATTTTTGTGTCTGAAATGCCAATTATAGTGTCTAAAATGCCAAATATTATGTCACAAATGCCAAATATAATGTCACAAATGCCAATTTTAGTGCCTGAAATGCCAAATATTATGTCTCAAATGCCAATTTTAGTGCCTGAAATGCCAATTATAGTGCCTGAAATGCCAAATATTATGTCTCAAATGCCAATTTTAGTGCCTGAAATGCCAAATATTATGTCACAAATTTCAATTTTAGTGCCTGAAATGCCAAATATAATGTCACAAATGCCAATTTTATTGCCTGAAATGCCGATTATAGTGCCTGAAATGCCAGATATTATGTCTCAAATGCCAATTTTAGTGCCTGAAATGCCAAATATAATGTCACAAATGCCAATTTTAGTGCCTGAAAAGCCAATTATAGTGCCTGAAATGCCAAATATTATGTCTCAAAAGCCAATTTTAGTGCCTGACAACCGATTATAGTGCCTGAAATGCCAAATATAATGTCACAAATGCCAATTTTAGTGCCTGAAATGCCAATTTTAGTGCCTGAAATGCCAAATATAATGTCACAAATGCCAATTTTAGTGCCTGAAATGCCGATTATAGTGCCTGAAATGCCAAATATAATGTCAAAAATGCCAATTTTAGTGCCTGAAATGCCAAATATAATGTCACAAATGCCAATTTTAGTGCCTGAAATACCAAATATTATGTCTCAAATGCCAATATTAGTGCCTGAAATGCCAAATATAATGTCACAAATGCCAATTTTAGTGATTGAAATGCCAATTTTAGTGTCTGAAATGCCAAATATAATGTCACAAATGCCAATTTTAGTGCCTGAAATGCCGATTATAGTGCCTGAAATGCCAAATATAATGTTTCAAATGCCAATTTTAGTGCCTGAAATGCCAAATATAATGTCAAAAATGCCAATTTTAGTGCCTGAAATGCCAAATATTATGTCACAAATGCCAATTTTAGTGCCTGAAATGCCAAATATTATGTCTCAAATGCCAATATTAGTGCCTGAAATGCCAAATATAATGTCACAAATGCCAATTTTAGTGATTGAAATGCCAATTTTAGTGTCTGAAATGCCAAATATAATGTCACAAATGCCAATTTTAGTGCCTGAAATGCCGATTATAGTGCCTGAAATGCCAAATATAATGTTTCAAATGCCAATTTTAGTGCCTGAAATGCCAAATATAATGTCAAAAATGCCAATTTTAGTGCCTGAAATGCCAAATATTATGTCACAAATGCCAATTTTAGTGCCTGAAATGCCAAATATTATGTCTCAAATGCCAATTTTAGTGCCTGAAATGCCAATTATAGTGCCTGAAATGCCAAATATTATGTCTCAAATGCCAATTTTAGTGCCTGAAATGCCAAATATAATGTCACAAATGCCAATTTTAGTGCCTGAAATGCCAATTATAGTGCCTGAAATGCCAAATATTATGTCTCAAAAGCCAATTTTAGTGCCTGAAATGCCGATTATAGTGCCTGAAATGCCAAATATTATGTCTCAAATGCCAATTTTAGTGCCTGAAATGCCAAATATTACGTCACAAATGCGAATTTTACTGCCTGAAATGCCAAATATAATGTCACAAATGCAAATTTTTGTGTCTGAAATGCCAATTATAGTGTCTAAAATGCCAAATATTATGTCACAAATGCCAAATATAATGTCACAAATGCCAATTTTAGTGCCTGAAATGCCAAATATTATGTCTCAAATGCCAATTTTAGTGCCTGAAATGCCAATTATAGTGCCTGAAATGCCAAATATTATGTCTCAAATGCCAATTTTAGTGCCTGAAATGCCAAATATTATGTCACAAATTTCAATTTTAGTGCCTGAAATGCCAAATATAATGTCACAAATGCCAATTTTATTGCCTGAAATGCCGATTATAGTGCCTGAAATGCCAGATATTATGTCTCAAATGCCAATTTTAGTGCCTGAAATGCCAAATATAATGTCACAAATGCCAATTTTAGTGCCTGAAATGCCAATTATAGTGCCTGAAATGCCAAATATTATGTCTCAAAAGCCAATTTTAGTGCCTGAAAACCGATTATAGTGCCTGAAATGCCAAATATAATGTCACAAATGCCAATTTTAGTGCCTGAAATGCCAATTTTAGTGCCTGAAATGCCAAATATAATGTCACAAATGCCAATTTTAGTGCCTGAAATGCCGATTATAGTGCCTGAAATGCCAAATATAATGTCAAAAATGCCAATTTTAGTGCCTGAAATGCCAAATATAATGTCACAAATGCCAATTTTAGTGCCTGAAATACCAAATATTATGTCTCAAATGCCAATATTAGTGCCTGAAATGCCAAATATAATGTCACAAATGCCAATTTTAGTGATTGAAATGCCAATTTTAGTGTCTGAAATGCCAAATATAATGTCACAAATGCCAATTTTAGTGCCTGAAATGCCGATTATAGTGCCTGAAATGCCAAATATAATGTTTCAAATGCCAATTTTAGTGCCTGAAATGCCAAATATAATGTCAAAAATGCCAATTTTAGTGCCTGAAATGCCAAATATTATGTCACAAATGCCAATTTTATTGCCTGAAATGCCGATTATAGTGCCTGAAATGCCAGATATTATGTCTCAAATGCCAATTTTAGTGCCTGAAATGCCAAATATAATGTCACAAATGCCAATTTTAGTGCCTGAAATGCCAATTATAGTGCCTGAAATGCCAAATATTATGTCTCAAAAGCCAATTTTAGTGCCTGAAAACCGATTATAGTGCCTGAAATGCCAAATATAATGTCACAAATGCCAATTTTAGTGCCTGAAATGCCAATTTTAGTGCCTGAAATGCCAAATATAATGTCACAAATGCCAATTTTAGTGCCTGAAATGCCGATTATAGTGCCTGAAATGCCAAATATAATGTCAAAAATGCCAATTTTAGTGCCTGAAATGCCAAATATAATGTCACAAATGCCAATTTTAGTGCCTGAAATACCAAATATTATGTCTCAAATGCCAATATTAGTGCCTGAAATGCCAAATATAATGTCACAAATGCCAATTTTAGTGATTGAAATGCCAATTTTAGTGTCTGAAATGCCAAATATAATGTCACAAATGCCAATTTTAGTGCCTGAAATGCCGATTATAGTGCCTGAAATGCCAAATATAATGTTTCAAATGCCAATTTTAGTACCTGAAATGCCAAATATAATGTCAAAAATGCCAATTTTAGTGCCTGAAATGCCAAATATTATGTCACAAATGCCAATTTTAGTGCCTGAAATGCCAAGTATTATGTCTCAAATGCCAATATTAGTGCCTGAAATGCCAAATATAATGTCACAAATGCCAATTTTAGTGATTGAAATGCCAATTTTAGTGTCTGAAATGCCAAATATAATGTCACAAATGCCAATTTTAGTGCCTGAAATGCCGATTATAGTGCCTGAAATGCCAAATATAATGTTTCAAATGCCAATTTTAGTGCCTGAAATGCCAAATATAATGTCAAAAATGCCAATTTTAGTGCCTGAAATGCCAAATATTATGTCACAAATGCCAATTTTAGTGCCTGAAATGCCAAATATTATGTCTCAAATGCCAATTTTAGTGCCTGAAATGCCAATTATAGTGCCTGAAATGCCAAATATTATGTCTCAAATGCCAATTTTAGTGCCTGAAATGCCAAATATAATGTCACAAATGCCAATTTTAGTGCCTGAAATGCCAATTATAGTGCCTGAAATGCCAAATATTATGTCTCAAAAGCCAATTTTAGTGCCTGTAATGCCGATTATAGTGCCTGAAATGCCCAATATTATGTCTCAAATGCCAATTTTAGTGCCTGAAATGCCAAATATAATGTCACAAATGCCAATTTTAGTGCCTGAAATGCCAAATATTATGTCACAAATGCCAATTTTAGTGCCTGAAATGCCAAATATTATGTCTCAAATGCCAATTTTAGTCCCTGAAATGCCAAATATAATGTCACAAATGCCAATTTTAGTGCCTGAAATGCCAATTATAGTGCCTGAAATGCCAAATATTATATCTCAAATGCCAATTTTAGTGCCTGAAATGCCAATTATAGTGCCTGAAATGCCAAATATTATGTCTCAAATGCCAATTTTAGTGCCTGAAATGCCAAATATTACGTCACAAATGCCAATTTTAGTGCCTGAAATGCCAAATATAATGTCACAAATGCAAATTTTTGTGTCTGAAATGCCAATTATAGTGTCTAAAATGCCAAATATTATGTCACAAATGCCAAATATAATGTCACAAATGCCAATTTTTGTGCCTGAAATGCCAAATATTATGTCTCAAATGCCAATTTTAGTGCCTGAAATGCCAATTATAGTGCCTGAAATGCCAAATATTATGTCTCAAATGCCAATTTTAGTGCCTGAAATGCCAAATATAATGTCACAAATGCCAATTATAGTGCCTGAAATGCCAAATATTATGTCTCAAATGCCAATTTTAGTGCCTGAAATGCCAATTATAGTGCCTGAAATGCCAAATATTATGTCTCAAATGCCAATTTTAGTGTCTGAAATGCCAAATATAATGTCACAAATGCCAATTTTAGTGCCTGAAATGCCAATTATAGTGCCTGAAATGCCAAATATTATGTCTCAAATGCCAATTTTAGTGCCTGAAATGCCAATTATAGTGCCTGAAATGCCAAATATTATATCTCAAATGCCAATTTTAGTGCCTGAAATGCCAATTATAGTGCCTGAAATGCCAAATATTATGTCTCAAATGCCAATTTTAGTGCCTGAAATGCCAAATATTACGTCACAAATGCGAATTTTAGTGCCTGAAATGCCAAATATAATGTCACAAATGCAAATTTTTGTGTCTGAAATGCCAATTATAGTGTCTAAAATGCCAAATATTATGTCACAAATGCCAAATATAATGTCACAAATGCCAATTTTAGTGCCTGAAATGCCAAATATTATGTCTCAAATGCCAATTTTAGTGCCTGAAATGCCAATTATAGTGCCTGAAATGCCAAATATTATGTCTCAAATGCCAATTTTAGTGCCTGAAATGCCAAATATTATGTCACAAATTTCAATTTTAGTGCCTGAAATGCCAAATATAATGTCACAAATGCCAATTTTATTGCCTGAAATGCCGATTATAGTGCCTGAAATGCCAGATATTATGTCTCAAATGCCAATTTTAGTGCCTGAAATGCCAAATATAATGTCACAAATGCCAATTTTAGTGCCTGAAATGCCAATTATAGTGCCTGAAATGCCAAATATTATGTCTCAAAAGCCAATTTTAGTGCCTGAAAACCGATTATAGTGCCTGAAATGCCAAATATTATGTCTCAAATGCCAATTTTAGTGCCTGAAATGCCAAATATAATGTCACAAATGCCAATTTTAGTGCCTGAAATGCCAATTTTAGTGCCTGAAATGCCAAATATAATGTCACAAATGCCAATTTTAGTGCCTGAAATGCCGATTATAGTGCCTGAAATGCCAAATATAATGTCAAAAATGCCAATTTTAGTGCCTGAAATGCCAAATATAATGTCACAAATGCCAATTTTAGTGCCTGAAATACCAAATATTATGTCTCAAATGCCAATATTAGTGCCTGAAATGCCAAATATAATGTCACAAATGCCAATTTTAGTGATTGAAATGCCAATTTTAGTGTCTGAAATGCCAAATATAATGTCACAAATGCCAATTTTAGTGCCTGAAATGCCGATTATAGTGCCTGAAATGCCAAATATAATGTTTCAAATGCCAATTTTAGTGCCTGAAATGCCAAATATAATGTCAAAAATGCCAATTTTAGTGCCTGAAATGCCAAATATTATGTCACAAATGCCAATTTTAGTGCCTGAAATGCCAAATATTATGTCTCAAATGCCAATATTAGTGCCTGAAATGCCAAATATAATGTCACAAATGCCAATTTTAGTGATTGAAATGCCAATTTTAGTGTCTGAAATGCCAAATATAATGTCACAAATGCCAATTTTAGTGCCTGAAATGCCGATTATAGTGCCTGAAATGCCAAATATAATGTTTCAAATGCCAATTTTAGTGCCTGAAATGCCAAATATAATGTCAAAAATGCCAATTTTAGTGCCTGAAATGCCAAATATTATGTCACAAATGCCAATTTTAGTGCCTGAAATGCCAAATATTATGTCTCAAATGCCAATTTTAGTGCCTGAAATGCCAATTATAGTGCCTGAAATGCCAAATATTATGTCTCAAATGCCAATTTTAGTGTCTGAAATGCCAAATATAATGTCACAAATGCCAATTTTAGTGCCTGAAATGCCGATTATAGTGCCTGAAATGCCAAATATAATGTTTCAAATGCCAATTTTAGTGCCTGAAATGCCAAATATAATGTCAAAAATGCCAATTTTAGTGCCTGAAATGCCAAATATTATGTCACAAATGCCAATTTTATTGCCTGAAATGCCGATTATAGTGCCTGAAATGCCAGATATTATGTCTCAAATGCCAATTTTAGTGCCTGAAATGCCAAATATAATGTCACAAATGCCAATTTTAGTGCCTGAAATGCCAATTATAGTGCCTGAAATGCCAAATATTATGTCTCAAAAGCCAATTTTAGTGCCTGAAAACCGATTATAGTGCCTGAAATGCCAAATATAATGTCACAAATGCCAATTTTAGTGCCTGAAATGCCAATTTTAGTGCCTGAAATGCCAAATATAATGTCACAAATGCCAATTTTAGTGCCTGAAATGCCGATTATAGTGCCTGAAATGCCAAATATAATGTCAAAAATGCCAATTTTAGTGCCTGAAATGCCAAATATAATGTCACAAATGCCAATTTTAGTGCCTGAAATACCAAATATTATGTCTCAAATGCCAATATTAGTGCCTGAAATGCCAAATATAATGTCACAAATGCCAATTTTAGTGATTGAAATGCCAATTTTAGTGTCTGAAATGCCAAATATAATGTCACAAATGCCAATTTTAGTGCCTGAAATGCCGATTATAGTGCCTGAAATGCCAAATATAATGTTTCAAATGCCAATTTTAGTACCTGAAATGCCAAATATAATGTCAAAAATGCCAATTTTAGTGCCTGAAATGCCAAATATTATGTCACAAATGCCAATTTTAGTGCCTGAAATGCCAAGTATTATGTCTCAAATGCCAATATTAGTGCCTGAAATGCCAAATATAATGTCACAAATGCCAATTTTAGTGATTGAAATGCCAATTTTAGTGTCTGAAATGCCAAATATAATGTCACAAATGCCAATTTTAGTGCCTGAAATGCCGATTATAGTGCCTGAAATGCCAAATATAATGTTTCAAATGCCAATTTTAGTGCCTGAAATGCCAAATATAATGTCAAAAATGCCAATTTTAGTGCCTGAAATGCCAAATATTATGTCACAAATGCCAATTTTAGTGCCTGAAATGCCAAATATTATGTCTCAAATGCCAATTTTAGTGCCTGAAATGCCAATTATAGTGCCTGAAATGCCAAATATTATGTCTCAAATGCCAATTTTAGTGCCTGAAATGCCAAATATAATGTCACAAATGCCAATTTTAGTGCCTGAAATGCCAATTATAGTGCCTGAAATGCCAAATATTATGTCTCAAAAGCCAATTTTAGTGCCTGTAATGCCGATTATAGTGCCTGAAATGCCCAATATTATGTCTCAAATGCCAATTTTAGTGCCTGAAATGCCAAATATAATGTCACAAATGCCAATTTTAGTGCCTGAAATGCCAAATATTATGTCACAAATGCCAATTTTAGTGCCTGAAATGCCAAATATTATGTCTCAAATGCCAATTTTAGTCCCTGAAATGCCAAATATAATGTCACAAATGCCAATTTTAGTGCCTGAAATGCCAATTATAGTGCCTGAAATGCCAAATATTATATCTCAAATGCCAATTTTAGTGCCTGAAATGCCAATTATAGTGCCTGAAATGCCAAATATTATGTCTCAAATGCCAATTTTAGTGCCTGAAATGCCAAATATTACGTCACAAATGCCAATTTTAGTGCCTGAAATGCCAAATATAATGTCACAAATGCAAATTTTTGTGTCTGAAATGCCAATTATAGTGTCTAAAATGCCAAATATTATGTCACAAATGCCAAATATAATGTCACAAATGCCAATTTTTGTGCCTGAAATGCCAAATATTATGTCTCAAATGCCAATTTTAGTGCCTGAAATGCCAATTATAGTGCCTGAAATGCCAAATATTATGTCTCAAATGCCAATTTTTGTGCCTGAAATGCCAAATATAATGTCACAAATGCCAATTATAGTGCCTGAAATGCCAAATATTATGTCTCAAATGCCAATTTTAGTGCCTGAAATGCCAATTATAGTGCCTGAAATGCCAAATATTATGTCTCAAATGCCAATTTTAGTGTCTGAAATGCCAAATATAATGTCACAAATGCCAATTTTAGTGCCTGAAATGCCAATTATAGTGCCTGAAATGCCAAATATTATGTCTCAAATGCCAATTTTAGTGCCTGAAATGCCAATTATAGTGCCTGAAATGCCAAATATTATATCTCAAATGCCAATTTTAGTGCCTGAAATGCCAATTATAGTGCCTGAAATGCCAAATATTATGTCTCAAATGCCAATTTTAGTGCCTGAAATGCCAAATATTACGTCACAAATGCGAATTTTAGTGCCTGAAATGCCAAATATAATGTCACAAATGCAAATTTTTGTGTCTGAAATGCCAATTATAGTGTCTAAAATGCCAAATATTATGTCACAAATGCCAAATATAATGTCACAAATGCCAATTTTAGTGCCTGAAATGCCAAATATTATGTCTCAAATGCCAATTTTAGTGCCTGAAATGCCAATTATAGTGCCTGAAATGCCAAATATTATGTCTCAAATGCCAATTTTAGTGCCTGAAATGCCAAATATTATGTCACAAATTTCAATTTTAGTGCCTGAAATGCCAAATATAATGTCACAAATGCCAATTTTATTGCCTGAAATGCCGATTATAGTGCCTGAAATGCCAGATATTATGTCTCAAATGCCAATTTTAGTGCCTGAAATGCCAAATATAATGTCACAAATGCCAATTTTAGTGCCTGAAATGCCAATTATAGTGCCTGAAATGCCAAATATTATGTCTCAAAAGCCAATTTTAGTGCCTGAAAACCGATTATAGTGCCTGAAATGCCAAATATTATGTCTCAAATGCCAATTTTAGTGCCTGAAATGCCAAATATAATGTCACAAATGCCAATTTTAGTGCCTGAAATGCCAATTTTAGTGCCTGAAATGCCAAATATAATGTCACAAATGCCAATTTTAGTGCCTGAAATGCCGATTATAGTGCCTGAAATGCCAAATATAATGTCAAAAATGCCAATTTTAGTGCCTGAAATGCCAAATATAATGTCACAAATGCCAATTTTAGTGCCTGAAATACCAAATATTATGTCTCAAATGCCAATATTAGTGCCTGAAATGCCAAATATAATGTCACAAATGCCAATTTTAGTGATTGAAATGCCAATTTTAGTGTCTGAAATGCCAAATATAATGTCACAAATGCCAATTTTAGTGCCTGAAATGCCGATTATAGTGCCTGAAATGCCAAATATAATGTTTCAAATGCCAATTTTAGTGCCTGAAATGCCAAATATAATGTCAAAAATGCCAATTTTAGTGCCTGAAATGCCAAATATTATGTCACAAATGCCAATTTTAGTGCCTGAAATGCCAAATATTATGTCTCAAATGCCAATATTAGTGCCTGAAATGCCAAATATAATGTCACAAATGCCAATTTTAGTGATTGAAATGCCAATTTTAGTGTCTGAAATGCCAAATATAATGTCACAAATGCCAATTTTAGTGCCTGAAATGCCGATTATAGTGCCTGAAATGCCAAATATAATGTTTCAAATGCCAATTTTAGTGCCTGAAATGCCAAATATAATGTCAAAAATGCCAATTTTAGTGCCTGAAATGCCAAATATTATGTCACAAATGCCAATTTTAGTGCCTGAAATGCCAAATATTATGTCTCAAATGCCAATTTTAGTGCCTGAAATGCCAATTATAGTGCCTGAAATGCCAAATATTATGTCTCAAATGCCAATTTTAGTGCCTGAAATGCCAAATATAATGTCACAAATGCCAATTTTAGTGCCTGAAATGCCAATTATAGTGCCTGAAATGCCAAATATTATGTCTCAAAAGCCAATTTTAGTGCCTGAAATGCCGATTATAGTGCCTGAAATGCCAAATATTATGTCTCAAATGCCAATTTTAGTGCCTGAAATGCCAAATATAATGTCACAAATGCCAATTTTAGTGCCTGAAATGCCAAATATTATGTCACAAATGCCAATTTTAGTGCCTGAAATGCCAAATATTATGTCTCAAATGCCAATTTTAGTCCCTGAAATGCCAAATATAATGTCACAAATGCCAATTTTAGTGCCTGAAATGCCAATTATAGTGCCTGAAATGCCAAATATTATATCTCAAATGCCAATTTTAGTGCCTGAAATGCCAATTATAGTGCCTGAAATGCCAAATATTATGTCTCAAATGCCAATTTTAGTGCCTGAAATGCCAAATATTACGTCACAAATGCCAATTTTAGTGCCTGAAATGCCAAATATAATGTCACAAATGCAAATTTTTGTGTCTGAAATGCCAATTATAGTGTCTAAAATGCCAAATATTATGTCACAAATGCCAAATATAATGTCACAAATGCCAATTTTTGTGCCTGAAATGCCAAATATTATGTCTCAAATGCCAATTTTAGTGCCTGAAATGCCAATTATAGTGCCTGAAATGCCAAATATTATGTCTCAAATGCCAATTTTAGTGCCTGTAATGCCAAATATAATGTCACAAATGCCAATTATAGTGCCTGAAATGCCAAATATTATGTCTCAAATGCCAATTTTAGTGCCTGAAATGCCAATTATAGTGCCTGAAATGCCAAATATTATGTCTCAAATGCCAACTTTAGTGTCTGAAATGCCAAATATAATGTCACAAATGCCAATTTTAGTGCCTGAAATGCCAATTATAGTGCCTGAAATGCCAAATATTATGTCTCAAATGCCAATTTTAGTGCCTGAAATGCCGATTATAGTGCCTGAAATGCCAAATATTATGTCTCAAATGCCAATTTTAGTGATTGAAATGCCAATTTTAGTGCCTGAAATGCCAAATATAATGTCACAAATGCCAATTTTAGTGCCTGAAATGCCGATTATAGTGCCTGAAATGCCAATTTTAGTGCCTGAAATGCCAAATATTATGTCACAAATGCCAATTTTAGTACTTGAAATGCCAAATATAATGTCACAAATGCCAATTTTAGTGCCTGAAATGCCGATTATAGTGCCTGAAATGCCAAATATTATGTCTCAAATGCCAATTTTAGTGCCTGAAATGCCAAATATAATTGTTAAAAAGAAATTTTATTTGTAATAGTTGCCACTTGAGCGCTCTGCATTGTAACATATAACAGTCTGTAATACCTTCCTACTTAGGAAAGTAGAAGTTCTTGTGCCATGTTGTATTGTTCCTAGTTAATTATATATTAAATGTTTGTTTTCTAATAATATCTTCTTATTAATACTTCCACAATTATTTCTATAGGTTATGGGCCCAGCCCCAGTTATTGGTAATTTGTTATATCGTTAGAAGTGTTTCATTTTTTGTTGTTGCAAACTATCAGAAGTCGAAATCTGAAATTGCATTTTGTGCAAGTTGAATTCTGAGTCGAATCTAAAGAATGGAAGCCGTAAGTAACACTCTGTCTATTACTAAATTACGTGGAAGTGAAAATTGGAATCTATGGAAGTTTCAAATAGAAGTTCTGTTAAAATCAAAAGGCTGGGCAAGCTGTATATTAAATGAAGTAACAGAGAAAGACAGTAACGAAAAAGTTCGAAATGATGAAAAAGGTCAAGGTCTTATCATTACACTTATTGAAGATAGAATTATATCGTATTTATTAAATTGTAAAACTGCTTTTGAAATGTGGAATAAATTGTCTAGTTTATTTGATCAACAATCGAATGTAGGAAATTATCTGTTACAAAAACAATTTTTTGAATATAAATTTAAAAATCAAGGCCTAGGAACACACATATCAGATTTAGAAAATATTGTAGCTAAATTAAAGGCTCAAAAAGAAACCATAAGTGATACAATGCTCATGACTAAAATATTGTCATCGTTGCCTCAAGAATACAAACATTTTGTATCAGCTTGGGAATCTGCTTCTGAAGATCAAAGAACATTAAATAACTTAACATCTCGTTTGTTTATTGAAGAAGGTAGATTAAAAGAAAATGATAATGCAAATGTAGATAAGGTAACTGCTTTCACAACTAAAAAATTAAATAATTATTCAAAGCATAAAAATAGATATCAAGTATCAAGTAACTTTCAAAAACATGCAAATAAAAAATTTCCTTGCCATTTCTGTGGCCGTATAGGGCACTTTATAGCTGATTGTCCCATCAAAATTCGAAAAGAAAAAAACAAACAAAATAGAAACGATAATTATCAACAAAAGAAGAAGGCAGCTTTCATTACATTAAATTTGTCTGAAATTTCAACTGATGAAGAATGTTGGATTGCGGACAGCGGAGCAAGTGACCATATGTGCATGAAAAAGGAATGGTTTATAGAATATGTTGAATTTGATAAACCTTTATTAATTAAAATTGGAGATGGTTCTTTTCTTGAAGCCTTTGGTCAAGGTACAGTTGAAATATTAGCAAACGATGAAAAAACTTACATACCTACAGATGTTATCAATGTGCTATATGCGCCAAAATTAAAATTTAATTTATTCTCAACCAGTGCAGCAACAGAACTGGGCTATAGTATGATTTATGAAAATAATGGTTGTAAAATTATGAAGAATAACTTGATCTATGCAATAGGAAATAAAAAGAAAAAACTATTTTACATGGACTTTAGGATGCCTAGCAGAACTGCGATGTGCAACAATACAAAAAGAGTTGAAAGTCTAAGAACCTACCATGAAAAATTTGTTCACCAGAATATTACTCAAGTTAAAGAAATTTTAAAATTAACTGGCACAGAATTTATTGAAGATAAAAATTTTTTCTGCGAATCCTGTATGATGGGGAAACAACATCGATTACCTTTCAAAACAAGCACATCTAGAGCTACAGAACCGGGAGAAATGCTACATATAGATCTTTGTGGCCCGATGGAGGAAAAATCTTTAGGAGGAGCTCGATATTTCTTACTCATAAAAGATGATCTTAGTCACTATAGAATGGTATATTTTGTGAAAAATAAAAGCGAAGTTAAAGATAAAATTAAAATTTGTTTGGAATACATAAAAAATAACTTAAATTTTAAAACCAAATTTATAAGATCTGATAATGGAACAGAAATTTGTAATTCTTATGTCAAAGATATAACAAATGAAGAAGGTATTATACATCAAGTTTCGTGCAAGTATACACCAGAACAAAACGGTAGAATAGAGAGAGAAATGAGAACAATTGTAGAAGCGGCTAGAACTTTAATTCACTCCAAAAACCTACCAAAATCACTTTGGGCAGAAGCAGTAAATACCGCAGTATACACAATAAATAAGACAGGTAAAAGTAGCATTGCAAACAAAACACCATTTGAAATTTGGCACAAAAAGAATATCGATATTAGTCAATTACATATTTTTGGTGAAACTGTTTTTGTTCATATACCAAAAGAAAAACGACTCAAATGGGACTCAAAGAGCAGAAAGGGCATATTTGTTGGATATAGTGAAACTTCAAAAGGTTTTAGAATTTATTTTTCTGAAAAGAATGATGTAGAAGTTGTCAGAGATGTCATTTTTAATAATCAAGAAAATCAAGTAGTTCAGTTAAGAAATAATTCAGAAGAAGAAAATAAAGAGAAAACAATATCTTTAGATTTTGAAGAAATAAATGATAGCCACAATTCGGAAGAACTGGAAAAAGAAGAAGAAGAAGAAGAAGCAAATGAAGAAAATGAAAACCAAACTAGAGAAGAGCAGGAAAAAGAACACCAGTATAATCTGAGAAATAGAAGAGAAATAAGAAAACCACCAGAGCTTGAAAACTATGTTTTGATTGGAGAATGTGAAAATTTAACAGTGTCAGAAGCCTTGGATAATCCTGATTGGAAACTTGCTATGCAGAAAGAAATTGATGCTTTATATAAAAATGAAACATGGGAAATTGTGAGTCTTCCTGAAGGCAAAGTGCCGTTAACAACCAAATGGGTGTTTCGAAAAAAATTTAACAATGATGGAACAATTGAAAAGTGTAAAGCAAGATTAGTAGTTCGAGGATTCCAGCAAATTAAAGGATTAGACTATCAAGAAACCTATGCTCCAGTTGCACAGTATGACTCCATACGATTCCTCATTGCTTATGCTGCTAAGAAAAATTTAAAAATGCTTCAGTTTGATATAAAGACCGCCTTCTTACATGGAGAATTGGATGAAGAGATTTACGTAACGCAGCCTGAAGGTTTCACACAAGATAACTGCAATGAAAACAAAGTTTGTTTACTGAAGAAAAGTCTCTATGGACTGAAACAAGCTCCTAGAAAATGGGGAGAAAAATTTAAATCGTTTATGAAAAATAACAACTTTGAAATATTGAAATCAGATTCATGTGTATTTATCAATAAATCATCTGCTATTATAATTGCTCTGTATGTGGACGATGGATTGGTGATAGGAAAAAATCTATATAAAATGCAGAAATTAATGTCAGAGCTGAACAAAACTTTTGAAGCTACCTGGGGTGAAGTTAGTAAATACTTAGGTATGGAAATAAACCAACAAGGAAACGAGTCAATTTCAATAAGCCAAGGTCAATATGTTAGAAAGATTCTGCACACTTTTAATATGATTCATGCCAATTCAACCTACACACCAATAGAAGATTCAAAAAGTATAGCTGAAACTACATCCGCAGAAGGGAAACCATATCGAGAATTAATTGGTAGTCTCTTATATTTATCAACGATTACCAGACCGGACATAGCATACGCCGTCAGTTATCTCAGCAGGTTTGTGGAAAGTCCAACAATGGAACATTGGCTACAAGCTAAAAGAATTCTACGATATCTTCGTGGCACTATCGATTATGGAATTAAATACAATGGTAAAGGTGACCTAGCATTATACAGTGATGCTGATTTTGCCGGCAGTTTGGATGACAGGCGATCGACATCTGGATATGTACTTATGTTCTCAGATGGAGCAGTATCGTGGACATCAAGGAAGCAGAAGACCGTCGCACTTTCAACTGCAGAAGCAGAATTTGTCTCAGCAAGCGAAGCAGTCAGAGACATGTTGTTCATCAGAAGACTCGGTTTGGAGCTGGGAGTTGTTGAAGACTGTTCACGTGTATTAATGTTAGTAGATAATAGAAGCGCTATTCACATGATACAACAGGAAGACGGAAAGGCCTCAAAACGAACAAAACACATTGATACGAAATACCACTTCATCAAAGAAAAACTGAATGAGATAGATGTAAAACATGTCCCTAGCGAGGAGCAGCTGGGAGATTTCTTCACTAAGGCTCTTCCAAGAAAAAGGTTTGAAGAACTTAGAAATCGTCTAGGAATGTGTAAGGAGTTTGATAGTGATATGTGAATGATCTGAAAGTGTATAGTGTTTCTCATTTTTTTTTTGGAACTGTTTGCAAAAAATGAATTCTTTTTTTCTTGGATATTGTAAACATAAATTTATTATTAAATATTTTTTTTTGAATGATTAAAATTTAGGAGGAGTGTTAAAAAGAAATTTTATTTGTAATAGTTGCCACTTGAGCGCTCTGCATTGTAACATATAACAGTCTGTAATACCTTCCTACTTAGGAAAGTAGAAGTTCTTGTGCCATGTTGTATTGTTCCTAGTTAATTATATATTAAATGTTTGTTTTCTAATAATATCTTCTTATTAATACTTCCACAATTATTTCTATAATAATGTCACAAATTTCAATTTTAGTGCCTGAAATGCCAAATATAATGTCACAAATGCCAATTTTAGTGCCTGAAATGCCGACTATAGTGCCTGAAATGCCAAATATTATGTCTCAAATGCCAATTTTAGTGCCTGAAATGCCAAATATTATGTCTCAAATGCCAATTTTAGTGCCTGAAATGCCAAATATAATGTCACAAATGCCAATTTTAGTGCCTGAAATGCCAAATATAATGTCACAAATGCCAATTTTAGTGCCTGAAATGCGGATTATAGTGCCTGAAATGCCAAATATAATGTCACAAATGCCAATTTTAGTGCCTGAAATGCCAAATATAATGCCACAAATGCCAATTTTAGTGCCTGAAATGCCAAATATAATGTCACAAATGCCAATTTTAGTGCCTGAAATGCGGATTATAGTGCCTGAAATGCCAAATATAATGTCACAAATGCCAATTTTAGTGCCTGAAATGCCAAATATAATGTCACAAATGCCAATTTTAGTGCCTGAAATGCCGATTATAGTGCCTGAAATGCCAAATATAATGTCAAAAATGCCAATTTTAGTGCCTGAAATGCCAAATATAATGTCAAAAATGCCAATTTTAGTGTCTGAAATGCCAAATATTATGTCACAAATGCCAATTTTAGTGCCTGAAATGCCAAATATTATGTCTCAAATGCCAATTTTAGTGCCTGAAATGCCAAATATAATGTCACAAATGCCAATTTTAGTGCCTGAAATGCCAATTATAGTGCCTGAAATGCCAAATATTATGTCTCAAAAGCCAATTTTAGTGCCTGAAATGCCGAATATAGTGCCTGAAATGCCAAATATTATTGCTCAAATGCCAATTTTAGTGCCTGAAATGCCAAATATAATGTCACAAATGCCAATTATAGTGCCTGAAATGCCAAATATTATGTCTCAAATGCCAATTTTAGTGCCTGAAATGCCAATTATAGTGCCTGAAATGCCAAATATTATGTCTCAAATGCCAATTTTAGTGTCTGAAATGCCAAATATAATGTCACAAATGCCAATTTTAGTGCCTGAAATGCCAATTATAGTGCCTGAAATGCCAAATATTATGTCTCAAATGCCAATTTTAGTGCCTGAAATGCCGATTATAGTGCCTGAAATGCCAAATATTATGTCTCAAATGCCAATTTTAGTGATTGAAATGCCAATTTTAGTGCCTGAAATGCCAAATATAATGTCACAAATGCCAATTTTAGTGCCTGAAATGCCGATTATAGTGCCTGAAATGCCGATTATAGTGCCTGAAATGCCAAATATTATGTCTCAAATGCCAATTTTAGTGCCTGAAATGCCAAATATAATGTCACAAATGCCAATTTTAGTGCCTGAAATGCCAATTATAGTGCCTGAAATGCCAAATATTATGTCTCAATAGCCAATTTTAGTGCCTGAAATGCCGACTATAGTGCCTGAAATGCCAAATATTATGTCTCAAATGCCAATTTTAGTGCCTGAAATGCCAAATATAATGTCACAAATGCCAATTTTAGTGCCTGAAATGCCAATTTTAGTGCCTGAAATGCCAAATATAATGTAACAAATGCAAATTTTAGTGCCTGAAATGCCGATTATAGTGCCTGAAATGCCAAATATAATGTCACAAATGCCAATTTTAGTGCCTGAAATACCAAATATTATGTCTCAAATGCCAATTTTAGTGCCTGAAATGCCAAATATAATGTCACAAATGCCAATTTTAGTGATTGAAATGCCAATTTTAGTGCCTGAAATGCCAAATATAATGTCACAAATGCCAATTTTAGTGCCTGAAATGCCGATTATAGTGCCTGAAATGCCAAATATAATGTCACAAATGCCAATTTTAGTGCCTGAAATGCCAAATATAATGTCAAAAATGCCAATTTTATTGCCTGAAATGCAAAATATTATGTCACAAATGCCAATTTTAGTGCCTGAAATGCCAAATATTATGTCACAAATGCCAATTTTAGTGCCTGAAATGACAAATATTATGTCTCAAATCCCAATTTTAGTGCCTGAAATGCCAATTATAGTGTCTAAAATGCCAAATATTATGTCACAAATGCCAATTATAGTGCCTGAAATGCCAAATATTATGTCTCAAATGCCAATTGTAGTGCCTGAAATGCCAAATATAATGTCACAAATGCCAATTTTAGTGCCTGAAATGCCAAATATAATGTCACAAATGCCAATTATAGTGCCTGAAATGCCAAATATTATGTCTCAAATGCCAATTTTAGTGCCTGAAATGCCAATTATAGTGCCTGAAATGCCAAATATTATGTCTCAAATGCCAATTTTAGTGCCTGAAATGCCAAATATAATGTCACAAATGCCAATTTTAGTGCCTGAAATGCCAATTTTAGTGCCTGAAATGCCAAATATAATGTCACAAATGCCAATTTTAGTGCCTGAAATGCCGATTATAGTGCCTGAAATGCCAAATATAATGTCAAAAATGCCAATTTTAGTGCCTGAAATGCCAAATATAATGTCACAAATGCCAATTTTAGTGCCTGAAATACCAAATATTATGTCTCAAATGCCAATATTAGTGCCTGAAATGCCAAATATAATGTCACAAATGCCAATTTTAGTGATTGAAATGCCAATTTTAGTGTCTGAAATGCCAAATATAATGTCACAAATGCCAATTTTAGTGCCTGAAATGCCGATTATAGTGCCTGAAATGCCAAATATAATGTTTCAAATGCCAATTTTAGTGCCTGAAATGCCAAATATAATGTCAAAAATGCCAATTTTAGTGCCTGAAATGCCAAATATTATGTCACAAATGCCAATTTTAGTGCCTGAAATGCCAAATATTATGTCTCAAATGCCAATTTTAGTGCCTGAAATGCCAATTATAGTGCCTGAAATGCCAAATATTATGTCACAAATGCCAATTTTAGTGCCTGAAATGCCAAATATTATGTCACAAATGCCAATTTTAGTGCCTGAAATGCCAAATATTATGTCTCAAATGCCAATTTTAGTCCCTGAAATGCCAAATATAATGTCACAAATGCCAATTTTAGTGCCTGAAATGCCAATTATAGTGCCTGAAATGCCAAATATTATATCTCAAATGCCAATTTTAGTGCCTGAAATGCCAATTATAGTGCCTGAAATGCCAAATATTATGTCTCAAATGCCAATTTTAGTGCCTGAAATGCCAAATATTACGTCACAAATGCCAATTTTAGTGCCTGAAATGCCAAATATAATGTCACAAATGCAAATTTTTGTGTCTGAAATGCCAATTATAGTGTCTAAAATGCCAAATATTATGTCACAAATGCCAAATATAATGTCACAAATGCCAATTTTTGTGCCTGAAATGCCAAATATTATGTCTCAAATGCCAATTTTAGTGCCTGAAATGCCAATTATAGTGCCTGAAATGCCAAATATTATGTCTCAAATGCCAATTTTAGTGCCTGAAATGCCAAATATAATGTCACAAATGCCAATTATAGTGCCTGAAATGCCAAATATTATGTCTCAAATGCCAATTTTAGTGCCTGAAATGCCAATTATAGTGCCTGAAATGCCAAATATTATGTCTCAAATGCCAATTTTAGTGTCTGAAATGCCAAATATAATGTCACAAATGCCAATTTTAGTGCCTGAAATGCCAATTATAGTGCCTGAAATGCCAAATATTATGTCTCAAATGCCAATTTTAGTGCCTGAAATGCCGATTATAGTGCCTGAAATGCCAAATATTATGTCTCAAATGCCAATTTTAGTGATTGAAATGCCAATTTTAGTGCCTGAAATGCCAAATATAATGTCACAAATGCCAATTTTAGTGCCTGAAATGCCGATTATAGTGCCTGAAATGCCAATTTTAGTGCCTGAAATGCCAAATATTATGTCACAAATGCCAATTTTAGTACTTGAAATGCCAAATATAATGTCACAAATGCCAATTTTAGTGCCTGAAATGCCGATTATAGTGCCTGAAATGCCAAATATTATGTCTCAAATGCCAATTTTAGTGCCTGAAATGCCAAATATAATGTCACAAATTTCAATTTTAGTGCCTGAAATGCCAAATATAATGTCACAAATGCCAATTTTAGTGCCTGAAATGCCGACTATAGTGCCTGAAATGCCAAATATTATGTCTCAAATGCCAATTTTAGTGCCTGAAATGCCAAATATAATGTCACAAATGCCAATTTTAGTGCCTGAAATGCCAATTATAGTGCCTGAAATGCCAAATATTATGTCTCAAAAGCCAATTTTAGTGCCTGAAAACCGATTATAGTGCCTGAAATGCCAAATATTATGTCTCAAATGCCAATTTTAGTGCCTGAAATGCCAAATATAATGTCACAAATGCCAATTTTAGTGCCTGAAATGCCAATTATAGTGTCTAAAATGCCAAATATTATGTCACAAATGCCAATTATAGTGCCTGAAATGCCAAATATTATGTCTCAAATGCCAATTGTAGTGCCTGAAATGCCAAATATAATGTCACAAATGCCAATTTTAGTGCCTGAAATGCCAAATATAATGTCACAAATGCCAATTATAGTGCCTGAAATGCCAAATATTATGTCTCAAATGCCAATTTTAGTGCCTGAAATGCCAATTATAGTGCCTGAAATGCCAAATATTATGTCTCAAATGCCAATTTTAGTGCCTGAAATGCCAAATATAATGTCACAAATGCCAATTTTAGTGCCTGAAATGCCAATTTTAGTGCCTGAAATGCCAAATATAATGTCACAAATGCCAATTTTAGTGCCTGAAATGCCGATTATAGTGCCTGAAATGCCAAATATAATGTCAAAAATGCCAATTTTAGTGCCTGAAATGCCAAATATAATGTCACAAATGCCAATTTTAGTGCCTGAAATACCAAATATTATGTCTCAAATGCCAATATTAGTGCCTGAAATGCCAAATATAATGTCACAAATGCCAATTTTAGTGATTGAAATGCCAATTTTAGTGTCTGAAATGCCAAATATAATGTCACAAATGCCAATTTTAGTGCCTGAAATGCCGATTATAGTGCCTGAAATGCCAAATATAATGTTTCAAATGCCAATTTTAGTGCCTGAAATGCCAAATATAATGTCAAAAATGCCAATTTTAGTGCCTGAAATGCCAAATATTATGTCACAAATGCCAATTTTAGTGCCTGAAATGCCAAATATTATGTCTCAAATGCCAATTTTAGTGCCTGAAATGCCAATTATAGTGCCTGAAATGCCAAATATTATGTCACAAATGCCAATTTTAGTGCCTGAAATGCCAAATATTATGTCACAAATGCCAATTTTAGTGCCTGAAATGCCAAATATTATGTCTCAAATGCCAATTTTAGTCCCTGAAATGCCAAATATAATGTCACAAATGCCAATTTTAGTGCCTGAAATGCCAATTATAGTGCCTGAAATGCCAAATATTATATCTCAAATGCCAATTTTAGTGCCTGAAATGCCAAATATTATGTCTCAAATGCCAATTTTAGTGCCTGAAATGCCAAATATTACGTCACAAATGCCAATTTTAGTGCCTGAAATGCCAAATATAATGTCACAAATGCAAATTTTTGTGTCTGAAATGCCAATTATAGTGTCTAAAATGCCAAATATTATGTCACAAATGCCAAATATAATGTCACAAATGCCAATTTTTGTGCCTGAAATGCCAAATATTATGTCTCAAATGCCAATTTTAGTGCCTGAAATGCCAATTATAGTGCCTGAAATGCCAAATATTATGTCTCAAATGCCAATTTTAGTGCCTGAAATGCCAAATATAATGTCACAAATGCCAATTATAGTGCCTGAAATGCCAAATATTATGTCTCAAATGCCAATTTTAGTGCCTGAAATGCCAATTATAGTGCCTGAAATGCCAAATATTATGTCTCAAATGCCAATTTTAGTGTCTGAAATGCCAAATATAATGTCACAAATGCCAATTTTAGTGCCTGAAATGCCAATTATAGTGCCTGAAATGCCAAATATTATGTCTCAAATGCCAATTTTAGTGCCTGAAATGCCGATTATAGTGCCTGAAATGCCAAATATTATGTCTCAAATGCCAATTTTAGTGATTGAAATGCCAATTTTAGTGCCTGAAATGCCAAATATAATGTCACAAATGCCAATTTTAGTGCCTGAAATGCCGATTATAGTGCCTGAAATGCCAATTTTAGTGCCTGAAATGCCAAATATTATGTCACAAATGCCAATTTTAGTACTTGAAATGCCAAATATAATGTCACAAATGCCAATTTTAGTGCCTGAAATGCCGATTATAGTGCCTGAAATGCCAAATATTATGTCTCAAATGCCAATTTTAGTGCCTGAAATGCCAAATATAATGTCACAAATTTCAATTTTAGTGCCTGAAATGCCAAATATAATGTCACAAATGCCAATTTTAGTGCCTGAAATGCCGACTATAGTGCCTGAAATGCCAAATATTATGTCTCAAATGCCAATTTTAGTGCCTGAAATGCCAAATATAATGTCACAAATGCCAATTTTAGTGCCTGAAATGCCAATTATAGTGCCTGAAATGCCAAATATTATGTCTCAAAAGCCAATTTTAGTGCCTGAAAACCGATTATAGTGCCTGAAATGCCAAATATTATGTCTCAAATGCCAATTTTAGTGCCTGAAATGCCAAATATAATGTCACAAATGCCAATTTTAGTGCCTGAAATGCCAAATATAATGTCACAAATGCCAATTTTAGTGCCTGAAATGACAAATATTATGTCTCAAATCCCAATTTTAGTGCCTGAAATGCCAATTATAGTGTCTAAAATGCCAAATATTATGTCACAAATGCCAATTATAGTGCCTGAAATGCCAAATATAATGTCACAAATGCCAATTTTAGTGCCTGAAATGCCAAATATAATGTCAAAAATGCCAATTTTAGTGCCTGAAATGCCAAATATTATGTCACAAATGCCAATTTTAGTGCCTGAAATGCCAAATATTATGTCACAAATGCCAATTTTAGTGCCTGAATTGCCAATTATAGTGCCTGAAATGACAAATATTATGTCTCAAATCCCAATTTTAGTGCCTGAAATGCCAATTATAGTGTCTAAAATGCCAAATATTATGTCACAAATGCCAATTGTAGTGCCTGAAATGCCAAATATAATGTCACAAATGCCAATTTTAGTGCATGAAATGCCAAATATAATGTCACAAATGCCAATTATAGTGCCTGAAATGCCAAATATTATGTCTCAAATGCCAATTTTAGTGCCTGAAATGCCAATTATAGTGCCTGAAATGCCAAATATTATGTCTCAAATGCTATTTTAGTGCCTGAAATGCCAAATATAATGTCACAAATGCCAATTATAGTGCCTGAAATGCCAAATATTATGTCTCAAATGCCAATTTTAGTGCCTGAAATGCCAATTATAGTGCCTGAAATGCCAAATATTATGTCTCAAATGCCAATTTTAGTCCCTGAAATGCCAAATATAATGTCACAAATGCCAATTTTAGTGCCTGAAATGCCAATTATAGTGCCTGAAATGCCAAATATTATATCTCAAATGCCAATTTTAGTGCCTGAAATGCCAATTATAGTGCCTGAAATGCCAAATATTATGTCTCAAATGCCAATTTTAGTGCCTGAAATGCCAAATATTACGTCACAAATGCCAATTTTAGTGCCTGAAATGCCAAATATAATGTCACAAATGCAAATTTTTGTGTCTGAAATGCCAATTATAGTGTCTAAAATGCCAAATATTATGTCACAAATGCCAAATATAATGTCACAAATGCCAATTTTAGTGCCTGAAATGCCAAATATTATGTCTCAAATGCCAATTTTAGTGCCTGAAATGCCAATTATAGTGCCTGAAATGCCAAATATTATGTCTCAAATGCCAATTTTAGTGCCTGAAATGCCAAATATAATGTCACAAATGCCAATTATAGTGCCTGAAATGCCAAATATTATGTCTCAAATGCCAATTTTAGTGCCTGAAATGCCAATTATAGTGCCTGAAATGCCAAATATTATGTCTCAAATGCCAATTTTAGTGTCTGAAATGCCAAATATAATGTCACAAATGCCAATTTTAGTGCCTGAAATGCCAATTATAGTGCCTGAAATGCCAAATATTATGTCTCAAATGCCAATTTTAGTGCCTGAAATGCCGATTATAGTGCCTGAAATGCCAAATATTATGTCTCAAATGCCAATTTTAGTGATTGAAATGCCAATTTTAGTGCCTGAAATGCCAAATATAATGTCACAAATGCCAATTTTAGTGCCTGAAATGCCGATTATAGTGCCTGAAATGCCAATTTTAGTGCCTGAAATGCCAAATATTATGTCACAAATGCCAATTTTAGTACTTGAAATGCCAAATATAATGTCACAAATGCCAATTTTAAGGCCTGAAATGCCGATTATAGTGCCTGAAATGCCAAATATTATGTCTCAAATGCCAATTTTAGTGCCTGAAATGCCAAATATAATGTCACAAATGCCAATTTTAGTGCCTGAAATGCCAATTATAGTGCCTGAAATGCCAAATATTATGTCTCAACAGCCAATTTTAGTGCCTGAAATGCCGACTATAGTGCCTGAAATGCCAAATATTATGTCTCAAATGCCAATTTTAGTGCCTGAAATGCCAAATATAATGTCACAAATGCCAATTTTAGTGCCTGAAATGCCGATTATAGTGCCTGAAATGCCAAATATTATGTCAAAAATGCCAATTTTAGTGCCTGAAATGCCAAATATTATGTCTCAAATGCCAATTTTAGTGCCTGAAATGCCAATTATAGTGCCTGAAATGCCAAATATTATGTCTCAAATGCCAATTTTAGTGCCTGAAATGCCAAATATAATGTCACAAATGCCAATTATAGTGCCTGAAATGCCAAATATTATGTCTCAAATGCCAATTTTAGTGCCTGAAATGCCAATTATAGTGCCTGAAATGCCAAATATTATGTCTCAAATGCCAATTTTAGTGTCTGAAATGCCAAATATAATGTCACAAATGCCAATTTTAGTGCCTGAAATGCCAATTATAGTGCCTGAAATGCCAAATATTATGTCTCAAATGCCAATTTTAGTGCCTGAAATGCCGATTATAGTGCCTGAAATGCCAAATATAATGTCACAAATGCCAATTTTAGTGCCTGAAATGCCAAATATAATGTCAAAAATGCCAATTTTAGTGCCTGAAATGCCAAATATTATGTCACAAATGCCAATTTTAGTGCCTGAAATGCCAAATATTATGTCACAAATGCCAATTTTAGTGCCTGAATTGCCAATTATAGTGCCTGAAATGACAAATATTATGTCTCAAATCCCAATTTTAGTGCCTGAAATGCCAATTATAGTGTCTAAAATGCCAAATATTATGTCACAAATGCCAATTGTAGTGCCTGAAATGCCAAATATAATGTCACAAATGCCAATTTTAGTGCATGAAATGCCAAATATAATGTCACAAATGCCAATTATAGTGCCTGAAATGCCAAATATTATGTCTCAAATGCCAATTTTAGTGCCTGAAATGCCAATTATAGTGCCTGAAATGCCAAATATTATGTCTCAAATGCTATTTTAGTGCCTGAAATGCCAAATATAATGTCACAAATGCCAATTATAGTGCCTGAAATGCCAAATATTATGTCTCAAATGCCAATTTTAGTGCCTGAAATGCCAATTATAGTGCCTGAAATGCCAAATATTATGTCTCAAATGCCAATTTTAGTGCCTGAAATGCCAAATATAATGTCACAAATGCCAATTTTAGTGCCTGAAATGCCAATTATAGTGCCTGAAATGCCAAATATTATGTCTCAAAAGCCAATTTTAGTGCCTGAAATGCCGATTATAGTGCCTGAAATGCCAAATATTATGTCTCAAATGCCAATTTTAGTGCCTGAAATGCCAAATATAATGTCACAAATGCCAATTTTAGTGCCTGAAATGCCAAATATTATGTCACAAATGCCAATTTTAGTGCCTGAAATGCCAAATATTATGTCTCAAATGCCAATTTTAGTCCCTGAAATGCCAAATATAATGTCACAAATGCCAATTTTAGTGCCTGAAATGCCAATTATAGTGCCTGAAATGCCAAATATTATATCTCAAATGCCAATTTTAGTGCCTGAAATGCCAATTATAGTGCCTGAAATGCCAAATATTATGTCACAAATGCCAAATATAATGTCACAAATGCCAATTTTAGTGCCTGAAATGCCAAATATTATGTCTCAAATGCCAATTTTAGTGCCTGAAATGCCGACTATAGTGCCTGAAATGCCAAATATTATGTCTCAAATGCCAATTTTAGTGCCTGAAATGCCAAATATAATGTCACAAATGCCAATTTTAGTGCCTGAAATGCCAAATATAATGTCACAAATGCCAATTTTAGTGCCTGAAATGCCGATTATAGTGCCTGAAATGCCAAATATTATGTCTCAAATGCCAATTTTAGTGCCTGAAATGCCAAATATAATGTCACAAATGCCAATTTTAGTGCCTGAAATGCCAAATATAATGTCACAAATGCCAATTTTAGTGCCTGAAATGCCAAATATTATGTCACAAATGCCAATTTTAGTGCCTGAAATGCCAAATATTATGTCTCAAATGCCAATTTTAGTCCCTGAAATGCCAAATATAATGTCACAAATGCCAATTTTAGTGCCTGAAATGCCAATTATAGTGCCTGAAATGCCAAATATTATATCTCAAATGCCAATTTTAGTGCCTGAAATGCCAATTATAGTGCCTGAAATGCCAAATATTATGTCTCAAATGCCAATTTTAGTGCCTGAAATGCCAAATATTACGTCACAAATGCCAATTTTAGTGCCTGAAATGCCAAATATAATGTCACAAATGCAAATTTTTGTGTCTGAAATGCCAATTATAGTGTCTAAAATGCCAAATATTATGTCACAAATGCCAAATATAATGTCACAAATGCCAATTTTAGTGCCTGAAATGCCAAATATTATGTCTCAAATGCCAATTTTAGTGCCTGAAATGCCAATTTTAGTGCCTGAAATGCCAAATATTATGTCACAAATGCCAATTTTAGTACCTGAAATGCCAAATATAATGTCACAAATGCCAATTTTAGTGCCTGAAATGCCGATTATAGTGCCTGAAATGCCAAATATTATGTCTCAAATGCCAATTTTAGTGCCTGAAATGCCAAATATAATGTCACAAATGCCAATTTTAGTGCCTGAAATGCCAATTATAGTGCCTGAAATGTCAAATATTATGTCTCAACAGCCAATTTTAGTGCCTGAAATGCCGACTATAGTGCCTGAAATGCCAAATATTATGTCTCAAATGCCAATTTTAGTGCCTGAAATGCCAAATATAATGTCACAAATGCCAATTTTAGTGCCTGAAATGCCAAATATAATGTCACAAATGCCAATTTTAGTGCCTGAAATGCCGATTATAGTGCCTGAAATGCCAAATATTATGTCTCAAATGCCAATTTTAGTGCCTGAAATGCCAAATATAATGTCACAAATGCCAATTTTAGTGCCTGAAATGCCAAATATAATGTCACAAATGCCAATTTTAGTGCCTGAAATGCCAAATATTATGTCACAAATGCCAATTTTAGTGCCTGAAATGCCAAATATTATGTCTCAAATGCCAATTTTAGTCCCTGAAATGCCAAATATAATGTCGCAAATGCCAATTTTAGTGCCTGAAATGCCAATTATAGTGCCTGAAATGCCGATTATAGTGCCTGAAATGCCAAATATTATGTCAAAAATGCCAATTTTAGTGCCTGAAATGCCAAATATTATGTCTCAAATGCCAATTTTAGTGCCTGAAATGCCAATTATAGTGCCTGAAATGCCAAATATTATGTCTCAAATGCCAATTTTAGTGCCTGAAATGCCAAATATAATGTCACAAATGCCAATTATAGTGCCTGAAATGCCAAATATTATGTCTCAAATGCCAATTTTAGTGCCTGAAATGCCAATTATAGTGCCTGAAATGCCAAATATTATGTCTCAAATGCCAATTTTAGTGTCTGAAATGCCAAATATAATGTCACAAATGCCAATTTTAGTGCCTGAAATGCCAATTATAGTGCCTGAAATGCCAAATATTATGTCTCAAATGCCAATTTTAGTGCCTGAAATGCCGATTATAGTGCCTGAAATGCCAAATATAATGTCACAAATGCCAATTTTAGTGCCTGAAATGCCAAATATAATGTCAAAAATGCCAATTTTAGTGCCTGAAATGCCAAATATTATGTCACAAATGCCAATTTTAGTGCCTGAAATGCCAAATATTATGTCACAAATGCCAATTTTAGTGCCTGAATTGCCAATTATAGTGCCTGAAATGACAAATATTATGTCTCAAATCCCAATTTTAGTGCCTGAAATGCCAATTATAGTGTCTAAAATGCCAAATATTATGTCACAAATGCCAATTGTAGTGCCTGAAATGCCAAATATAATGTCACAAATGCCAATTTTAGTGCATGAAATGCCAAATATAATGTCACAAATGCCAATTATAGTGCCTGAAATGCCAAATATTATGTCTCAAATGCCAATTTTAGTGCCTGAAATGCCAATTATAGTGCCTGAAATGCCAAATATTATGTCTCAAATGCTATTTTAGTGCCTGAAATGCCAAATATAATGTCACAAATGCCAATTATAGTGCCTGAAATGCCAAATATTATGTCTCAAATGCCAATTTTAGTGCCTGAAATGCCAATTATAGTGCCTGAAATGCCAAATATTATGTCTCAAATGCCAATTTTAGTGCCTGAAATGCCAAATATAATGTCACAAATGCCAATTTTAGTGCCTGAAATGCCAATTATAGTGCCTGAAATGCCAAATATTATGTCTCAAAAGCCAATTTTAGTGCCTGAAATGCCGATTATAGTGCCTGAAATGCCAAATATTATGTCTCAAATGCCAATTTTAGTGCCTGAAATGCCAAATATAATGTCACAAATGCCAATTTTAGTGCCTGAAATGCCAAATATTATGTCACAAATGCCAATTTTAGTGCCTGAAATGCCAAATATTATGTCTCAAATGCCAATTTTAGTCCCTGAAATGCCAAATATAATGTCACAAATGCCAATTTTAGTGCCTGAAATGCCAATTATAGTGCCTGAAATGCCAAATATTATATCTCAAATGCCAATTTTAGTGCCTGAAATGCCAATTATAGTGCCTGAAATGCCAAATATTATGTCACAAATGCCAAATATAATGTCACAAATGCCAATTTTAGTGCCTGAAATGCCAAATATTATGTCTCAAATGCCAATTTTAGTGCCTGAAATGCCGACTATAGTGCCTGAAATGCCAAATATTATGTCTCAAATGCCAATTTTAGTGCCTGAAATGCCAAATATAATGTCACAAATGCCAATTTTAGTGCCTGAAATGCCAAATATAATGTCACAAATGCCAATTTTAGTGCCTGAAATGCCGATTATAGTGCCTGAAATGCCAAATATTATGTCTCAAATGCCAATTTTAGTGCCTGAAATGCCAAATATAATGTCACAAATGCCAATTTTAGTGCCTGAAATGCCAAATATAATGTCACAAATGCCAATTTTAGTGCCTGAAATGCCAAATATTATGTCACAAATGCCAATTTTAGTGCCTGAAATGCCAAATATTATGTCTCAAATGCCAATTTTAGTCCCTGAAATGCCAAATATAATGTCACAAATGCCAATTTTAGTGCCTGAAATGCCAATTATAGTGCCTGAAATGCCAAATATTATATCTCAAATGCCAATTTTAGTGCCTGAAATGCCAATTATAGTGCCTGAAATGCCAAATATTATGTCTCAAATGCCAATTTTAGTGCCTGAAATGCCAAATATTACGTCACAAATGCCAATTTTAGTGCCTGAAATGCCAAATATAATGTCACAAATGCAAATTTTTGTGTCTGAAATGCCAATTATAGTGTCTAAAATGCCAAATATTATGTCACAAATGCCAAATATAATGTCACAAATGCCAATTTTAGTGCCTGAAATGCCAAATATTATGTCTCAAATGCCAATTTTAGTGCCTGAAATGCCAATTTTAGTGCCTGAAATGCCAAATATTATGTCACAAATGCCAATTTTAGTACCTGAAATGCCAAATATAATGTCACAAATGCCAATTTTAGTGCCTGAAATGCCGATTATAGTGCCTGAAATGCCAAATATTATGTCTCAAATGCCAATTTTAGTGCCTGAAATGCCAAATATAATGTCACAAATGCCAATTTTAGTGCCTGAAATGCCAATTATAGTGCCTGAAATGTCAAATATTATGTCTCAACAGCCAATTTTAGTGCCTGAAATGCCGACTATAGTGCCTGAAATGCCAAATATTATGTCTCAAATGCCAATTTTAGTGCCTGAAATGCCAAATATAATGTCACAAATGCCAATTTTAGTGCCTGAAATGCCAAATATAATGTCACAAATGCCAATTTTAGTGCCTGAAATGCCGATTATAGTGCCTGAAATGCCAAATATTATGTCTCAAATGCCAATTTTAGTGCCTGAAATGCCAAATATAATGTCACAAATGCCAATTTTAGTGCCTGAAATGCCAAATATAATGTCACAAATGCCAATTTTAGTGCCTGAAATGCCAAATATTATGTCACAAATGCCAATTTTAGTGCCTGAAATGCCAAATATTATGTCTCAAATGCCAATTTTAGTCCCTAAAATGCCAAATATAATGTCGCAAATGCCAATTTTAGTGCCTGAAATGCCAATTATAGTGCCTGAAATGCCAAATATTATATCTCAAATGCCAATTTTAGTGCCTGAAATGCCAATTATAGTGCCTGAAATGCCAAATATTATGTCTCAAATGCCAATTTTAGTGCCTGAAATGCCAAATATTACGTCACAAATGCCAATTTTAGTGCCTGAAATGCCAAATATAATGTCACAAATGCAAATTTTTGTGTCTGAAATGCCAATTATAGTGTCTAAAATGCCAAATATTATGTCACAAATGCCAAATATAATGTCACAAATGCCAATTTTAGTGCCTGAAATGCCAAATATTATGTCTCAAATGCCAATTTTAGTGCCTGAAATGCCAATTATAGTGCCTGAAATGCCAAATATTATGTCTCAAATGCCAATTTTAGTGCCTGAAATGCCAAATATAATGTCACAAATGCCAATTATAGTGCCTGAAATGCCAAATATTATGTCTCAAATGCCAATTTTAGTGCCTGAAATGCCAATTATAGTGCCTGAAATGCCAAATATTATGTCACAAATGCCAATTTTAGTGCCTGAAATGCCGATTATAGTGCCTGAAATGCCAATTTTAGTGCCTGAAATGCCAAATATTATGTCACAAATGCCAATTTTAGTACTTGAAATGCCAAATATAATGTCACAAATGCCAATTTTAGTGCCTGAAATGCCGATTATAGTGCCTGAAATGCCAAATATTATGTCTCAAATGCCAATTTTAGTGCCTGAAATGCCAAATATAATGTCACAAATGCCAATTTTAGTGCCTGAAATGCCAATTATAGTGCCTGAAATGCCAAATATTATGTCTCAACAGCCAATTTTAGTGCCTGAAATGCCGACTATAGTGCCTGAAATGCCAAATATTATGTCTCAAATGCCAATTTTAGTGCCTGAAATGCCAAATATAATGTCACAAATGCCAATTTTAGTGCCTGAAATGCCAATTTTAGTGCCTGAAATGCCAAATATAATGTAACAAATGCCAATTTTAGTGCCTGAAATGCCGATTATAGTGCCTGAAATGCCAAATATTATGTCAAAAATGCCAATTTTAGTGCCTGAAATGCCAAATATAATGTCACAAATGCCAATTTTAGTGCCTGAAATACCAAATATTATGTCTCAAATGCCAATTTTAGTGCCTGAAATGCCAAATATAATGTCACAAATGCCAATTTTAGTGATTGAAATGCCAATTTTAGTGCCTGAAATGCCAAATATAATGTCACAAATGCCAATTTTAGTGCCTGAAATGCCGATTATAGTGCCTGAAATGCCAAATATAATGTCACAAATGCCAATTTTAGTGCCTGAAATGCCAAATATAATGTCAAAAATGCCAATTTTATTGCCTGAAATGCCAAATATTATGTCACAAATGCCAATTTTAGTGCCTGAAATGCCAAATATTATGTCACAAATGCCAATTTTAGTGCCTGAAATGACAAATATTATGTCTCAAATCCCAATTTTAGTGCCTGAAATGCCAAATATAATGTCACAAATGCCAATTTTAGTGATTGAAATGCCAATTTTAGTGCCTGAAATGCCAAATATAATGTCACAAATGCCAATTTTAGTGCCTGAAATGCCGATTATAGTGCCTGAAATGCCAATTTTAGTGCCTGAAATGCCAAATATTATGTCACAAATGCCAATTTTAGTACCTGAAATGCCAAATATAATGTCACAAATGCCAATTTTAGTGCCTGAAATGCCGATTATAGTGCCTGAAATGCCAAATATTATGTCTCAAATGCCAATTTTAGTGCCTGAAATGCCAAATATAATGTCACAAATGCCAATTTTAGTGCCTGAAATGCCAATTATAGTGCCTGAAATGCCAAATATTATGTCTCAACAGCCAATTTTAGTGCCTGAAATGCCGACTATAGTGCCTGAAATGCCAAATATTATGTCTCAAATGCCAATTTTAGTGCCTGAAATGCCAAATATAATGTCACAAATGCCAATTTTAGTGCCTGAAATGCCAAATATAATGTCACAAATGCCAATTTTAGTGCCTGAAATGCCGATTATAGTGCCTGAAATGCCAAATATTATGTCTCAAATGCCAATTTTAGTGCCTGAAATGCCAAATATAATGTCACAAATGCCAATTTTAGTGCCTGAAATGCCAAATATTATGTCACAAATGCCAATTTTAGTGCCTGAAATGCCAAATATTATGTCTCAAATGCCAATTTTAGTGCCTGAAATTCCAAATATAATGTCACAAATGCCAATTTTAGTGCCTGAAATGCCAATTATAGTGCCTGAAATGCCAATTATTATTTCTCAAATGCCAATTTTAGTGCCTGAAATGCCAATTATAGTGCCTGAAATGCCAAATATTATGTCTCAAATGCCAATTTTAGTGCCTGAAATGCCAAATATTACGTCACAAATGCCAATTTTAGTGCCTGAAATGCCAAATATAATGTCACAAATGCAAATTTTTGTGTCTGAAATGCCAATTATAGTGTCTAAAATGCCAAATATTATGTCACAAATGCCAAATATAATGTCACAAATGCCAATTTTAGTGCCTGAAATGCCAAATATAATGTCACAAATGCCAATTATAGTGCCTGAAATGCCAAATATTATGTCTCAAATGCCAATTTTAGTGCCTGAAATGCCAATTATAGTGCCTGAAATGCCAAATATTATGTCTCAAATGCCAATTTTAGTGCCTGAAATGCCAAATATAATGTCACAAATGCCAATTATAGTGCCTGAAATGCCAAATATTATGTCTCAAATGCCAATTTTAGTGCCTGAAATGCCAATTATAGTGCCTGAAATGCCAAATATTATGTCTCAAATGCCAATTTTAGTGTCTGAAATGCCAAATATAATGTCACAAATGCCAATTTTAGTGCCTGAAATGCCAATTATAGTGCCTGAAATGCCAAATATTATGTCTCAAATGCCAATTTTAGTGCCTGAAATGCCGATAATAGTGCCTGAAATGCCAAATATTATGTCTCAAATGCCAATTTTAGTGCCTGAAATGCCAAATTTAATGTCAAAAATGCCAATTTTAGTGCCTGAAATGCCAAATATTATGTCACAAATGCCAATTTTAGTGCCTGAAATGCCAAATATTATGTCTCAAATGCCAATTTTAGTGCCTGAAATGCCAATTATAGTGCCTGAAATGCCAAATATTATGTCTCAAATGCCAATTTTAGTGCCTGAAATGCCAAATATAATGTCACAAATGCCAATTTTAGTGCCTGAAATGCCAATTATAGTGCCTGAAATGCCAAATATTATGTCTCAAATGCCAATTTTAGTGCCTGAAATGCCAATTATAGTGCCTGAAATGCCAAATATTATGTCTCAAATGCCAATTTTAGTGCCTGAAATGCCAAATATTATGTCACAAATTTCAATTTTAGTGCCTGAAATGCCAAATATAATGTCACAAATGCCAATTTTATTGCCTGAAATGCCGATTATAGTGCCTGAAATGCCAGATATTATGTCTCAAATGCCAATTTTAGTGCCTGAAATGCCAAATATAATGTCACAAATGCCAATTTTAGTGCCTGAAATGCCAATTATAGTGCCTGAAATGCCAAATATTATGTCTCAAAAGCCAATTTTAGTGCCTGAAAACCGATTATAGTGCCTGAAATGCCAAATATTATGTCTCAAATGCCAATTTTAGTGCCTGAAATGCCAAAAATAATGTCACAAATGCCAATTTTAGTGCCTGAAATGCCAATTTTAGTGCCTGAAATGCCAAATATAATGTCACAAATGCCAATTTTAGTGCCTGAAATGCCGATTTTAGTGCCTGAAATGCCAAATATAATCCCAAATATAATCTAAAATTGGCATTTGAGACATAATATTTGGCATTTCAGGCACTATAATTGGCATTTCAGGCACTAAAATTGGCATTTGAGACATAATATTTGGCATTTCAGGCACTATAATTGGCATTTCAGGCACTAAAATTGGCATTTGTGACATTATATTTGGCATTTCAGGCACTAAAATTGGCATTTGAGACATAATATTTGGCATTTCAGGCACTATAATTGGCATTTCAGGCACTAAAATTGGCATTTGAGACATAATATTTGGCATTTCAGGCACTAAAATTGGCATTTGTGACATAATATTTGGCATTTCAGGCACTAAAATTGGCATTTTTGACATTAAATTTGGCATTTCAGGCACTAAAATTGGCATTTGAGACATAATATTTGGCATTTCAGGCACTATTATCGGCATTTCAGGCACTAAAATTGGCATTTGAGACATAATATTTGGCATTTCAGGCACTATAATTGGCATTTCAGGCACTAAAATTGGCATTTGTGACATTATATTTGGCATTTCAGGCACTAAAATTGGCATTTGAGACATAATATTTGGCATTTCAGGCACTATAGTCGGCATTTCAGGCACTAAAATTGGCTGTTGAGACATAATATTTGGCATTTCAGGCACTATAATTGGCATTTCAGGCACTAAAATTGGCATTTGTGACATTATATTTGGCATTTCAGACACTAAAATTGGCATTTGAGACATAATATTTGGCATTTCAGGCACTATAATTGGCATTTCAGGCACTAAAATTGGCATTTGAGACATAATATTTGGCATTTCAGGCACTATAATTGGCATTTGTGACATTATATTTGGCATTTCAGGCACTAAAATTGGCATTTGAGACATAATATTTGGCATTTCAGGCACTATAATTGGCATTTCAAGCACTAAAATTGGCATTTGAGACATAATATTTGGCATTTCAGGCACTATAATTGGCATTTGTGACATTATATTTGGCATTTCAGGCACTAAAATTGGCATTTGTGACATTATATTTGGCATTTGTGACATAATATTTGGCATTTTAGACACTATAATTGGCATTTCAGACACAAAAATTTGCATTTGTGACATTATATTTGGCATTTCAGGCACTAAAATTGGCATTTGTGACGTAATATTTGGCATTTCAGGCACTAAAATTGGCATTTGAGACATAATATTTGGCATTTCAGGCACTATAATTGGCATTTCAGGCACTAAAATTGGCATTTGAGAAATAATAATTGGCATTTCAGGCACTATAATTGGCATTTCAGGCACTAAAATTGGCATTTGTGACATTATATTTGGCATTTCAGGCACTAAAATTGGCATTTGAGACATAATATTTGGCATTTCAGGCACTATAATTGGCATTTGTGACATTATATTTGGCATTTCAGGCACTAAAATTGGCATTTGAGACATAATATTTGGCATTTCAGGCACTATAATTGGCATTTCAAGCACTAAAATTGGCATTTGAGACATAATATTTGGCATTTCAGGCACTATAATTGGCATTTGTGACATTATATTTGGCATTTCAGGCACTAAAATTGGCATTTGTGACATTATATTTGGCATTTGTGACATAATATTTGGCATTTTAGACACTATAATTGGCATTTCAGACACAAAAATTTGCATTTGTGACATTATATTTGGCATTTCAGGCACTAAAATTGGCATTTGTGACGTAATATTTGGCATTTCAGGCACTAAAATTGGCATTTGAGACATAATATTTGGCATTTCAGGCACTATAATTGGCATTTCAGGCACTAAAATTGGCATTTGAGAAATAATAATTGGCATTTCAGGCACTATAATTGGCATTTCAGGCACTAAAATTGGCATTTGTGACATTATATTTGGCATTTCAGGCACTAAAATTGGCATTTGAGACATAATATTTGGCATTTCAGGCACTAAAATTGGCATTTGTGACATAATATTTGGCATTTCAGGCACTAAAATTGGCATTTGTGACATTATATTTGGCATTTCAGGCACTAAAATTGGCATTTGAGACATAATATTTGGCATTTCAGGCACTATAATCGGCATTTCAGGCACTAAAATTGGCATTTGTGACATTATATTTGGCATTTCAGGCACTAAAATTGGCATTTGTGACATTATATTTGGCATTTCAGGCACTAAAATTGGCATTTCAGGCACTAAAATTGGCATTTGTGACATTATATTTGGCATTTCAGGCACTAAAATTGGCATTTGAGACATAATATTTGGCATTTGTGACATTATATTTGGCATTTCAGGCACTAAAATTGGCATTTGTGACGTAATATTTGGCATTTCAGGCACTAAAATTGGCATTTGAGACATAATATTTGGCATTTCAGGCACTATAATTGGCATTTCAGGCACTAAAATTGGCATTTGAGAAATAATAATTGGCATTTCAGGCACTATAATTGGCATTTCAGGCACTAAAATTGGCATTTGTGACATTATATTTGGCATTTCAGGCACTAAAATTGGCATTTGAGACATAATATTTGGCATTTCAGGCACTAAAATTGGCATTTGTGACATAATATTTGGCATTTCAGGCACTAAAATTGGCATTTGTGACATTATATTTGGCATTTCAGGCACTAAAATTGGCATTTGAGACATAATATTTGGCATTTCAGGCACTATAATCGGCATTTCAGGCACTAAAATTGGCATTTGTGACATTATATTTGGCATTTCAGGCACTAAAATTGGCATTTCAGGCACTAAAATTGGCATTTGTGACATTATATTTGGCATTTCAGGCACTAAAATTGGCATTTGAGACATAATATTTGGCATTTCAGGCACTATAGTCGGCATTTCAGGCACTAAAATTGGCTGTTGAGACATAATATTTGGCATTTCAGGCACTATAATTGGCATTTCAGGCACTAAAATTGGCATTAGTGACATTATATTTGGCATTTCAGGCACTAAAATTGGCATTTGAGACATAATATTTGGCATTTCAGGCACTATAATCGGCATTTCAGGCACTAAAATTGGCATTTGTGACATTATATTTGGCATTTCAGGTACTAAAATTGGCATTTGTGACATAATATTTGGCATTTCAGGCACTAAAATTGGCATTTCAGGCACTATAATCGGCATTTCAGGCACTAAAATTGGCATTTGTGACATTATATTTGGCATTTCAGGCACTAAAATTGGCATTTCAATCACTAAAATTGACCTAGAAATCCCTCTAGGGACATAGAAATCCCTCTAGGGACCTAGAAATCCCTCTAGGGACCTAGAAATCCCTCTAGGGACCTAGAAATCCCTCTAGGGACCTAGAAATCCCTCTAGGGACCTAGAAATCCCTCTGGGGACCTAGAAATCCCTCTGGGGACCTAGAAATCCCTCTGGGGACCTAGAAATCCCTAGAGGGACATAGAAATCCCTCTAGGGACCAAGAAATCCCTCTAGGGACCTAGAAATCCCTAGAGGGACATAAAAATCCCTCTAGGGACATAGAAATCCCTCTAGGGACCTAGAAATCCCTCTGGGGACCTAGAAATCCCTCTAGGGACCTAGAAATCCGTCTGGGGACCTAGAAATCCCTCTAGGGACCTAGAAATCCCTCAAGGGACTTAGAAATCCCTGTAGGGACATAAAAATCCCTCTAGGGACATAGAAATCCCTCTAGGGACCTAGAATGGCCTCTAGGGACATAGAAATCTCTCTAGGGACCTAGAATGCCCTCTAGGGACATAAAAATCCCTCTAGGGACCTAGAAATCCCTCTAGGGACCTAGAAATCCCTCTAGGGACCTAGAATGGCCTCTAGGGACATAGAAATCTCTCTAGGGACCTAGAATGCCCTCTAGGGACATAAAAATCAATCTAGGGACCTAGAAATCCCTCTAGGGACCTAGAAATCCCTCTAGGGACCTAGAAATCCCTCTGGGGACCTAGAAATCCCTCTAGGGACATAGAAATCCCTCTAGGGACCTAGAAATCCCTCTAGGGACCTAGAAATCCCTCTAGGGACCTAGAAATCCCTCTAGGGACCAAGAAATCCCTCTAGGGACCAAGAAATCCCTCTAGGGACCAAGAAATCCCTCCTAAAACTCCAGATATCCCTCTCAAAACCCAAGATAACGCTTTAGAAACCCTTGAAATCACTCTAAAAACCCATGATATCCCTCTCAAAACCCTGTAACACGCTCTAGAAATCTCTCTAGGGACATAGAAATCCCTCTAGGGACCTAGAAATCCCTGTAGGGACATAAAAATCCCTCTAGGGACATAAAAATCTCTCTAGGGACATAGAAATCCCTCTAGGGACCTAGAAATCCCTCTGGGGACCTAGAAATCCCTCTAGGGACATAGAAATCCCTCTAGGGACCAAGAAATCCCTCTAGGGACCTAGAAATCCCTCTAGGGACCTAGAAATCCCTCTAGGGACCTAGAAATACCTCTGGGGACCTAGAAATCCCTCTAGGGACCTAGAAATCCCTCTAGGGACCTAGAAATCCCTCTAGGGACCTAGAAATCCCTCTGGGGACCTAGAAATCCCTCTAGGGACATAGAAATCCCTCTAGGGACCAAGAAATCCCTCTAGGGACCAAGAAATTCCTCTAGGGACCAAGAAATCCCTCTAGGGACCAAGAAATCCCTCCTAAAACTCCAGATATCCCTCTCAAAACCCAAGATAACGCTTTAGAAACCCTTGAAATCACTCTAAAAACCCATGATATCCCTCTCAAAACCCTGTAACACGCTCTAGAAATCTCTCTAGGGACATAGAAATCCCTCTAGGGACCTAGAAATCCCTGTAGAGACATAAAAATCCCTCTAGAGACATAGAAATCCCTCTAGGGACCTAGAAATCCCTCTGGGGACCTAGAAATCCCTCTAGGGACATAGAAATCCCTCTAGGGACCAAGAAATCCCTCTAGGGACCTAGAAATCCCTCTAGGGACCTAGAAATCTCTCTAGGGACCTAGAAATCCCTCTGGGGACCTAGAAATCCCTCTAGGGACCTAGAAATCCCTCTAGGGACCTAGAAATCCCTCTAGGGACCTAGAAATCCCTCTAGGGACCTAGAAATCCCTCTGGGGACCTAGAAATCCCTCTGGGGACATAGAAATCCCTCTAGGGACCTAGAAATCCCTCTAGGGACCTAGAAATCCCTCTAGGGACCAAGAAATCCCTCTAGGGACCAAGAAATCCCTCTAGGGACCAAGAAATCCCTCCTAAAACTCCAGATATCCCTCTCAAAACCCAAGATAACGCTTTAGAAACCCTTGAAATCACTCTAAAAACCCATGATATCCCTCTCAAAACCCTGTAACACGCTCTAGAAATCTCTCTAGGGACATAGAAATCCCTCTAGGGACCTAGAAATCCCTCTAGGGACCTAGAAATCCCTCTAGGGACCTAGAAATCCCTCAAGGGACCTAGAAATCCCTGTAGGGACATAAAAATCCCTCTAGGGACATAGAAATCCCTCTAGGGACCTAGAAATCCCTCTGGGGACCTAGAAATCCCTCTAGGGACATAGAAATCCCTCTAGGGACCAAGAAATCCCTCTAGGGACCTAGAAATCCCTCTAGGGACCTAGAAATCCCTCTAGGGACCTAGAAATCCCTCTGGGGACCTAGAAATCCCTCTAGGGACCAAGAAATCCCTCTAGGGACCAAGAAATCCCTCTAGGGACCTAGAAATCCCTCTAGGGACCTAGAAATCCCTCTGGGGACCTAGAAATCCCTCTAGGGACATAGAAATCCCTCTAGGGACCTAGAAATCCCTCTAGGGACCTAGAAATCCCTCTAGGGACCAAGAAATCCCTCTAGGGACCAAGAAATCCCTCTAGGGACCAAGAAATCCCTCCTAAAACTCCAGATATCCCTCTCAAAACCCAAGATAACGCTTTAGAAACCCTTGAAATCACTCTAAAAACCCATGATATCCCTCTCAAAACCCTGTAACACGCTCTAGAAATCTCTCTAGGGACATAGAAATCCCTCTAGGGACCTAGAAATCCCTGTAGGGACATAAAAATCCCTCTAGGGACATAAAAATCTCTCTAGGGACATAGAAATCCCTCTAGGGACCTAGAAATCCCTCTGGGGACCTAGAAATCCCTCTAGGGACATAGAAATCCCTCTAGGGACCAAGAAATCCCTCTAGGGACCTAGAAATCCCTCTAGGGACCTAGAAATCCCTCTAGGGACCTAGAAATACCTCTGGGGACCTAGAAATCCCTCTAGGGACCTAGAAATCCCTCTGGGGACCTAGAAATCCCTCTAGGGACATAGAAATCCCTCTAGGGACCAAGAAATCCCTCTGGGGACCAAGAAATTCCTCTAGGGACCAAGAAATCCCTCTAGGGACCAAGAAATCCCTAATAAAACTCCAGATATCCCTCTCAAAACCCAAGATAACGCTTTAGAAACCCTTGAAATCACTCTAAAAACCCATGATATCCCTCTCAAAACCCTGTAACACGCTCTAGAAATCTCTCTAGGGACATAGAAATCCCTCTAGGGACCTAGAAATCCCTGTAGAGACATAAAAATCACTCTAGAGACATAGAAATCCCTCTAGGGACCTAGAAATCCCTCTGGGGACCTAGAAATCCCTCTAGGGACATAGAAATCCCTCTAGGGACCAAGAAATCCCTCTAGGGACCTAGAAATCCCTCTAGGGACCTAGAAATCCCTCTAGGGACCTAGAAATCCCTCTGGGGACCTAGAAATCCCTCTAGGGACCTAGAAATCCCTCTAGGGACCTAGAAATCCCTCTAGGGACCTAGAAATCCCTCTGGGGACCTAGAAATCCCTCTAGGGACATAGAAATCCCTCTAGGGACCTAGAAATCCCTCTAGGGACCTAGAAATCCCTCTAGGGACCAAGAAATCCCTCTAGGGACCAAGAAATCCCTCTAGGGACCAAGAAATCCCTCCTAAAACTCCAGATATCCCTCTCAAAACCCAAGATAACGCTTTAGAAACCCTTGAAATCACTCTAAAAACCCATGATATCCCTCTCAAAACCCTGTAACACGCTCTAGAAATCTCTCTAGGGACATAGAAATCCCTCTAGGGACCTAGAAATCCCTCTAGGGACCTAGAAATCCCTCTAGGGACCTAGAAATCCCTCAAGGGACCTAGAAATCCCTGTAGGGACATAAAAATCCCTCTAGGGACATAGAAATCCCTCTAGGGACCTAGAAATCCCTCTGGGGACCTAGAAATCCCTCTAGGGACATAGAAATCCCTCTAGGGACCAAGAAATCCCTCTAGGGACCTAGAAATCCCTCTAGGGACCTAGAAATCCCTCTAGGGACCTAGAAATCCCTCTGGGGACCTAGAAATCCCTCTGGGGACCTAGAAATCCCTCTAGGGACCTAGAAATCCCTCTAGGGACCTAGAAATCCCTCTAGGGACCTAGAAATCCCTCTAGGGACCTAGAAATCCCTCTAGGGACCTAGAAATCCCTCTAGGGACCTAGAAATCCCTCTGGGGACCTAGAAATCCCTCTGGGGACCTAGAAATCCCTCTGGGGACCTAGAAATCCCTAGAGGGACATAGAAATCCCTCTAGGGACCAAGAAATCCCTCTAGGGACCTAGAAATCCCTAGAGGGACATAAAAATCCCTCTAGGGACATAGAAATCCCTCTAGGGACCTAGAAATCCCTCTGGGGACCTAGAATGCCCTCTAGGGACATAAAAATCCCTCTAGGGACCTAGAAATCCCTCTAGGGACCTAGAAATCCCTCTAGGGACCAAGAAATCCCTCTAGGGACCTAGAAATCGCTCTAGGGACCTAGAAATCCCTCTAGGGACCTAGAAATCCCTCTGGGGACCTAGAAATCCCTCTGGGGACCTAGAAATCCCTCTAGGGACCAAGAAATCCCTCTAGGGACCAAGAAATCCCTCCTAAAACTCCAGATATCCCTCTCAAAACCCAAGATAACGCTTTAGAAACCCTTGAAATCACTCTAAAAACCCATGATATCCCTCTCAAAACCCTGTAACACGCTCTAGAAATCTCTGTAGGGACATAGAAATCCCTCTAGGGACCTAGAAATCCCTCTAGGGACCTAGAAATCCCTCAAGGGACCTAGAAATCCCTGTAGGGACATAAAAATCCCTCTAGGGACATAGAAATCCCTCTAGGGACCAAGAAATCCCTCTAGGGACCAAGAAATCCCTCCTAAAACTCCAGATATCCCTCTCAAAACCCAAGATAACGCTTTAGAAACCCTTGAAATCACTCTAAAAACCCATGATATCCCTCTCAAAACCCTGTAACACGCTCTAGAAATCTCTCTAGGGACATAGAAATCCCTCTAGGGACCTAGAAATCCCTCTAGGGACCTAGAAATCCCTCTAGGGACCTAGAAATCCCTCAAGGGACCTAGAAATCCCTGTAGGGACATAAAAATCCCTCTAGGGACATAGAAATCCCTCTAGGGACCTAGAAATCACTCTGGGGACCTAGAAATCCCTCTAGGGACCTAGAAATCCCTCTAGGGACCTAGAAATCCCTCTAGGGACCTAGAAATCCCTCTAGGGACCAAGAAATCCCTCTAGGGACCAAGAAATCCCTCTAGGGACCTAGAAATCCCTCTAGGGACCTAGAAATCCCTCTGGGGACCTAGAAATCCCTCTAGGGACATAGAAATCCCTCTAGGGACCTAGAAATCCCTCTAGGGACCTAGAAATCCCTCTAGGGACCAAGAAATCCCTCTAGGGACCAAGAAATCCCTCTAGGGACCAAGAAATCCCTCCTAAAACTCCAGATATCCCTCTCAAAACCCAAGATAACGCTTTAGAAACCCTTGAAATCACTCTAAAAACCCATGATATCCCTCTCAAAACCCTGTAACACGCTCTAGAAATCTCTCTAGGGACATAGAAATCCCTCTAGGGACCTAGAAATCCCTGTAGGGACATAAAAATCCCTCTAGGGACATAGAAATCCCTCTAGGGACCTAGAAATCCCTCTAGGGACCTAGAAATCCCTCTAGGGACCTAGAAATCCCTCTGGGGACCTAGAAATCCCTCTAGGGACCTAGAAATCCCTCTAGGGACCAAGAAATCCCTCTAGGGACCAAGAAATCCCTCTAGGGACCAAGAAATCCCTCTAGGGACCAAGAAATCCCTCCTAAAACTCCAGATATCCCTCTCAAAACCCAAGATAACGCTTTAGAAACCCTTGAAATCACTCTAAAAACCCATGATATCCCTCTCAAAACCCTGTAACACGCTCTAGAAATCTCTCTAGGGACATAGAAATCCCTCTAGGGACCTAGAAATCCCTGTAGGGACATAAAAATCCCTCTAGGGACATAGAAATCCCTCTAGGGACCTAGAAATCCCTCTAGGGACCAAGAAATCCCTCTAGGGACCAAGAAATCCCTCCTAAAACTCCAGATATCCCTCTCAAAACCCAAGATAACGCTTTAGAAACCCTTGAAATCACTCTAGGGACCTAGAAATCCCTCTAGGGACCTAGAAATCCCTCTAGGGACCTAGAAATCCCTCTAGGGACCTAGAAATCCCTCTGGGGACCTAGAAATCCCTCTAGGGACATAGAAATCCCTCTAGGGACCTAGAAATCCCTCTAGGGACCTAGAAATCCCTCTAGGAACCAAGAAATCCCTCTAGGGACCAAGAAATCCCTCTAGGGACCAAGAAATCCCTCCTAAAACTCCAGATATCCCTCTCAAAACCCAAGATAACGCTTTAGAAACCCTTGAAATCACTCTAAAAACCCATGATATCCCTCTCAAAACCCTGTAACACGCTCTAGAAATCTCTCTAGGGACATAGAAATCCCTCTAGGGACCTAGAAATCCCTGTAGGGACATAAAAATCCCTCTAGGGACATAGAAATCCCTCTAGGGACCTAGAAATCCCTCTAGGGACCTAGAAATCCCTCTAGGGACCTAGAAATCCCTCTGGGGACCTAGAAATCCCTCTAGGGACCTAGAAATCCCTCTAGGGACCAAGAAATCCCTCTAGGGACCAAGAAATCCCTCTAGGGACCAAGAAATCCCTCCTAAAACTCCAGATATCCCTCTCAAAACCCAAGATAACGCTTTAGAAACCCTTGAAATCACTCTAAAAACCCATGATATCCCTCTCAAAACCCTGTAACACGCTCTAGAAATCTCTCTAGGGACATAGAAATCCCTCTAGGGACCTAGAAATCCCTGTAGGGACATAAAAATCCCTCTAGGGACATAAAAATCCCTCTAGGGACATAGAAATCCCTCTAGGGACCTAGAAATCCCTCTGGGGACCTAGAAATCCCTCTAGGGACATAGAAATCCCTCTAGGGACCAAGAAATCCCTCTAGGGACCTAGAAATCCCTCTAGGGACCTAGAAATCCCTCTAGGGACCTAGAAATACCTCTGGGGACCTAGAAATCCCTCTAGGGACCTAGAAATCCCTCTAGGGACCTAGAAATCCCTCTAGGGACCTAGAAATCCCTCTGGGGACCTAGAAATCCCTCTAGGGACATAGAAATCCCTCTAGGGACCAAGAAATCCCTCTAGGGACCAAGAAATTCCTCTAGGGACCAAGAAATCCCTCTAGGGACCAAGAAATCCCTCCTAAAACTCCAGATATCCCTCTCAAAACCCAAGATAACGCTTTAGAAACCCTTGAAATCACTCTAAAAACCCATGATATCCCTCTCAAAACCCTGTAACACGCTCTAGAAATCTCTCTAGGGACATAGAAATCCCTCTAGGGACCTAGAAATCCCTGTAGAGACATAAAAATCCCTCTAGAGACATAGAAATCCCTCTAGGGACCTAGAAATCCCTCTGGGGACCTAGAAATCCCTCTAGGGACATAGAAATCCCTCTAGGGACCAAGAAATCCCTCTAGGGACCTAGAAATCCCTCTAGGGACCTAGAAATCCCTCTAGGGACCTAGAAATCCCTCTGGGGACCTAGAAATCCCTCTAGGGACCTAGAAATCCCTCTAGGGACCTAGAAATCCCTCTAGGGACCTAGAAATCCCTCTAGGGACCTAGAAATCCCTCTGGGGACCTAGAAATCCCTCTAGGGACATAGAAATCCCTCTAGGGACCTAGAAATCCCTCTAGGGACCTAGAAATCCCTCTAGGGACCAAGAAATCCCTCTAGGGACCAAGAAATCCCTCTAGGGACCAAGAAATCCCTCCTAAAACTCCAGATATCCCTCTCAAAACCCAAGATAACGCTTTAGAAACCCTTGAAATCCCTCTAAAAACCCATGATATCCCTCTCAAAACCCTGTAACACGCTCTAGAAATCTCTCTAGGGACATAGAAATCCCTCTAGGGACCTAGAAATCCCTCTAGGGACCTAGAAATCCCTCTAGGGACCTAGAAATCCCTCAAGGGACCTAGAAATCCCTGTAGGGACATAAAAATCCCTCTAGGGACATAGAAATCCCTCTAGGGACCTAGAAATCCTTCTGGGGACCTAGAAATCCCTCTAGGGACATAGAAATCCCTCTAGGGACCAAGAAATCCCTCTAGGGACCTAGAAATCCCTCTAGGGACCTAGAAATCCCTCTAGGGACCTAGAAATCCCTCTAGGGACCTAGAAATCCCTCTAGGGACCTAGAAATCCCTCTAGGGACCTAGAAATCCCTCTAGGGACCTAGAAATCCCTCTGGGGACCTAGAAATCCCTCTGGGGACCTAGAAATCCCTCTGGGGACCTAGAAATCCCTAGAGGGACATAGAAATCCCTCTAGGGACCAAGAAATCCCTCTAGGGACCTAGAAATCCCTAGAGGGACATAAAAATCCCTCTAGGGACATAGAAATCCCTCTAGGGACCTAGAAATCCCTCTGGGGACCTAGAATGCCCTCTAGGGACATAAAAATCCCTCTAGGGACCTAGAAATCCCTCTAGGGACCTAGAAATCCCTCTAGGGACCAAGAAATCCCTCTAGGGACCTAGAAATCGCTCTAGGGACCTAGAAATCCCTCTAGGGACCTAGAAATCCCTCTGGGGACCTAGAAATCCCTCTGGGGACCTAGAAATCCCTCTAGGGACCAAGAAATCCCTCTAGGGACCAAGAAATCCCTCCTAAAACTCCAGATATCCCTCTCAAAACCCAAGATAACGCTTTAGAAACCCTTGAAATCACTCTAAAAACCCATGATATCCCTCTCAAAACCCTGTAACACGCTCTAGAAATCTCTCTAGGGACATAGAAATCCCTCTAGGGACCTAGAAATCCCTCTAGGGACCTAGAAATCCCTCTAGGGACCTAGAAATCCCTCTAGGGACCTAGAAATCCCTCTAGGGACCAAGAAATCCCTCTAGGGACCAAGAAATCCCTCTAGGGACCTAGAAATCCCTCTAGGGACCTAGAAATCCCTCTGGGGACCTAGAAATCCCTCTAGGGACATAGAAATCCCTCTAGGGACCTAGAAATCCCTCTAGGGACCTAGAAATCCCTCTAGGGACCAAGAAATCCCTCTAGGGACCAAGAAATCCCTCTAGGGACCAAGAAATCCCTCCTAAAACTCCAGATATCCCTCTCAAAACCCAAGAAAACGCTTTAGAAACCCTTGAAATCACTCTAAAAACCCATGATATCCCTCTCAAAACCCTGTAACACGCTCTAGAAATCTCTCTAGGGACATAGAAATCCCTCTAGGGACCTAGAAATCCCTGTAGGGACATAAAAATCCCTCTAGGGACATAGAAATCCCTCTAGGGACCTAGAAATCCCTCTAGGGACCTAGAAATCCCTCTAGGGACCTAGAAATCCCTCTAGGGACCTAGAAATCCCTCTGGGGACCTAGAAATCCCTCTAGGGACCTAGAAATCCCTCTAGGGACCAAGAAATCCCTCTAGGGACCAAGAAATCCCTCTAGGGACCAAGAAATCCCTCTAGGGACCAAGAAATCCCTCCTAAAACTCCAGATATCCCTCTCAAAACCCAAGATAACGCTTTAGAAACCCTTGAAATCACTCTAAAAACCCATGATATCCCTCTCAAAACCCTGTAACACGCTCTAGAAATCTCTCTAGGGACATAGAAATCCCTCTAGGGACCTAGAAATCCCTAGAGGGACATAAAAATCCCTCTAGGGACATAGAAATCCCTCTAGGGACCTAGAAATCCCTCTGGGGACCTAGAATGCCCTCTAGGGACATAAAAATCCCTCTAGGGACCTAGAAATCCCTCTAGGGACCTAGAAATCCCTCTAGGGACCAAGAAATCCCTCTAGGGACCTAGAAATCGCTCTAGGGACCTAGAAATCCCTCTGGGGACCTAGAAATCCCTCTGGGGACCTAGAAATCCCTCTAGGGACCAAGAAATCCCTCTAGGGACCAAGAAATCCCTCCTAAAACTCCAGATATCCCTCTCAAAACCCAAGATAACGCTTTAGAAACCCTTGAAATCACTCTAAAAACCCATGATATCCCTCTCAAAACCCTGTAACACGCTCTAGAAATCTCTGTAGGGACATAGAAATCCCTCTAGGGACCTAGAAATCCCTCTAGGGACCTAGAAATCCCTCACGGGACCTAGAAATCCCTGTAGGGACATAAAAATCCCTCTAGGGACATAGAAATCCCTCTAGGGACCTAGAAATCCCTCTGGGGACCTAGAAATCTTTCTGGGGACATAGAAATCCCTCTAGGGACCTAGAAATCCCTCTAGGGACCTAGAAATCCCTCTAGGGACCTAGAAATCCCTCTAGGGACCTAGAAATCCCTCTAGGGACCTAGAAATCCCTCTAGGGACCTAGAAATCCCTCTGGGGACCTAGAAATCCCTCTGGGGACCTAGAAATCCCTCTAGGGACCTAGAATGCCCTCTAGGGACATAAAAATCCCTCTAGGGACCTAGAAATCCCACTAGGAACCTAGAAATCCCTCTAGGGACCAAGAAATCCCTCTAGGGACCTGGAAATCGCTCTAGGGACCTAGAAATCCCTCTAGGGACCTAGAAATCCCTCTGGGGACCTAGAAATCCCTCTGGGGACCTAGAAATCCCTCTAGGGACCAAGAAATCCCTCTAGGGACCAAGAAATCCCTCTAGGGACCAAGAAATCCCTCCTAAAACTCCAGATATCCCTCTCAAAACCCAAGATAACGCTTTAGAAACCCTTGAAATCACTCTAAAAACCCATGATATCCCTCTCAAAACCCTGTAACACGCTCTAGAAATCTCTCTAGGGACATAGAAATCCCTCTAGGGACCTAGAAATCCCTCTAGGGACCTAGAAATCCCTCTAGGGACCTAGAAATCCCTCTAGGGACCTAGAAATCCCTCAAGGGACCTAGAAATCCCTGTAGGGACATAAAAATCCCTCTAGGGACATAGAAATCCCTCTAGGGACCTAGAAATCCCTCTGGGGACCTAGAAATCCCTCTAGGGACATAGAAATCCCTCTAGGGACCTAGAAATCCCTCTAGGGACCTAGAAATCCCTCTAGGGACCTAGAAATCCCTCTAGGGACCTAGAAATCCCTCTGGGGACCTAGAAATCCCTCTAGGGACATAGAAATCCCTCTAGGGACCTAGAAATCCCTCTAGGGACCTAGAAATCCCTCTAGGGACCAAGAAATCCCTCTAGGGACCAAGAAATCCCTCCTAAAACTCCAGATATCCCTCTCAAAACCCAAGATAACGCTTTAGAAACCCTTGAAATCACTCTAAAAACCCATGATATCCCTCTCAAAACCCTGTAACACGCTCTAGAAATCTCTCTAGGGACATAGAAATCCCTCTAGGGACCTAGAAATCCCTGTAGGGACATAAAAATCCCTCTAGGGACATAGAAATCCCTCTAGGGACCTAGAAATCCCTCTAGGGACCTAGAAATCCCTCTAGGGACCTAGAAATCCCTCTGGGGACCTAGAAATCCCTCTAGGGACCTAGAAATCCCTCTAGGGACCAAGAAATCCCTCTAGGGACCAAGAAATCCCTCTAGGGACCAAGAAATCCCTCTAGGGACCAAGAAATCCCTCCTAAAACTCCAGATATCCCTCTCAAAACCCAAGATAACGCTTTAGAAACCCTTGAAATCACTCTAAAAACCCATGATATCCCTCTCAAAACCCTGTAACACGCTCTAGAAATCTCTCTAGGGACATAGAAATCCCTCTAGGGACCTAGAAATCCCTGTAGGGACATAAAAATCCCTCTAGGGACATAGAAATCCCTCTAGGGACCTAGAAATCCCTCTAGGGACCAAGAAATCCCTCTAGGGACCAAGAAATCCCTCCTAAAACTCCAGATATCCCTCTCAAAACCCAAGATAACGCTTTAGAAACCCTTGAAATCACTCTAAAAACCCATGATATCCCTCTCAAAACCCTGTAACACGCTCTAGAAATCTCTCTAGGGACATAGAAATCCCTCTAGGGACCTAGAAATCCCTGTAGGGACATAAAAATCCCTCTAGGGACATAGAAATCCCTCTAGGGACCTAGAAATCCCTCTAGGGACCTAGAAATCCCTCTGGGGACCTAGAAATCCCTCTAGGGACCTAGAAATCCCTCTAGGGACCAAGAAATCCCTCTAGGGACCAAGAAATCCCTCTAGGGACCAAGAAATCCCTCTAGGGACCAAGAAATCCCTCCTAAAACTCCAGATATCCCTCTCAAAACCCAAGATAACGCTTTAGAAACCCTTGAAATCACTCTAAAAACCCATGATATCCCTCTCAAAACCCTGTAACACGCTCTAGAAATCTCTCTAGGGACATAGAAATCCCTCTAGGGACCTAGAAATCCCTCTAGGGACCTAGAAATCCCTTTAGGGACCTAGAAATCCCTCTGGGGACCTAGAAATCCCTCTGGGGACCTAGAAATCCCTCTAGGGACCTAGAATGCCCTCTAGGGACATAAAAATCCCTCTAGGGACCTAGAAATCCCACTAGGAACCTAGAAATCCCTCTAGGGACCAAGAAATCCCTCTAGGGACCTGGAAATCGCTCTAGGGACCTAGAAATCCCTCTAGGGACCTAGAAATCCCTCTGGGGACCTAGAAATCCCTCTGGGGACCTAGAAATCCCTCTAGGGACCAAGAAATCCCTCTAGGGACCAAGAAATCCCTCTAGGGACCAAGAAATCCCTCCTAAAACTCCAGATATCCCTCTCAAAACCCAAGATAACGCTTTAGAAACCCTTGAAATCACTCTAAAAACCCATGATATCCCTCTCAAAACCCTGTAACACGCTCTAGAAATCTCTCTAGGGACATAGAAATCCCTCTAGGGACCTAGAAATCCCTCTAGGGACCTAGAAATCCCTCTAGGGACCTAGAAATCCCTCTAGGGACCTAGAAATCCCTCAAGGGACCTAGAAATCCCTGTAGGGACATAAAAATCCCTCTAGGGACATAGAAATCCCTCTAGGGACCTAGAAATCCCTCTGGGGACCTAGAAATCCCTCTAGGGACATAGAAATCCCTCTAGGGACCTAGAAATCCCTCTAGGGACCTAGAAATCCCTCTAGGGACCTAGAAATCCCTCTAGGGACCTAGAAATCCCTCTGGGGACCTAGAAATCCCTCTAGGGACATAGAAATCCCTCTAGGGACCTAGAAATCCCTCTAGGGACCTAGAAATCCCTCTAGGGACCAAGAAATCCCTCTAGGGACCAAGAAATCCCTCCTAAAACTCCAGATATCCCTCTCAAAACCCAAGATAACGCTTTAGAAACCCTTGAAATCACTCTAAAAACCCATGATATCCCTCTCAAAACCCTGTAACACGCTCTAGAAATCTCTCTAGGGACATAGAAATCCCTCTAGGGACCTAGAAATCCCTGTAGGGACATAAAAATCCCTCTAGGGACATAGAAATCCCTCTAGGGACCTAGAAATCCCTCTAGGGACCTAGAAATCCCTCTAGGGACCTAGAAATCCCTCTGGGGACCTAGAAATCCCTCTAGGGACCTAGAAATCCCTCTAGGGACCAAGAAATCCCTCTAGGGACCAAGAAATCCCTCTAGGGACCAAGAAATCCCTCTAGGGACCAAGAAATCCCTCCTAAAACTCCAGATATCCCTCTCAAAACCCAAGATAACGCTTTAGAAACCCTTGAAATCACTCTAAAAACCCATGATATCCCTCTCAAAACCCTGTAACACGCTCTAGAAATCTCTCTAGGGACATAGAAATCCCTCTAGGGACCTAGAAATCCCTGTAGGGACATAAAAATCCCTCTAGGGACATAGAAATCCCTCTAGGGACCTAGAAATCCCTCTAGGGACCAAGAAATCCCTCTAGGGACCAAGAAATCCCTCCTAAAACTCCAGATATCCCTCTCAAAACCCAAGATAACGCTTTAGAAACCCTTGAAATCACTCTAAAAACCCATGATATCCCTCTCAAAACCCTGTAACACGCTCTAGAAATCTCTCTAGGGACATAGAAATCCCTCTAGGGACCTAGAAATCCCTGTAGGGACATAAAAATCCCTCTAGGGACATAGAAATCCCTCTAGGGACCTAGAAATCCCTCTAGGGACCTAGAAATCCCTCTAGGGACCTAGAAATCCCTCTGGGGACCTAGAAATCCCTCTAGGGACCTAGAAATCCCTCTAGGGACCAAGAAATCCCTCTAGGGACCAAGAAATCCCTCTAGGGACCAAGAAATCCCTCTAGGGACCAAGAAATCCCTCCTAAAACTCCAGATATCCCTCTCAAAACCCAAGATAACGCTTTAGAAACCCTTGAAATCACTCTAAAAACCCATGATATCCCTCTCAAAACCCTGTAACACGCTCTAGAAATCTCTCTAGGGACATAGAAATCCCTCTAGGGACCTAGAAATCCCTCTAGGGACCTAGAAATCCCTCTAGGGACCTAGAAATCCCTCTAGGGACCTAGAAATCCCACTAGGGACCTAGAAATCCCTCTAGGGACCTAGAAATCCCTCTAGGGACCTAGAAATCCCTCTGGGGACCTAGAAATCCCTCTGGGGACCTAGAAATCCCTCTGGGGACCTAGAAATCCCTAGAGGGATATAGAAATCCCTCTAGGGACCAAGAAATCCCTCTAGGGACCTAGACATCCCTAGAGGGACTAAAAATCCCTCTAGGGACCTAGAAATCCCTCTAGGGACCAAGAAATCCCTCTAGGGACCTAGAAATCGCTCTAGGGACCTAGAAATCCCTCTAGGGACCTAGAAATCCCTCTGGGGACCTAGAAATCCCTCTGGGGACCTAGAAATCCCTCTAGGGACCAAGAAATCCCTCTAGGGACCAAGAAATCCCTCTAGGGACCAAGAAATCCCTCTAGGGACCAAAAAATCCCTCTAGGGACCAAGAAATCCCTCTAGGGACCAAGAAATCCCTCCTAAAACTCCAGATATCCCTCTCAAAACCCAAGATAACGCTTTAGAAACCCTTGAAATCACTCTAAAAACCCATGATATCCCTCTCAAAACCCTGTAACACGCTCTAGAAATCTCTCTAGGGACATAGAAATCCCTCTAGGGACCTAGAAATCCCTCTAGGGACCTAGAAATCCCTCTAGGGACCTAGAAATCACTCAAGGGACCTAGAAATCCCTGTAGGGACATAAAAATCCCTCTAGGGACATAGAAATCCCTCTAGGGACCTAGAAATCCCTCTGGGGACCTAGAAATCCCTCTAGGGACATAGAAATCCCTCTAGGGACCTAGAAATCCCTCTAGGGACCTAGAAATCTTTCTAGGGACCTAGAAATTCCTCTAGGGACCTAGAAATCCCTCTAGGGACCTAGAAATCCCTCTAGGGACCAAGAAATCCCTCCTAAAACTCCAGATATCCCTCTCAAAACCCAAGATAACGCTTTAGAAACCCTTGAAATCACTCTAAAAACCCATGATATCCCTCTCAAAACCCTGTAACACGCTCTAGAAATCTCTCTAGGGACATAGAAATCCCTCTAGGGACCTAGAAATCCCTGTAGGGACATAAAAATCCCTCTAGGGACATAGAAATCCCTCTAGGGACCTAGAAATCCCTCTAGGGACCAAGAAATCCCTCTAGGGACCAAGAAATCCCTCCTAAAACTCCAGATATCCCTCTCAAAACCCAAGATAACGCTTTAGAAACCCTTGAAATCACTCTAGGGACCTAGAAATCCCTCTAGGGACCTAGAAATCCCTCTAGGGACCTAGAAATCCCTCTAGGGACCTAGAAATCCCTCTGGGGACCTAGAAATCCCTCTAGGGACATAGAAATCCCTCTAGGGACCTAGAAATCCCTCTAGGGACCTAGAAATCCCTCTAGGAACCAAGAAATCCCTCTAGGGACCAAGAAATCCCTCTAGGGACCAAGAAATCCCTCCTAAAACTCCAGATATCCCTCTCAAAACCCAAGATAACGCTTTAGAAACCCTTGAAATCACTCTAAAAACCCATGATATCCCTCTCAAAACCCTGTAACACGCTCTAGAAATCTCTCTAGGGACATAGAAATCCCTCTAGGGACCTAGAAATCCCTGTAGGGACATAAAAATCCCTCTAGGGACATAGAAATCCCTCTAGGGACCTAGAAATCCCTCTAGGGACCTAGAAATCCCTCTAGGGACCTAGAAATCCCTCTGGGGACCTAGAAATCCCTCTAGGGACCTAGAAATCCCTCTAGGGACCAAGAAATCCCTCTAGGGACCAAGAAGTCCCTCTAGGGACCAAGAAATCCCTCCTAAAACTCCAGATATCCCTCTCAAAACCCAAGATAACGCTTTAGAAACCCTTGAAATCACTCTAAAAACCCATGATATCCCTCTCAAAACCCTGTAACACGCTCTAGAAATCTCTCTAGGGACATAGAAATCCCTCTAGGGACCTAGAAATCCCTGTAGGGACATAAAAATCCCTCTAGGGACATAAAAATCCCTCTAGGGACATAGAAATCCCTCTAGGGACCTAGAAATCCCTCTGGGGACCTAGAAATCCCTCTAGGGACATAGAAATCCCTCTAGGGACCAAGAAATCCCTCTAGGGACCTAGAAATCCCTCTAGGGACCTAGAAATCCCTCTAGGGACCTAGAAATACCTCTGGGGACCTAGAAATCCCTCTAGGGACCTAGAAATCCCTCTAGGGACCTAGAAATCCCTCTAGGGACCTAGAAATCCCTCTGGGGACCTAGAAATCCCTCTAGGGACATAGAAATCCCTCTAGGGACCAAGAAATCCCTCTAGGGACCAAGAAATTCCTCTAGGGACCAAGAAATCCCTCTAGGGACCAAGAAATCCCTCCTAAAACTCCAGATATCCCTCTCAAAACCCAAGATAACGCTTTAGAAACCCTTGAAATCACTCTAAAAACCCATGATATCCCTCTCAAAACCCTGTAACACGCTCTAGAAATCTCTCTAGGGACATAGAAATCCCTCTAGGGACCTAGAAATCCCTGTAGAGACATAAAAATCCCTCTAGAGACATAGAAATCCCTCTAGGGACCTAGAAATCCCTCTGGGGACCTAGAAATCCCTCTAGGGACATAGAAATCCCTCTAGGGACCAAGAAATCCCTCTAGGGACCTAGAAATCCCTCTAGGGACCTAGAAATCCCTCTAGGGACCTAGAAATCCCTCTGGGGACCTAGAAATCCCTCTAGGGACCTAGAAATCCCTCTAGGGACCTAGAAATCCCTCTAGGGACCTAGAAATCCCTCTAGGGACCTAGAAATCCCTCTGGGGACCTAGAAATCCCTCTAGGGACATAGAAATCCCTCTAGGGACCTAGAAATCCCTCTAGGGACCTAGAAATCCCTCTAGGGACCAAGAAATCCCTCTAGGGACCAAGAAATCCCTCTAGGGACCAAGAAATCCCTCCTAAAACTCCAGATATCCCTCTCAAAACCCAAGATAACGCTTTAGAAACCCTTGAAATCACTCTAAAAACCCATGATATCCCTCTCAAAACCCTGTAACACGCTCTAGAAATCTCTCTAGGGACATAGAAATCCCTCTAGGGACCTAGAAATCCCTCTAGGGACCTAGAAATCCCTCTAGGGACCTAGAAATCCCTCAAGGGACCTAGAAATCCCTGTAGGGACATAAAAATCCCTCTAGGGACATAGAAATCCCTCTAGGGACCTAGAAATCCCTCTGGGGACCTAGAAATCCCTCTAGGGACATAGAAATCCCTCTAGGGACCAAGAAATCCCTCTAGGGACCTAGAAATCCCTCTAGGGACCTAGAAATCCCTCTAGGGACCTAGAAATCCCTCTAGGGACCTAGAAATCCCTCTAGGGACCTAGAAATCCCTCTAGGGACCTAGAAATCCCTCTAGGGACCTAGAAATCCCTCTGGGGACCTAGAAATCCCTCTGGGGACCTAGAAATCCCTCTGGGGACCTAGAAATCCCTAGAGGGACATAGAAATCCCTCTAGGGACCAAGAAATCCCTCTAGGGACCTAGAAATCCCTAGAGGGACATAAAAATCCCTCTAGGGACATAGAAATCCCTCTAGGGACCTAGAAATCCCTCTGGGGACCTAGAATGCCCTCTAGGGACATAAAAATCCCTCTAGGGACCTAGAAATCCCTCTAGGGACCTAGAAATCCCTCTAGGGACCAAGAAATCCCTCTAGGGACCTAGAAATCGCTCTAGGGACCTAGAAATCCCTCTAGGGACCTAGAAATCCCTCTGGGGACCTAGAAATCCCTCTGGGGACCTAGAAATCCCTCTAGGGACCAAGAAATCCCTCTAGGGACCAAGAAATCCCTCCTAAAACTCCAGATATCCCTCTCAAAACCCAAGATAACGCTTTAGAAACCCTTGAAATCACTCTAAAAACCCATGATATCCCTCTCAAAACCCTGTAACACGCTCTAGAAATCTCTCTAGGGACATAGAAATCCCTCTAGGGACCTAGAAATCCCTCTAGGGACCTAGAAATCCCTCTAGGGACCTAGAAATCCCTCTAGGGACCTAGAAATCCCTCTAGGGACCAAGAAATCCCTCTAGGGACCAATAAATCCCTCTAGGGACCTAGAAATCCCTCTAGGGACCTAGAAATCCCTCTGGGGACCTAGAAATCCCTCTAGGGACATAGAAATCCCTCTAGGGACCTAGAAATCCCTCTAGGGACCTAGAAATCCCTCTAGGGACCAAGAAATCCCTCTAGGGACCAAGAAATCCCTCTAGGGACCAAGAAATCCCTCCTAAAACTCCAGATATCCCTCTCAAAACCCAAGATAACGCTTTAGAAACCCTTGAAATCACTCTAAAAACCCATGATATCCCTCTCAAAACCCTGTAACACGCTCTAGAAATCTCTCTAGGGACATAGAAATCCCTCTAGGGACCTAGAAATCCCTGTAGGGACATAAAAATCCCTCTAGGGACATAGAAATCCCTCTAGGGACCTAGAAATCCCTCTAGGGACCTAGAAATCCCTCTAGGGACCTAGAAATCCCTCTAGGGACCTAGAAATCCCTCTGGGGACCTAGAAATCCCTCTAGGGACCTAGAAATCCCTCTAGGGACCAAGAAATCCCTCTAGGGACCAAGAAATCCCTCTAGGGACCAAGAAATCCCTCTAGGGACCAAGAAATCCCTCCTAAAACTCCAGATATCCCTCTCAAAACCCAAGATAACGCTTTAGAAACCCTTGAAATCACTCTAAAAACCCATGATATCCCTCTCAAAACCCTGTAACACGCTCTAGAAATCTCTCTAGGGACATAGAAATCCCTCTAGGGACCTAGAAATCCCTAGAGGGACATAAAAATCCCTCTAGGGACATAGAAATCCCTCTAGGGACCTAGAAATCCCTCTGGGGACCTAGAATGCCCTCTAGGGACATAAAAATCCCTCTAGGGACCTAGAAATCCCTCTAGGGACCTAGAAATCCCTCTAGGGACCAAGAAATCCCTCTAGGGACCTAGAAATCGCTCTAGGGACCTAGAAATCCCTCTGGGGACCTAGAAATCCCTCTGGGGACCTAGAAATCCCTCTAGGGACCAAGAAATCCCTCTAGGGACCAAGAAATCCCTCCTAAAACTCCAGATATCCCTCTCAAAACCCAAGATAACGCTTTAGAAACCCTTGAAATCACTCTAAAAACCCATGATATCCCTCTCAAAACCCTGTAACACGCTCTAGAAATCTCTGTAGGGACATAGAAATCCCTCTAGGGACCTAGAAATCCCTCTAGGGACCTAGAAATCCCTCACGGGACCTAGAAATCCCTGTAGGGACATAAAAATCCCTCTAGGGACATAGAAATCCCTCTAGGGACCTAGAAATCCCTCTGGGGACCTAGAAATCTTTCTGGGGACATAGAAATCCCTCTAGGGACCTAGAAATCCCTCTAGGGACCTAGAAATCCCTCTAGGGACCTAGAAATCCCTCTAGGGACCTAGAAATCCCTCTAGGGACCTAGAAATCCCTCTAGGGACCTAGAAATCCCTCTGGGGACCTAGAAATCCCTCTGGGGACCTAGAAATCCCTCTAGGGACCTAGAATGCCCTCTAGGGACATAAAAATCCCTCTAGGGACCTAGAAATCCCACTAGGAACCTAGAAATCCCTCTAGGGACCAAGAAATCCCTCTAGGGACCTGGAAATCGCTCTAGGGACCTAGAAATCCCTCTAGGGACCTAGAAATCCCTCTGGGGACCTAGAAATCCCTCTGGGGACCTAGAAATCCCTCTAGGGACCAAGAAATCCCTCTAGGGACCAAGAAATCCCTCTAGGGACCAAGAAATCCCTCCTAAAACTCCAGATATCCCTCTCAAAACCCAAGATAACGCTTTAGAAACCCTTGAAATCACTCTAAAAACCCATGATATCCCTCTCAAAACCCTGTAACACGCTCTAGAAATCTCTCTAGGGACATAGAAATCCCTCTAGGGACCTAGAAATCCCTCTAGGGACCTAGAAATCCCTCTAGGGACCTAGAAATCCCTCAAGGGACCTAGAAATCCCTGTAGGGACATAAAAATCCCTCTAGGGACATAGAAATCCCTCTAGGGACCTAGAAATCCCTCTGGGGACCTAGAAATCCCTCTAGGGACATAGAAATCCCTCTAGGGACCTAGAAATCCCTCTAGGGACCTAGAAATCCCTCTAGGGACCTAGAAATCCCTCTAGGGACCTAGAAATCCCTCTGGGGACCTAGAAATCCCTCTAGGGACATAGAAATCCCTCTAGGGACCTAGAAATCCCTCTAGGGACCTAGAAATCCCTCTAGGGACCAAGAAATCCCTCTAGGGACCAAGAAATCCCTCCTAAAACTCCAGATATCCCTCTCAAAACCCAAGATAACGCTTTAGAAACCCTTGAAATCACTCTAAAAACCCATGATATCCCTCTCAAAACCCTGTAACACGCTCTAGAAATCTCTCTAGGGACATAGAAATCCCTCTAGGGACCTAGAAATCCCTGTAGGGACATAAAAATCCCTCTAGGGACATAGAAATCCCTCTAGGGACCTAGAAATCCCTCTAGGGACCTAGAAATCCCTCTAGGGACCTAGAAATCCCTCTGGGGACCTAGAAATCCCTCTAGGGACCTAGAAATCCCTCTAGGGACCAAGAAATCCCTCTAGGGACCAAGAAATCCCTCTAGGGACCAAGAAATCCCTCTAGGGACCAAGAAATCCCTCCTAAAACTCCAGATATCCCTCTCAAAACCCAAGATAACGCTTTAGAAACCCTTGAAATCACTCTAAAAACCCATGATATCCCTCTCAAAACCCTGTAACACGCTCTAGAAATCTCTCTAGGGACATAGAAATCCCTCTAGGGACCTAGAAATCCCTGTAGGGACATAAAAATCCCTCTAGGGACATAGAAATCCCTCTAGGGACCTAGAAATCCCTCTAGGGACCAAGAAATCCCTCTAGGGACCAAGAAATCCCTCCTAAAACTCCAGATATCCCTCTCAAAACCCAAGATAACGCTTTAGAAACCCTTGAAATCACTCTAAAAACCCATGATATCCCTCTCAAAACCCTGTAACACGCTCTAGAAATCTCTCTAGGGACATAGAAATCCCTCTAGGGACCTAGAAATCCCTGTAGGGACATAAAAATCCCTCTAGGGACATAGAAATCCCTCTAGGGACCTAGAAATCCCTCTAGGGACCTAGAAATCCCTCTAGGGACCTAGAAATCCCTCTGGGGACCTAGAAATCCCTCTAGGGACCTAGAAATCCCTCTAGGGACCAAGAAATCCCTCTAGGGACCAAGAAATCCCTCTAGGGACCAAGAAATCCCTCTAGGGACCAAGAAATCCCTCCTAAAACTCCAGATATCCCTCTCAAAACCCAAGATAACGCTTTAGAAACCCTTGAAATCACTCTAAAAACCCATGATATCCCTCTCAAAACCCTGTAACACGCTCTAGAAATCTCTCTAGGGACATAGAAATCCCTCTAGGGACCTAGAAATCCCTCTAGGGACCTAGAAATCCCTCTAGGGACCTAGAAATCCCTCTAGGGACCTAGAAATCCCACTAGGGACCTAGAAATCCCTCTAGGGACCTAGAAATCCCTCTAGGGACCTAGAAATCCCTCTGGGGACCTAGAAATCCCTCTGGGGACCTAGAAATCCCTCTGGGGACCTAGAAATCCCTAGAGGGATATAGAAATCCCTCTAGGGACCAAGAAATCCCTCTAGGGACCTAGAAATCCCTAGAGGGACTAAAAATCCCTCTAGGGACCTAGAAATCCCTCTAGGGACCAAGAAATCCCTCTAGGGACCTAGAAATCGCTCTAGGGACCTAGAAATCCCTCTAGGGACCTAGAAATCCCTCTGGGGACCTAGAAATCCCTCTGGGGACCTAGAAATCCCTCTAGGGACCAAGAAATCCCTCTAGGGACCAAGAAATCCCTCTAGGGACCAAGAAATCCCTCTAGGGACCAAGAAATCCCTCTAGGGACCAAGAAATCCCTCTAGGGACCAAGAAATCCCTCCTAAAACTCCAGATATCCCTCTCAAAACCCAAGATAACGCTTTAGAAACCCTTGAAATCACTCTAAAAACCCATGATATCCCTCTCAAAACCCTGTAACACGCTCTAGAAATCTCTCTAGGGACATAGAAATCCCTCTAGGGACCTAGAAATCCCTCTAGGGACCTAGAAATCCCTCTAGGGACCTAGAAATCACTCAAGGGACCTAGAAATCCCTGTAGGGACATAAAAATCCCTCTAGGGACATAGAAATCCCTCTAGGGACCTAGAAATCCCTCTGGGGACCTAGAAATCCCTCTAGGGACATAAAAATCCCTCTAGGGACATAGAAATCCCTCTAGGGACCTAGAAATCCCTCTGGGGACCTAGAAATCCCTCTAGGGACATAGAAATCCCTCTAGGGACCAAGAAATCCCTCTAGGGACCTAGAAATCCCTCTAGGGACCTAGAAATCCCTCTAGGGACCTAGAAATACCTCTGGGGACCTAGAAATCCCTCTAGGGACCTAGAAATCCCTCTAGGGACCTAGAAATCCCTCTAGGGACCTAGAAATCCCTCTGGGGACCTAGAAATCCCTCTAGGGACATAGAAATCCCTCTAGGGACCAAGAAATCCCTCTAGGGACCAAGAAATTCCTCTAGGGACCAAGAAATCCCTCTAGGGACCAAGAAATCCCTCCTAAAACTCCAGATATCCCTCTCAAAACCCAAGATAACGCTTTAGAAACCCTTGAAATCACTCTAAAAACCCATGATATCCCTCTCAAAACCCTGTAACACGCTCTAGAAATCTCTCTAGGGACATAGAAATCCCTCTAGGGACCTAGAAATCCCTGTAGAGACATAAAAATCCCTCTAGAGACATAGAAATCCCTCTAGGGACCTAGAAATCCCTCTGGGGACCTAGAAATCCCTCTAGGGACATAGAAATCCCTCTAGGGACCAAGAAATCCCTCTAGGGACCTAGAAATCCCTCTAGGGACCTAGAAATCCCTCTAGGGACCTAGAAATCCCTCTGGGGACCTAGAAATCCCTCTAGGGACCTAGAAATCCCTCTAGGGACCTAGAAATCCCTCTAGGGACCTAGAAATCCCTCTAGGGACCTAGAAATCCCTCTGGGGACCTAGAAATCCCTCTAGGGACATAGAAATCCCTCTAGGGACCTAGAAATCCCTCTAGGGACCTAGAAATCCCTCTAGGGACCAAGAAATCCCTCTAGGGACCAAGAAATCCCTCTAGGGACCAAGAAATCCCTCCTAAAACTCCAGATATCCCTCTCAAAACCCAAGATAACGCTTTAGAAACCCTTGAAATCACTCTAAAAACCCATGATATCCCTCTCAAAACCCTGTAACACGCTCTAGAAATCTCTCTAGGGACATAGAAATCCCTCTAGGGACCTAGAAATCCCTCTAGGGACCTAGAAATCCCTCTAGGGACCTAGAAATCCCTCAAGGGACCTAGAAATCCCTGTAGGGACATAAAAATCCCTCTAGGGACATAGAAATCCCTCTAGGGACCTAGAAATCCCTCTGGGGACCTAGAAATCCCTCTAGGGACATAGAAATCCCTCTAGGGACCAAGAAATCCCTCTAGGGACCTAGAAATCCCTCTAGGGACCTAGAAATCCCTCTAGGGACCTAGAAATCCCTCTAGGGACCTAGAAATCCCTCTAGGGACCTAGAAATCCCTCTAGGGACCTAGAAATCCCTCTAGGGACCTAGAAATCCCTCTGGGGACCTAGAAATCCCTCTGGGGACCTAGAAATCCCTCTGGGGACCTAGAAATCCCTAGAGGGACATAGAAATCCCTCTAGGGACCAAGAAATCCCTCTAGGGACCTAGAAATCCCTAGAGGGACATAAAAATCCCTCTAGGGACATAGAAATCCCTCTAGGGACCTAGAAATCCCTCTGGGGACCTAGAATGCCCTCTAGGGACATAAAAATCCCTCTAGGGACCTAGAAATCCCTCTAGGGACCTAGAAATCCCTCTAGGGACCAAGAAATCCCTCTAGGGACCTAGAAATCGCTCTAGGGACCTAGAAATCCCTCTAGGGACCTAGAAATCCCTCTGGGGACCTAGAAATCCCTCTGGGGACCTAGAAATCCCTCTAGGGACCAAGAAATCCCTCTAGGGACCAAGAAATCCCTCCTAAAACTCCAGATATCCCTCTCAAAACCCAAGATAACGCTTTAGAAACCCTTGAAATCACTCTAAAAACCCATGATATCCCTCTCAAAACCCTGTAACACGCTCTAGAAATCTCTCTAGGGACATAGAAATCCCTCTAGGGACCTAGAAATCCCTCTGGGGACCTAGAATGCCCTCTAGGGACATAAAAATCCCTCTAGGGACCTAGAAATCCCTCTAGGGACCTAGAAATCCCTCTAGGGACCAAGAAATCCCTCTAGGGACCTAGAAATCGCTCTAGGGACCTAGAAATCCCTCTAGGGACCTAGAAATCCCTCTGGGGACCTAGAAATCCCTCTGGGGACCTAGAAATCCCTCTAGGGACCAAGAAATCCCTCTAGGGACCAAGAAATCCCTCCTAAAACTCCAGATATCCCTCTCAAAACCCAAGATAACGCTTTAGAAACCCTTGAAATCACTCTAAAAACCCATGATATCCCTCTCAAAACCCTGTAACACGCTCTAGAAATCTCTCTAGGGACATAGAAATCCCTCTAGGGACCTAGAAATCCCTCTAGGGACCTAGAAATCCCTCTAGGGACCTAGAAATCCCTCTAGGGACCTAGAAATCCCTCTAGGGACCAAGAAATCCCTCTAGGGACCAATAAATCCCTCTAGGGACCTAGAAATCCCTCTAGGGACCTAGAAATCCCTCTGGGGACCTAGAAATCCCTCTAGGGACATAGAAATCCCTCTAGGGACCTAGAAATCCCTCTAGGGACCTAGAAATCCCTCTAGGGACCAAGAAATCCCTCTAGGGACCAAGAAATCCCTCTAGGGACCAAGAAATCCCTCCTAAAACTCCAGATATCCCTCTCAAAACCCAAGATAACGCTTTAGAAACCCTTGAAATCACTCTAAAAACCCATGATATCCCTCTCAAAACCCTGTAACACGCTCTAGAAATCTCTCTAGGGACATAGAAATCCCTCTAGGGACCTAGAAATCCCTGTAGGGACATAAAAATCCCTCTAGGGACATAGAAATCCCTCTAGGGACCTAGAAATCCCTCTAGGGACCTAGAAATCCCTCTAGGGACCTAGAAATCCCTCTAGGGACCTAGAAATCCCTCTGGGGACCTAGAAATCCCTCTAGGGACCTAGAAATCCCTCTAGGGACCAAGAAATCCCTCTAGGGACCAAGAAATCCCTCTAGGGACCAAGAAATCCCTCTAGGGACCAAGAAATCCCTCCTAAAACTCCAGATATCCCTCTCAAAACCCAAGATAACGCTTTAGAAACCCTTGAAATCACTCTAAAAACCCATGATATCCCTCTCAAAACCCTGTAACACGCTCTAGAAATCTCTCTAGGGACATAGAAATCCCTCTAGGGACCTAGAAATCCCTAGAGGGACATAAAAATCCCTCTAGGGACATAGAAATCCCTCTAGGGACCTAGAAATCCCTCTGGGGACCTAGAATGCCCTCTAGGGACATAAAAATCCCTCTAGGGACCTAGAAATCCCTCTAGGGACCTAGAAATCCCTCTAGGGACCAAGAAATCCCTCTAGGGACCTAGAAATCGCTCTAGGGACCTAGAAATCCCTCTGGGGACCTAGAAATCCCTCTGGGGACCTAGAAATCCCTCTAGGGACCAAGAAATCCCTCTAGGGACCAAGAAATCCCTCCTAAAACTCCAGATATCCCTCTCAAAACCCAAGATAACGCTTTAGAAACCCTTGAAATCACTCTAAAAACCCATGATATCCCTCTCAAAACCCTGTAACACGCTCTAGAAATCTCTGTAGGGACATAGAAATCCCTCTAGGGACCTAGAAATCCCTCTAGGGACCTAGAAATCCCTCACGGGACCTAGAAATCCCTGTAGGGACATAAAAATCCCTCTAGGGACATAGAAATCCCTCTAGGGACCTAGAAATCCCTCTGGGGACCTAGAAATCTTTCTGGGGACATAGAAATCCCTCTAGGGACCTAGAAATCCCTCTAGGGACCTAGAAATCCCTCTAGGGACCTAGAAATCCCTCTAGGGACCTAGAAATCCCTCTAGGGACCTAGAAATCCCTCTAGGGACCTAGAAATCCCTCTGGGGACCTAGAAATCCCTCTGGGGACCTAGAAATCCCTCTAGGGACCTAGAATGCCCTCTAGGGACATAAAAATCCCTCTAGGGACCTAGAAATCCCACTAGGAACCTAGAAATCCCTCTAGGGACCAAGAAATCCCTCTAGGGACCTGGAAATCGCTCTAGGGACCTAGAAATCCCTCTAGGGACCTAGAAATCCCTCTGGGGACCTAGAAATCCCTCTGGGGACCTAGAAATCCCTCTAGGGACCAAGAAATCCCTCTAGGGACCAAGAAATCCCTCTAGGGACCAAGAAATCCCTCCTAAAACTCCAGATATCCCTCTCAAAACCCAAGATAACGCTTTAGAAACCCTTGAAATCACTCTAAAAACCCATGATATCCCTCTCAAAACCCTGTAACACGCTCTAGAAATCTCTCTAGGGACATAGAAATCCCTCTAGGGACCTAGAAATCCCTCTAGGGACCTAGAAATCCCTCTAGGGACCTAGAAATCCCTCAAGGGACCTAGAAATCCCTGTAGGGACATAAAAATCCCTCTAGGGACATAGAAATCCCTCTAGGGACCTAGAAATCCCTCTGGGGACCTAGAAATCCCTCTAGGGACATAGAAATCCCTCTAGGGACCTAGAAATCCCTCTAGGGACCTAGAAATCCCTCTAGGGACCTAGAAATCCCTCTAGGGACCTAGAAATCCCTCTGGGGACCTAGAAATCCCTCTAGGGACATAGAAATCCCTCTAGGGACCTAGAAATCCCTCTAGGGACCTAGAAATCCCTCTAGGGACCAAGAAATCCCTCTAGGGACCAAGAAATCCCTCCTAAAACTCCAGATATCCCTCTCAAAACCCAAGATAACGCTTTAGAAACCCTTGAAATCACTCTAAAAACCCATGATATCCCTCTCAAAACCCTGTAACACGCTCTAGAAATCTCTCTAGGGACATAGAAATCCCTCTAGGGACCTAGAAATCCCTGTAGGGACATAAAAATCCCTCTAGGGACATAGAAATCCCTCTAGGGACCTAGAAATCCCTCTAGGGACCTAGAAATCCCTCTAGGGACCTAGAAATCCCTCTGGGGACCTAGAAATCCCTCTAGGGACCTAGAAATCCCTCTAGGGACCAAGAAATCCCTCTAGGGACCAAGAAATCCCTCTAGGGACCAAGAAATCCCTCTAGGGACCAAGAAATCCCTCCTAAAACTCCAGATATCCCTCTCAAAACCCAAGATAACGCTTTAGAAACCCTTGAAATCACTCTAAAAACCCATGATATCCCTCTCAAAACCCTGTAACACGCTCTAGAAATCTCTCTAGGGACATAGAAATCCCTCTAGGGACCTAGAAATCCCTGTAGGGACATAAAAATCCCTCTAGGGACATAGAAATCCCTCTAGGGACCTAGAAATCCCTCTAGGGACCAAGAAATCCCTCTAGGGACCAAGAAATCCCTCCTAAAACTCCAGATATCCCTCTCAAAACCCAAGATAACGCTTTAGAAACCCTTGAAATCACTCTAAAAACCCATGATATCCCTCTCAAAACCCTGTAACACGCTCTAGAAATCTCTCTAGGGACATAGAAATCCCTCTAGGGACCTAGAAATCCCTGTAGGGACATAAAAATCCCTCTAGGGACATAGAAATCCCTCTAGGGACCTAGAAATCCCTCTAGGGACCTAGAAATCCCTCTAGGGACCTAGAAATCCCTCTGGGGACCTAGAAATCCCTCTAGGGACCTAGAAATCCCTCTAGGGACCAAGAAATCCCTCTAGGGACCAAGAAATCCCTCTAGGGACCAAGAAATCCCTCTAGGGACCAAGAAATCCCTCCTAAAACTCCAGATATCCCTCTCAAAACCCAAGATAACGCTTTAGAAACCCTTGAAATCACTCTAAAAACCCATGATATCCCTCTCAAAACCCTGTAACACGCTCTAGAAATCTCTCTAGGGACATAGAAATCCCTCTAGGGACCTAGAAATCCCTCTAGGGACCTAGAAATCCCTCTAGGGACCTAGAAATCCCTCTAGGGACCTAGAAATCCCACTAGGGACCTAGAAATCCCTCTAGGGACCTAGAAATCCCTCTAGGGACCTAGAAATCCCTCTGGGGACCTAGAAATCCCTCTGGGGACCTAGAAATCCCTCTGGGGACCTAGAAATCCCTAGAGGGATATAGAAATCCCTCTAGGGACCAAGAAATCCCTCTAGGGACCTAGAAATCCCTAGAGGGACTAAAAATCCCTCTAGGGACCTAGAAATCCCTCTAGGGACCAAGAAATCCCTCTAGGGACCTAGAAATCGCTCTAGGGACCTAGAAATCCCTCTAGGGACCTAGAAATCCCTCTGGGGACCTAGAAATCCCTCTGGGGACCTAGAAATCCCTCTAGGGACCAAGAAATCCCTCTAGGGACCAAGAAATCCCTCTAGGGGACCAAGAAATCCCTCTAGGGACCAAGAAATCCCTCTAGGGACCAAGAAATCCCTCTAGGACCAAGAAATCCCTCCTAAAACTCCAGATATCCCTCTCAAAACCCAAGATAACGCTTTAGAAACCCTTGAAATCACTCTAAAAACCCATGATATCCCTCTCAAAACCCTGTAACACGCTCTAGAAATCTCTCTAGGGACATAGAAATCCCTCTAGGGACCTAGAAATCCCTCTAGGGACCTAGAAATCCCTCTAGGGACCTAGAAATCACTCAAGGGACCTAGAAATCCCTGTAGGGACATAAAAATCCCTCTAGGGACATAGAAATCCCTCTAGGGACCTAGAAATCCCTCTGGGGACCTAGAAATCCCTCTAGGGACATAGAAATCCCTCTAGGGACCTAGAAATCCCTCTAGGGACCTAGAAATCTTTCTAGGGACCTAGAAATTCCTCTAGGGACCTAGAAATCCCTCTAGGGACCTAGAAATCCCTCTAGGGACCTAGAAATCCCTCTAGGGACCTAGAAATCCCTCTGGGGACCTAGAAATCTCTCTAGGGACATAGAAATCCCTCTAGGGACCTAGAAATCCCTCTAGGGACCTAGAAATCCCTCTAGGGACCAAGAAATCCCTCTAGGGACCAAGAAATCCCTCTAGGGACCTAGAAATCCCTCTAGGGACCTAGAAATCCCTCTAGGGACCTAGAAATCCCTCTAGGGACCTAGAAATCCCTCTAGGGACCTAGAAATCCCTCTAGGGACCTAGAAATCCCTCTAGGGACCAAGAAATCCCTCTAGGGACCAAGAAATCCCTCTAGGGACCTAGAAATCCCTCTAGGGACCTAGAAATCCCTCTGGGGACCTAGAAATCCCTCTAGGGACATAGAAATCCCTCTAGGGACCTAGAAATCCCTCTAGGGACCTAGAAATCCCTCTAGGGACCTAGAAATCCCTCTAGGGACCAAGAAATCCTCTAGGGACCAAGAAATCCCTCTAGGGACCTAGAAATCCCTCTAGGGACCTAGAAATCCCTCTGGGGACCTAGAAATCCCTCTAGGGACATAGAAATCCCTCTAGGGACCTAGAAATCCCTCTAGGGACCTAGAAATCCCTCTAGGGACCAAGAAATCCCTCTAGGGACCAAGAAATCCCTCTAGGGACCAAGAAATCCCTCCTAAAACTCCAGATATCCCTCTCAAAACCCAAGATAACGCTTTAGAAACCCTTGAAATCACTCTAAAAACCCATGATATCCCTCTCAAAACCCTGTAACACGCTCTAGAAATCTCTCTAGGGACATAGAAATCCCTCTAGGGACCTAGAAATCCCTGTAGGGACATAAAAATCCCTCTAGGGACATAGAAATCCCTCTAGGGACCTAGAAATCCCTCTAGGGACCTAGAAATCCCTCTAGGGACCTAGAAATCCCTCTAGGACCTAGAAATCCTCTGGGGACCTAGAAATCCCTCTAGGGACCTAGAAATCCCTCTAGGGACCAAGAAATCCCTCTAGGGACCAAGAAATCCCTCTAGGGACCAAGAAATCCCTCAAGGGACCAAGAAATCCCTCCTAAAACTCCAGATATCCCTCTCAAAACCCAAGATAACGCTTTAGAAACCCTTGAAATCACTCTAAAAAACCCATGATATCCCTCTCAAAACCCTGTAACACGCTCTAGAAATCTCTCTAGGGACATAGAAATCCCTCTAGGGACCTAGAAATCCTAGAGGGACATAAAAATCCCTCTAGGGACATAGAAATCCCTCTAGGGACCTAGAAATCCCTCTGGGGACCTAGAATGCCCTCTAGGGGACATAAAAATCCCTCTAGGGACCTAGAAATCCCTCTAGGGACCTAGAAATCCCTCTAGGGACCAAGAAATCCCTCTAGGGACCTAGAAATCGCTCTAGGGACCTAGAAATCCCTCTGGGGACCTAGAAATCCCTCTGGGGACCTAGAAATCCCTCTAGGGACCAAGAAATCCCTCTAGGGACCAAGAAATCCCTCCTAAAACTCCAGATATCCCTCTCAAAACCAAGATAACGCTTTAGAAACCCTTGAAATCACTCTAAAAACCCATGATATCCCTCTCAAAACCTGTAACACGCTCTAGAAATCTCTGTAGGGACATAGAAATCCCTCTAGGGACCTAGAAATCCCTCTAGGGACCTAGAAATCCCTCACGGGACCTAGAAATCCCTGTAGGGACATAAAAATCCCTCTAGGGACATAGAAATCCCTCTAGGGACCTAGAAATCCCTCTGGGGACCTAGAAATCTTTCTGGGGACATAGAAATCCCTCTAGGGACCTAGAAATCCCTCTAGGGACCTAGAAATCCCTCTAGGGACCTAGAAATCCCTCTAGGGACCTAGAAATCCCTCTAGGGACCTAGAAATCCCTCTGGGGACCTAGAAATCCCTCTGGGGACCTAGAAATCCCTCTAGGGACCTAGAATGCCCTCTAGGGACATAAAAATCCCTCTAGGGACCTAGAAATCCCACTAGGAACCTAGAAATCCCTCTAGGGACCAAGAAATCCCTCTAGGGACCTAGAAATCGCTCTAGGGACCTAGAAATCCCTCTAGGGACCTAGAAATCCCTCTGGGGACCTAGAAATCCCTCTGGGGACCTAGAAATCCCTCTAGGGACCAAGAAATCCCTCTAGGGACCAAGAAATCCCTCTAGGGACCAAGAAATCCCTCCTAAAACTCCAGATATCCCTCTCAAAACCAAGATAACGCTTTAGAAACCCTTGAAATCACTCTAAAAACCCATGATATCCCTCTCAAAACCCTGTAACACGCTCTAGAAATCTCTCTAGGGACATAGAAATCCCTCTAGGGACCTAGAAATCCCTCTAGGGACCTAGAAATCCCTCTAGGGACCTAGAAATCCCTCAAGGGACCTAGAAATCCCTGTAGGGACATAAAAATCCCTCTAGGGACATAGAAATCCCTCTAGGGACCTAGAAATCCCTCTGGGGACCTAGAAATCCCTCTAGGGACATAGAAATCCCTCTAGGGACCTAGAAATCCCTCTAGGGACCTAGAAATCCCTCTAGGGACCTAGAAATCCCTCTAGGGACCTAGAAATCCCTCTGGGGACCTAGAAATCCCTCTAGGGACCTAGAAATCCCTCTAGGGACCTAGAAATCCCACTAGGGACCTAGAAATCCCTCTAGGGCCCAAGAAATCCCTCTAGGGACCAAGAAATCCCTCCTAAAACTCCAGATATCCCTCTCAAAACCCAAGATAACGCTTTAGAAACCCTTGAAATCACTCTAAAAACCCATGATATCCCTCTCAAAACCCTGTAACACGCTCTAGAAATCTCTCTAGGGACATAGAAATCCCTCTAGGGACCTAGAAATCCCTGTAGGGACATAAAAATCCCTCTAGGGACATAGAAATCCCTCTAGGGACCTAGAAATCCCTCTAGGGACCTAGAAATCCCTCTAGGGACCTAGAAATCCCTCTGGGGACCTAGAAATCCCTCTAGGGACCTAGAAATCCCTCTAGGGACCAAGAAATCCCTCTAGGACCAAGAAATCCCTCTAGGGACCAAGAAATCCCTCTAGGGACCAAGAAATCCCTCCTAAAACTCCAGATATCCCTCTCAAAACCCAAGATAACGCTTTAGAAACCCTTGAAATCACTCTAAAAACCCATGATATCCCTCTCAAAACCCTGTAACACGCTCTAGAAATCTCTCTAGGGACATAGAAATCCCTCTAGGGACCTAGAAATCCCTGTAGGGACATAAAAATCCCTCTAGGGACATAGAAATCCCTCTAGGGACCTAGAAATCCCTCTAGGGACCAAGAAATCCCTCTAGGGACCAAGAAATCCCTCCTAAAACTCCAGATATCCCTCTCAAAACCCAAGATAACGCTTTAGAAACCCTTGAAATCACTCTAAAAACCCATGATATCCCTCTCAAAACCCTGTAACACGCTCTAGAAATCTCTCTAGGGACATAGAAATCCCTCTAGGGACCTAGAAATCCCTGTAGGGACATAAAAATCCCTCTAGGGACATAGAAATCCCTCTAGGGACCTAGAAATCCCTCTAGGGACCTAGAAATCCCTCTAGGGACCTAGAAATCCCTCTGGGGACCTAGAAATCCCTCTAGGGACCTAGAAATCCCTCTAGGGACCAAGAAATCCCTCTAGGGACCAAGAAATCCCTCTAGGGACCAAGAAATCCCTCTAGGGACCAAGAAATCCCTCCTAAAACTCCAGATATCCCTCTCAAAACCCAAGATAACGCTTTAGAAACCCTTGAAATCACTCTAAAAACCCATGATATCCCTCTCAAAACCCTGTAACACGCTCTAGAAATCTCTCTAGGGACATAGAAATCCCTCTAGGGACATAGAAATCCCTCTAGGGACCTAGAAATCCCTCTAGGGACCTAGAAATCCCTCTAGGGACCTAGAAATCCCTCTAGGGACCTAGAAATCCCACTAGGGACCTAGAAATCCCTCTAGGGACCTAGAAATCCCTCTAGGGACCTAGAAATCCCTCTGGGGACCTAGAAATCCCTCTGGGGACCTAGAAATCCCTCTGGGGACCTAGAAATCCCTAGAGGGATATAGAAATCCCTCTAGGGACCAAGAAATCCCTCTAGGGACCTAGAAATCCCTAGAGGGACTAAAAATCCCTCTAGGGTCATAGAAATCCCTCTAGGGACCTAGAAATCCCTCTGGGGACCTAGAATGCCCTCTAGGGACATAAAAATCCCTCTAGGGACCTAGAAATCCCTCTAGGGACCTAGAAATCCCTCTAGGGACCAAGAAATCCCTCTAGGGACCTAGAAATCGCTCTAGGGACCTAGAAATCCCTCTAGGGACCTAGAAATCCCTCTGGGGACCTAGAAATCCCTCTGGGGACCTAGAAATCCCTCTAGGGACCAAGAAATCCCTCCTAAAACTCCAGATATCCCTCTCAAAACCCAAGATAACGCTTTAGAAACCCTTGAAATCACTCTAAAAACCCATGATATCCCTCTCAAAACCCTGTAACACGCTCTAGAAATCTCTGTAGGGACATAGAAATCCCTCTAGGGACCTAGAAATCCCTCTAGGGACCTAGAAATCCCTCACGGGACCTAGAAATCCCTGTAGGGACATAAAAATCCCTCTAGGGACATAGAAATCCCTCTAGGGACCTAGAAATCCCTCTGGGGACCTAGAAATCTTTCTGGGGACATAGAAATCCCTCTAGGGACCTAGAAATCCCTCTAGGGACCTAGAAATCCCTCTAGGGACCTAGAAATCCCTCTGGGGACCTAGAAATCCCTCTAGGGACCTAGAAATCCCTCTGGGGACCTAGAAATCCCTCTGGGGACCTAGAAATCCCTCTAGGGACCTAGAATGCCCTCTAGGGACATAAAAATCCCTCTAGGGACCTAGAAATCCCACTAGGAACCTAGAAATCCCTCTAGGGACCAAGAAATCCCTCTAGGGACCTAGAAATCGCTCTAGGGACCTAGAAATCCCTCTAGGGACCTAGAAATCCCTCTGGGGACCTAGAAATCCCTCTGGGGACCTAGAAATCCCTCTAGGGACCAAGAAATCCCTCTAGGGACCAAGAAATCCCTCTAGGGACCAAGAAATCCCTCCTAAAACTCCAGATATCCCTCTCAAAACCCAAGATAACGCTTTAGAAACCCTTGAAATCACTCTAAAAACCCATGATATCCCTCTCAAAACCCTGTAACACGCTCTAGAAATCTCTCTAGGGACATAGAAATCCCTCTAGGGACCTAGAAATCCCTCTAGGGACCTAGAAATCCCTCTAGGGACCTAGAAATCCCTCAAGGGACCTAGAAATCCCTGTAGGGACATAAAAATCCCTCTAGGGACATAGAAATCCCTCTAGGGACCTAGAAATCCCTCTGGGGACCTAGAAATCCCTCTAGGGACATAGAAATCCCTCTAGGGACCTAGAAATCCCTCTAGGGACCTAGAAATCCCTCTAGGGACCTAGAAATCCCTCTAGGGACCTAGAAATCCCTCTGGGGACCTAGAAATCCCTCTAGGGACATAGAAATCCCTCTAGGGACCTAGAAATCCCTCTAGGGACCTAGAAATCCCTCTAGGGACCAAGAAATCCCTCTAGGGACCAAGAAATCCCTCCTAAAACTCCAGATATCCCTCTCAAAACCCAAGATAACGCTTTAGAAACCCTTGAAATCACTCTAAAAACCCATGATATCCCTCTCAAAACCCTGTAACACGCTCTAGAAATCTCTCTAGGGACATAGAAATCCCTCTAGGGACCTAGAAATCCCTGTAGGGACATAAAAATCCCTCTAGGGACATAGAAATCCCTCTAGGGACCTAGAAATCCCTCTAGGGACCTAGAAATCCCTCTAGGGACCTAGAAATCCCTCTGGGGACCTAGAAATCCCTCTAGGGACCTAGAAATCCCTCTAGGGACCAAGAAATCCCTCTAGGGACCAAGAAATCCCTCTAGGGACCAAGAAATCCCTCTAGGGACCAAGAAATCCCTCCTAAAACTCCAGATATCCCTCTCAAAACCCAAGATAACGCTTTAGAAACCCTTGAAATCACTCTAAAAACCCATGATATCCCTCTCAAAACCCTGTAACACGCTCTAGAAATCTCTCTAGGGACATAGAAATCCCTCTAGGGACCTAGAAATCCCTGTAGGGACATAAAAATCCCTCTAGGGACATAGAAATCCCTCTAGGGACCTAGAAATCCCTCTAGGGACCAAGAAATCCCTCTAGGGACCAAGAAATCCCTCCTAAAACTCCAGATATCCCTCTCAAAACCCAAGATAACGCTTTAGAAACCCTTGAAATCACTCTAAAAACCCATGATATCCCTCTCAAAACCCTGTAACACGCTCTAGAAATCTCTCTAGGGACATAGAAATCCCTCTAGGGACCTAGAAATCCCTGTAGGGACATAAAAATCCCTCTAGGGACATAGAAATCCCTCTAGGGACCTAGAAATCCCTCTAGGGACCTAGAAATCCCTCTAGGGACCTAGAAATCCCTCTGGGGACCTAGAAATCCCTCTAGGGACCTAGAAATCCCTCTAGGGACCAAGAAATCCCTCTAGGGACCAAGAAATCCCTCTAGCGACCAAGAAATCCCTCTAGGGACCAAGAAATCCCTCCTAAAACTCCAGATATCCCTCTCAAAACCCAAGATAACGCTTTAGAAACCCTTGAAATCACTCTAAAAACCCATGATATCCCTCTCAAAACCCTGTAACACGCTCTAGAAATCTCTCTAGGGACATAGAAATCCCTCTAGGGACATAGAAATCCCTCTAGGGACCTAGAAATCCCTCTAGGGACCTAGAAATCCCTCTAGGGACCTAGAAATCCCTCTAGGGACCTAGAAATCCCACTAGGGACCTAGAAATCCCTCTAGGGACCTAGAAATCCCTCTAGGGACCTAGAAATCCCTCTGGGGACCTAGAAATCCCTCTGGGGACCTAGAAATCCCTCTGGGGACCTAGAAATCCCTAGAGGGATATAGAAATCCCTCTAGGGACCAAGAAATCCCTCTAGGGACCTAGAAATCCCTAGAGGGACTAAAAATCCCTCTAGGGTCATAGAAATCCCTCTAGGGACCTAGAAATCCCTCTGGGGACCTAGAATGCCCTCTAGGGACATAAAAATCCCTCTAGGGACCTAGAAATCCCTCTAGGGACCTAGAAATCCCTCTAGGGACCAAGAAATCCCTCTAGGGACCTAGAAATCGCTCTAGGGACCTAGAAATCCCTCTAGGGACCTAGAAATCCCTCTGGGGACCTAGAAATCCCTCTGGGGACCTAGAAATCCCTCTAGGGACCAAGAAATCCCTCTAGGGACCAAGAAATCCCTCTAGGGACCAAGAAATCCCTCTAGGGACCAAGAAATCCCTCTAGGGACCAAGAAATCCCTCTAGGGACCAAGAAATCCCTCCTAAAACTCCAGATATCCCTCTCAAAACCCATGATAACGCTTTAGAAACCCTTGAAATCACTCTAAAAACCCATGATATCCCTCTCAAAACCCTGTAACACGCTCTAGAAATCTCTCTAGGGACATAGAAATCCCTCTAGGGACCTAGAAATCCCTCTAGGGACCTAGAAATCCCTCTAGGGACCTAGAAATCACTCAAGGGACCTAGAAATCCCTGTAGGGACATAAAAATCCCTCTAGGGACATAGAAATCCCTCTAGGGACCTAGAAATCCCTCTGGGGACCTAGAAATCCCTCTAGGGACATAGAAATCCCTCTAGGGACCTAGAAATCCCTCTAGGGACCTAGAAATCTTTCTAGGGACCTAGAAATTCCTCTAGGGACCTAGAAATCCCTCTAGGGACCTAGAAATCCCTCTAGGGACCTAGAAATCCCTCTAGGGACCTAGAAATCCCTCTGGGGACCTAGAAATCTCTCTAGGGACATAGAAATCCCTCTAGGGACCTAGAAATCCCTCTAGGGACCTAGAAATCCCTCTAGGGACCAAGAAATCCCTCTAGGGACCAAGAAATCCCTCTAGGGACCTAGAAATCCCTCTAGGGACCTAGAAATCCCTCTAGGGACCTAGAAATCCCTCTAGGGACCTAGAAATCCCTCTAGGGACCTAGAAATCCCTCTAGGGACCTAGAAATCCCTCTAGGGACCTAGAAATCCCTCTAGGGACCAAGAAATCCCTCTAGGGACCAAGAAATCCCTCTAGGGACCTAGAAATCCCTCTAGGGACCTAGAAATCCCTCTGGGGACCTAGAAATCCCTCTAGGGACATAGAAATCCCTCTAGGGACCTAGAAATCCCTCTAGGGACCTAGAAATCCCTCTAGGGACCAAGAAATCCCTCTAGGGACCAAGAAATCCCTCTAGGGACCAAGAAATCCCTCCTAAAACTCCAGATATCCCTCTCAAAACCCAAGATAACGCTTTAGAAACCCTTGAAATCACTCTAAAAACCCATGATATCCCTCTCAAAACCCTGTAACACGCTCTAGAAATCTCTCTAGGGACATAGAAATCCCTCTAGGGACCTAGAAATCCCTGTAGGGACATAAAAATCCCTCTAGGGACATAGAAATCCCTCTAGGGACCTAGAAATCCCTCTAGGGACCTAGAAATCCCTCTAGGGACCTAGAAATCCCTCTGGGGACCTAGAAATCCCTCTAGGGACCTAGAAATCCCTCTAGGGACCAAGAAATCCCTCTAGGGACCAAGAAATCCCTCTAGGGACCAAGAAATCCCTCTAGGGACCAAGAAATCCCTCCTAAAACTCCAGATATCCCTCTCAAAACCCAAGATAACGCTTTAGAAACCCTTGAAATCACTCTAAAAACCCATGATATCCCTCTCAAAACCCTGTAACACGCTCTAGAAATCTCTCTAGGGACATAGAAATCCCTCTAGGGACCTAGAAATCCCTGTAGGGACATAAAAATCCCTCTAGGGACATAGAAATCCCTCTAGGGACCTAGAAATCCCTCTAGGGACCAAGAAATCCCTCTAGGGACCAAGAAATCCCTCCTAAAACTCCAGATATCCCTCTCAAAACCCAAGATAACGCTTTAGAAACCCTTGAAATCACTCTAAAAACCCATGATATCCCTCTCAAAACCCTGTAACACGCTCTAGAAATCTCTCTAGGGACATAGAAATCCCTCTAGGGACCTAGAAATCCCTGTAGGGACATAAAAATCCCTCTAGGGACATAGAAATCCCTCTAGGGACCTAGAAATCCCTCTAGGGACCTAGAAATCCCTCTAGGGACCTAGAAATCCCTCTGGGGACCTAGAAATCCCTCTAGGGACCTAGAAATCCCTCTAGGGACCAAGAAATCCCTCTAGGGACCAAGAAATCCCTCTAGGGACCAAGAAATCCCTCTAGGGACCAAGAAATCCCTCCTAAAACTCCAGATATCCCTCTCAAAACCCAAGATAACGCTTTAGAAACCCTTGAAATCACTCTAAAAACCCATGATATCCCTCTCAAAACCCTGTAACACGCTCTAGAAATCTCTCTAGGGACATAGAAATCCCTCTAGGGACCTAGAAATCCCTTTAGGGACATAAAAATCCCTCTAGGGACATAGAAATCCCTCTAGGGACCTAGAAATCCCTCTAGGGACCTAGAAATCCCTCTAGGGACCTAGAAATCCCTCTAGGGACCTAGAAATCCCACTAGGGACCTAGAAATCCCTCTAGGGACCTAGAAATCCCTCTAGGGACCTAGAAATCCCTCTGGGGACCTAGAAATCCCTCTGGGGACCTAGAAATCCCTCTGGGGACCTAGAAATCCCTAGAGGGACATAGAAATCCCTCTAGGGACCAAGAAATCCCTCTAGGGACCTAGAAATCCCTAGAGGGACTAAAAATCCCTCTAGGGACATAGAAATCCCTCTAGGGACCTAGAAATCCCTCTGGGGACCTAGAATGCCCTCTAGGGACATAAAAATCCCTCTAGGGACCTAGAAATCCCTCTAGGGACCTAGAAATCCCTCTAGGGACCAAGAAATCCCTCTAGGGACCTAGAAATCGCTCTAGGGACCTAGAAATCCCTCTAGGGACCTAGAAATCCCTCTGGGGACCTAGAAATCCCTCTGGGGACCTAGAAATCCCTCTAGGGACCAAGAAATCCCTCTAGGGACCAAGAAATCCCTCTAGGGACCAAGAAATCCCTCTAGGGACCAAGAAATCCCTCTAGGGACCAAGAAATCCCTCCTAAAACTCCAGATATCCCTCTCAAAACCCAAGATAACGCTTTAGAAACCCTTGAAATCACTCTAAAAACCCATGATATCCCTCTCAAAACCCTGTAACACGCTCTAGAAATCTCTCTAGGGACATAGAAATCCCTCTAGGGACCTAGAAATCCCTCTAGGGACCTAGAAATCCCTCTAGGGACCTAGAAATCACTCAAGGGACCTAGAAATCCCTCTAGGGACCTAGAAATCCCTCTAGGGACCTAGAAATCCCTCTAGGGACCTAGAAATCCCTCTGGGGACCTAGAAATCCCTCTAGGGACCTAGAAATCCCTCTAGGGACCTAGAAATCCCTCTAGGGACCTAGAAATCCCTCTGGGGACCTAGAAATCCCTCTAGGGACCTAGAAATCCCTCTAGGGACCTAGAAATCCCTCTAGGGACCAAGAAATCCCTCTAGGGACCAAGAAATCCCTCTAGGGACCTAGAAATCCCTCTAGGGACCTAGAAATCCCTCTAGGGACCTAGAAATCCCTCTAGGGACCTAGAAATCCCTCTAGGGACCTAGAAATCCCTCTAGGGACCTAGAAATCCCTCTGGGGACCTAGAAATCCCTCTAGGGACCTAGAAATCCCTCTAGGGACCTAGAAATCCCTCTAGGGACCTAGAAATCCCTCTGGGGACCTAGAAATCCCTCTAGGGACCTAGAAATCCCTCTAGGGACCTAGAAATCCCTCTAGGGACCAAGAAATCCCTCTAGGGACCAAGAAATCCCTCTAGGGACCTAGAAATCCCTCTAGGGACCTAGAAATCCCTCTAGGGACCTAGAAATCCCTCTAGGGACCTAGAAATCCCTCTAGGGACCTAGAAATCCCTCTAGGGACCTAGAAATCCATCTAGGGACCAAGAAATCCCTCTAGGGACCAAGCAATCCCTCTAGGGACCTAGAAATCCCTCTAGGGACCTAGAAATCCCTCTGGGGACCTAGAAATCCCTCTAGGGACATAGAAATCCCTCTAGGGACCTAGAAATCCCTCTAGGGACCAAGAAATCCCTCTAGGGACCAAGAAATCCCTCCTAAAACTCCAGATATCCCTCTCAAAACCCAAGATAACGCTTTAGAAACCCTTGAAATCACTCTAAAAACCCATGATATCCCTCTCGAAACCCTGTAACACGCTCTAGAAATCTCTCTAGGGACATAGAAATCCCTCTAGGGACCTAGAAATCCCTGTAGGGACATAAAAATCCCTCTAGGGACATAGAAATCCCTCTAGGGACCTAGAAATCCCTCTAGGGACCTAGAAATCCCTCTAGGGACCTAGAAATCCCTCTGGGGACCTAGAAATCCCTCTAGGGACCTAGAAATCCCTCTAGGGACCAAGAAATCCCTCTAGGGACCAAGAAATCCCTCTAGGGACCAAGAAATCCCTCTAGGGACCAAGAAATCCCTCTAGGGACCAAGAAATCCCTCCTAAAACTCCAGATATCCCTCTCAAAACCCAAGATAACGCTTTAGAAACCCTTGAAATCACTCTAAAAACCCATGATATCCCTCTCAAAACCCTGTAACACGCTCTAGAAATCTCTCTAGGGACATAGAAATCCCTCTAGGGACCTAGAAATCCCTGTAGGGACATAAAAATCCCTCTAGGGACATAGAAATCCCTCTAGGGACCTAGAAATCCCTCTAGGGACCAAGAAATCCCTCTAGGGACCAAGAAATCCCTCCTAAAACTCCAGATATCCCTCTCAAAACCCAAGATAACGCTTTAGAAACCCTTGAAATCACTCTAAAAACCCATGATATCCCTCTCAAAACCCTGTAACACGCTCTAGAAATCTCTCTAGGGACATAGAAATCCCTCTAGGGACCTAGAAATCCCTGTAGGGACATAAAAATCCCTCTAGGGACATAGAAATCCCTCTAGGGACCTAGAAATCCCTCTAGGGACCTAGAAATCCCTCTAGGGACCTAGAAATCCCTCTGGGGACCTAGAAATCCCTCTAGGGACCTAGAAATCCCTCTAGGGACCAAGAAATCCCTCTAGGGACCAAGAAATCCCTCTAGGGACCAAGAAATCCCTCTAGGGACCAAGAAATCCCTCCTAAAACTCCAGATATCCCTCTCAAAACCCAAGATAACGCTTTAGAAACCCTTGAAATCACTCTAAAAACCCATGATATCCCTCTCAAAACCCTGTAACACGCTCTAGAAATCTCTCTAGGGACATAGAAATCCCTCTAGGGACCTAGAAATCCCTGTAGGGACATAAAAATCCCTCTAGGGACATAGAAATCCCTCTAGGGACCTAGAAATCCCTCTAGGGACCTAGAAATCCCTCTAGGGACCTAGAAATCCCTCTAGGGACCTAGAAATCCCACTAGGGACCTAGAAATCCCTCTAGGGACCTAGAAATCCCTCTAGGGACCTAGAAATCCCTCTGGGGACCTAGAAATCCCTCTGGGGACCTAGAAATCCCTCTGGGGACCTAGAAATCCCTAGAGGGACATAGAAATCTCTCTAGGGACCAAGAAATCCCTCTAGGGACCTAGAAATCCCTAGAGGGACTAAAAATCCCTCTAGGGACATAGAAATCCCTCTAGGGACCTAGAAATCCCTCTGGGGACCTAGAATGCCCTCTAGGGACATAAAAATCCCTCTAGGGACCTAGAAATCCCTCTAGGGACCTAGAAATCCCTCTAGGGACCAAGAAATCCCTCTAGGGACCTAGAAATCGCTCTAGGGACCTAGAAATCCCTCTAGGGACCTAGAAATCCCTCTGGGGACCTAGAAATCCCTCTGGGGACCTAGAAATCCCTCTAGGGACCAAGAAATCCCTCTAGGGACCAAGAAATCCCTCTAGGGACCAAGAAATCCCTCTAGGGACCAAGAAATCCCTCCTAAAACTCCAGATATCCCTCTCAAAACCCAAGATAACGCTTTAGAAACCCTTGAAATCACTCTAAAAACCCATGATATCCCTCTCAAAACCCTGTAACACGCTCTAGAAATCTCTCTAGGGACATAGAAATCCCTCTAGGGACCTAGAAATCCCTCTAGGGACCTAGAAATCCCTCTAGGGACCTAGAAATCACTCAAGGGACCTAGAAATCCCTGTAGGGACATAAAAATCCCTCTAGGGACATAGAAATCCCTCTAGGGACCTAGAAATCCCTCTAGGGACCTAGAAATCCCTCTGGGGACCTAGAAATCTCTCTAGGGACATAGAAATCCCTCTAGGGACCTAGAAATCCCTCTAGGGACCTAGAAATCCCTCTAGGGACCAAGAAATCCCTCTAGGGACCTAGAAATCCCTCTAGGGACCTAGAAATCCCTCTAGGGACCTAGAAATCCCTCTGGGGACCTAGAAATCCCTCTAGGGACCTAGAAATCCCTCTAGGGACCTAGAAATCCCTCTAGGGACCTAGAAATCCCTCTGGGGACCTAGAAATCCCTCTAGGGACATAGAAATCCCTCTAGGGACCTAGAAATCCCTCTAGGGACCTAGAAATCCCTCTAGGGACCAAGAAATCCCTCTAGGGACCAAGAAATCCCTCTAGGGACCAAGAAATCCCTCCTAAAACTCCAGATATCCCTCTAGGGACCAAGAAATCCCTCTAGGGACCTAGAAATCCCTCTAGGGACCTAGAAATCCCTCTAGGGACCTAGAAATCCCTCTAGGGACCTAGAAATCCCTCTAGGGACCTAGAAATCCCTCTGGGGACCTAGAAATCCCTCTGGGGACCTAGAAATCCCTCTGGGGACCTAGAAATCCCTCTAGGGACCTAGAAATCCCTCTAGGGACCTAGAAATCCCTCTAGGGACCTAGAAATCCCTCTAGGGACCTAGAAATCCCTCTGGGGACCTAGAAATCCCTCTGGGGACCTAGAAATCCCTCTGGGGACCTAGAAATCCCTAGAGGGACATAGAAATCCCTCTAGGGACCAAGAAATCCCTCTAGGGACCTAGAAATCCCTAGAGGGACATAAAAATCCCTCTAGGGACATAGAAATCCCTCTAGGGACCTAGAAATCCCTCTGGGGACCTAGAATGCCCTCTAGGGACATAAAAATCCCTCTAGGGACCTAGAAATCCCTCTAGGGACCTAGAAATCCCTCTAGGGACCAAGAAATCCCTCTAGGGACCTAGAAATCGCTCTAGGGACCTAGAAATCCCTCTAGGGACCTAGAAATCCCTCTGGGGACCTAGAAATCCCTCTGGGGACCTAGAAATCCCTCTAGGGACCAAGAAATCCCTCTAGGGACCAAGAAATCCCTCCTAAAACTCCAGATATCCCTCTCAAAACCCAAGATAACGCTTTAGAAACCCTTGAAATCACTCTAAAAACCCATGATATCCCTCTCAAAACCCTGTAACACGCTCTAGAAATCTCTCTAGGGACATAGAAATCCCTCTAGGGACCTAGAAATCCCTCTAGGGACCTAGAAATCCCTCAAGGGACCTAGAAATCCCTGTAGGGACATAAAAATCCCTCTAGGGACATAGAAATCCCTCTAGGGACCTAGAAATCCCTCTGGGGACCTAGAAATCCCTCTGGGGACATAGAAATCCCTCTAGGGACCTAGAAATCCCTCTAGGGACCTAGAAATCCCTCTAGGGACCTAGAAATCCCTCTAGGGACCTAGAAATCCCTCTAGGGACCTAGAAATCCCTCTAGGGACCTAGAAATCCCTCTAGGGACCTAGAAATCCCTCTGGGGACCTAGAAATCCCTCTGGGGACCTAGAAATCCCTCTAGGGACCTAGAATGCCCTCTAGGGACATAAAAATCCCTCTAGGGACCTAGAAATCCCACTAGGGACCTAGAAATCCCTCTAGGGACCAAGAAATCCCTCTAGGGACCTAGAAATCGCTCTAGGGACCTAGAAATCCCTCTAGGGACCTAGAAATCCCTCTGGGGACCTAGAAATCCCTCTGGGGACCTAGAAATCCCTCTAGGGACCAAGAAATCCCTCTAGGGACCAAGAAATCCCTCTAGGGACCAAGAAATCCCTCTAGGGACCAAGAAATCCCTCCTAAAACTCCAGATATCCCTCTCAAAACCCAAGATAACGCTTTAGAAACCCTTGAAATCACTCTAAAAACCCATGATATCCCTCTCAAAACCCTGTAACACGCTCTAGAAATCTCTCTAGGGACATAGAAATCCCTCTAGGGACCTAGAAATCCCTCTAGGGACATAAAAATCCCTCTAGGGACATAGAAATCCCTCTAGGGACCTAGAAATCCCTCTGGGGACCTAGAAATCCCTCTGGGGACATAGAAATCCCTCTAGGGACCTAGAAATCCCTCTAGGGACCTAGAAATCCCTCTAGGGACCTAGAAATCCCTCTAGGGACCTAGAAATCCCTCTGGGGACCTAGAAATCCCTCTAGGGACCTAGAATGCCCTCTAGGGACATAAAAATCCCTCTAGGGACCTAGAAATCCCACTAGGGACCTAGAAATCCCTCTAGGGACCAAGAAATCCCTCTAGGGACCTAGAAATCGCTCTAGGGACCTAGAAATCCCTCTAGGGACCTAGAAATCCCTCTGGGGACCTAGAAATCCCTCTGGGGACCTAGAAATCCCTCTAGGGACCAAGAAATCCCTCTAGGGACCAAGAAATCCCTCTAGGGACCAAGAAATCCCTCTAGGGACCAAGAAATCCCTCCTAAAACTCCAGATATCCCTCTCAAAACCCAAGATAACGCTTTAGAAACCCTTGAAATCACTCTAAAAACCCATGATATCCCTCTCAAAACCCTGTAACACGCTCTAGAAATCTCTCTAGGGACATAGAAATCCCTCTAGGGACCTAGAAATCCCTCTAGGGACCTAGAAATCCCTCTAGGGACCTAGAAATCCCTCAAGGGACCTAGAAATCCCTCAAGGGACATAAAAATCCCTCTAGGGACATAGAAATCCCTCTAGGGACCTAGAAATCCCTCTGGGGACCTAGAAATCCCTCTAGGGACATAGAAATCCCTCTAGGGACCTAGAAATCCCTCTAGGGACCTAGAAATCCCTCTAGGGACCTAGAAATCCCTCTAGGGACCTAGAAATCCCTCTAGGGACCTAGAAATCCCTCTAGGGACCTAGAAATCCCTCTAGGGACCTAGAAATCCCTCTAGGGACCAAGAAATCCCTCTAGGGACCAAGAAATCCCTCTAGGGACCTAGAAATCCCTCTAGGGACCTAGCAATCCCTCTGGGGACCTAGAAATCCCTCTAGGGACATAGAAATCCCTCTAGGGACCTAGAAATCCCTCTAGGGACCTAGAAATCCCTCTAGGGACCAAGAAATCCCTCTAGGGACCAAGAAATCCCTCTAGGGACCAAGAAATCCCTCCTAAAACTCCAGATATCCCTCTCAAAACCCAAGATAACGCTTTAGAAACCCTTGAAATCACTCTAAAAACCCATGATATCCCTCTCAAAACCCTGTAACACGCTCTAGAAATCTCTCTAGGGACATAGAAATCCCTCTAGGGATCTAGAAATCCCTGTAGGGACATAAAAATCCCTCTAGGGACATAGAAATCCCTCTAGGGACCTAGAAATCCCTCTAGGGACCTAGAAATCCCTCTAGGGACCTAGAAATCCCTCTGGGGACCTAGAAATCCCTCTAGGGACCTAGAAATCCCTCTAGGGACCAAGAAATCCCTCTAGGGACCAAGAAATCCCTCTAGGGACCAAGAAATCCCTCTAGGGACCTAGAAATCTTTCTAGGGACCTAGAAATTCCTCTAGGGACCTAGAAATCCCTCTAGGGACCTAGAAATCCCTCTAGGGACCTAGAAATCCCTCAAGGGACCTAGAAATCCCTCTGGGGACCTAGAAATCTCTCTAGGGACATAGAAATCCCTCTAGGGACCTAGAAATCCCTCTAGGGACCTAGAAATCCCTCTAGGGACCAAGAAATCCCTCTAGGGACCAAGAAATCCCTCTAGGGACCAAGAAATCCCTCCTAAAACTCCAGATATCCCTCTCAAAACCCAAGATAACGCTTTAGAAACCCTTGAAATCACTCTAAAAACCCATGATATCCCTCTCAAAACCCTGTAACACGCTCTAGAAATCTCTCTAGGGACATAGAAATCCCTCTAGGGACCTAGAAATCCCTCTAGGGACCAAGAAATCCCTCTAGGGACCAAGAAATCCCTCCTAAAACTCCAGATATCCCTCTCAAAACCCAAGATAACGCTTTAGAAACCCTTGAAATCACTCTAAAAACCCATGATATCCCTCTCAAAACCCTGTAACACGCTCTAGAAATCTCTCTAGGGACATAGAAATCCCTCTAGGGACCTAGAAATCCCTGTAGAGACATAAAAATCCCTCTAGGGACATAGAAATCCCTCTAGGGACCTAGAAATCCCTCTGGGGACCTAGAAATCCCTCTAGGGACATAGAAATCCCTCTAGGGACCAAGAAATCCCTCTAGGGACCTAGAAATCCCTCTAGGGACCTAGAAATCCCTCTGGGGACCTAGAAATCCCTCTGGGGACCTAGAAATCCCTCTGGGGACCTAGAAATCCCTCTAGGGACCTAGGAATCTCTCTAGGGACCTAGAAATCCCTCTAGGGACCTAGAAATCCCTCTAGGGACCTAGAAATCCCTCTAGGGACCTAGAAATCCCTCTGGGGACCTAGAAATCCCTCTGGGGACCTAGAAATCCCTCTGGGGACCTAGAAATCCCTAGAGGGACATAGAAATCCCTCTAGGGACCAAGAAATCCCTCTAGGGACCTAGAAATCCCTAGAGGGACATAAAAATCCCTCTAGGGACATAGAAATCAGTCTAGGGACCTAGAAATCCCTCTGGGGACCTAGAATGCCCTCTAGGGACATAAAAATCCCTCTAGGGACCTAGAAATCCCTCTAGGGACCTAGAAATCCCTCTAGGGACCAAGAAATCCCTCTAGGGACCTAGAAATCCCTCTAGGGACCAAGAAATCCCTCTAGGGACCAAGAAATCCCTCCTAAAACTCCAGATATCCCTCTCAAAACCCAAGATAACGCTTTAGAAACCCTTGAAATCACTCTAAAAACCCATGATATCCCTCTCAAAACCCTGTAACACGCTCTAGAAATCTCTCTAGGGACATAGAAATCCCTCTAGGGACCTAGAAATCCCTCTAGGGACCAAGAAATCCCTCTAGGGACCAAGAAATCCCTCCTAAAACTCCAGATATCCCTCTCAAAACCCAAGATAACGCTTTAGAAACCCTTGAAATCACTCTAAAAACCCATGATATCCCTCTCAAAACCCTGTAACACGCTCTAGAAATCTCTCTAGGGACATAGAAATCCCTCTAGGGACCTAGAAATCCCTGTAGAGACATAAAAATCCCTCTAGGGACATAGAAATCCCTCTAGGGACCTAGAAATCCCTCTGGGGACCTAGAAATCCCTCTAGGGACATAGAAATCCCTCTAGGGACCAAGAAATCCCTCTAGGGACCTAGAAATCCCTCTAGGGACCTAGAAATCCCTCTGGGGACCTAGAAATCCCTCTGGGGACCTAGAAATCCCTCTGGGGACCTAGCAATCCCTCTAGGGACCTAGGAATCTCTCTAGGGACCTAGAAATCCCTCTAGGGACCTAGAAATCAGTCTAGGGACCTAGAAATCCCTCTGGGGACCTAGAATGCCCTCTAGGGACATAAAAATCCCTCTAGGGACCTAGAAATCCCTCTAGGGACCTAGAAATCCCTCTAGGGACCAAGAAATCCCTCTAGGGACCTAGAAATCGCTCTAGGGACATAGAAATCCCTCTAGGGACCTAGAAATCCCTCTGGGGACCTAGAAATCCCTCTGGGGACCTAGAAATCCCTCTAGGGACCAAGAAATCCCTCTAGGGACCAAGAAATCCCTCCTAAAACTCCAGATATCCCTCTCAAAACCCAAGATAACGCTTTAGAAACCCTTGAAATCACTCTAAAAACCCATGATATCCCTCTCAAAACCCTGTAACACGCTCTAGAAATCTCTCTAGGGACATAGAAATCCCTCTAGGGACCTAGAAATCCCTCTAGGGACCTAGAAATCCCTCAAGGGACCTAGAAATCCCTGTAGGGACATAAAAATCCCTCTAGGGACATAGAAATCCCTCTAGGGACCTAGAAATCCCTCTGGGGACCTAGAAATCCCTCTGGGGACATAGAAATCCCTCTAGGGACCTAGAAATCCCTCTAGGGACCTAGAAATCCCTCTAGGGACCTAGAAATCCCTCTAGGGACCTAGAAATCCCTCTAGGGACCTAGAAATCCCTCTGGGGACCTAGAAATCCCTCTGGGGACCTAGAAATCCCTCTAGGGACCTAGAATGCCCTCTAGGGACATAAAAATCCCTCTAGGGACCTAGAAATCCCACTAGGGACCTAGAAATCCCTCTAGGGACCAAGAAATCCCTCTAGGGACCAAGAAATCCCTCTAGGGACCAAGAAATCCCTCTAGGGACCAAGAAATCCCTCCTAAAACTCCAGATATCCCTCTCAAAACCCAAGATAACGCTTTAGAAACCCTTGAAATCACTCTAAAAACCCATGATATCCCTCTCAAAACCCTGTAACACGCTCTAGAAATCTCTCTAGGGACATAGAAATCCCTCTAGGGATCTAGAAATCCCTGTAGGGACATAAAAATCCCTCTAGGGACATAGAAATCCCTCTAGGGACCTAGAAATCCCTCTAGGGACCTAGAAATCCCTCTAGGGACCTAGAAATCCCTCTGGGGACCTAGAAATCCCTCTAGGGACCTAGAAATCCCTCTAGGGACCAAGAAATCCCTCTAGGGACCAAGAAATCCCTCTAGGGACCAAGAAATCCCTCTAGGGACCTAGAAATCTTTCTAGGGACCTAGAAATTCCTCTAGGGACCTAGAAATCCCTCTAGGGACCTAGAAATCCCTCTAGGGACCTAGAAATCCCTCTGGGGACCTAGAAATCTCTCTAGGGACATAGAAATCCCTCTAGGGACCTAGAAATCCCTCTAGGGACCTAGAAATCCCTCTAGGGACCAAGAAATCCCTCTAGGGACCAAGAAATCCCTCTAGGGACCAAGAAATCCCTCCTAAAACTCCAGATATCCCTCTCAAAACCCAAGATAACGCTTTAGAAACCCTTGAAATCACTCTAAAAACCCATGATATCCCTCTCAAAACCCTGTAACACGCTCTAGAAATCTCTCTAGGGACATAGAAATCCCTCTAGGGACCTAGAAATCCCTCTAGGGACCAAGAAATCCCTCTAGGGACCAAGAAATCCCTCTAGGGACCAAGAAATCCCTCCTAAAACTCCAGATATCCCTCTCAAAACCCAAGATAACGCTTTAGAAACCCTTGAAATCACTCTAAAAACCCATGATATCCCTCTCAAAACCCTGTAACACGCTCTAGAAATCTCTCTAGGGACATAGAAATCCCTCTAGGGACCTAGAAATCCCTGTAGAGACATAAAAATCCCTCTAGGGACATAGAAATCCCTCTAGGGACCTAGAAATCCCTCTGGGGACCTAGAAATCCCTCTAGGGACATAGAAATCCCTCTAGGGACCAAGAAATCCCTCTAGGGACCTAGAAATCCCTCTAGGGACCTAGAAATCCCTCTGGGGACCTAGAAATCCCTCTGGGGACCTAGAAATCCCTCTGGGGACCTAGAAATCCCTCTAGGGACCTAGAAATCTCTCTAGGGACCTAGAAATCCCTCTAGGGACCTAGAAATCCCTCTAGGGACCTAGAAATCCCTCTAGGGACCTAGAAATCCCTCTGGGGACCTAGAAATCCCTCTGGGGACCTAGAAATCCCTCTGGGGACCTAGAAATCCCTAGAGGGACATAGAAATCCCTCTAGGGACCAAGAAATCCCTCTAGGGACCTAGAAATCCCTAGAGGGACATAAAAATCCCTCTAGGGACATAGAAATCAGTCTAGGGACCTAGAAATCCCTCTGGGGACCTAGAATGCCCTCTAGGGACATAAAAATCCCTCTAGGGACCTAGAAATCCCTCTAGGGACCTAGAAATCCCTCTAGGGACCAAGAAATCCCTCTAGGGACCTAGAAATCCCTAGAGGGACATAAAAATCCCTCTAGGGACATAGAAATCAGTCTAGGGACCTAGAAATCCCTCTGGGGACCTAGAATGCCCTCTAGGGACATAAAAATCACTCTAGGGACCTAGAAATCCCTCTAGGGACCTAGAAATCCCTCTAGGGACCAAGAAATCCCTCTAGGGACCTAGAAATCGCTCTAGGGACATAGAAATCCCTCTAGGGACCTAGAAATCCCTCTGGGGACCTAGAAATCCCTCTGGGGACCTAGAAATCCCTCTAGGGACCAAGAAATCCCTCTAGGGACCAAGAAATCCCTCCTAAAACTCCAGATATCCCTCTCAAAACCCAAGATAACGCTTTAGAAACCCTTGAAATCACTCTAAAAACCCATGATATCCCTCTCAAAACCCTGTAACACGCTCTAGAAATCTCTCTAGGGACATAGAAATCCCTCTAGGGACCTAGAAATCCCTCTAGGGACCTAGAAATCCCTCAAGGGACCTAGAAATCCCTGTAGGGACATAAAAATCCCTCTAGGGACATAGAAATCCCTCTAGGGACCTAGAAATCCCTCTGGGGACCTAGAAATCCCTCTAGGGACCTAGAAATCCCTCTGGGGACCTAGAAATCTCTCTAGGGACATAGAAATCCCTCTAGGGACCTAGAAATCCCTCTAGGGACTTAGAAATCCCTCTAGGGACCAAGAAATCCCTCTAGGGACCAAGAAATCCCTCTAGGGACCAAGAAATCCCTCCTAAAACTCCAGATATCCCTCTCAAAACCCAAGATAACGCTTTAGAAACCCTTGAAATCACTCTAAAAACCCATGATATCCCTCTCAAAACCCTGTAACACGCTCTAGAAATCTCTCTAGGGACCTAGAAATCCCTCTGGGGACCTAGAATGCCCTCTAGGGACATAAAAATCCCTCTAGGGACCTAGAAATCCCTCTAGGGACCTAGAAATCCCTCTAGGGACCAAGAAATCCCTCTAGGGACCTAGAAATCGCTCTAGGGACATAGAAATCCCTCTAGGGACCTAGAAATCCCTCTGGGGACCTAGAAATCCCTCTGGGGACCTAGAAATCCCTCTAGGGACCAAGAAATCCCTCTAGGGACCAAGAAATCCCTCTAGGGACCAAGAAATCCCTCCTAAAACTCCAGATATCCCTCTCAAAACCCAAGATAACGCTTTAGAAACCCTTGAAATCACTCTAAAAACCCATGATATCCCTCTCAAAACCCTGTAACACGCTCTAGAAATCTCTCTAGGGACATAGAAATCCCTCTAGGGACCTAGAAATCCCTGTAGAGACATAAAAATCCCTCTAGGGACATAGAAATCCCTCTAGGGACCTAGAAATCCCTCTGGGGACCTAGAAATCCCTCTAGGGACATAGAAATCCCTCTAGGGACCAAGAAATCCCTCTAGGGACCTAGAAATCCCTCTAGGGACCTAGAAATCCCTCTGGGGACCTAGAAATCCCTCTGGGGACCTAGAAATCCCTCTGGGGACCTAGAAATCCCTCTAGGGACCTAGAAATCTCTCTAGGGACCTAGAAATCCCTCTAGGGACCTAGAAATCCCTCTAGGGACCTAGAAATCCCTCTAGGGACCTAGAAATCCCTCTAGGGACCTAGAAATCCCTCTGGGGACCTAGAAATCCCTCTGGGGACCTAGAAATCCCTCTGGGGACCTAGAAATCCCTAGAGGGACATAGAAATCCCTCTAGGGACCAAGAAATCCCTCTAGGGACCTAGAAATCCCTAGAGGGACATAAAAATCCCTCTAGGGACATAGAAATCAGTCTAGGGACCTAGAAATCCCTCTGGGGACCTAGAATGCCCTCTAGGGACATAAAAATCCCTCTAGGGACCTAGAAATCCCTCTAGGGACCTAGAAATCCCTCTAGGGACCAAGAAATCCCTCTAGGGACCTAGAAATCCCTAGAGGGACATAAAAATCCCTCTAGGGACATAGAAATCAGTCTAGGGACCTAGAAATCCCTCTGGGGACCTAGAATGCCCTCTAGGGACATAAAAATCCCTCTAGGGACCTAGAAATCCCTCTAGGGACCTAGAAATCCCTCTAGGGACCAAGAAATCCCTCTAGGGACCTAGAAATCGCTCTAGGGACATAGAAATCCCTCTAGGGACCTAGAAATCCCTCTGGGGACCTAGAAATCCCTCTGGGGACCTAGAAATCCCTCTAGGGACCAAGAAATCCCTCTAGGGACCAAGAAATCCCTCCTAAAACTCCAGATATCCCTCTCAAAACCCAAGATAACGCTTTAGAAACCCTTGAAATCACTCTAAAAACCCATGATATCCCTCTCAAAACCCTGTAACACGCTCTAGAAATCTCTCTAGGGACATAGAAATCCCTCTAGGGACCTAGAAATCCCTCTAGGGACCTAGAAATCCCTCAAGGGACCTAGAAATCCCTGTAGGGACATAAAAATCCCTCTAGGGACATAGAAATCCCTCTAGGGACCTAGAAATCCCTCTGGGGACCTAGAAATCCCTCTAGGGACCTAGAAATCCCTCTGGGGACCTAGAAATCTCTCTAGGGACATAGAAATCCCTCTAGGGACCTAGAAATCCCTCTAGGGACCTAGAAATCCCTCTAGGGACCAAGAAATCCCTCTAGGGACCAAGAAATCCCTCTAGGGACCAAGAAATCCCTCCTAAAACTCCAGATATCCCTCTCAAAACCCAAGATAACGCTTTAGAAACCCTTGAAATCACTCTAAAAACCCATGATATCCCTCTCAAAACCCTGTAACACGCTCTAGAAATCTCTCTAGGGACCTAGAAATCCCTCTGGGGACCTAGAATGCCCTCTAGGGACATAAAAATCCCTCTAGGGACCTAGAAATCCCTCTAGGGACCTAGAAATCCCTCTAGGGACCAAGAAATCCCTCTAGGGACCTAGAAATCCCTCTAGGGACCTAGAAATCCCTCTAGGGACCTAGAAATCCCTCTAGGGACCTAGAAATCCCTCTGGGGACCTAGAAATCCCTCTGGGGACCTAGAAATCCCTCTGGGGACCTAGAAATCCCTAGAGGGACATAGAAATCCCTCTAGGGACCAAGAAATCCCTCTAGGGACCTAGAAATCCCTAGAGGGACATAAAAATCCCTCTAGGGACATAGAAATCAGTCTAGGGACCTAGAAATCCCTCTGGGGACCTAGAATGCCCTCTAGGGACATAAAAATCCCTCTAGGGACCTAGAAATCCCTCTAGGGACCTAGAAATCCCTCTAGGGACCAAGAAATCCCTCTAGGGACCTAGAAATCCCTAGAGGGACATAAAAATCCCTCTAGGGACATAGAAATCAGTCTAGGGACCTAGAAATCCCTCTGGGGACCTAGAATGCCCTCTAGGGACATAAAAATCCCTCTAGGGACCTAGAAATCCCTCTAGGGACCTAGAAATCCCTCTAGGGACCAAGAAATCCCTCTAGGGACCTAGAAATCGCTCTAGGGACATAGAAATCCCTCTAGGGACCTAGAAATCCCTCTGGGGACCTAGAAATCCCTCTGGGGACCTAGAAATCCCTCTAGGGACCAAGAAATCCCTCTAGGGACCAAGAAATCCCTCCTAAAACTCCAGATATCCCTCTCAAAACCCAAGATAACGCTTTAGAAACCCTTGAAATCACTCTAAAAACCCATGATATCCCTCTCAAAACCCTGTAACACGCTCTAGAAATCTCTCTAGGGACATAGAAATCCCTCTAGGGACCTAGAAATCCCTCTAGGGACCTAGAAATCCCTCAAGGGACCTAGAAATCCCTGTAGGGACATAAAAATCCCTCTAGGGACATAGAAATCCCTCTAGGGACCTAGAAATCCCTCTGGGGACCTAGAAATCCCTCTAGGGACCTAGAAATCCCTCTGGGGACCTAGAAATCTCTCTAGGGACATAGAAATCCCTCTAGGGACCTAGAAATCCCTCTAGGGACCTAGAAATCCCTCTAGGGACCAAGAAATCCCTCTAGGGACCAAGAAATCCCTCTAGGGACCAAGAAATCCCTCCTAAAACTCCAGATATCCCTCTCAAAACCCAAGATAACGCTTTAGAAACCCTTGAAATCACTCTAAAAACCCATGATATTCCTCTCAAAACCCTGTAACACGCTCTAGAAATCTCTCTAGGGACCTAGAAATCCCTCTGGGGACCTAGAATGCCCTCTAGGGACATAAAAATCCCTCTAGGGACCTAGAAATCCCTCTAGGGACCTAGAAATCCCTCTAGGGACCAAGAAATCCCTCTAGGGACCTAGAAATCCCTCTAGGGACCTAGAAATCCCTCTAGGGACCTAGAAATCCCTCTAGGGACCTAGAAATCCCTCTGGGGACCTAGAAATCCCTCTGGGGACCTAGAAATCCCTCTGGGGACCTAGAAATCCCTAGAGGGACATAGAAATCCCTCTAGGGACCAAGAAATCCCTCTAGGGACCTAGAAATCCCTAGAGGGACATAAAAATCCCTCTAGGGACATAGAAATCAGTCTAGGGACCTAGAAATCCCTCTGGGGACCTAGAATGCCCTCTAGGGACATAAAAATCCCTCTAGGGACCTAGAAATCCCTCTAGGGACCTAGAAATCCCTCTAGGGACCAAGAAATCCCTCTAGGGACCTAGAAATCCCTAGAGGGACATAAAAATCCCTCTAGGGACATAGAAATCAGTCTAGGGACCTAGAAATCCCTCTGGGGACCTAGAATGCCCTCTAGGGACATAAAAATCCCTCTAGGGACCTAGAAATCCCTCTAGGGACCTAGAAATCCCTCTAGGGACCAAGAAATCCCTCTAGGGACCTAGAAATCGCTCTAGGGACATAGAAATCCCTCTAGGGACCTAGAAATCCCTCTGGGGACCTAGAAATCCCTCTGGGGACCTAGAAATCCCTCTAGGGACCAAGAAATCCCTCTAGGGACCAAGAAATCCCTCCTAAAACTCCAGATATCCCTCTCAAAACCCAAGATAACGCTTTAGAAACCCTTGAAATCACTCTAAAAACCCATGATATCCCTCTCAAAACCCTGTAACACGCTCTAGAAATCTCTCTAGGGACATAGAAATCCCTCTAGGGACCTAGAAATCCCTCTAGGGACCTAGAAATCCCTCAAGGGACCTAGAAATCCCTGTAGGGACATAAAAATCCCTCTAGGGACATAGAAATCCCTCTAGGGACCTAGAAATCCCTCTGGGGACCTAGAAATCCCTCTAGGGACCTAGAAATCCCTCTGGGGACCTAGAAATCTCTCTAGGGACATAGAAATCCCTCTAGGGACCTAGAAATCCCTCTAGGGACCTAGAAATCCCTCTAGGGACCAAGAAATCCCTCTAGGGACCAAGAAATCCCTCTAGGGACCAAGAAATCCCTCCTAAAACTCCAGATATCCCTCTCAAAACCCAAGATAACGCTTTAGAAACCCTTGAAATCACTCTAAAAACCCATGATATCCCTCTCAAAACCCTGTAACACGCTCTAGAAATCTCTCTAGGGACCTAGAAATCCCTCTGGGGACCTAGAATGCCCTCTAGGGACATAAAAATCCCTCTAGGGACCTAGAAATCCCTCTAGGGACCTAGAAATCCCTCTAGGGACCAAGAAATCCCTCTAGGGACCTAGAAATCCCTAGAGGGACATAAAAATCCCTCTAGGGACATAGAAATCAGTCTAGGGACCTAGAAATCCCTCTGGGGACCTAGAATGCCCTCTAGGGACATAAAAATCCCTCTAGGGACCTAGAAATCCCTCTAGGGACCTAGAAATCCCTCTAGGGACCAAGAAATCCCTCTAGGGACCTAGAAATCGCTCTAGGGACATAGAAATCCCTCTAGGGACCTAGAAATCCCTCTGGGGACCTAGAAATCCCTCTGGGGACCTAGAAATCCCTCTAGGGACCAAGAAATCCCTCTAGGGACCAAGAAATCCCTCTAGGGACCAAGAAATCCCTCCTAAAACTCCAGATATCCCTCTCAAAACCCAAGATAACGCTTTAGAAACCCTTGAAATCACTCTAAAAACCCATGATATCCCTCTCAAAACCCTGTAACACGCTCTAGAAATCTCTCTAGGGACATAGAAATCCCTCTAGGGACCAAGAAATCCCTCTAGGGACCAAGAAATCCCTCTAGGGACCAAGAAATCCCTCCTAAAACTCCAGATATCCCTCTCAAAACCCAAGATAACGCTTTAGAAACCCTTGAAATCACTCTAAAAACCCATGATATCCCTCTCAAAACCCTGTAACACGCTCTAGAAATCTCTCTAGGGACATAAAAATCCCTCTAGGGACCTAGAAATCCCTCTAGGGACCAAGAAATCCCTCTAGGGACCAAGAAATCCCTCTAGGGACCAAGAAATCCCTCCTAAAACTCCAGATATCCCTCTCAAAACCCAAGATAACGCTTTAGAAACCCTTGAAATCACTCTAAAAACCCATGATATCCCTCTCAAAACCCTGTAACACGCTCTAGAAATCTCTCTAGGGACATAGAAATCCCTCTAGGGACCTAGAAATCCCTGTAGAGACATAAAAATCCCTCTAGGGACATAGAAATCCCTCTAGGGACCTAGAAATCCCTCTGGGGACCTAGAAATCCCTCTAGGGACATAGAAATCCCTCTAGGGACCAAGAAATCCCTCTAGGGACCTAGAAATCCCTCTAGGGACCTAGAAATCCCTCTGGGGACCTAGAAATCCCTCTGGGGACCTAGAAATCCCTCTGGGGACCTAGAAATCCCTCTAGGGACCTAGAAATCTCTCTAGGGACCTAGAAATCCCTCTAGGGACCTAGAAATCCCTCTAGGGACCTAGAAATCCCTCTAGGGACCTAGAAATCCCTCTGGGGACCTAGAAATCCCTCTGGGGACCTAGAAATCCCTCTGGGGACCTAGAAATCCCTAGAGGGACATAGAAATCCCTCTAGGGACCAAGAAATCCCTCTAGGGACCTAGAAATCCCTAGAGGGACATAAAAATCCCTCTAGGGACATAGAAATCAGTCTAGGGACCTAGAAATCCCTCTGGGGACCTAGAATGCCCTCTAGGGACATAAAAATCCCTCTAGGGACCTAGAAATCCCTCTAGGGACCAAGAAATCCCTCTAGGGACCTAGAAATCGCTCTAGGGACATAGAAATCCCTCTAGGGACCTAGAAATCCCTCTGGGGACCTAGAAATCCCTCTGGGGACCTAGAAATCCCTCTAGGGACCAAGAAATCCCTCTAGGGACCAAGAAATCCCTCCTAAAACTCCAGATATCCCTCTCAAAACCCAAGATAACGCTTTAGAAACCCTTGAAATCACTCTAAAAACCCATGATATCCCTCTCAAAACCCTGTAACACGCTCTAGAAATCTCTCTAGGGACATAGAAATCCCTCTAGGGACCTAGAAATCCCTCTAGGGACCTAGAAATCCCTCAAGGGACCTAGAAATCCCTGTAGGGACATAAAAATCCCTCTAGGGACATAGAAATCCCTCTAGGGACCTAGAAATCCCTCTGGGGACCTAGAAATCCCTCTAGGGACCTAGAAATCCCTCTAGGGACCAAGAAATCCCTCTAGGGACCTAGAAATCGCTCTAGGGACATAGAAATCCCTCTAGGGACCTAGAAATCCCTCTGGGGACCTAGAAATCCCTCTGGGGACCTAGAAATCCCTCTAGGGACCAAGAAATCCCTCTAGGGACCAAGAAATCCCTCTAGGGACCAAGAAATCCCTCCTAAAACTCCAGATATCCCTCTCAAAACCCAAGATAACGCTTTAGAAACCCTTGAAATCACTCTAAAAACCCATGATATCCCTCTCAAAACCCTGTAACACGCTCTAGAAATCTCTCTAGGGACATAGAAATCCCTCTAGGGACCAAGAAATCCCTCTAGGGACCAAGAAATCCCTCTAGGGACCAAGAAATCCCTCCTAAAACTCCAGATATCCCTCTCAAAACCCAAGATAACGCTTTAGAAACCCTTGAAATCACTCTAAAAACCCATGATATCCCTCTCAAAACCCTGTAACACGCTCTAGAAATCTCTCTAGGGACATAGAAATCCCTCTAGGGACCTAGAAATCCCTCTAGGGACCAAGAAATCCCTCTAGGGACCAAGAAATCCCTCTAGGGACCAAGAAATCCCTCCTAAAACTCCAGATATCCCTCTCAAAACCCAAGATAACGCTTTAGAAACCCTTGAAATCACTCTAAAAACCCATGATATCCCTCTCAAAACCCTGTAACACGCTCTAGAAATCTCTCTAGGGACATAGAAATCCCTCTAGGGACCTAGAAATCCCTGTAGAGACATAAAAATCCCTCTAGGGACATAGAAATCCCTCTAGGGACCTAGAAATCCCTCTGGGGACCTAGAAATCCCTCTAGGGACATAGAAATCCCTCTAGGGACCAAGAAATCCCTCTAGGGACCTAGAAATCCCTCTAGGGACCTAGAAATCCCTCTGGGGACCTAGAAATCCCTCTGGGGACCTAGAAATCCCTCTGGGGACCTAGAAATCCCTCTAGGGACCTAGAAATCTCTCTAGGGACCTAGAAATCCCTCTAGGGACCTAGAAATCCCTCTAGGGACCTAGAAATCCCTCTAGGGACCTAGAAATCCCTCTGGGGACCTAGAAATCCCTCTGGGGACCTAGAAATCCCTCTGGGGACCTAGAAATCCCTAGAGGGACATAGAAATCCCTCTAGGGACCAAGAAATCCCTCTAGGGACCTAGAAATCCCTAGAGGGACATAAAAATCCCTCTAGGGACATAGAAATCAGTCTAGGGACCTAGAAATCCCTCTGGGGACCTAGAATGCCCTCTAGGGACATAAAAATCCCTCTAGGGACCTAGAAATCCCTCTAGGGACCAAGAAATCCCTCTAGGGACCTAGAAATCGCTCTAGGGACATAGAAATCCCTCTAGGGACCTAGAAATCCCTCTGGGGACCTAGAAATCCCTCTGGGGACCTAGAAATCCCTCTAGGGACCAAGAAATCCCTCTAGGGACCAAGAAATCCCTCCTAAAACTCCAGATATCCCTCTCAAAACCCAAGATAACGCTTTAGAAACCCTTGAAATCACTCTAAAAACCCATGATATCCCTCTCAAAACCCTGTAACACGCTCTAGAAATCTCTCTAGGGACATAGAAATCCCTCTAGGGACCTAGAAATCCCTCTAGGGACCAAGAAATCCCTCTAGGGACCTAGAAATCGCTCTAGGGACATAGAAATCCCTCTAGGGACCTAGAAATCCCTCTGGGGACCTAGAAATCCCTCTGGGGACCTAGAAATCCCTCTAGGGACCAAGAAATCCCTCTAGGGACCAAGAAATCCCTCCTAAAACTCCAGATATCCCTCTCAAAACCCAAGATAACGCTTTAGAAACCCTTGAAATCACTCTAAAAACCCATGATATCCCTCTCAAAACCCTGTAACACGCTCTAGAAATCTCTCTAGGGACATAGAAATCCCTCTAGGGACCTAGAAATCCCTCTAGGGACCTAGAAATCCCTCAAGGGACCTAGAAATCCCTGTAGGGACATAAAAATCCCTCTAGGGACATAGAAATCCCTCTAGGGACCTAGAAATCCCTCTGGGGACCTAGAAATCCCTCTAGGGACCTAGAAATCCCTCTGGGGACCTAGAAATCTCTCTAGGGACATAGAAATCCCTCTAGGGACCTAGAAATCCCTCTAGGGACCTAGAAATCCCTCTAGGGACCAAGAAATCCCTCTAGGGACCAAGAAATCCCTCTAGGGACCAAGAAATCCCTCCTAAAACTCCAGATATCCCTCTCAAAACCCAAGATAACGCTTTAGAAACCCTTGAAATCACTCTAAAAACCCATGATATCCCTCTCAAAACCCTGTAACACGCTCTAGAAATCTCTCTAGGGACATAGAAATCCCTCTAGGGACCTAGAAATCCCTCTAGGGACCAAGAAATCCCTCTAGGGACCAAGAAATCCCTCTAGGGACCAAGAAATCCCTCCTAAAACTCCAGATATCCCTCTCAAAACCCAAGATAACGCTTTAGAAACCCTTGAAATCACTCTAAAAACCCATGATATCCCTCTCAAAACCCTGTAACACGCTCTAGAAATCCCTCTAGGGACCTAGAAATCCCTCTGGGGACCTAGAAATCCCTCTGGGGACCTAGAAATCCCTCTGGGGACCTAGAAATCCCTAGAGGGACATAGAAATCCCTCTAGGGACCAAGAAATCCCTCTAGGGACCTAGAAATCCCTAGAGGGACATAAAAATCCCTCTAGGGACATAGAAATCAGTCTAGGGACCTAGAAATCCCTCTGGGGACCTAGAATGCCCTCTAGGGACATAAAAATCCCTCTAGGGACCTAGAAATCCCTCTAGGGACCTAGAAATCCCTCTAGGGACCAAGAAATCCCTCTAGGGACCTAGAAATCGCTCTAGGGACATAGAAATCCCTCTAGGGACCTAGAAATCCCTCTGGGGACCTAGAAATCCCTCTGGGGACCTAGAAATCCCTCTAGGGACCAAGAAATCCCTCTAGGGACCAAGAAATCCCTCCTAAAACTCCAGATATCCCTCTCAAAACCCAAGATAACGCTTTAGAAACCCTTGAAATCACTCTAAAAACCCATGATATCCCTCTCAAAACCCTGTAACACGCTCTAGAAATCTCTCTAGGGACATAGAAATCCCTCTAGGGACCTAGAAATCCCTGTAGGGACATAAAAATCCCTCTAGGGACATAAAAATCCCTCAAGGGACCTAGAAATCCCTGTAGGGACATAAAAATCCCTCTAGGGACATAGAAATCCCTCTAGGGACCTAGAAATCCTTCTGGGGACCTAGAAATCCCTCTGGGGACCTAGAAATCCCTCTAGGGACCTAGAAATCCCTCTAGGGACCAAGAAATCCCTCTAGGGACCAAGAAATCCCTCTAGGGACCAAGAAATCCCTCCTAAAACTCCAGATATCCCTCTCAAAACCCAAGATAACGCTTTAGAAACCCTTGAAATCACTCTAAAAACCCATGATATCCCTCTCAAAACCCTGTAACACGCTCTAGAAATCTCTCTAGGGACATAGAAATCCCTCTAGGGACCTAGAAATCCCTGTAGGGACATAAAAATCCCTCTAGGGACATAAAAATCCCTCTGGGGACCTAGAAATCCCTCTGGGGACCTAGAAATCCCTCTGGGGACCTAGAAATCCCTAGAGGGACATAGAAATCCCTCTAGGGACCAAGAAATCCCTCTAGGGACCTAGAAATCCCTAGAGGGACATAAAAATCCCTCTAGGGACATAGAAATCCCTCTAGGGACCTAGAAATCCCTCTGGGGACCTAGAAATCCCTCTAGGGACATAGAAATCCCTCTAGGGACCTAGAAATCCCTCTGGGGACCTAGAAATCCCTCTAGGGACATAGAAATCCCTCTAGGGACCAAGAAATCCCTCTAGGGACCTAGAAATCCCTCTAGGGACCTAGAAATCCCTCTGGGGACCTAGAAATCCCTCTAGGGACCTAGAAATCCCTCTAGGGACCAAGAAATCCCTCTAGGGACCTAGAAATCGCTCTAGGGACCTAGAAATCCCTCTAGGGACCTAGAAATCCCTCTGGGGACCTAGAAATCCCTCTAGGGACCTAGAAATCCCTCTAGGGACCAAGAAATCCCTCTAGGGACCAAGAAATCCCTCTAGGGACCAAGAAATCCCTCCTAAAACTCCAGATATCCCTCTCAAAACCCAAGATAACGCTTTAGAAACCCTTGAAATCACTCTAAAAACCCATGATATCCCTCTCAAAACCCTGTAACACGCTCTAGAAATCTCTCTAGGGACATAGAAATCCCTCTAGGGACCTAGAAATCCCTGTAGGGACATAAAAATCCCTCTAGGGACATAGAAATCCCTCTAGGGACCTAGAAATCCCTCTAGGGACCTAGAAATCCCTCTAGGGACCTAGAAATCCCTCTGGGGACCTAGAAATCCCTCTAGGGACCTAGAAATCCCTCTAGGGACCAAGAAATCCCTCTAGGGACCAAGAAATCCCTCTAGGGACCAAGAAATCCCTCTAGGGCTCAAGAAATCCCTCCTAAAACTCCAGATATCCCTCTCAAAACCCAAGATAACGCTTTAGAAACCCTTGAAATCACTCTAAAAACCCATGATATCCCTCTCAAAACCCTGTAACACGCTCTAGAAATCTCTCTAGGGACATAGAAATCCCTCTAGGGACCTAGAAATCCCTGTAGGGACATAAAAATCCCTCTAGGGACATAGAAATCCCTCTGGGGACCTAGAAATCCCTCTAGGGACCTAGAAATCCCTCTAGGGACCTAGAAATCCCTCTAGGGACCTAGAAATCCCTCTAGGGACCTAGAAATCCCTCTAGGGACCAAGAAATCCCTCCTAAAACTCCAGATATCCCTCTCAAAACCCAAGATAACGCTTTAGAAACCCTTGAAATCACTCTAAAAACCCATGATATCCCTCTCAAAACCCTGTAACACGCTCTAGAAATCTCTCTAGGGACATAGAAATCCCTCTAGGGACCTAGAAATCCCTCTAGGGACCTAGAAATCCCTCTAGGGACCTAGAAATCCCTCAAGGGACCTAGAAATCCCTGTAGGGACATAAAAATCCCTCTAGGGACATAGAAATCCCTCTAGGGACCTAGAAATCCTTCTGGGGACCTAGAAATCCCTCTGGGGACCTAGAAATCCCTCTAGGGACCTAGAAATCCCTCTAGGGACCAAGAAATCCCTCTAGGGACCAAGAAATCCCTCTAGGGACCAAGAAATCCCTCTAGGGACCTAGAAATCCCTCTAGGGACCTAGAAATCCCTCTAGGGACCTAGAAATCCCTCTGGGGACCTAGAAATCCCTCTGGGGACCTAGAAATCCCTCTGGGGACCTAGAAATCCCTCTAGGGACCTAGAAATCCCTCTAGGGACCTAGAAATCCCTCTAGGGACCTAGAAATCCCTCTAGGGACCTAGAAATCCCTCTAGGGACCTAGAAATCCCTCTAGGGACCTAGAAATCCCTCTGGGGACCTAGAAATCCCTCTGGGGACCTAGAAATCCCTCTGGGGACCTAGAAATCCCTCTAGGGACCAAGAAATCCCTCTAGGGACCTAGAAATCCCTAGAGGGACATAAAAATCCCTCTGGGGACCTAGAATGCCCTCTAGGGACATAAAAATCCCTCTAGGGACCAAGAAATCCCTCTAGGGACCTAGAAATCGCTCTAGGGACCTAGAAATCCCTCTAGGGACCTAGAAATCCCTCTGGGGACCTAGAAATCCCTCTGGGGACCTAGAAATCCCTCTAGGGACCAAGAAATCCCTCTAGGGACCAAGAAATCCCTCTAGGGACCAAGAAATCCCTCCTAAAACTCCAGATATCCCTCTCAAAACCCAAGATAACGCTTTAGAAACCCTTGAAATCACTCTAAAAACCCATGATATCCCTCTCAAAACCCTGTAACACGCTCTAGAAATCTCTCTAGGGACATAGAAATCCCTCTAGGGACCTAGAAATCCCTCTAGGGACCTAGAAATCCCTCTAGGGACCTAGAAATCCCTCAAGGGACCTAGAAATCCCTGTAGGGACATAAAAAATCCCCTCTAGGGACATAGAAATCCCTCTAGGGACCTAGAAATCCCTCTGGGGACCTAGAAATCCCTCTAGGGACATAGAAATCCCTCTAGGGACCTAGAAATCCCTCTAGGGAACTAGAAATCCCTCTAGGGACCTAGAAATCTCTCTAGGGACCTAGAAATCCCTCTAGGGACCTAGAATCCCTCTAGGGACCTAGAAATACCTCTAGGGACCAAGAAAATCCCTCTAGGGACCAAGAAATCCCTCTAGGGACCTAGAAATCCCTCTAGGGACCTAGAAATCCCTCTGGGGACCTAGAAATCCCTCTAGGGACATAGAAATCCCTCTAGGGACCTAGAAATCCCTCTAGGGACCTAGAAATCCCTCTAGGGACCAAGAAATCCCTCTAGGGACCACGAAATCTCTCTAGGGACCAAGAAATCCCTCCTAAAACTCCAGATATCCCTCCAAAACCCAAGATAACGCTTTAGAAACCCTTGAAATCACTCTAAAACCATGATATCCCTCTCAAAACCCTGTAACACGCTCTAGAAATCTCTCTAGGGACATAGAAATCCCTCTAGGGAACCTAGAAATCCCTGTAGGGACATAAAAATCCCTCTAGGGACATAGAAATCCCTCTAGGGACCTAGAAATCCCTCTGGGGACCTAGAAATCCCTCTAGAGACATAGAAATCCCTCTAGGGACCAAGAAATCCCTCTAGGGACCTAGAAATCCCTCTAGGGACCTAGAAATCCCTCTAGGGACCTAGAAATCCCTCTGGGGACCTAGAATCCCTCTGGGGACCTAGAAATCCCTCTAGGGACCTAGAAATCCCTCTAGGGACCTAGAAATCCCTCTAGGGACCTAGAAATCCCTCTAGGGACCTAGAAATCCCTCTAGGGGACCTAGAAATCCCTCTAGGGACCTAGAAATCCCTCTGGGGACCTAGAAATCCCTCTGGGGACCTAGAAATCCCTCTGGGGACCTAGAAATCCCTAGAGGGACATAGAAAACCCTCTAGGGACCAAGAAATCCCTCTAGGGACTAGAAATCCCTAGAGGGACATAAAAATCCCTCTAGGACATAGAAATCCCTCTAGGGACCTAGAAATCCCTCTGGGGACCTAGAAATCCCTCTAGGACCTAGGAATCCCTCTAGGGACCTAGAAATCCCTCTAGGACCTAGAACATCCCTCTAGGGACCTAGAAATCCCTCTGGGGACCTAGAAATCCCTCTGGGGACCTAGAAATCCCTCTAGGGACCTAGAAATCCCTCTAGGGACCTAGAAATCCCTCTAGGGACCTAGAAATCCCTCTAGGGACCTAGAAATCCCTCTAGGGACCTAGAAATCCCTCTGGGGACCTAGAAATCCCTCTGGGGACCTAGAAATCCCTCTGGGGACCTAGAAATCCCTAGAGGGACATAGAAATCCCTCTAGGGACCAAGAAATCCCTCTAGGGACCTAGAAATCCCTAGAGGGACATAAAAATCCCTCTAGGGACATAGAAATCCCTCTAGGGACCTAGAAATCCCTCTGGGGACCTAGAAATCCTCTAGGGACATAGAAATCCCTCTAGGACCTAGAAATCCCTCTAGGGACCTAGAAATCCCTCTAGGGACCTAGAAATCCCTCTGGGGACCTAGAAATCCCTCTGGGGACCTAGAAATCCCTCTGGGGACCTAGAAATCCCTAGAGGGACATAGAAATCCCTCTAGGGACCAAGAAATCCCTCTAGGGACCTAGAAATCCCTAGAGGGACATAAAATCCCTCTAGGGACATAGAAATCCCTCTAGGGACCTAGAAATCCCTCTGGGGACCTAGAAATCCCTCTAGGGACATAGAAATCCCTCTAGGGACCAAGAAATCCCTCTAGGGAGCTAGAAATCCCTCTAGGGACCAAGAAATCCCTCTAGGGACCTAGAAATCCCTAGAGGGACATAAAAATCCCTCTAGGGACATAGAAATCCCTCTAGGGACCTAGAAATCCCTCTAGGGACCTAGAAATCCCTCTAGGGACCTAGAAATCCCTCTAGGGACCTAGAAATCCCTCTAGGGACCAAGAAATCCCTCTAGGGACCAAGAAATCCCTCCTAAAACTCCAGATATCCCTCTCAAAACCCAAGATAACGCTTTAGAAACCCTTGAAATCACTCTAAAAACCCATGATATCCCTCTCAAAACCCTTGTAACACGCTCTAGAAATCCCTCTGGGGACCTAGAAATCCCTCTAGGGACATAGAAATCCCTCTAGGGACCTAGAAATCCCTCTGGGGACCTAGAAATCCCTCTAGGGACATAGAAATCCCTCTAGGGACAAAGAAATCCCTCTAGGGACCTAGAAATCCCTCTAGGGACCTAGAAATCCCTCTAGGGACCTAGAAATCCCTCTGGGACCCAGAAATCCCTCTGGGGACCTAGAAATCCCTCTGGGGACCTAGAAATCCCTCTAGGGACCTAGAAATCCCTCTAGGACCTAGAAATCCCTCTAGGGACCTAGAAATCCCTCTAGGGACCTAGAAATCCCTCTAGGGACCTAGAAATCCCTCTAGGACCTAGAAATCCCTCTGGGGACCTAGAAATCCCTCTGGGGACCTAGAAATCCCTCTGGGGACCTAGAAATCCCTAGAGGGACATAGAAATCCCTAGAGGGACATAGAAATCCCTCTAGGGACCAAGAAATCCCTCTAGGGACCTAGAAATCCCTAGAGGGACATAAAAATCCCTCTGGGGACCTAGAATGCCCTCTAGGGACATAAAAATCCCTCTAGGGACCAAGAAATCCCTCTAGGGACCTAGAAATCCCTCTAGGGACCTAGAAATCGCTCTAGGGACCTAGAAATCCCTCTAGGGACCTAGAAATCCCCTCTGGGGACCTAGAAATCCCTCTGGGGACCTAGAAATCCCTCTAGGGACCAAGAAATCCCTCTAGGGACCAAGAAATCCCTCTAGGGACCAAGAAATCCCTCTAGGGACCTAGAAATCCCTAGAGGGACATAAAAATCCCTCTGGGGACCTAGAATGCCCTCTAGGGACATAAAAATCCCTCTAGGGACCAAGAAATCCCTCTAGGGACCTAGAAATCGCTCTAGGGACCTAGAAATCCCTCTAGGGACCTAGAAATCCCTCTGGGGACCTAGAAATCCCTCTGGGGACCTAGAAATCCCTCTAGGGACCAAGAAATCCCTCTAGGGACCAAGAAATCCCTCTAGGGACCAAGAAATCCCTCCTAAAACTCCAGATATCCCTCTCAAAACCAAGATAACGCTTTAGAAACCCTTGAAATCACTCTAAAAACCCATGATATCCCTCTCAAAACCCTGTAACACGCTCTAGAAATCTCTCTAGGGACATAGAAATCCCTCTAGGGACCTAGAAATCCCTCTAGGGACCTAGAAATCCCTCTAGGGACCTAGAAATCCCTCAAGGGACCTAGAAATCCCTGTAGGGACATAAAAATCCCTCTAGGGACATAGAAATCCCTCTAGGGACCTAGAAATCCCTCTGGGGACCTAGAAATCCCTCTGGGGACCTAGAAATCCCTCTGGGGGACCTAGAAATCCCTAGAGGGACATAGAAATCCCTAGAGGGACATAGAAATCCCTCTAGGGACCCAAGAAATCCCTCTAGGGACCTAGAAATCCCTAGAGGGACATAAAAATCCCTCTGGGACCTAGAATGCCCTCTAGGACATAAAAATCCCTCTAGGACCAAGAAATCCCTCTAGGGACCTAGAAATCCCTCTAGGGACCTAGAAATCGCTCTAGGGACCTAGAAATCCCTCTAGGGACCTAGAAATCCCTCTGGGGACCTAGAAATCCCTCTGGGGACCTAGAAATCCCTCTAGGGACCAAGAAATCCCTCTAGGGACCAAGAAATCCCTCTAGGGACCAAGAAATTCCTCTAGGGACCTAGAAATCCCTAGAGGGACATAAAAATCCCTCTGGGGACCTAGAATGCCCTCTAGGGACATAAAAATCCCTCTAGGGACCAGAAATCCCTCTAGGGACCTAGAAATCGCTCTAGGGACCTAGAAATCCCTCTAGGGACCTAGAAATCCCTCTGGGGACCTAGAAATCCCTCTGGGGACCTAGAAATCCCTCTAGGGACCAAGAAATCCCTCTAGGACCCAAGAAATCCCTCTAGGGACCAAGAAATCCCTCCTAAAACTCCAGATATCCCTCTCAAAACCCAAGATAACGCTTTAGAAACCCTTGAAATCACTCTAAAAACCCATGATATCCCTCTCAAAACCCTGTAACACGCTCTAGAAATCTCTCTAGGGACATAGAAATCCCTCTAGGGACCTAGAAATCCCTCTAGGACCTAGAAAATCCTCTAGGGACCTAGAAATCCCTCAAGGGACCTAGAAATCCCTGTAGGGACATAAAAAATCCCTCTAGGGACATAGAAATCCCTCTAGGGACCTAGAAAATCCCTCTGGAGACCTAGAAATCCCTCTAGGGACCTAGAAATCTCTCTAGGGACCTAGAATCCCTCTAGGGACCTAGAAATCCCTCTAGGGACCTAGAAATACCTCTAGGGACCAAGAAATCCCTCTAGGGACCAAGAAATCCCTCTAGGGACCCTAGAAATCCCTCTAGGGACCTAGAAATCCCTCTGGGGACCTAGAAATCCCTCTAGGGACATAGAAATCCCTCTAGGGACCTAGAAATCCCTCTAGGGACCTAGAAATCCCTCTAGGGACCAAGAAATCCCTCTAGGGACCACGAAATCCCTCTAGGGACCAAGAAATCCCTCCTAAAACTCCAGATATCCCTCTCAAAACCCAAGATAACGCTTTAGAAACCCTTTGAAATCACTCTAAAAACCCATGATATCCCTCTCAAAACCCAGTAAAAACCCAGTAACACGCTCTAGAAATCCCTCTAGGGACCTAGAAATCCTGTAGGGACATAAAAATCCCTCTAGGGACATAGAAATCCCTATAGGGACCTAGAAATCCCTCTAGGGACCTAGAAATCCCTCTAGGGACCTAGAAATCCCTCTGGGGACCTAGAAATCCCTCTAGGGACCTAGAAATCCCTCTAGGGACCAAGAAATCCCTCTAGGGACCAAGAAATCCTCTAGGGACCAAGAAATCCCTCTAGGGACCCACGAAATCCCTCCTAAAACTCCAGATATCCCTCTCAAACCCAAGATAACGCTTTAGAAACCCTTGAAATCACTCTAAAACCCATGATATCCCTCTCAAAACCCTGTAACACGCTCTAGAAATCTCTCTAGGGACATAGAAATCCCTCTAGGGACATAGAAATCCCTCTAGGGACCTAGAAATCCCTCTGGGGACCTAGAAATCCCTCTAGGACATAGAAATCCCTCTAGGGACCAAGAAATCCCTCTAGGGACCTAGAAATCCCTCTAGGGACCTAGAAATCCCTCTAGGGACCTAGAAATCCCTCTGGGGACCTAGAAATCCCTCTGGGGACCTAGAAATCCCTCTAGGGACCTAGAAATCCCTCTAGGGACCTAGAAATCCCTCTAGGGACCTAGAAATCCCTCTAGGGACCTAGAAATCCCTCTAGGACCTAGAAATCCCTCTAGGGACCTAGAAATCCCTCTGGGGACCTAGAAATCCCTCTGGGGACCTAGAAATCCCTCTGGGACCTAGAAATCCCTAGAGGGACATAGAAATCCCTCTAGGGACCAAGAAATCCCTCTAGGGACCTAGAAATCCCTAGAGGGACATAAAAATCCCTCTAGGGACATAGAAATCCCTCTAGGGACCTAGAAATCCCTCTGGGGACTAGAAATCCCTCTAGGGACCTAGGAATCCCTCTAGGGACCTAGAAATCCCTCTAGGGACCTAGAAATCCCTCTGGGGACCTAGAAATCCCTGTAGGGACATAAAAATCCCTCTAGGGACATAGAAATCCTCTAGGGACCTAGAAATCCCTCTGGGGACCTAGAAATCCCTCTAGGGACATAGAAATCCCTCTAGGGACCTAGAAATCCCTCTGGGGACCTAGAAATCCCTCTAGGGACATAGAAATCCCTCTAGGGACCAAGAAATCCCTCTAGGGACCTAGAAATCCCTCTAGGGACCTAGAAATCCCTCTAGGGACCTAGAAATCCCTCTGGGGACCTAGAAATCCTCTGGGGACCTAGAAATCCCTCTGGGGACCTAGAAATCCCTCTAGGGACCTAGAAATCCCTCTAGGGACCTAGAAATCCCTCTAGGGACCTAGAAATCCCTCTAGGGACCTAGAAATCCCTCTAGGGACCTAGAAATCCCTCTAGGGACCTAGAAATCCCTCTGGGGACCTAGAAATCCCTCTGGGGACCTAGAAATCCCTCTGGGGACCTAGAAATCCCTAGAGGGACATAGAAATCCCTCTAGGGACCAAGAAATCCCTCTAGGGACCTAGAAATCCCTAGAGGGACATAAAAATCCCTCTGGGGACCTAGAATGCCCTCTAGGGACATAAAAATCCCTCTAGGGACCAAGAAATCCCTCTAGGGACCTAGAAATCGCTCTAGGACCTAGAAATCCCTCTAGGGACCTAGAAATCCCTCTGGGGACTAGAATCCTCTGGGGACCTAGAAATCCCTCTAGGGACCAAGAAATCCCTCTAGGGACCAAGAAATCCCTCTAGGACCAAGAAATCCCTCCTAAAACTCCAGATATCCCTCTCAAAACCCAAGATAACGCTTTAGAAACCCTTGAAATCACTCTAAAAACCCATGATATCCCTCTCAAACCCTGTAACACGCTCTAGAAATCTCTAGGGACATAGAAATCCCTCTAGGGACCTAGAAATCCCTCTAGGGACCTAGAAATCCCTCTAGGGACCTAGAAATCCCTCAAGGGACCTAGAAATCCCTGTAGGGGACATAAAATCCCTCTTAGGGACATAGAAATCCCTCTAGGGACCTAGAAATCCCTCTGGAGACCTAGAAATCCCTCTAGGGACCTAGAAATCTCTCTAGGGACCTAGAAATCCCTCTAGGGACCTAGAAATCCCTCTAGGGACCTAGAAATACCTCTAGGGACCAAGAAATCCCTCTAGGGACCAAGAAATCCCTCTAGGGACCTAGAAATCCCTCTAGGGACCTAGAAATCCCTCTGGGGACCTAGAAATCCCTCTAGGGACATAGAAATCCCTCTAGGGACCTAGAAATCCCTCTAGGGACCTAGAAATCCCTCTAGGGACCATGAAATCCCTCTAGGGACCACGAAATCCCTCTAGGGACCAAGAAATCCCTCCTAAAACTCCAGATATCCCTCTCAAAACCCAAGATAACGCTTTAGAAACCTTGAAATCACTCTAAAAACCCATGATATCCCTCTCAAAAACCCAGTAACACGCTCTAGAAATCCCTCTAGGGACCTAGAAATCCCTGTAGGGACATAAAAATCCCTCTAGGGACATAGAAATCCCTATAGGGACCTAGAAATCCCTCTAGGGACCTAGAAATCCCTCTAGGGACCTAGAAATCCCTCTGGGGACCTAGAAATCCCTCTAGGGACCTAGAAATCCCTCTAGGGACCAAGAAATCCCTCTAGGGACCCAAGAAATCCCTCTAGGGACCAAGAAATCCCTCTAGGGACCAAGAAATCCCTCCTAAAACTCCAGATATCCCTCTCAAAACCCAAGATAACGCTTTAGAAACCCTTGAAATCACTCTAAAAACCCATGATATCCCTCTCAAAACCCTGTAACACGCTCTAGAAATCTCTCTAGGGACATAGAAATCCCTCTAGGGACATAGAAATCCCTCTAGGGACCTAGAAATCCCTCTGGGGACCTAGAAATCCCTCTAGGGACATAGAAATCCCTCTAGGGACCAAGAAATCCCTCTAGGGACCTAGAAATCCCTCTAGGGACCTAGAAATCCCTCTAGGGACCTAGAAATCCCTCTGGGGACCTAGAAATCCCTCTGGGGACCTAGAAATCCCTCTAGGACCTAGAAATCCCTCTAGGGACCTAGAAATCCCTCTAGGGACCTAGAAATCCCTCTAGGGACCTAGAAATCCCTCTAGGGACCTAGAAATCCCTCTAGGGACCTAGAAATCCCTCTGGGGACCTAGAAATCCCTCTGGGGACCTAGAAATCCCTCTGGGGACCTAGAAATCCCTAGAGGGACATAGAAATCCCTCTAGGGACCAAGAAATCCCTCTAGGGACCTAGAAATCCCTAGAGGGACATAAAAATCCCTCTAGGGACATAGAAATCCCTCTAGGGACCTAGAAATCCCTCTGGGGACCTAGAAATCCCTCTAGGGACCTAGGAATCCCTCTAGGGACCTAGAAATCCCTCTAGGGACCTAGAAATCCCTCTGGGGACCTAGAAATCCCTGTAGGGACATAAAATCCCTCTAGGGACATAGAAATCCCTCTAGGGACCAAGAAACCTCCTAAAACTCCAGATATCCCTCTCAAAACCCAAGATAACGCTTTAGAAACCCTTGAAATCACTCTAAAAACCCATGATATCCCTCTCAAAACCAGTAACACGCTCTAGAAATCCCTCTAGGGACCTAGAAATCCCTGTAGGGACATAAAAATCCCTCTAGGGACATAGAAATCCCTATAGGGACCTAGAAATCCCTCTAGGGACCTAGAAATCCTCTAGGGGACCTAGAAATCCCTCTGGGGACCTAGAAATCCCTCTAGGGACCTAGAAATCCCTCTAGGGACCAAGAAATCCCTCTAGGGACCAAGAAATCCCTCTAGGGACCAAGAAATCCCTCTAGGGACCCAGAAATCCCTCCTAAAACTCCAGATATCCCTCTCAAAACCCAAGATAACGCTTTAGAAACCCTTGAAATCACTCTAAAAACCCATGATATCCCCTCTCAAACCCTGTAACACGCTCTAGAAATCTCTCTAGGGACATAGAAATCCCTCTAGGGACCTAGAAATCCCTCTAGGGACCTAGAAATCCCTCTAGGGACCTAGAAATCCCTCAAGGGACCTAGAAATCCCTGTAGGGACATACAAATCCCTCTAGGGACATAGAAATCCCTCTAGGGACCTAGAAATCCCTCTGGAGACCTAGAAATCCCTCTAGGGACCTAGAAATCTCTCTAGGGACCTAGAAATCCCTCTAGGGACCTAGAAATCCCTCTAGGGACCTAGAAATACCTCTAGGGACCAAGAAATCCTCTAGGGACCAAGAAATCCCTCTAGGGACCTAGAAATCCCTCTAGGGACCTAGAAATCCCTCTGGGGACCTAGAAATCCCTCTAGGGACATAGAAATCCCTCTAGGGATCTAGAAATCCCTCTAGGGACCTAGAAATCCCTCTAGGGACCAAGAAATCCCTCTAGGGACCACGAAATCCCTCTAGGGACCAAGAAATCCCTCCTAAAACTCCAGATATCCCTCTCAAAACCCAAGATAACGCTTAGAAACCCTTGAAATCACTCTAAAAACCCATGATATCCCTCTCAAAACCAGTAACACGCTCTAGAAATCCCTCTAGGGACCTAGAAATCCCTGTAGGGACATAAAAATCCCTCTAGGGACATAGAAATCCCTATAGGGACCTAGAAATCCCGCTAGGGACCTAGAAATCCCTCTAGGGACCTAGAAATCCCTCTGGGGACCTAGAAATCCCTCTAGGGGACCTAGAAATCCCTCTAGGGACCAAGAATCCCTCTAGGGACCAAGAAATCCCTCTAGGGACCAAGAAATCCCTCTAGGGACCAAGAAATCCCTCCTAAAACTCCAGATATCCCTCTCAAAACCCAAGATAACGCGTTAGAAACCCTTGAAATCACTCTAAAAACCATGATATCCCTCTCAAAACCCTGTAACACGCTCTAGAATCTCTCTAGGGACATAGAAATCCCTCTAGGGACATAGAAATCCCTCTAGGGACCTAGAAATCCCTCTGGGGACCTAGAAATCCCTCTAGGACATAGAAATCCCTCTAGGGACCAAGAAATCCCTCTAGGGACCTAGAAATCCCTCTAGGGACCGTAGAAATCCCTCTAGGACCTAGAAATCCCTCTGGGGACCTAGAAATCCCTCTGGGGACCTAGAAATCCCTCTAGGGACCAAGAAATCCCTCTAGGGACCTAGAAATCCCTAGAGGGACATAAAAATCCCTCTGGGGACCTAGAATGCCCTCTAGGGACATAAAAATCCCTCTAGGGACCAAGAAATCCCTCTAGGGACCTAGAAATCGCTCTAGGGACCTAGAAATCCCTCTAGGGACCTAGAAATCCCTCTGGGACCTAGAAATCCCTCTGGGGACCTAGAAATCCTCTAGGGACCAAGAAATCCCTCTAGGGACCAAGAAATCCTCTAGGGACCAAGAAATCCCTCCTAAAACTCCAGATATCCCTCTCAAAACCCAAGATAACGCTTTAGAAACCCTTGAAATCACTCTAAAAACCCATGATATCCCTCTCAAAACCCTGTAACACGCTCTAGAAATCTCTCTAGGGACATAGAAATCCCTCTAGGGACCTAGAAATCCCTCTAGGGACCTAGAAATCCCTCTAGGGACCTAGAAATCCCTCAAGGGACCTAGAAATCCCTGTAGGGACATAAAAATCCCTCTAGGGACATAGAAATCCCTCTAGGGACCTAGAAATCCCTCTGGGGACCTAGAAATCCCTCTAGGGACATAGAAATCCCTCTAGGGACCTAGAAATCCTCTAGGGAACTAGAAATCCCTCTAGGGACCTAGAAATCTCTCTAGGGACCTAGAATCCCTCTAGGGACCTAGAAATCCCTCTAGGACCTAGAAATACCTCTAGGGACCAAGAAATCCCTCTAGGGACCAAGAAATCCCTCTAGGGACCTAGAAATCCCTCTAGGGACCTAGAAATCCCTCTGGGGACCTAGAAATCCCTCTAGGGACATAGAAATCCCTCTAGGGACCTAGAAATCCCTCTAGGGACCTAGAAATCCCTCTAGGGACCAAGAAATCCCTCTAGGGACATAGAAATCCCTCTAGGGACCTAGAAATCCCTCTAGGGAACTAGAAATCCCTCTAGGGACCTAGAAATCTCTCTAGGGACCTAGAAATCCCTCTAGGGACCTAGAAATCCCTCTAGGGACCTAGAAATACCTCTAGGACCAAGAAATCCCTCTAGGGACCAAGAAATCCCTCTAGGGACCTAGAAATCCCTCTAGGGACCTAGAAATCCCTCTGGGGACCTAGAAATCCCTCTAGGGACATAGAAATCCCTCTAGGGACCCAAGAAATCCCTCCTAAAACTCCAGATATCCCTCTCAAAACCCAAGATAACGCTTTAGAAACCCTTGAAATCACTCTAAAAACCCATGATATCCCTCTCAAAAACCCTGTAACACGCTCTAGAAATCTCTCTAGGGACATAGAAATCCCTCTAGGGACCTAGAAATCCCTCTAGGGACCTAGAAATCCCTCTAGGGACCTAGAAATCCCTCAAGGGACGAGAAATCCCTGTAGGGACATAAAAATCCCTCTAGGGACATAGAAATCCCTCTAGGGACCTAGAAATCCCTCTGGGGACCTAGAAATCCCTCTAGGGACATAGAAATCCCTCTAGGGACCTAGAAATCCCTCTAGGGAACTAGAAATCCCTCTAGGGACTAGAAATCTCTCTAGGGACCTAGAAATCCCTCTAGGGACCTAGAAATCCCTCTAGGGACTAGAAATACCTCTAGGGACCAAGAAATCCCTCTAGGACCAAGAAATCCCTCTAGGGACCTAGAAATCCCTCTAGGGACCTAGAAATCCCTCTGGGGACCTAGAAATCCCTCTAGGGACATAGAAATCCCTCTAGGGACCTAGAAATCCCTCTAGGGACCTAGAAATCCCTCTAGGGACCAAGAAATCCCTCTAGGGACATAGAAATCCCTCTAGGGACCTAGAAATCCCTCTAGGGAACTAGAAATCCCTCTAGGGACCTAGAAATCTCTCTAGGGACCTAGAAATCCCTCTAGGGACCTAGAAATCCCTCTAGGGACCTAGAAATACCTCT